>CM050890.1:1687500-2315000 GCA_027726005.1 Juncus effusus | reverse complement strand
TATCATATTATCTATTTTCTTAATTGGTTTGAAAAAGTTCTTGGGTTGCCAAATGAGAATCTTTTTTGTTCTAATATTAATAAACCCTTTATTTTACCTTTTTCTAAGGTCAGAAAATGAGAATTCAAGTTGTCACTTACATTAGTCCATACATATTATAGGCCTAATACAACTTACATACTGATCCAATCAAATAAAAATAAGCTTATCCGTCGGCCCAGCCCAAAACGAAAATAAATTTAAAGGAATAGAAAAATACTCCAAATTATGGGGCAGGAATACTAAACATCCGAACTAAGAAGAGCATCAGAAAATATTTCACTAGACCTACGTAAGAAACATGTTTTACTGTTGAGATAATTTCAAAAATTATGACTGAATTATATACTAGTGGAGACTGGAGAGTGCTCCAACTTTATATCTTAAACTATGCAAACACGAATGGTTGTCTTCCTAATATGAATTCTCAATATGTAATTTTGACATTTAACACATATTAACTATTACTTCAGTCTTCATTCTTCAACATATGATATAAACTATGACTTGCTTGCTGAATAACTTGTGATAAGCAAGACTAATCTCTCTTAGAAGAAACTAAAATTCATATATTTTCACGTTTTAGGTTGAAAATGTGGTTGATCCTTGTTGTTTCCAGTTAATTTGTCTTTTGACTATTGACTTGGGAGTATTACCATAACATCTTTTGAAGGTTGACTCCTTTAATTAAATAGAGACGAACGCGTTGACCCTTGACGCACGTGGGCCGTAGAGAATTCGAAAACTAAAGTTCAAGTCAGAAATTATACAGGGCACTCTTTTTCTTTTCTTTTCTTGAATTTTATTTTCTTTTCTGTTATTTTATTATTTCAGCTTTTTATTTCAATCCAATAATTCTAGAATTTATCTGAAGTTCATACGGTTACCAAAACCAAACTATGCCTCCACGTGGATTCGACATCCTAAAAATATTATGCATAGGTCGTGCTCCGAAATTATTTAATTAAGGTCTTTTTGAAAAGTAGTTGAACCTGAACCAACACAATGCTAACACTCAGTGCTCTATGAACCAAGGGCAGAAGAAGAACCGTCAAGATGCAAGATGCTAACAAGAACTTAGTTATGGTGACAAGTGCAACATCTCTTCTCAGTTGGCTAATGGGTGATGGAAAAATTCTGGAGTCAAAAAAAAATACATAACACGAACACATCAAGGATTGGTGAAGTCGAAATTTGTAAATCATAAGGAGGATCGGATTTATATGGAAAACAACACATACATTGAGCTGCAGGTTATTGGCACCCACAAGTTGAATATGGTAAGTTCAACATACTTCTCACATATGTGTTGTATGCTCCTGAGAATGAGACAAAATCTCATCTCTGTCCCGATGGTGGTCGAGAATGGTTATGACGTACTCTTCTATATCAACAACATAAGTTAGCAGTTCAGACAATTGAGAAGCATGATGAGGCCGAGGCGTTAGCCCGTGGTGTTCTTGATTCAAGACATGATTTGTTTACATTGAATGTAATAGAGAATATATTAGTGTTGCAAATAACTATGCTGTATGAGATGATAATTATAATGTTCTTGATAATGTTATATATACTTCTCAATGTTAGCTTAATTGATTCTCTATTATATGGAACATGCGTTTAGGTCACTTATGAAAACAAAGATTAAGTAAAATTGTTAAAATGAGTTTGGTACTGGAATTAACTAATGTAGAATATGACGCATGTGAATTACGTCCATCTGACACGTTGAACAAAAAGTCTTTCTCAGTGGGAGAAAAGGGCAACAAAGTTACTGGAAGTTATCCATTCGGATATATGCAGTCTATTAAGTGTCAAGACCCATTGTGGTAAAGAGTATTTTATAACATTCACTGATGATTACTCAAAATATTGGTATGTATATTTGCTCAATTCCAAGTCTGAAGCATTTGATTACTTCATAAGTACAAAAATGAAGTTGAGAATTGAACAAAGAAAAATAAAATATCAAGGACCGATAGGGGGGAGAGTTTAACTCAAAAAAGTTTATTGACTATTGCATAAGTCATAGCATAAAGAGACATACAACTATATGTTATACGCCACGACAGACGGCTATAGCAAAGAGACGTAATAGAACTTTAATGAATATGGTTAGATGCTTATTGTCACAACCAAAATTACCAAGAAGCTTTTGGGGTGAAGAAATAAAGACTGTAGCATATGTCCTAAACAGATTACTAACTAAATCGGTAGAATCAACTCCATATGAATTATGAAAGTTAGAAAACTAATGTTGTCACATTGGATGTGGTAATCAGTAGTTCAAGTGTGAGTTCCACAACAATATAAGGATAACTTAGAAGCTAGGACTTTAAAATTCAGATTTATTGGTTATTCTGAAAAGTCAACATGTGATAGGTTCTATAGTGTTAAGGACAAAAATGTTATAGAAAGTCATTATAATGAGTCATTTGAAAATACTAAAGTGGAAGAGCCAGCAAAGGAGGATGATCGACCTTTACTAATTTTAGACCACTTCTATAAAGACAATCAAATATAACTTTTAGTGACTGATGAACCTCAATTAAGATTGCAAATAGAGGTTTGCAGCATTCAGGTTATTTTTATAGCGGATAGCGATTGGCGAACGCTATAATGGATGACATAGCAGATATTATAATTTATAGCGGATGATATTATTAAGTATCATCAAGAGAAAATACATTCTTTTGTAAAAGAAGAGTAACTGTTTGTCTTATTTTTAATAAATAAATCATAATTATATTATTTCTTCATTAAGTAAGTTCTTAAATTCAAACATCTTATTTTTGTATTGCCAAAAAGAGGTTATTTAGAATTAAAAAGAAATAGTGAAAATAAAAGCACATCATGTAGCGTGCAGCATGTAGCCACCGACGCATAGCGCTTCATACTATATCGATGCTATACCGTGCTATTTGTAACTATGACCTCAATATATTAACGAGAATATTAAACAACCAAGTGGTAAATACTATGTTGAAAAATAGAACGAGAAACGCACCATCCTATCTAATATATTTTGAAAAAAGTGTGAAATGACGCGATATTAATTGAGAAAAATATAGTTGGTTTAGGGGGTGTTTGGATTGTTGCATTAGTAAATACATAAAGAAGCTGGAAATACTGTAGATGAAATTCCAAGAGTTATGGTATATTTTGTTGGTTTTATGCCCTAGACATTTTTATATGAGACCTAGTTGTATCTGTTGTGTGAATCAAACTTTGTATTTGTTTACAGATATTTAATAAAGTGCGTATTGATTATTTTATTCTTTTGATTTAAAATAAACCTTGAATATGTTATTCAGCTTTGTATCATCAGAATATGTGATTCTGATAGTAAAACTACAGAGTAGTATGAAAAACGTATTCTAAACCATCCCTGATCATTTATAGGATATTTGTGGAGACAAAAATACTTACGGAATCATATACAATATACTTATTTAAGTATGAAAGCTATAAATATACATCAGTATATTAGTTGATTGATGGTCACGTTTTACTGATCATGAGTAAGTGCTACTAAATCATTAAAATAGATTTATGTTGGAGAACATATATTGGATTGACCCCACCCGGAGAATACCACATGGTTCATGTCATTAATATGTATCATTAATAGTATTGTTATCCTTAGACTTGAGATTATCTTGGTTTCCTACATATGGAATTATGTACTTTAACATAATCTAACGTTACCTTTAACTGGGTAACCATAAGGGTTATGATTAAGTACATAATGAAACATGCGGAGGAATGAGATAGATCAAGATATGATTTGTTCCTCTCGTAAATGAGAGAGATATCTTAAGGCCTCTTGATGAGTTTGATTGAAGAAAATGCACGGCCGTACTCGAATGAATTAATAAGGAGTTATTAATGTCATTCATGGTTCGATCAAATTCAGGATCAAGAAACATTATCGTACTACATAAGGTTGACACAATCCATGCTTTATGGTCGATATAGATATCGTGTAACAAAGGGATACAATACAAGGACAACACATAGGTTTGGATCGAATCATCGATATTTACTCAAATTGGGTAGTCATGATGGCTTGCGAGAGTCCGCTCATAATTTATAATCAGTTGTGATTATTGCCAACATTAAGTAAACCTATAGAGCCACACACAAAGAACAACCGTTGAAATGTACACAGAAAATCATAACTTATATGATGAGTTATATAAAAGGTTATATAGTTATAGCCACATATAATCCTACATCTTATATGATAAGATGTGTTACACATATAATTACATAGTAACTAAGTACATATGATTAAATGAGCAAATGCTCCTCTTTGAAAAGGTGGACTATATATATACCCAAAAGGCTCTCAGATTTGAGTCAATGTCATTCATAATTCTTATTCCATTTTGTTAGACAAAAGAGAGAGAAAGAGAAAAGAGAGAAAATTTCGAATTTCGCTTTGGAATTTTCTGTGTTAAACGTGAAAAATGGAGACTAGTATATCCTTTCTTCATCCGTTTAAAGAGGTTGTTCCATGTGGATACCAATAGAGGACGAAACGATTCGTGACGTCTTATTGATTCGGTTGAATTTGTGAAAGTCGTTTTGGAGAATCGATTTGATTGAGAATCGAATTGGTTGTGAGTCATTTCGGTTGAAGCGATTAGAGGCGATTTTAAACGAACGGATGTGTGTGGTGGAAATCGGTAATCGTAACCGGTTTGTGCAAAAGAAGAAGAAAGGCTCTACCGCTTCATGTTTGAGATCCGATCAATTCTCGATCTGATAGGTATGAACTTTAAGTTCTTATTTTTCTTTGACTTAATCGTATTTCACTGATCCGTTTCTTTTGGTTTTCTTGAATTTCTGGAATGTCTTGAATCTTGAATCCACTTCCGCTGCATCAATAATGCTCAAAAATCCCAACATATTTTCTGGATTTTTTTTTGCTTTCTTACGTGTCCATAGGCATTCTCATTCCACAAGAAAACGTTTGATCATTACATAGAGAGACAACCTTAGAATTCAAAACCCCAGTTGGTTTTGTAAGGTTCCTTAATAGAATGAGCATCATGATCTAAGCTATTATAACTCATGGAGACAATTAGACAAATAGAAATAAAAAAAAATGAACATTGATCTAAACATCCCCTAAATCACATTTGCATACTGGTACCATTGTCCCCCTCCTTTGGCCTCAGCACATAAGGTAGCAGATAAAATGTCCTCACCATGCTCGTCTTGTTCGTCTTCGCTCCTCTAACCAAGCAATCGGCCTCATTGTTGAATTACCTCTTTATGTGGCCGAAATTTGTCCCGTTGCATAGCCTAAACAATGTTCAACATATCCACACATCATGAGAGGTTTTCCACTCAAGCAGCATTGGCAATTCATCGCCATCCCTTTTTTTGACTAGGTATCAAAAAAAGACGTGAGATGCAGCATTGGTGATCGATCGTAAAGTAGGAGATGGAGAGGGGGTGCTCAAAAGGTATGAAAATCGAATCCGCCATTGATAGCTAGTTGTAGAGCTTCAGAGAAAGACAAAAAAGGTAAGGGTCTTAGGGGCAAGAGTCTGTTGGCTTGAGAGAGATATGGAAGAGGAAAGCTTAGGGGTATATCACTGCTAGGGTTTTGCCCTCCCGATTAGGTGGGCGCTAGGGTTTCGCCCTCCCTAGATTAGGTGGCGGCTAGGGTTTCGAGTGTGCCATGGAGGAGGAGGACGAGGAGAAAGAGATAGGGAAGATTAATGAAAAAAGAGAGGGGAGAAACGAGAGAGAAACACCGTTAGAGGATCGTCGGAAGACCAGGCGCTCTGCCGCTAGAGGGGGGCCATCCCCAATCAAGGATTTCTTTATTTTTTTCTTTTTTTTCACCTGGTTATTTGGCCTTATAGTATTGTCACTTATAATTATGGTGTTTGAATATAAGAAGCCGGAATTAGTGGAATTCTAATTCTAATGTTTGGATTGATGTACTCGAAAAATATAATTTGATTTCCACTATTTTTATTAAAGTAATTGAAGATTGTAAGTATATTGAAATTGTATGTTTTAAACATCAATATAAGAATTAGCTCTATGTAATATGTTGGGTTTCGCACTTTCATAATGCATCGGAAAAATAAAAATTCATGTTCGAAACTGAAAAGAAGAATTCATGAATTATAATTAAATCAAAGAAAACTTATAATCTTGTAACTTCGGATTACACTTAATCCATGTGACAAATTCGAATTCGGTTGAACGCTTCTCTAAACCTACTCCAAACCGATTTCCCAAATCGATTCCTTGAATACTTCGCCTAACCGATTTCAGAAACTAATTTTTAAACAACTTGATTTTAAAATCGACACGCGGTTTCAACACCGAATCACAAGATGTCACGCACTGCTTCGTCCTCTACTGGTATCCACACAAAGAACCCCTTTGAACCGATGAAGAACGATATACGCTAGTATCCATTTCTTCACTTTTATCTCAGAAAATTCAAGATAGAGAAATTTCAGATTTCAGATTTCTTCTTTTCACTCTTTCTTTTGTCTAACAAAAGTGGAATAATAATAATCAAGAGTCTAAACCAGAATTTTGGGTATCTCCTGTGTTTATATAGTCACATCCCTCCAAGGATTGCCATCAGTTATATCATATGCACATAGTAATTATATAACCATATATGCAACACACATTATCATATAGGATGCAAGATTATATGTGCCACTTGACTATATATTTCTCATGCAACTTATCACATAAGTTATGATTTTCTGTGTATATTTCAATAGTTGTTGTTTGTGTGTGACCATGTATGTTTACTTAATATTGGCAATGGTCACAATGGACTATAAATCATGAGCGGCCTCTAGCAAGATATTATGATTACCCAAATTAAGTAAATATCGATGATTCGGTCAAACCTAATTTATATTCATGTATTGTATCTCTTTGTTACACGATATCTATATCAACCATAAGGCATGGTATGTGTCAACCTAATGTTGGTCGATAAATATTTCTTGATACCGAATTTAATTGAACATGAAATGACATTAATAACTCCTTATTAATTCATTCGAGCACGATCGTGTGTTTCTTCAATCAAATTCATCAAGATGCCTAATGATATCTCTCTCATTATGAATAATTCTACAACTACTTACCCAGCCACTAACTATTTCACTTAATCTCTCACTAGCATTTGGACTCCACATAATTCATATATGTGCAGGATCCAAATGCTAGTGCCAAAGTAAGTGGAATAGTTAGTAGATGAGTAAGTGGTTGTAGCATTTCTTCTCTCATTATATGAGAGGACCAGATCATATCTTGATTATACTATTTTTTCTGCATGATTCATTATATGCATAATCATAATCTTTATGATCATCCGGTTAGAGGCGACATTAGATTACGTTAAAGTATATAAATTCTCATGTAAGAAACTAGGAAAATATCAAGTCAAAGGAATATAAATACTTTCTTTTATTGAAAATAACTAATGACACGAATCATGTAGTATTTCCATGGTGGATCAATCCAGTATATGATCTCTTACATAAACTTATGTTAATGACTTAATAACTCTTATTCATGATCAGTAAAACGTTATCATCAGTCAACTAACATATTGATGAACATTCATATCTTATCTAAAAGTATATTTGTATCTCAAATATCCTATGAATTATCAGGGACGATTTAGAATATTATTCATAACACTTTGTAGTTTTACTATCAAAATCACGTACTTTGACGAAATAAAGTTGAATTACTAATTTATGGTTCTTTTTTAGTAATCAGAATAAAATAACCAATACACATTTATTGTATAAGATATCTCTAAATCAACATAATGTTTGTTTAACACAATTCTTAAATCTAGGTCTCAAATACATTGTTCTAGGGCATATAATAATCACAACAAAAACTAATACCAAAATAAAGACATCTGAATAAAAAAGTAATTATCCAATATTATAAATACTGGTACCTCTTTGGATTCTTTTACATTGCTACAAAAGTATACATTCCTTGTTCAACTTCAATAACAAAAAATTTCATCAACACTCAAAATGAGAAGGAAAAAAAGAAGAAAAAAGTTAAGCTTTTCAATTAAATACTTCTATTCATTATAGAATTGTGTTGTGACAGTTGCATACAATTCTATGATAAACTCCTTTGGTTACCTGAAATAACCGATAGAACTATTCTGGACCTCTACATCATACCGCTATATGTTTGAGCTAAAAGATATTCAACAAATTTATGTACTAATTAGAGAGACCCTGGCTCCGCTTCGGATGTATTTTTTACTAATAAAAACATATTAATAGCACTTTTTTTTTCTTAAAGTTAGATCAGCATGGAAACGTATTTCCATTTCTTTGTATATACTAAAATAGTTTACATACATTTTTTTCTAAAAATAATTAAGAACCTTCACAAAAATAATATAGATGTATCATATTTTTAAAAGGTGTACATGAAACATCTTTCTATTTTCTGGGGGTATAGTGATATTTTGCATGTTTGAAGGATACGGGTTTAGTAGTTGAATTATAACTACAAAAAATAATTCAAGAGTAGTGGGTTTCGAACCTGTTATAGGTTGATAAAAACCTACCAACTCTACCACCATACCAAAATAATCTATGTGACTAATTATTGTTGTAATCTATTTTAAATTCAAGGCAACTTGGTGCTACCGTTTTTGAGTTCAAATAACTTTCTGCCACGTGTAAATAGGAGAATTAATGTCCAAAATTATAGAATATTTATAATTGGGCTAGGTCTATCATGAATTCAGTATCAATTGATCTAGGGTTTACAAGTGAGACAGATATGTGTCAATTAAAATTTATAGAGTTTCAGTTGATTTGTATAGAGTAAATTCCTGCACAAATTCCAATAAAGAACACAAATATAAGTTATGTCCAAATTAATCCAACCAAACTGAAAACCAAGTAAAAAACTTAGCAATATTCCTGGTGGAGATGAAGATTGAAAAAGGCGTAAATGCTAACGGTAAAAATTAACAAGTCACGCTATACAGAGAAAGGGAGAGGAACAAATGAGAGAGAGAGAGAGAGGAACCCAACAATTAGAACTTTGCGGGGTACCACCGAACATGCTATGCAGAGAGTGACGATGAAGAAGGTTTGAGGGGCGAGCAAAAGAAGGGGTGAAGAGAGATGCAAAGATGTATTGTTCTTCTTTTCCCCCGCCAGATTTTGGAGTTTCCGCAATTGTGAAGCTTGCAAATTTGGGCGAAAGTGTAGATACAGGAAAAAGAGGACTCGGGAATCGAAAAATGTTGTAATTTGATAAAATACAATAACCCAAATGGAGGGAAATCATTTATTTATGGTAAATACTCCTTCCAACTACCTCTTTTACATCAATCCAAACATCCCCTTATATCTTTTGTAAGATAAAAAGGAAAAAAACAGAAAAATGAGTTTTTCTCGTACAACAAGAGAAAAACAAGCATACTAGTATATATAATTTTTCTCGCTCGCTTTAAAGAGTGTTTGTTCGTATGGATATTTGTAGAGATGTTCGTGTGTTATGACGTTTGTGATCTTTTCGGCCTAAGAGTTTGAGATTGGCTTTTTAAGAGTTTTAGTGAAGATCAATTACTTTTCCTGCTAAAGATTTTAGAGTGATCCAACCTAAACGTTCTTGATGGATGGATAATCGATTTGGATGGTAACTGATTGAATGCACTTGGATGGCACATATAATTTGAGCATCACGGATATCCAAGCAGTATTTAAAGTAATATTCTTTGATTTAACTAATATGCACAGATCATCGGATTGTTTTGGATGAAATTTTATTTTCTGCTGTGTTTGTGTACATCCAAAGGACCAAATCCCAACAATCTAAGTGAGTGTTCCTCAGAAGGTCAATCTAGACTTGGTGCGCCTTATGCTCAAGTAGTGGGATGTTCGACGTAGCCAATATTGTATACGAGACTAGACTTAGCTTACCGTATTGAGGTAGTTTGTGGGTACCAAAGTAATCCTGGTATAATTCACAGGGAGCAGGTAAAAGAATATTAAGTATCTTAAATGTACAACAAGTTATAAGCTTTGTTATCAAGTAGATTAGCTTGAATTAATCGGTAATTCATATGCTGACTTCGGAGGGGACATAAATGACAATAAGTTAACCTCCAGACAAATGTTTGTTTTTGGAGATGGTGTTAAGTAAGAAACAGGGGTGTGTGTAGGTTGTTAATGGTCCGGGTCCTGCTCAGTTAGTGCTCATACTAGATTTGTATCCATTTTTATTTTTCGGATATAGATCCGAATCCGGATCCTCCCGGATCCAAATACGATTCGGATATTAAATAGATATAGATATAGTTTGGATATCTCATATCAGATACGAATCCGGATTCTATTCGGATAATTAAAAACGATATTTTAGGACATAATATAAATATTTGTTTTCTAACTCTGAAATATGAATATACATAAGAATATATGAAATTTGTATAACAAATGCTTATAGTTCGTAAGCATAATCGCTATTAGATAAGAAACATACAAAAAGTGAAAAATATTAGAAATATATAAGAAAGGACTATAAACATTCCTTATAATGTGTTTTATTAATTTTTAAATTCTTAAATTATTAATGGTATATATATTTAAGATATAATATTTTTAAGTTTTTAGATATATACATCCATATGAGTTAATAAATGGATACCCATATTTCACAATTTGGGTCGAAAAACAGGTACCATTTTTTGGCATTTATCCGGATCCGGATATTAACCGGACCCGACATTGAAATTCAATACTGGATCCTGATTCGGATCCGAGTAAAAAGACCCAAATTCGGATCAGAACTGCCAATTTAGGAAAAAGAGGACTCGGGAATCGAAAAATGTTTTTTTTTTATTCTAGTTCGTGCCAATTTAGGCATTACCCGCACCATTTACACTCTTTAGGTGCGTGATATGATACACACAAGAGGCAGAGTATACTGCCCATGGCATGACAGCTACTTTTGCGGTTTGAATAAAGAGATTTTTATCTGATTTTGACCTCAGTGTTATTAATAGACTGGTTGATATATGTTGCGATAATGAAGTTGCTATGTAATTGATTAACAGTGGGTCCAACAGTTCTAAAGGATGTTGTGTTGATGTCGAGTATCACTATATTAAGAATATGGTGGATAGATGAGGTCAAGATAACTTATATTCCAAATTATTATATTGTTGTTGAATCTGTAACGAAAGGAATCAGATTTGATCATTTTATCGAGCATGTTAACTTGATGGGACAAGAAAATATCTGATTTGTTTTGTAACGGAGTTTGTCCAATGTTTGGAGTAACTTGGTGGCAAAAAGATATAAATTGATCAACGATAGTGGGTTTTTATGCTTGGTCTATCAAAGAAAATAGTAACATGTTGATATAAGGCCTTTGCTCGACAAATACATATGTGTGAGATGTTAGATTTATTTTCATGTGTACATTTCCCTCTCAAAGGAAATCTATCAATCGTGATCAATTTTATTTGAAAAGAAGATTAATTTGATTGGCAACAAATAATGCCATGATATCTAAGTTTCTTGGCGGTCAAATTGCATTGGCCTAGAAATAGAGATGTATGCCTCTTGGCAAAAGACACAATACATATAAAGAAATCATAATCCCTACCTTCAATACCCAATTCTCAAATCTTAAACCCTAATTCCGTTCTTCCAATATTTTTCGAGCGCTTGAAGTTGATATTACGATAACAAAGAATTATGGTTGTCCCCACTTAAAATCCCTCAATCGTCATCCATGTCTATAATTGATGGGAAACGAGAAAGTATTAAATGGAGGGAGGCTAGAAAAATCACCTCCAGACTCCCGTGTCTATGACAGGTGAGAAGCAAGAAAAAGAATTTAAGTGATCTTTAAATGAGAGAAAATTTTGTACACAAAAATAGGGGTGTTCATTCGGTCGGTTCGGTTCAAACCGAACCGAATAAAAGTTGAACCGAATTTTGAACCGAACCGAATAAACCGAAATTTAATTCGGTTTATTCGGTTGAACTGAATTAGAAAGGATTCCAACAATATTAAGTCAAAATTAATATTTGTCAGACTATCTAATGATTATATTAATTAATATTAATATGCATAATCTAAAAATTATGATTAAATTATTATAAATTAGCAATTTCGGTTTTTTCCCAACGAAAACCGAACCGAACCGAACTAACCGAATAACTCAAACTTTTAAACCGAACCGAACCGAATCACCCGAACAACTGAACCGAATTAGCTGAACTAGACCAGTTCGGTTCGGTAACCGAATAAACCGAATCGAATAAACACCCCTACACATAAATGGGACAAGCTGGAAGACGAATTGGTCCCTAGCGAAAAACAATGTGTTAAGGTTTCTCAAATTACATTTTTAAGAAAATCTCAATTTTTTTTTTTTTTTGAGAATTAAAAAAAAAATCTCAAAATTAATGTTTGCTATGCATGCTTGTATGGGCTGGTTATTATGTGTCAAATTTAGGGCTACAAATTTAGCTAATGACTCAAAACTCATTCATTTCGACTCGAGAAAAAACTCGATAACAACTCGCTCGACTGCGGGTCGAACTAATTTTGAGTCGAGTCGAGTTCGAGCTGAAATAAACTCGAAATTATTTCGAGTTTGACCATATTAGGCTTGTTTAAGAAAATAGATGGCCCAAGTGATCAAATAAATATCACCTCTATATTGTGATTTTGAGCCGAGTAAACTCCAACGAGTTTGCTGGCTCGATCCTAATTTAGTCGAGTTCGAGCCATACTTTTTGGCTCAAAACTGAGTTATATTTCGAGTTGAGTCAGCTTGAGTTATATTTCAAGTCGAGTTCGAGCCGAGTCTAGCTCGCTCGAACTCGACTCGTTTGCAGCCCAAGTGACTCAACTTGTCAAAGACACATGGCTGGCAACAGCTAGGCCGTTTGTTTATCACCTCAGCATATCAAGTGATGAGATGTTTAAACTGGCATTGAATTTTTCTTTTTCTTTTTTTCCATGTAGAAGAATCTAGTCATCTATATTCCAAATTAATACTAAAAGTGAAAAATGAGAAATGAGAAAGAGAGTCGTATCTCTCTCGTACTTTCGAAGATTAATTCAAAATCTGGATATATTATGTACCTAGTCTTCTCATGAGTAAAGCAAATTAATGCTTCTCATACAAAGATTTCAACAAATCAAGGAGACGAGGCACATAAAGATTTGGCAACTATTAATTGTAGCGAGTAAAGCAAATTAATCCTTCTCATACCAAGTCTTCAACAAATCAACGAGACGAGGCACATAGAATAACTCTTGGTTTGGCAACTATTAATTCCAGACCTTCCCTTTTGAATGTACATATTAGACTGCACCTACTTCTTTGTAATTTGCATGCAACAACCATGTACTTAGTCGTAATGAGTAAACTCTTTGGAAGCTTCCATATTCTGTTTAATTTACTCAATCCTGGTACCAATTTTGTTCTTTTTTTAACATCTTTTGGTACTTCAAATGTTTAATTTACTCCGTTCTGGTTAATTTACTTTAAATGGTTCATTTTTTTTCTCATACGTATTGAGAATTGAGAAAGAAAGAAGATAAGCATGCCACATCACAATCACAATTAGTATATAGTAGAAAGGGCCGTGAGAGAGTAGTATGCATAGTTATATATTTTTTCCAAAGAAGGGAACTCTGAGGTCAATCTTATGGCAATAAATCCTGTATTGAGCCCATTCTTTCTTGTTTTGGCATCATCTTGTCTGTCCGATCACTCATTCCGTTGTATCTTTTGTCAATTCACGTGCTTTGCTTAGTCCTCAAGGGCAACTCAGTTATTGGATTGATTGTCTATCATATTCATATTCCCATCATACTATTAAATATGTGTGGCACTGTAAGCACCACGTAATAATTATGGATTCACGTAATATAGTATTAAATTGGTAATTGGGTCCTATAGTTATTTAGATAAGTTATACTGGACAAGAGATCAGGATCGTTCATAAATGGGCCCATGCGTTTGTACTGGTCGTGCCACGGCCTAATAGCTTGTAGAAGAAATCAACAATGGTGATTCAATGCTTCAATGGAGACAATGTTAGATTGGAGGCTCACATCACAGTCTCCACCACCAGATCAACAGGGTATTGACACGTAACAAAATATTTACTGTCAGCACCGTGTAATTCTTTTGATTTTACACAATTTTTAATTTACAAAACTGTTGATAAATAGTTGTTTTGATCTATCATTTTATTTCTTTTGATTTTACACTTTTTTTTTTATTATAGATGTTCAAATCTTTCTGTGTTGATCTATCATTTTATTTATAATTCTAAAAGAAATTTTGTCTAAAAGACGGATTAAACAGGTAACTGAGTTGACTTGGTTGACATTTCAAAGGAGGGTCTAATTAAACTGTGACTGTGACCAATCAAGATCTCTCTAGTATTAACTAAAATTCAACATCAAATCCACCAAAAACTATATATTAAACAATTTTAACATTACATATTATCATACAAAAAGATATACTGCATCAGTACAATATGCAATTTCTTTTTCTTTCGTTTTCAACTAGGACTATTCTTTGTACGAACCGAACGGAGAGGAAAAATGGCTCTCAAATTGTGTAGAACCTTGTCATTTGACAACATAAAACTTCTTTCATCACCGTTTAGCTTCGTTTTAACCGAACGGAGAGGGAAAATGACTCTCAAATTGTGTAGAACCTTGTCATTTGACAACGTAAAACTTCTTTCATCACCGTTTAGCTTCGTTTTGTTAAATTATTTAATCTTTAATATGTTATTTTTTCTTGATAAAATGGAAAGAATTATTTGTTTCACATCAATTATTAAATTTAAATAAATATTGAATTAATGACTTGTCGTGTTTTACACTCAACTACTAGCTCTTAATACTGTATGATATGTTGTTTATTTTATGTAATATTTTATTTAATTTATTTATATTCTCTAATTGGACAGTAGTATCTTATATGATCATGTCGCTTTCAGAAACCGGCCCGATATATATAGCGACTGCAGCATCGTGTAAGGCATGGATTGATAGGAAACACAATCAATTTATGTTACAATCCTTTCCAAATTTTGTATTGCATGGATCATGTAAAGCATGTAGACATTTGTGTATTATGTTGTGAATTGAGTAGAGATTAAAACCCTTTTTATAACTTGCGTTTTGTATATTTAATTATTTAGAGCAACAATAAATTATGCATACTTTATTTAAATACAAAAAATATTCAAAAATATTTGAACTGATAATGTTTTAGTTCACATGTAACATAATCACTCCTTTTTTTTGTACCATAACCACTCCTTTTCTTAAACTCCTCTTTTAATTTAATAAAAAAATCCAATTTGACACTTGCTTACAGAGTTTCAAAAGAAGTATTTCTTAAATATATATTTTTTTCTCGTGGCTTGAAAAAATATATTGCTTATGTATGACTTACATATTTTAAGAGAAGATATATGACTTGAAAAAATTATCCCTTCATATATAGCCAAATGCTATCATTCTTTTAATATTCGTTGCAAGATTTACAATTAAATCTTGTTAGATGATGACATGCACGTATGTTTGTGCGGAAGAAACCATTCAATTTCAATATGAATAAATATGAAAGACATGAAGAAGCATGACATATGTATATATATGTATGTATATATATATGTATCAAATTTCCAACAATAATAATTAATGATTTTGTTGGTTAGCTCACCGGTCATTGTTACGATGTGTACATGTAATTTTTTAAGGGAAATTTTTCATAAACCCCCTAATTTTTTTGGATATTATCAAAAATTTCCTATTTTTTTTATTTCTTCAAAAATCTCTAGCAAATTGAATTTTTTTTTAACCCCTATGGGATTAAGTTAAACTTTTCCATCTACTAAATTTTTTTATTTATCAAAATACCCTCTATTAATTATTTTTATATTATATTTAATGTTTTTCAACATAATGTAAATATCATATTCTAATCTTATGCTGCATTAATTTATATTATATAATTTTATTATATTATATAATTTTATGTTGCATTAATTTATTTTATGTATTATATTACATGAAATATTTTCTCTTATTTATTTGTATATTATAATTTTATTCTCAGTAAAATATTAATTTTTTTCATTATTATTTTTATGACTTTTAAAAAATAGTTTCTGAAAACAAAATTCAGTAAAAATTCTGAATTAAAAAAAAATTCTGAATTTTTTTAATTTTATTTTAATAAAAAATTTGAAAAATATTATTTTGGAAAAAAATTCTAAAATGTTTTTATAAAAAAAAATTACATAATATAATAAAATTAATTAATGCATCATAAAATAATATAATATAATATTTATATTATGTTGAAAAATATTAATATTTATTATTATATTTTTTAATTGAATTAAATATAATATAAAAATAATTAATAGAGGGTATTTTGGTCAATAAAAAAATGTAATGGATGAAAAAGTTTAACTTAACCCCATAGGGGTAAAAAAAAATTCAATCTGTTTTATAGGGAATTTTTGAAGAAATGAAAAAAATAGGGAATTTTTGATAATATCCAAAAAAATTAGGGGGTTTTTTGAAAAATTTCCCATTTTTTAACAAGTAGTTAATTAGAGCAAGCACAATAAAAAACTATATTTCGAATTACTTTTCGTACTGAAGTGAAATATGCCTTTCATTCTTCTAGAAAAATAAAGAAAAAAACAATAAAGTACAACTTATAAAAGTAAATATAGCGCCGCAGTCAAGTCTAGTAAACATATGATAACAGTTGATGAACAGATGCGCAGAGATACATCTCTTCACAAAATACGTCACCATCGCGATAACGATTTTTAGGGGCGAAAAATCATAAAAAATAATTTCTCGAAACAAAAAGCATCATAATGACATTTTCAGCAATCTGTGGATTTGCCTGCCCACCAATAATTACAAAAAGTAGTATTTTCAAACCATCGATCAGGTGTACAAATCAAACACCACATTTACTTTGGGAAGAAAATTAAAAACAAAGAAAACAAACGAATTACACGCCACATCTGTCCACGAGTTTATCATCTTGAGCTAATTGACATTGTCATAGATAAATAGGACCACACTTCACTTCATAGACCCACCTCGTTATGCATACAATATTATAATATGATTAATAATTCTAAACTAAACCACGGTGGATCACAATAAAGGAAGGCCTGTTTGATTTACAAGAAAATAGGGGAATAGAAAGGGTCTTCCAAGAAACTCGTTACTTTCTCATGTTTGATTGCCCAACAATAGCTGGAAATGTGATTCTTGGTAGGAACCTTGTTTCCGTGGGCCCCACGCTTTTAGTTCAATTCGTTTTCCTTTCAAAATGGACGGAAAACACATTCCATGACTATTTAGACTTCAAATTGAGCATTATAATTATTATCTATCAAATCTTTATATTAAATGCAAAAATAAATTTATAATCTATTAAACAATAGTTTCATTATCTTAAATTTACTTACAGTTTTGTTCTAGTAAAACTTAACATTATTTTTTAATTTTTGTTATAAAAAATAAGTATTATTTGAAAAATACATGCTGCGTTGGGTGTTATTTGTATTATTTGGTATTTACTTTTTTTTTTAGGTAGATTAATATTATTTGGTATTCCTTGAGTAATATTATAATTTGTTGTGATTTAGATTTGAAATTTAAAATAAAAATAACTTATAACTAACTCATGTACCTTCATTTTTCAACATAGATATTGAATCTAACACTTTATCTTTTTCAACTACTCTTCAATTTTCTTTTCCATCAAACAACAACTTCCACTTTCTATCATCTTATATTCTAACAAATCAAACAACTCATATGGAAACACAATTCTTTCAATCACCTCACCATCATCATCAATTCTATGAAACACCTTTCTTACTTTCGTTTTCTCTCAAATCAAACAGGCCCGAAGATTAACTGTCAGCATTTTTATAATATATCATGGATAAGAATAAAACTAGTTACAGTCATAAAAGCGGAACTTTACAGGGACTGAGAGGAATCGTATTCTTCTCAAATTTTTTGAAATAGCAGTGTATATTAATAGGGTTACAATGAACAAAGTTCTGAAGTTTATGTATTTCATTGAATTTGGTCAGCATTAATAGGGTTACAATGAATAAAGTTCTGAAGTTTATGTATTTCATTGAATTTGGTCAGCACAAGCTTTTGTGCAAGCTTACTTAGTGGTGACAATTTCTGCCTCTCCTCATAAAATGTGGGTAGCTCCGCCACAACAGCAACATATAGTCTCAGCTACTGTGTTGTACATATAGTTTTTTGTTGTATGTGTGAGAACCAGTACTAATTGAGTTTCATAGAAACTATGACTGAGCTTTATTTGTCTCACAAATTTACAAATAAATTTTACATGAAATGTTATAAAAGCTCTTTAAAGCTCCTCAGGGTTTTTCTTATGTTATAAAAACTAGGAATAGTTCCGCACTACTCCATAGACTACAACATTTAAATTTATTAATTAATCAAAAAATAAAAGTTTTCACTAAAAAATAATAAATAAATTTAATTATTTAAAAGTACATTCTTGTACATAAGTGCCTTTTATATAAAAAAAATAAAATTGGAAGCATGCCAATATGCAGTTCGTAACAAAAAGACAATTCAAATGAATACACACATATATATATGGAAAATTTTCAAAAAAATCCTATATTTTCTGAATATTACAAAAAACCTCCTACGTTTTCAGATAAAAAAAAAAACTATGATCAACATTTCAATTTTCAAAAAATCCCTCCATCTCTTTTTCCATCTATGATTTTGTAAAATTTTTTGAAATTCCAATGTTACCCCTTATGATTATAAAATATTTCTGTAAAAAAAAAATCTTAAAATATTTTTCTAAAAAAACCATATTCTGGAAAAAATTCTTTAAAAAATTCTTTAAAATCTGCTTGAAAAATGTTTTTCTTAGAAAACTTTAAAAAAAAATTCTTGAATGTACCTTTTGAAAAATATTATTTTTCTTAAAACTACTTTTTGAAAAATAATTTTCTTAAAAGTACTTTTTGAAAAATATTTTTCAGAATACCTTTTTTAAGAAAAATATTTTCCAGAATTTGTTTTTGAATGATTTAAGAATTTTTTACAAAATATTGTAAGACTTTTTTAGAAAAATATTTTATTATCATAGGGGGTAAATTTGGAATTTCAAAGAATTAAAAAATTTATAGATGGAAAGAGAGATACAGGGGATTTTTTGAAAATGAACTGTTGATCATAGGAAGTTTTTTGAAAATCAGAAAACTCAGGAGTTTTTTTGTAATATTCAGATAACAGAGGGAATTTTTGTAAATTTCCTTATATATGTATAGGTTTTAGCAGCAGAAATACTAACTTTCTGTAGAAAAAATACATTTGCGATATTGGATTTCTTTACTATATTTTATTTAGTATGCTTAATTACTTGTTAATTAGCATCATGTAATGACTTTACATGTATATTTGCCTGATTTTGTTACTCTGGTAGTTAGATGGTCACTATCATGATACTATCAGCAGGTAGACAAAAATGTTTACAGCCCATAGAGCAATGACAAACTTTTCACTATAACCCTCATAAGAGTAGTTCACAAGTTGCCAATGCAACATGACAACTAGATTGCAAAGATGTTCACCATTTTGTTTCTTCTGATCTAAATGAAGAAATATTTTCCCAAAAGACTATATATAATTGCTCAAGATGCTATTTTTTGGAAAGATAGACTAACATGTTCCGAACAAAGACTAGCTCAATATGATTTCCCAAAACGAATATAAATGAACTAAATATTTATTTCTATTTTTAATCATTCAGATATTGGTCACAAACTACTTAGAATACTAATTAAAAAATAACAAAGATAAAATACAAGTTGATTTTCACAAAGAAGATGTAAGAGTAAAATTTTCATATTTGAGTTTGTTATTCTAAATATAAAATTATCATTTGGAGAACTGTTGCAGCTGCAGAGGTAGCATCATGGTTGGAGAACTGTTGAAGATTTTTATTAGCTTCTTACTTATCTTGTATCTTTGATCATTTCTTTTGTTCTAGTTTAATTTTATGTAATTCATTGTAAGCAAGCATGCGATCGCATGCATTTATAATTCAAAAATAATATACATATAATTATTATTTATAAGTTATTTTCAGACCTCATATGCACCAACAAGCCCTATAATAAGATATTTTCTTTCTTTTTTAAAATAATTTATCATTTCATTTCAGGAACTTAAAGCATGATTTTAATAATCGTTGATTCGATTCCGATTCGGTTGATTCAAGTCAGAATCGGAAAACTCCGATCTAATTAATGCTTATTTCTCATGATTATATAAAATTAATACTTTATATACATTAGTTCAGTTTTCATCCAATTTGACTTATTCAAATCTAATTCAGCTAATTCTAAATTACTATCCCGAGAGATCTAATTCAGCTAATTCTAAATGATACAGTTAATTTTGTTGTACACAGTGAAGACAACAGGAGCCGAATTCATTAATGAGATTCACATGCCATTGCAATGGATAGGATTCATACATTTATTAGATATCGTGCCATGCCTTGATATTGTTTCCCACTTCGACCGGCTGATGATGATCTTATCCGTTGCATAAGCCAAAACGGGATCATCCAAACAAACCAATTTAAAATTTAAGAAATTGAATCTCTAAAACGACTAAAATTAAAAAAATTGAAAGTCTAAAACGACTCGTTGGTTTGGATCTTTCTTGAGAAAAAAACATAAAAGAAAGAATAATTTATAAAACAATGAAGGATTATGCATTTCTACCCTACAATAGCCCGGCACGATGATGACTCTATTTTGTTTTACACGGCAATTTGTTTCATTTATTTGGCCGGCCCACAGAAGTTTATATGAAACCCCCTATATTACCCTTAAATTATAATTTACCATCTATGTTATTTATGTTTTTTTCATGCTAAGAGGACAAATTTGTGTTCTCAGTCATGATCAGAGGATAAATTTATATAGTTAGTATACTAAATTTATAGATACATAAAATATAATATCAACTAATTAAATTATACATTTCATTTTCAAATTTCTATTATTTTCAGTAATAATGTGTCAATTTAATTAAACTCATTAAATTGCATCAAGATTCATACTATATAAACACATATCGTGATCCATATCTAATGATTGATAAGTTTGTATGAGATTTCGAATATTAAGTAAGTATTTTGGCCACTCTCTTTTCAATTATGAAAGAATATGGACACAAAGACAAATCGCCCATTGAAGCTTAAAAAAAAAGATATATCTTTTATTTTAGAAAATCAAAAAATATTTTATTTATGAGCTAAATGTGTTAGTCGTGACTCAAAGTTAGATATCTCCCAAACTTGATAAATAGCTCTTATCAAATGAAAAATTCTCTTAATTAACTAAAATGCATTCTAATAAATAGCTTGTTAGAATTATTTGGATTAAATATGCAAACAAAATTCTACTTTTGAGGCCTTTATGTGCAAAGTTATCATTAAAAAAGTACAACTATATAAAGAGACAAAAAGAAAATTCTGAATATTTATATTTTCTAATAAATAGCTCTTATCAAATGATAAATTCTATTGTTATAATTATTTGGATTAAATATGCAAAACAAAGCTTCAAAATAATACAAACATATTTATACTTTTGAGGCCCTAATGTACAAACCTGATTAAGAAAGTACAATTACACAGAGACAAAAAGAAAATTTGTACTTATGACAGGCCCTTGTGTGCAAAGTTATCATTAGAGAGACAAAGAAAGAGAAGGAAAATAAAGAAATAATAACGCGCCTGGGGAGTCACATATCACCGCGGCCGTTACCCGTTTACTCCTCGCCATAAGAAATCACCCCGAAAGCTCTCTCCCCTCTCCCCTCTCGCTTCTCTCCTCTCTTTACCTACGCGCTTTATCTCTCTTAATCCTTATATAACCAACCTCATCATACCTCGCGGTTCTCCATCCAAACCTTACTCCTCTTTCACTCGCCTTCCAGCTCTCTCTCCACGCATCCTTTTCTGTTCATCTGTTTCTCCAGCTCTGAGGGAAAAGCAAAACTTGTGTTTAGTCTCTATATACACCATTGGGTCGAGGTGTGAGGACCCAGAAACGCAAACAATCCATTCAGGAAGAACGGAAGAGATATACTATATTTCGGAAAAAGGGAAGATGGTTTGCATGGTTTCTCGTCAGGGAAGAGAACTCCAGAGGTACAACGAAACCGGAGGCCGAGTCGTTGTCGGGTTCGTACCAATCTCTCATATTTGATAAAATTTCCCCTTTTTGGTGGGTCGAATTTTAGACTAAATTTTGTATGAATTTCAATTTACAGATGCATCCCTTATAAGCTTAAGGAAGAAAGACCTATCGGAAGCCGCATTGACCAGAGCATCGAAGTTCTTGTGATTAGCTCGCAAAAGGGGCATGGGATGATGTTTCCCAAGGTAATTTCATACTTCAATAAAAAATTCCTAATTGAACCTTTTATCAACGAATTTAATCTAATGACAACGCTTAAATCAACAGGGCGGTTGGGAAAACGATGAAAGTATAGATCAAGCGGTGACACGAGAAGCATTAGAGGAAGCGGGGATTGAGGGAACCCTAGAGAATAAACTTGGAAAGTGGAATTACATAAGTAAGAGATACGGCACGGTATATGAAAGCATTATGTATGGTTTAAATGTAACAAAGGAGCACCCACAATGGCCGGAAATGAACTCAAGGAAAAGGAGGTGGGTATCGGTTCAAGAGGCTAGAGAAGGATGCCAAACAAAGTGGATGAGAGAAGCGTTGGAAGAACTCTTGTTGAGTCTCAACTCGTTTTCTTTGAAAGAGAAGGTTGAACTAGCCAAGTTGTGATTGGGTGAATCGGTCTATCTTTTAATTGGTTTTAGGTAGGAGTAATTGCCCATAACATGTTTGATTGGCCGCAATTCGAGCTTTTGAAAAATCGAAGGAGCGTTCGTAATTTGAGGCCGTATGAGAGATTCGATGGGCAAATTTGCCCATTTTATTATCCTTTGTGTTTGTCCTTCAAATTGGGGGTAAAATCATCTCGCTTTCTCTCAATTGGCATCCGCTCTTGCGAAAAAGAAAAAAGATCCCTCCGAAAAAGAAAAAAATAGAAAGATTCCTCTAGAAAAAAGAAAAAAAGAAGAGAACCCTCCAAAAGAAAAAAAAATAGAAAAGATCCCTCCAAAAAAGAAAAAATGGAAAAGACCCGGCGCAGAAATTCATGACAAGATCATGTAATTTGAAAGATCTGCGTCTTGAACTTGCTCGAGAGGAAGGGCTAGCCATTCAGTGAACTTGTACCGTAAAGAAATGTAAATAGTAGGACATTAGCCCAAGAGTTATACCACTTAATACCGAGTTTGTTCGGTATAATCTAATTGATGATAATTTGTTATGTTGTTTAATTGGAGAAATGGAAGAAAAAGATTTACTCATATGCTTATTTTCTTCATTGTAGTACTTCATTTTTTTGAATTAATTGTTTCCGTTTTCCCTTTTTTGTAAACAAGTCTAGAAATTTTAATTTTCCAAGCTTAGGCACAACAAATGAATATCAAAAGTTTGGTGGTTGTAAACCCCATATCCGTAGACGTCGGCATGATTGTGTAGTTCACAATAATTTTTAGGCAAAATCTAGGCCACATGCTGGTAGGTTATCTTGTCTGGGGTATGCATTTATGGAATTCAAAATATCTAATAATTTTTTTTTTTTTTTTGCAGTTTCTCAAATGAGGAGTATTTTATGCAGAATTTCTACTCCATTTATTTAGTTGATACATATAAATTTGAACTCAACCATTTTATTTCAATCAAGATATTCAACCATGAGTGTTTTTATTTCTTTATTTCTTTATTAAAATGAAGATGCTCATCCATTAGATCATAGCTTAGAATCTCTCAAAAAAAACTATAGGTTTCTATCAAAACGAATTGAAGAAAACAAATCCACCACAATCTTTCAAATCAAATATACCCGAATATGTGATCCTAAATTGATAAAGTATTTAAATATAACATCATCTAACTCATCAGAATCGACATTTTTGAAAACAACTAAACATTTGAAATAATGAGAACGTGCCTAAAATTGGAGTAACTAGCAAAATTCTATTTTTGAGAATTTTCTCTAGTAGCTCCATTGTTTTTTTCAAGCGTCTCATTCGTATATTTTTCGTCCTAATTTCCTAATTCTCATATTTCTCTTATATCTCTGTATATGTTGCTGGCAGATGCCCCAGTATGAACAAAAACTAGGATTATTGCCGCGCTTCGCTACAGATAACTAATTAATTACTTATTTACATTTTTATAGCGTGACTATAATTGAATTGCATTTAAATATAAATAGAACATTTGTGTATTTTACAAAATTTATGCAAGCTGTTAATTTTTTTTTTTGTTAAACTTCTAAATGTTCATTATGCAATATGACATAATTATTTAAAAAATAAATATAGATGCTATTACAAATAGTAAAATTGTAGATATAAGTAAATATATCTTATTAATCTCAATTACTCAATCGGACAATCTCAGACATGCGGGACAGGTCATATTGTAATCTATTTTATTTCCGATTGTTAACTAATTTTATCCCTAAACTAAAACAATTCGTGTTTCTGAATCTATCATGTCTGCCTTTCTAAAAAAATTAACTAATTGATTATCATCATCAAGCATTTGCACAAGTTCTTACTTTCATTTATTAAATAGGCAAATTCACAATAGTATTAATGCTAGGATAATACTCGCGCTTAGCTGTGAGTATTTTAATTTTATTATATATTTCAATCTATAATGTATAATTGCAATTATGAAAATTCAAAATAAATGTTTGAAATGAATTCATAGTGCATAAATAATATATAATAATTATGTTAAGTGGTTATGTTTAAAATAATTTTGAATTATATCATAAAATATTCTATCTATTTATTATTCATTCAAAAATATTTTTTATATCACATCTAGTTTGTAAGAAAGGATAACTTTATGCAAATAAATTTACATATGAGAAATAAAATAACATAAATGATAAATGCATAAAAAATTAGAAATAGTAATCAACGAATTAATTAGGATAATTAATCTATGATCTCAATTTATGTTTTCATTAAGATTTATAAGATTAAAAAGTCATCCCTTCTTTTTATTCTCTTTGATTTTCTTATGCCGTTATCTCTTGACATATTATATTAGAAAAAAATAAAGTATTAATCAGGCATAGATGAAGGAGACCCGAAAAAATAAAAATGCAAAATAATTTATTTCAAAGATTTTAATTGAAACTAAATAAGATTTAATTATAGATGATTTACTTTAAAAAAGATAAAAAATAATTATTATTTTTAACATGATTTTTTTAAAATGAAATATGATATTATATTTATGGAAAAAATATGCATGCTATACGTAGAAAGATATAACATGACTCATTTTCTTCAAAAAATTGCCACTACTATTTTTCTTATTATTTTTTATTTTTTTAGTTATTAAAATGATATGAATTATATATAAATTGATTACATATGTAATTTTGAAATCCATAATACATAGTAATATAATATAGTTCTCAATACTATGATTTTTTTTTACATGATAGTTCTCACATAATTTGAGATATAACACGAAACATTATCTAACTAATCTTGTGATATTGTGATTATAATTTAAATGAAAAACTAAGATTTGAGAAATTTTTAATCCGATGGCTGGAAGAAAATTGATGATAGGACTCTTGAGAATGCTCAAAGAGATGTGAAAAATAAGGTAAGAGTTAATGAGCGTATCATTTTTTTTACATATTCACATTTTTAACAAGAAAAAAAATTAAGTTGGAACCATAACAATATGGAATTCAAAATCAAGAGAACATTCCAACAAATTTGTATTTGATGATTTTAACTTGATAAATAAAATATTTCATTAAGAATTATTATATTTAAAGAAGAAAATAAAAAACTATTTATGTTTTAATGAATAAACTATTCAGATTCTATTTATATTAATATTTGAACATCACTTTGAACCATGATTAAGATCTGATGGCTGGAAACAAATTAAACGGTTCTTACTAAATCATGGATGAAATACAAAACATCAATTCAACTAATCATATGGTTATGTTTTAAAAATCGCATACATGTTGCCATAAAATATCAATAAATTTGAGAAAATTAAAGATTAAGATTTAACAAAAATTTTGATCGAACGGTTAAAATAAAAATAATGATAATAATGATGTGACTCAATGAGAATGCTCAAAAAGAGATGAAAAATAAGAAGTTGGATTAATTATCTAGTCGTCAAGCAATACTATTGAACACTGTAAATATATAACTACCACGATCACTAAGCACTACGTTATTTTGAATTATTTGATGTAAAATGTCCCATATGAGATTCAAGGGGCACTAGAAAAATTCTGTAAAGTATGATGGAGGAAAGAACCGCACAATTGTGGCGAGACATGTGGCCTTGTTTTCCACAATATTCTTTGACAAAATGTCACAATAATATTTAAACTACGATCTAGCATGATCGTCATGCTAGTAATAAATAATCTAGAACATAGACTTGTTCTTGGTTGCATAGTTTGAAAAAATAATGGAGCCAATCAATTTATTTAGTTAGAATAATATTTTTGAAAACGTACAAAGATTAAAAAAAGTATACGATATAGTTTTGATTTTTCTTCAGTTACACTTAACATATATTTTTGTTTGCTTAAAATGTGAATAGATAATAAAATATTTTATATAATAGACATATCATATTTTATGTTTTTTAAAATTATAGTATCACCAACGATGATACTCATATCCATATCCAAACAATTACATATATATAAGATGGTTGCGACCTATTAGCATATTGAGTATTTTATATCATCTCATTTGCATAGCTGAATTAACATTATCCACCTATTCGGAGTTACTCGAACCACAATTGAGGCCAGAGATGGGGATTTTTACGGTAGATTAATCAATAATTTGTTAGAAAAACGCTCAATATTTTATTAAGAAAGGGTTGACTTACTTGGCTAGTGCGATCAAATTATTCTCTGATTTCACCAAATAATTCAGGATTCTTGTGACTATATTTATTTATTATAGTAGTTCATATTATTAATCACAATGGAACCAAGTAAGTTAGGGAACATAATTGCGAGCATCAAGGTTGGTTAAGACTCACTCGGTAGATGCATGAGTGCTTCAATTATTTTCCTAGTACACAGTACACAAAATCTTATTATTTTTTTAATGTATAATCGTACTTGATTCCCTAACACAAACAGAAACAGATTCTCAAAGTATTCGTTCAAAAAAAGAAATCAAAAGAAGAAAAAAAAACAGATTCTCAAAGTATAGCAACAGAAGCAATCAATCAATCATTAACAAAAGATTACTGTTTGGTCCAGGAAAAGACAAAACTTAAATAATTTCTATCTTTTAGGTAAAAGATGAATAATTTATACATTTTTACATTTTTTTTAATACATTGTATTGTTAGCATCATTGACAAATTATAAGTTTTTTTTCTTTTAGGAAAACGACTTATTATTACTAGAACATAATTAATTCTTTTCAACTGTTTATTTGAGTAGTTCTGCACCCAATTTCATGATGAATTGAATGAGAGTGTCTTTAATAAAAACGGTGTCTGGTTGACTTCCATAAGTCCACGTCACGATCCATTATTAAGCCGAAATATGCATTTCATGTTACTTCCTTGACCAGCCCGGCCACATTGATGAAATGGATGTTTGCATGTGAAAACCCGCGAGATAGGGCGGGAATACACAAACCAGTAACGTGTCAGCATTTTCCACACCAATATATAAATCAGTAAACATTTTCAACACCAATATGCAAACATTTTTATCAAGTCAAAACCCATGGGCCTCTGTTGCCACAACCGACCTTGGTTGACTTGCTAACCAATAGATGCTTCTGTTTGGTCAAACTGAACTTGGGCTTGCATGTATGTCCCAAATGCACAGTTGTGTTTGGTCAAACTGAACTTAAGTTTAAGACATATTCCATTCTTGTAATATCTTATTTTCCACATGAAATACCACTTTTTATCTATTTAATCTATATTATATTTCGTGATTTCTCATTCTTATTCGGGCAGATGAAAATAATATTCCACTCTGTTCCACTATTCCACTTGCGAAACAGGCCATAGTGATTTATAAGTATCACAAGTACTAAACACATGCCAATTTGCTTCCTGCAACTTGTCATTAACAATAAACTAATAAATAGGCATGAGATTCATACACAACATAACTGGTTAAAACTATAATACTACTTAGCATGCTAAACATGTACAAGTACATAAATACTAAAATTTAAATCCAACAGTTTTGACTCAAAAAATACCAAACTCCACAGCATTTCACCTACACAAACTCCACCCAACAACCAAAAATAGCAAAATAGGCAAGACAATATCAGTTAATACAACATAACATAAAACATAAATAAGTACATTAACCTACACATTATTTTAAACACATTTATTCATCACTCGAATTGTTAGTACCACTTTCCATTTGCTCTCCCGCAACAGAAGCTTCAGCCTTTTCCGTACCAGTACAAGCCGTTTCTTCTTTTGCCACCTCCGTTTCTGCAGTTTCAACTTGTACTGGTTCAGAATGAACTATTTCCATAGAAGTAGAATCACCTTGCTTCAGTTCGAGCTCAACTGGCACTTTATCAGATTGATTAGCTGGCTCCGTTTCTTTCACATTTTCAGATTGAACAGCTGGCTCTGTTTCTTTCACATCTTTAACTGACTCAGTTTCTACCGACGCAGTTTTTTCGACCTCTTTAGCCGACTCATTTTCTTCGACCTCTTTATCAACTGCATCCGGCTTATTTTCATTTTCAACCCCGTCATTTCCATTATTACCTTCGGAACTATCACCGATTTCCATTCTCTCTTCAAGTTTTGCACTATCAGTGTGAGAAACAATTTCCACTTGCTCTTGGACATTAACCATTTCATCAACTGTTTCCGTTTTCTCTTCAATATTCACTGCCTCTTTTTCATGAGAATCTTTTTCTATTTCAACAGCAACTGTTTCTGTCTCTTCTTTATCGGCCACTTCATCATTTTGGGCCTCGCTAGAACTCGTTTTTATTTCCGCTCGAGCTGTTTCTGTTGTTTTTGTTCCCTCCTCAACAGCCACTTCAGTCTCAGCATTTTGAGTTCCCGTTTCGACTTGTTGCTCTTCAACAGTTGGCGTTTCAGTATCAGCATTCTGAGCTTCGGTTTCTACTTGCTCTTCAACAGTGGGAATTTCAGTCTCAGCATTATGAGTACTGGTCTCGACTTGTTGCACTTCAATAGTTGGCATTTCAATTGCAGTCTCAGCATTCTGAGTACTGGTTTCGACTTGTTGCACTTCAACAGTTGGTATTTCAATTTCAGCATTTTGAATTCCGGTTTCGACTTGCTCTTCAACAGCTAGAGTTTCAATCTCAGCATTTTCAGTACCGGTTTCGACTTGCTCTTCAACAGCTAGCGTTTCAATCTCAGCATTTTCAGTACCGGTTTCTACTTGCTCTTCAACAGCTAGCGTCTCAATCTCAGCATTTTCAGTACCGGTTTTCACTTGTTGCTCTTCAACACTCGGCATTTCATTTTCAGCATTTTGAGTACCGATTTCAACTTGCTCTTCAACAATCGGCGTTTCATTTTCAGCATTTACAGTACCGACTTGCTCTTCAACAGCCATCATTTCATTTTCGGTATTTTCAGTACCGGTTTTGAATTCCTCTTCAACAGTCGGTGTTTCATTTTCAGCATTTGGACTTCCGGTTTTGACTTGCTCTTGAACAGTCTCATTTTCGGTATTTTCAGTACTCTCGACTTGCTCATGAACAGTCGGCATTTCAATTTCCATCTCCTGACCAACCACCTCATTTTCAACATTTCGAATACTGGTTTCGACTTGCTCTTCAACAACCGGCATTTCATTTCCCGTCTCCTGAACAGTCACCTCACTTTCAGCACCAGTTTTCGCTTCCTCTTCGACAACCGGCATTTCATTTCCTGTCTCCTGAACAGTCACTTCACTTTCAACACCAGTTTCGACTCGCTCTTCAACAACCAGCATTTCGTTTCCCATCTCCTGAACAGCCGCTTCACTTTCAGCACCGGTTTTCACTTCCTCTTCAGCAACCGGCATTTCATTTCCCGACTCCTGAACAGCCGCTTCAATTTCAGCACCAGCTTTCGCTTCCTCTTCAAAAACCGGCATTTCGTTTCCCGACTCCTGAACAGTCATCACTTCACTTTCAGCACCGGTTTTGAGCTGCTCTTCGACAGTCGGCGTATCAATTTCCATCCCCTCAACAACCGCCTCATTCTCAGCATTCTGAATACCGGTCTCAACTTGCTCTTCAACACTCAGCATTTCATTTTCAGCATTTTCAACAGTTGGCATCTCATTTTCTGCATTTTGAGTACCGGTTTCGACTTGCTCTTCAACACTCGCCATCTCATTTTCTGCATTTTGAGTATCAGTTTCGACTTGCTCTTGAACGATCGGCATTTCATCAGCATTTTGAGTACCAGTTTCAACTTGCTCTTCGGCAATCGGCATTTCATGTTCCATCTCCTGAGAATCCGGTACTATTTCATTCTCACAAGAGGTTTTAGTTTGCTCTTCCGTGGGCCCCACATCTTCAGAATCCGGCACAATTTCATTACAAGTCTTCTCAAAAGAAGTTACAGTTTTCTCTTGAGTCAGCCCCACCTCTTGAGGATCTGACACAATTTCATTACTAATCTTCTCAAAAGAAGTTCCAATTTGCTCTTCAGTGGTCCCCACCTCTTGAGAATCCGGAACAATTTCATTACTACTCTTCTCACAAAAGGTTCCAATTTTCTCTTGAGTGGGATCCACATCTTGAGAATCCGGTACTATTTCATTATCATATGGGTTTTTAATTTGCTCTTGACTCGGCCCCACATCTTGAGAATCCGTTACTGTTTTCTCTAGAAGGTTCTCTGTTTTCTCTTCAATAACAGTCTCTTGAGTATCCGGCACAATTTTCTCTTGAAGGTTCTCTGTTTTCTCTTCAATAACAGTCTCTTGAGAATCCGGTACAATTTTCTCTTGAAGGTTCTCCGTTTTCTCCTCAATAATAACCTCTTGAGAATCCGGTACTGTTCTTTCTAGAAACTTCTCCGTTTTCTCTTCAATAACAGTCTCTTGAGAATCCGATACTGTTTTCTCGAGAAGATTCTCCGTTTTCTCTTCCACAATTCTCTCTTGAACTATAACCATCTCATTACTAGTCCCTTCAGAACCGGGATTCCGTTTCTCGAAAACCGATTCCGTTTTCACATCAGACACCATTTCCATCATCTCTAGAACTATATCAGTCTCATTATTATTAGTCCCCTCTGAACTGGGATCCTGTTTCTCAGAAACCGATTCCGTTTTTTTTTCATCAGAAACCGTTTCCATTTTCTCTGTAACTGTGGTCATTTCATCATTCGTCCCCTCAGAACCAGGATTTACTTTCTCGGAAACCAATTCCGTTTTCTCATCAGAAACTGTTTCCAATTTCTCTGTAACTCCAGCCACTTCATTATTACCGTCATGAGAATCTTCTACCGTCAGCTTTTCAACTGCTTCAATTTTATCTTGAGAATCAGTTTCTATTCCCTCTTTCACACTGCCCGCCTCATTTTCAGTCTTTTCAGAGTCCATTTCCATCGGCTCCGTCTCCTTTACAGCCTCCTTTTCACTCTCATTTATAACCGCCTCATGAGAATCTATTTCAGCTGACTTTTCAACAGTCTCATTACTGGTGTGTTGAGGAACAGCCTGAATTTGCTCCTGAGTGCTCGATTCTATTTTCTCGGCTGGAATCTCATTACCAGTCTTATCAGAATCAATTTTCACTTGAACTGTCGGGTCTTTTTCCGCCTCTTTAGGGCTCTCATTCATAACCGGTTCTACAATCTCAGATTGAGAAGGAACATCAATTCCCTTCATTTTCTCATCAGGTTTATTTTTATCACTTTCAGCCGACTCAGGAATTTCTTCTTCCTCTTTCGCACCCATCTTATTTTCATTTTCGCCCTCATTACCAACTGCCAGCTCAGATTTGTTATCAACTGGAGTCTCCATTTCCTGCACAACAGGCGTAGTAACATTCGATGCTGCTGATGTGGCAACAGGAGTTTCCGACGCTGATGTGGCAACAGGAGCATCAGAAACTGACGTGGCAACAGGAGTTTCTGGTACTGACGCGGCAAGAGGAGCATCTGGTGCTGACATGGCAACAGGAGCAACTGGTGCTGATGTGGCAACAGGAGCAACTGGTGCTGACGTGGCAACAGGAGCATCTTTTTTAACAGGAGTTTCTGACGCTGACATGGCGACATGACTTTCTGCCGCTGACGTGGCGCCAGGACTAACAACATCAGACTGCTTAGCTAAGCGGGCCCGCCTCTCAGCCGCTGATGTGGCACCTCTCGTTTTCGGCTCGCTCTCAACAACCGACCTCCTCGGTCTGCCTCTCTTCTTCTGCCCCGTCTCAACTGGAGAGGATTCCACCTTTCTCTCTTCCTCTCCAGTAGATACCACAGTCGACTTCCTTCTGCGGCGAGAAGAAGTCTCAACTGCCGGATTTTCAGTTACGGGAGTCTCAGTTACAGTAGTTTCAGTTACGGGACCGGCGAAATTGAACATCTTTTCAAAGCCAGGTGGCGGAGTCTCAGTTACAGGTTCCACGCCAGCTGGCACACTTGAACTCTCGACATTTGGTTGGGGAATAGCTCTGATTGGATTAGCTGCAATTGGAGGAGCATCAAGAGTCTCTTTCGTCTCGCCAGCTGTACTCTCATCTTTTTTAATATTTACAGGAGAGGGGTCAGCATTTTGCGGTTTTCTCCCCCTTCTTTTCGGAATTACATCTCCAGGTCCGCTTTGTTGAGCAGGCCTTCTGCCTCTTCCCCGGCCCGATGATGTGGCACCTCGAACAGGAGTAACCGCCACGTCAGCAGACTCAGCTTCCTTCTTCTCACTTGCTTCATCTCCCTTTACCGTATTACTAACTACAGTAGTTTCAGGTGTTTTTGCTGGAGTAGGATTATTCACTACAGCTGTGCGTTTCGGTCTGCCTCGGCCCCGCTTAGCTGGCGGAGTTATCTCTTGAGGTGGAGGAACCACAACTACAGGAGTTTCTGTTACAGGAGTTTCAGTTACCGTAGTTTCGGGTTCTTTCTCTTTTACAGGAGTTTGAGATGGAGTTTGAGAGAGCTGCTCTAAGCTTCCTGTTTTATTTCCTTCTTCATCATCTTTTGTTACAGCCGGAATTGGATCGGAATCGGTTGGAGGATCTTTTTGTAAAATGGGTGAAGGATCCGATCCGTCAGGAGACTCGGCCTGACAGAGCTTCTCGAATTCTTCCTCTGTCCATTGGTCCTCGTAAGATCTCACCTAAGAAAGAAAAAGCACCAGTTTCAATTTTCAGTCATTTAGAGCTTAAAAGAAAAGGAGAAATTTGCGAAAAAGTCCCTGTGTTATGCTTAAATTGCAAAATGCCCCTCCATTATTGGAAATTGCAAAAAAAACCTCTATTCTTTAGGAAATTGCAAAAAAGCATAATGGAGGGGATTTGTTGCAATTTGAGCGTAATACAGGGGCTTTTTTGCAATTTAAGCATAATGCAGGGTATTTTTTTGCAAATTTCTTCAAAAAGAGTATACCTCTCTAGCCCTTTTGCCTCTGCCGTATTTCAGAGCTTGCTGCGAGTCAAGCCCTAAAGATCCTCTCTTTTTCTTGGATCCCGATATCGATTGAGGTGGCAACGGTTTTGACTCGGTTTCATTCAGCTTCATGGCTTTGCAAAAGGGAATTAAATCGGTGTCTGTTATTAAACGAGGAGGCAGTTGGATCGGCTGGTCTGATTTTAAAGAGGATGAGGAGCCGGATTCTTGGAGCAGTTTTAACCATGTTGCCTGGATTTTGAAAGGATGGAAATAGTTAATTTTTTTGTTTTTTTTTTTTAAATGAAGTGGGAAAAAGAATTTTGGAGACGTACTATTTCTTCTTCGCGTCTCTGATTGTCGACTGATTCGAAGACGTCGATCTCAGATTCACTGCAATTTGTTTAATGAGAAATTTTTTTGACATCATTTTAAGAGAAGTATAATAAATGAGTTAAATAAATGAGTTAAATAAATAAGGAAAAAATATTAGAGAATTGTTTCGAGACTTGCCTTCTAGCAAGGATCACATTGAGAGAGTCATCAGCCAGCACAGGAGCCGCTTCTTCTTTCTTACACTCTCTTAGCAGATTTTCTAGATATTCTCTCCTATCTTCAGCACTGCACATCAAAAAAAAAAAAAAAAAAAAAAATATTCATACAAATGTTTTATAGTTTGCACTTAATGTTTTGTGAGATTTTTTAATGAAGAAAAAAGACTACCTTGTATTATTATCAAAGAATCCAGCAGTGATGCTCTGGTTAGCAACACCTAGCTTGTGCTCAGCTGAAGCTCTAACTTGTTCTTCCACTGATCGAACCTTTTTTTATTAGAAAAAAGAAATTCAAAAGTAAGGACCATAAAAATAATTAATAGATATAAAAGTACAACTCAGCAATTCAGTAATAAATTTAATAGTCATTGATCTGAAAATGTTACTGTCTCTAGACGTAAAACAAGCACATCCTTCTTTTGACCGATTCTGTGTGCTCTAGCTTGAGCTTGCAAGTCAACCTGAGAGAAAATTAAGGAAAGATAATAGAAAAATTATGCTATGTATGTATGCTTGTAACTTTACATATCAAATTTTAATATATTATTTCCTATAAAGAAAATGAAGTTTTGTTGTTCAGGCTTGCCTGTGGATTCCAATCAGTATCAAATATGATGACAGTATCTGCTGCTTGAAGATTCACTCCCACACCTCCCGCTCGAATACTATAATTAATAAAAAATAATCAAATAAAGCCACAATTAAATTAATCCTTAATTGTTCAATCAAACTCAATTTATCCCAATTTTGTCACAATAGACTTTAATTACGATATTTATGACTCAAACAACCCAATTTAGCCTCAATTGACCCTCAATCACACAACTAAATAAAACAAATCGGAGCAATTCAAATCACACTTCTTTAAAACATATCAAACAAACGCACAACTAATCTTTAGTCATCAAATCAAACTCAATCCACCCCAATCTTACCACACAACTCACTCTAATCCCCACATCTACACCCCAAAACAACCCAATTTACCCTCAACTAACCCTCAATCACACACCCAGATAAAACAAACAGCTCCAATAATTCACCACAACTCTTTAAACAAAATGGGTATCTATCATATACAACATACCTAAGGAGAAAAATGAAAGCAGGGGAATTGTGCAGTCGAACAAAATTTATCCCAATTTTGCCACAATTGACTTTAAGTCCATATTTATGCCTCCAAAATAAAACATATTGGTGCAATTTAAAACACAGTTCTTTAAAACGTATAAAAAAAGGTGCAACTAATCTCATCACAATCGATTTTCATTCCCATATATCCATGCCTCCACACAACCCAATTCAACCTCAAAACTAAATCAGCGCAATTCAAACCACAACTCTTCAAACAAAACGGGTAATAAATAAATACCTGAGGAGGAAAATGAAGGCGGGGGAATCGGGGCGGTTGAACTCCTCGATGAGCGCGCCTCGGTCCATGCCGGAAGTGTGCCCGTCCAACCGCAGGTATTTGTACTTTTTCCAGGCTAAATAATCCTCCATCACGTCGAGCAGCCTCGTCATCGTCGAAAATAACAATACCTTCCAAAAAGGAAATAAGGTTAAAGAATTGTGTTACGCAGATACTTCATAAATCAAGCTCTGTCGTGTTGGACACCGTATCAGATACCGATACATGTACGATAGTTGTCGGATTTCCCAAACATATTTGAATATTTTATTTTAAAATGAGAACGCATGCTTCCAAAATACTTCTATGAAAAGAATTAATTTTATATGTTGTAACATATAAACGTTATTATACTTGGTACATAAAGTAGTATATGTAATAGATGTTTCTACCAGCTTAAATTATAAATTACTATTAGTGAAATAACAAAATATTATATATTAAATACGCATTGTATCCTAAGTTTTTAAGAATTATCGTATCGCCGTATCCGTGCCACATAGTTAAAAAGCAAGCTTCAAAACATAAAAATAATGTGTGTGTGTGTGTGTGTGTGTGTGTGTGTGTGTGTGTGTGTGTGTGTGTGTGTGTGAGAGAGAGAGAGTACCCGATGACCAGTGGCTTTGAGTTTGGGGAGGATCCGATCCAGCATCTCGAGCTTTCCACAGTGCCTCACGACATTTGGGAGATAATGTTTAGGCAACATACTCTCGACCTACTCAGAAAAAGCATCGTTTATTAAACATCAAACAAAATAAACTATAATTACAAATAGGAAATGGAGGGAAAAAGAAATTATGTAGTGATAAAGTACCTGTTCGTGATGCAGTTGACTGAGGTAAGGATGGTTGCAAATGTTTCGTAATTCCATCACAGTATTGTGCACTGAACGACCCTGCTTGTAAAGAATATAAAGTAGTAAAATAACAACTGGTTAAAGATAAAGAAGCATGGAAGAATAGACTAAAATTTTGAAGTTTTACTGCACCTTTGAATTTCCAATTTGACCGAGATTGTCCTCTACACGTTTCATCAGAAGCTTTTGGTAAGCTGAAGCCTCGCATCTTACCAGCCTCTCAATCTTTTCAGGCAACTCATTTTCCACCTAGAATGTATAAATTCAAGACGGTATTTTAAGCATCCATTTAAGTAAGTTGCTTGATTGAAGTGCCATCATATCAATATTGAGAAAAACATTAAAAACACACCTTATGTTTGAGCCTTCTAAGAACAAACGGGCGAAGAACTTGGTGGAGACGGTTTATGATCAGAAGATTTTCCTCCTCGGAAAGTAAAGCCTTCACAAAAAATATCAAAAGTGAAACAAAACATTAATTGCAAAATCTCTAATTTTGGAAGAGCATTAAAATAATTAATAAGCATAACTTAGCATTATGTAAATATAAGGCTTACTTCATCTAGAGAATTGTCACCAGCACTCTCAAACGGCTTGTTAAACCACTGAGAGAAATCCTCTGATGAGTTGAAAATACTCGGCAGCAAGAAGTTCAGCAGCGCCCACAACTCCTCAAGATTATTCTACACAAATAAACAATTTCACACCCAAAAATTAACTCAATTAAACAAGGGTACCCGTACATCCAACATTTCCCATTTTGCAGGGGTAAAAATGAAATTTCCCATTTATTCTTTCCTCTTATTTTATGTGTAAACTATAATATTATTTTCTTTTATTAATATTTTAGTTCTCATTTATTTATATATAAAGTAAAATATAAATTTATTTTTTATTTATTATTTATTATTTTGATTTGAATAAAAATAAAAGAAATTTGATGAGGATATTTTATTATTTTAGTCCAACAAAGTTTGTTGATGGAATAGTTAAGTTCAACCCCCATAGGGGCTTAAAAAATCCAACCCACTTCACAGGGGGTTTCCGAAGGAATCTAAAAACTGAGGGATTCTTTTATAACATTCAGAAAACTTAGGGTGCTTTTTGCAAATTCCCCAATAAACCTGAAGGGAAGTTCCGGTGAGAAGCAGCCGGTGATAACTCTGTTAATGCTTCAAATCAGCATTTAATTTACGCGAGGCGCTCTGATGCGGTGGCCCTCGTCGAAACAAGGGCACATACAACATTACCCATTTTGCAGGGGTAAACATGAAACTGTCCCTTCATACAAAAAGGGAATTTTGCAAAAAAGCCCCTGCATAATTGAAAATTGCAAAAAAAAACCCTATATTACTGCCGAAATTTAAAAAGAAAACCCTACCATTAGTCACAAGCTAACACTGTCAAAAATTTAACTAATAGTAGGGGCTTCTTTGCAATTTCGGCAATAATGTAGGGGCTATTTTGCAATTTCCAATCATGCAGGGGCTTTTTCGCAAAGTACAACACAGGGCCACTTCCGCAAATTTCCCCATAAAAGACAAAATTCCCCAGCATACCTGAAGAGGGGTTCCGGTGAGGAGCAGGCGGTGATAGCTCTGGTAGTGCTTGAGGTCCGCATTTAATTTACACGAGGCGTTCTTGATGCGGTGGCCCTCGTCAATGATGATGTAGTGCCACTGGATCTTGCTCAGCTTCGGCCGGTCGTGCTTGTTCATCAGGTACTCGTACGTCGTTAAGAGCACGTTGAACCGCTGGTGGATTATCATCTCCCTATAAGTGAAGATAATTAATTACAATTTAGAGGTAGTAGTATCTAACATGTTAGAAATAATATAGATAAATAATACACATATATTGAATAGTACAAATTACGCAACAAATAAAAATATATAATATACAATAAATAGTACATAAAATAATGTGCATTAATATTATGTAAACAGTAGAAATTAAGTAACGTTGTTAGATCTTAACAAACGGTAGGAATTTTTTTGGCAATTTCTTATAGAATATAGGGGCTTTTATGCAATTTGGGATCTTACTTGAAAAGTCTGCGTCTTTCTTCAGGAGGACCAGCGTATGCGATTTTATTAATGCTAGGGGCCCAGAAGTTAAGTTCCGATTCCCATCCTGGCAGAACGGACGACGGCACGACTACCAAGAACGGTCCTCTGTCGTTCTTGGTTTCCATCAGATAGCACAACAGAGATATCACCTGTCAAATCAATATATATCACATCTATGAGTAAGAACACTCTTTCACCTTACTACTATTCATTATTTACTACCCACTTATAGTATACAATATTATGTAAAACATACTCATTAGGGATCTTTTCTCAAATTTTAAGCGTTTAGATATGATCTATATCATTTAAGAGGGTGGTAAATTCAATTTCACACAACTAAAAAAAGTTTAGATATTAATCATTAAGAATATTATTTGTTTGTTTGTGATGTTGTATGTAAGGCGTGTTTAAGTCAGTGTATTTGAGGGATTGTGTCTGTATATACGGGATTTGGAATGGAATTAATTGTTTTGATTTTGTGAAGTCCTGGATTTGAGGACAGAAATGGGTGTAGTTTACATTCCAGGAGTTTGCATTATGAAATACACGGACTCGCTACTTAACATATGATGGAATTAAATGTATGTTTTCCACAAATTTTAATTAACTTGGTTATTATTAAAATGAAACTGATCAATCAACTAACACGAAATTTATGATCTTTAAAAAAAGATTAAGAAACAATTTTTTAAATTCATGATTTATAAATTGTAGTACACCACATCAAACATGCAACATGAATCATCAAATACATGTATTTTGAGAGTTCATGTATATTGAAATACACCAAATCAAACATGCCTATAATTATAATAATATATTGAGGTGAGAGAAAACATCAAATACCTGGACGGTTTTACCGAGACCCATTTCATCAGCGAGAATACCGTTCAAGTTGTTGTTGTATAAAGAAACCAACCATCTTAATCCGTTCAGTTGGTACCTGCAATTTATGATATTTGCCAAATAATATACAATTTTATTGCCAAAATATAAAATGGAGAATTAAGTTTATGAAATCACAGTCAGCTTATATTCACTCACTCTCGTAATTTTCCGCCCTGAAGATAAGTCGGCTGCTGATGAATAGTCTCCTTTACGCTGAAAAATAAATAATACAAATATGAATTATTTATTACTAGGAAACATTCCTGTTGAAAAGAAGAAAGAGAAATATCCAAATGATCATAGAATAATAAAAATAGTTAAAAGGTTTTGGACATAAACTCTTCAACAGAAATTAGAATTCAAGTTCATAGAATAACAATATAACACACAAACTGGCTATAAATAAAGTACCTGTGAGCCAGCTTATAATATTTCTCATTGCTCTCAAGATAATTCTGCAACATCCAAAAGACGAAATTTACAAAACAATTACAACAAAAAAACCAAAAAAATCAAAATCATTTCAAAAAATTAACAAATTAAAACAACAAAACCTGAGGGTTGTCGCTTTCTTCATCAATCTCATTCAAAACCTCGTTCTTATCATACGAACTGGGCGCCTCCAGTTCGTTTCCTCCAAACCGTTTATTATTATCTATCGCCTTAGCAGTTTTCAGTTTCGACCCTAATTGTGAGAGATATTTCTCCGTCTCTTTCAAAAGCTTGTTAACCCTGTCCGATTTGGCATCCTAACAAAACAAAAATATGATACAAAGGTTTTAACCCAACTTTTTTATATAATTCATGAAAAATGAATAAATTAAAGGTAAATCAGCGGACCTTCACCATTCGAAGATAACCCTCAACATCATTATTCTTCAAAAGGTTAATTTTCTCCCTTTGGATTCGATCGAATTTCTCCTTGAGGATTCTCTCCTTTCTCTTGTGGAACTCTCTCACAAACCGGTTGAAGCCTTGAAGCCTTCCTCTCTTCGCCTTGAACCCTTCTTCCAATCTCTCTCTACAAAAAATCCCCACAAAAAAAAAAATCCAAATTACAACAATGAACAGTCATCTATCTAAAGGGACTAATAGACCAATAGTACAGAATTGCAACCCTATTAAATTATAGGGACTAACGATGCATTTTATCGCAATCTTATTTTAAATGATATAACGAAGAAAGAGAGAAAAATTGTTAATATTTCAAAATATTTTTCAGCGATCAAACTATTATAAGTATCGGGTTTAACTTTAAACTAATAGTAGGAGCTTTTTTGCAAGTTTGGCAATAAAGCAAGGGCTTTTTTTTGCATCCAATAATGCAGGGGCTTTTTTGCAAATTTCCCTAACACAAAAACTAGGTCAACCAACAAACAAACCTGTGAGATTCAACATCGCCGAAGAAATCCTTCTGCTTCTCTTTGATCCGCTTCTGTCTCTCTTCCTTCATCTTCTGCTCGATTCTCTCGAGCTGCTTCGCTCGCCTGCCATGCCTGAATTTCTTGAACGATTTCAACCGCGCCATGTCTGTGTTGACCGGTTTGAAGAAATCATTCATAAAATCACTGCCACACAAAAATAACAAAAGTCATAAATAATAAAATAATAATAATAATAATAATGATAATAAATTATAATAATAGTAGTATATATTACTTGCGCAAACGGCTTTGAAGGCCGAGAAGCTGGAGCTTTTTCAGCTCAATCACACTCTTCGTTTTGGCAGCAATATCTTCTGACGAGTTCACAGTTTCCTAAAACAAAACAAAAATATTAAAACATCTTCAAAATGTACATTTCAACATAACTCCACATAACCAAAAGCATCTTAACTAACTCTACCTTTAATTTCTGAAAGCGGGCCTTGATTCGCTCCACGCCCTTCTTCTGCTTGACTTCCCATTTCTGTCCGTCCCTCACTTTCCTTTTTCTGTAATCCACTATCCATTTATCGCAAGTTGTGTATTTAGGCGGCGAGCCTGCCACCTCATCCAAGTCAAAAGTCCCTCCTTCTTCTTGATAAACCCACTGGTCAAACTCATTGTACACATTACTCGACCCTATATTTCCCTTATAATGCCCCACCAAATTCTCCTCTTGGTTATTATTATGCATATTATTATTCCGTAAAGGGTTGTTAGGGTTAGGGTTAGGGTTAGAATTCTCCCCTTCATGAACTGGCATTTTAACAGTTTCTTTTGGGATGTTGGAATTGAGGCCCAAAAGAGACTGATTAAGATAGGCTCGGTTCTGAAGCATGGCGGCTGCGTTGAGATTCTGCCTCGAGATCTGTGCAGCCAATGACGGCTCGACAGCTGGCGCTTGTTGTTTAATAACAGGAGGTGTTTGAATTTGAGTTTGTTTGTTAGGTTCAGGTTCGGTTGGTCTGTCAGAGCTTGGGGCCCGCTTTTGTCTTTTAGTGGCCGGTTTTGAACTGGAAGCGGTTTCTATTGTGCTTCCTGCTGTTTCCTTTGCGGAATTATCTGTGCCTCTGCTCTCGCTCCCCATTTGGCCTCCACCTAAAATAAGAAAATAATATAAGAATTTAATATATTATATCCTAAAGTAAGATGAAGAAAAGAAGTAATGAGAGATAGTGAATAATATAAGGAGTTTTTTAAGGAATGGTTACTTTCAACTGGGTTGACTTCACCAAGTGCAATATCAATGTGCAGTTTCCTAGGCACCATGTTGTTTCTGCATGGATAAACAAAATGAATATTTACGCAACTTCTAGAGAATATATTAAATATTAATTTCCTTTGGATAAATATTATATTATACCTAAAGGCAAGAAAGACAAGACACTGGGCTCTGAGTTGCTTAAGCTGCTGCTCTTTGAAGGGATTTGAAGGCCTATTTTGATCTCTTATGTTCCCAATTTGCCCTTGTGATCCGCTTCCCTGTTGTGCAGGGAGAAAATATAGGTTAAAAGAAGAAAAAAAAAATCAAAGTAAATTAGTAAGAATGTTTTAAAGTTATTCTAGAAATCCAATCTTGGAAATTCTTTTATCTTCCCCTTACAATTTCTTCATATGGTAGTCAGTGCTAAAATACATCACAATTACTAATAGCTGATTAAGGAATCCATACATGCAAATAACATAAGTTAACACAAATGCACAAATTACTAATTGCTAATTAATGATTTCTAATTTTCTCTCCAATTTTTCTTTTTTCCAAGTGAAAAGATATCAAATTTTACTGCCAATATCACCAGTATTTATATAGGCTCTCAAAAATTACAAATTTCCATTTCTCCACACAGTAGAGTCCTATATTTTTCTTGTACTTCGCCTTTGTGCCACCAAAACAAAAAAAAACACAAAATATATACTTCCAAACCTTAGCACAGAAAAAGAATAGCAAAATCAGTACCTGGCTTAACTGAGGATTTACATTCGCAGCACTTAAGAGCTCTTTGCCTTTTTCTGAACTCTGAGATCCCGCAAAAACCTGCAGATTCCTAGGCATCTGAAACTGCGAATTAGAATCCGGATTCCCAAATCCAGCACTCATCTGATTGGTCGGAAATTCCATTTTAGGCCCCCCAAAAGAACCAAACATATTGCTTCCAGAAACACCTTGATTCATTTTTCCTGACAAAATCAAAACACGATCTACTTAAAAAACAAAGAAAAATCGAACAAAAAGCACGATCTACAAACAGATTAACAAAATACCTTCAAGATTTACGCCAGGAGAATTAGATCTGGCAAGATTAGCAATGGATCCTTGCGGATTAGTACTTTTAGGACCCAAATTCATCTGATTCCATCCAAATCCAGGCCCAAAATTCCCGCCTTGAGGTCTGAAATTCATCCCGCCTTTTTGCATCTCAACAGGAATATTCCCACTGTTCACATTTCCAGAACCGAACGGACTATTCATAGTCCCAACCGGCCTCCCTGCGAAATGCTGACCTGGCGGACCAGGTCTACCCTGGACCGGGTCCATCTGCTGCTCCTGCTGCTGAGATCCTTCGCCTTTTTTGACAGGCTGTTTTCCTTTTCTGGAGTTTGCCGTGTCGGACTTAGGGTTTTCTTGGGATTTGGAATCCGGGTTCTTGCGCTTGTTTGTGGGATTCGGTTTCTCGGTTTGTTCGTCGGATTTTATGGAGTCGTGTCGCGATGCGTCCTGCGAGTGCTGAGACCTTGTGTCTTGTGAGCCCTCGTGAGCTGGCGGCATTAAATTTGGATTCATGCCTTTAAAGGAGATAAAAATTAAATTTGTTAGTAACGGGAAATTGACTGGAAAAGATGTGGTGAGTTGCAGTTTAATCCCTGAAGTTTGTCTGAGTATTAAGAAGACCCCTTGTTAACATTTAATTTTAACCTAATTTGACTCAATTAACCTCAATAGACTCGATTTAACCTCATCTGAAATTTTTTATAAACTCGTAAAGCCTTTAAGGACATAAATCCATTAGTCACGTAAATTTGACTACAGAATATATGGTAAGGTTGCAGTTTAGTCCCCGAAGTTTGTCCAATTATCAAAAAGGTACCTCATTAACGTCTAAGTTAACCCAATTTGACTCAATTTAGCCTCAATTTAACATCAACTGAACAATTAGCTCAGATTTCATTTATTTTATTTTTGGCAAGTAGTAAACAAAACTACCTGGTGGATTTTGCCATGCATGTGATTGGTTAGAAAGCAGTTCATTTTCCTTAGAAGGCCCACCACTGCCACTTGCACCTTCGCCAAATTGCGGATCACCAGCTGTCGATTTTGCTGCTTCTATCAAAGCATTCATGTCCAATCTGTTCTGACTTATCACACTTTCCATTGCCCTGTTAATATTAATAATCAACAAATGTTAGCATTTGTTACCATATAAGTTCAATATTACATGAAGAATAAAATAAATTGAAGGAAAAAGACAAGTGATGCTTTGTGTTTTACCTTGAGATAACTTGGTATGGAAGTGTGTTCTCTTTCCCGCTTCTCCTCATGTGGAGACATATCTAAACAAAAACGGCAAAATTTAAACAAAAATTAGAGTAAAAAGTAAAATATATGATGTAGGATATATGAAAAGAGAAATATTTACGTTACGTACCATGTAAAGTTTTGTTGCTAACTTAGCAGGTTCATCTTTCGACTCGTGAATAAGCCTCTCGAGTAATTTCGCTGCCTCCATTTCCAAATTTGGCCCGCCAGTACCCATCAATTCTCAACAAAACTAATCAACATAAAAGAAACAGTTAAAACTCGTAATAAATTGAAATTACTAAAACCAACTTTAAAAAGAAAAATAATCACGACACGCCTTTTCAACGAATTTCCACAGATGTCACTTAATTACACGTTGTTCCTATTTTTAAGGTGGTGATTAGCCATGATCCATAAGCTTCTCTATATGTTAAGTAATAACGCACTATAAGGCATAATTAATAAACTTAAAAATCACTTCCATATCTACTCCTCTCTCAAACCCTCTTTTCAAACTCCAATTTCATCTCTATTCCACTCCACTTCACCTGTAAACTAACGGAGCCGTCATGACAAAAGCTTTCTCCTCCAAACCCTAGAAAGATGAATTTCACACGGCGGAGGAGAAGATCGGAGCGGCAAGTTCAGTACGAAGATCGGAGATGCACGAGCAAGAGGAAATCGATCGGCGAGTTAGGGTTTGGTGATTGATTCTCCGACGGAAATGTGTTGCGAGAGAGAAATAATGGTGATGGCGCGTGGGTATAGTGAGGTGAGAATAAAAATGGTGTTTGGTCTGGAGAAGAGGATCTGAATTGGGCCATTGGGCCTGGCGAGAGAGATGTAATTTGTATAATGTTTTGGTTTAGGTTGGAACTAAAAGATAAGTTTGGGCTGCGTTAAAAAGTCTGTTTTTCGCCCTCGAGTATTGATTTTGTTGGTCGGTTTTGTGCATAAATTTTTAAATTAAAATTGTCTGTTGGTAATTAACTATAAACTAACAACAAAAAGCCCAACCTTAATCTGGGTCGACACAAAAACACCACAGACAAATATTATAGGGCTGCTAACTCGAATCACTGTTTTGGAGTCAAAAAGAATCACACTAGTAGTAGCGCGACACATGACAGAGAAAATAGAGGGGGCGTATGCCAAGCAGGTCTCCAGCTGTTAAAACGTGTTTCCGTATAGAGCTACGCGACAAAATATGTGCGCCGCGTACAGCCGAGTATCAAGATGCATTTCCGTACAGAACGTGCGGAAAAATTGTGTTCGCTGTGCAAAATACAGAACGGTGTATTCTTATCGTCAAAAGGGGTGAATTTTTCATAAATAAAGGGTGTATTGATCGTTCATTTGTAGTTGTTACCAAAAAAAATAAAGAGAGAAACAATATCTTGCTTAAAAAACAACCATCCTGACAAAAAGGAAAAAAATACTACAATGTTGTCGAACAAACAAAAAAATATATATTCAGTTCACTGCAAAAAAATAAAGACAAAATCATACTTATATTTTCTTTGCTTCTAGTTCCATTTCGTCGTGGAGATTCTTCACGCATTCATCAATGACTTCAATACATTTTTTGTTTGGATCAGCGTGCGAAATAGCAGCCTTGTTGAGAATTGAATTTTCAAAATAAAAAATGATGTTATAAGCTAAAATTCTCCGATCAATATATGATTCTTGCTGCAAAAATAAAAATAAAAAGATTGAAATTATTGTAATAAAAAGGAAGAATATAATTGTAATAGGAGACAAACAATATCCTTACGTATGTAAAGTTTGTTCGCCTATCGTTCAGAATCGCAAAACTTAATCTAAGTACTATTAATCCTGAATCTTGAACCCTTTCTTGTAAGGTGACTTTGTCTTCGTTGGCAATATTAAGAGGAACACACCCCCAATTATTCTCCAACCTGACAATTAATTAAAATCAGAGAAAAAACGATGAATATAACAGAGCATAATCACATATTTAAATCTGGTGTAGATTCACATATTTAAATTAGAAAGAAATGCTATAGTATATATGCGAACCTCCAATCGAAGAAGCGCTTCAACCATCTGTAGTACTTCATGGTTTGTGCTTTGCAACTTCCATGACCACATGGTACATACAATATGATGAACTTGACTCTCAAATTCCTATGCAGCTGCACCACTGCAAGCCATCACAAGATTCGCTCTTCGGAATAAAAAACTAACGGAGCCGTCATGACAAGAGCTTTCTCCTCCAAACCCTAGAAAGATGAATTTCACATGGCGGAGGAGAAGATCGGTGCGGCAAGTTGAGTTCGAAGATCGGAGATGCACGAGAGGAAATCGATCGACGAGTTAGGGTTTGGTGATGCAGGGAGATCGATTCTCCGACGGAAATGTCTCACGAGAGAAAAATAATGGTGATGGTGCATTGTGTTGTCAGTGAGGTGAGATTGTGAGAATAAAAATTTACCCCAACTCCTTATTTTTCACCTACTTTTGAGCTTCCTCAAGAGGCCATATCATCACTTTTATCTCCACTGTTCGATCAATTTTTTTGTCAAATCTTAGCCATTTATTTTCTCAAATTTATTGATATTTTATGGCAAGATGTGTGTGCTTATTAAAACATAATCATATGATTGGTTGAATTGGTGTTTTGTGTTCCATTCCTGATTTAGTGAGAACCGTTGTAAATTTATTTCTAACCATCAGATCTTAATCAGATGGCTTCAATGAATCATAGCTCAAAGTTATGTTCAATTATTAATACCAATAGTTAATGAAGAGTTCACTCATTAAAATATAAATAATTTTTCTTTTCTTCTTTAAAAAATTATAATTCTTAATGAAATATTTTATTTCTCATGTTAAAATCATAAAATATAAATTTGTTGGAATTTTCTCTTTATTTTGAGTTCCATATTGTTATAGTTCTAATTTATTTTTTTCTTGCTAAAATATGTGAATAAACTATAAAGACTATATAAAAAAAAACATGTAAAAAAAATTATATGTTCATTAAGTTATACCTTACACCTTATTTTTCATCTCTCTTTAAGCATTCTCAAGAGATCTATCGTCAATTTTATTTCGGTCGTTGATCAATTTTTTTTCAAATCTTAGTTTTTCATTTAAATTATTACTACAATATCACATGTTCAGTTAGATTAATATTCCGTGTTATATCTCCAATTACGTGAGAACTATCATATCAAATAAAATTCCAGAGTATTAAAAATTATATTATATTACTTAATGTTTTACTGATAATATGTATCATTTTAATAACTAACAAAATAAAAATAAGAAAAATAACGGTGACACTTTTTTCAGAAAATGAATCATGTTATATTTTCTTATGTACAGTAAACATACTTTTTCTATATATATATATATATATATATATATATATATATATATATATATATATATATATATATTTAAGTTAATCATCTATAATTAAGTCTTATGGGGTTTAAACTAAAATCTACGAAATAAATTATCATTTATTTTTAGTTTTTAGATCTCCTTCATCGTCTGATTAATACTTGATTTTTTTCTTATATAATATGTCAATAGATAATGGCATAAGAAAACTAAAGAGATAAAAAAAGATAATATTTTAATCTAGAAATCTTAATGCAAACATAAATTAATTAGATTGTAAATTAATAATCCAAATTATTTTTTGGATTATTATTTTTTGATTTTTTATGAATTTATTATTTATATTATTTTATTTCATATATGTAAATTTATTTGTATAGAGTTATCCATCCTTATAAAATTAAATGTGATATAGAAACTATTTTTTAATGAATAATAAATAGATAGAATATCTTATGATATAATTCAAAATGACTTTAAACATAACTAACTTACATAACGTAATTATTATACATAATTGTAATTTATACATAAATTTTAAATGAATAACAAATTTAAATATTCGCAGCGAAGTGCGAGCATGATTCTAGTGGTGTTTGGTTTGGAGAAGCGATCTGAATTGGGCCGTTGGGCCTGTAAAGGTTGTAACTAAAAGGTCTATTTTAGGCCTCAAGTATTGATTTTGTATTTATTTCTTTTCCTCAACTATCTGTGATGGGCCGGCCCATAACAGAAAACCTAAACCTAATTCTCCCAATTCGGAATGAAAAAGCATTGCAGCACAGCTTTTCCATCTCTCCTCCCAAACTTTATTTTTCTTTCCTTCTTTCTTCCTCCAGAAACCACGAAGCAAATAAATCGCCGCCCATCCCATTTTCTCTCAGAACTGTGCTAGTCTATCGAGAGTTCTACAATACAATGGCTGCTTCGATGATGCAGCCGCAGATAATTCTTCTGAAGGAGGGAACGGACACGGCGCAGGGGAAGGGGCAGCTCATCAGCAACATCAACGCGTGCACGGCGGTGGCGGACACGATCCGGACCACGCTCGGCCCGCGCGGCATGGACAAGCTCGTGCACGACGACAAGGGCAACACCACCATCTCCAACGACGGCGCCACCATCATGAAGCTGTTGGACATCGTGCACCCGTCGGCCAAGATCCTCGCTGATATCGCCCGATCTCAGGATTCCGAGGTATTGAAATGAGAAATATTTTTTGGAAAAATGTTTTTTAAGAAAATTAGATGGAAAAATATTTTTGAAATTCTTCAAATTTTAACTAATAATTAGATGGAAACGTGGGTTTTTTTTTTGTAATGGAAAAGTTTATCATAGGGGGGGTTTGTAAATCTGAAAATATAGTTTTTTTGTAATATTAAAGAAGTTAGGGGGTTATTTCTAAATTTCCCTATAGTTTTCTAATTTTTGTATGTTTTAGGTGGGTGATGGGACGACAACTGTGGTGCTTCTGGCGGGCGAGTTTCTCAAAGAGGCCAAACCGTTCGTAGAAGACGGAGTTCACCCTCACAATATTATCAAGAGCTACAGAGCCGCTTCGACTCTGGTTTGTCTCTCTATTATTTGCCCTAACAACTAGCATTTCTCCTTTCTCCTTTTGGGTTTCTTAAATTGTGTTTTTTTGGTTTGAAGGCATTTCTCCTTTCTTAATTTGGATTTCTTAAATTGTTTTTTTTTTGGTTTGAAGGCGCTTGAGAAAATAAAGGAGTTGGCTGTGAGTATCGAAGGGAAGAGTCTGGAGGAGAAGAAGGAGCTCTTGGGAAAGTGCGCGGAGACGACGCTCAGCTCGAAGCTGATTGGTGGAGAGAAAGAGTTCTTCGGAAAAATGGTCGTCGATGCTGTGCTTGCTATTGGCGATGACGATAGATTGAACCTTATTGGAATCAAAAAGGTAAATTAGCCTTAAATTAGGGTTTTATTGGGGTTTAGATTTTCGATTAAACCTTATTGGGATCAAAAAGGTAAATTAGCTTAGGATTGTGTTGAGTAGTTGTGTTACGGTTTGAGTGACGTACTGATCCCGTGTAATTAGTTTAGGGTTTTTTTAGGGTTTAGTTTATAAAAAATGTAGCATTTGGAAGTTAAATTTGGGTTTAGGTTATCAGTACATTGTTTGTTGTTGTCTGAGTGATGTACTTGGTTTTAGGGTTTTGGGGTTTATGCTTTAGATGGAATAAGTGACAAATTAATTTAAAAAAAAATGATGGTCAGTTCTATTGTTCTGTAATGTGCACCAACCATCCTTTTAATAGGGATATAATACCTAGTGCGAATAAATTTGACTTCTTTTATAATTTTGGTTTTAATTTTTTGTTTTTTTAGGTACCTGGTGGGACCATGAGAGATTCTTTTCTGGTAAAAGGCGTTGCATTTAAGAAGACTTTTTCGTACGCCGGTTTTGAGCAGCAGCCTAAGAAATTCCTAAACCCTAAAATTCTCTTGCTCAATATAGAACTCGAGCTTAAATCTGAAAAAGAAAACGCCGAAATCAGGTGAATAATTAATCACAAAGTAATTTCTCTGTATTTTTATCTTCAGAAAAGAATTGGTGAATTAACTTAACAATTATTTTTTAATTTGTTTGTAGATTGTCGGACCCGTTACAGTACCAGTCAATCGTTGATGCTGAGTGGAATATTATTTATGACAAGCTTGATAAATGCGTGAAAAGTGGAGCAAAAATCGTGCTGTCTCGATTGGCTATTGGTGACCTAGGCACCCAGGTATATTTACATTATATTTATATCGCCACTAAACCCCAATTATCTGTTCTACATCTAATCATACCATATAATTCCGCAAGATATTATTTAAATTTTTTCTCTAAATGATCGAATCTGATAGCTTTCTGTACTGAAGCTACATCATTATTAACTAATTAGATGACTGATATATTACTGTTCTTACTAATATTATCATTAATATTTTTGTGATGTGTAGTATTTTGCGGATAGAGATATATTCTGTGCTGGGCGAGTGGCCGAAGAGGATCTTCAGAGAGTCGCTGCAGCAACTGGCGGCACTGTTCAGACTTCAGTCAATAATGTTATTGATGAGGTTTGTTTCTTTAATTCCAACTTTTGATTGTTTAGGGTTTAGGGTTTGTGGTTGGATGGAACTAATTTATTACCAATTTATTTGTTTTTTGTAAAAGGTACTGGGGCAATGTGAAGTGTTTGAGGAGAAACAAGTTGGAAACGAAAGGTTTAATATTTTCAGTGGATGCCCTTCTGGCCAAACTGCAACCATTGTGCTCCGTGGTGGGGCCGATCAGGTAATATTATACTTCTTTAATGTACATGTATGTAGGTATGTTTATATGTTTATATACTTGAGTGAATGAATATTTATTTGGTTGTATGGTTTTAGTTCATTGAAGAAGCAGAGAGGAGTCTTCACGATGCGATAATGATTGTGAGAAGAGCTCTTAAAAACTCGACTGTTGTGGCTGGTGGTGGTGCTATTGATGTATGTATTTTGCATAGCATTTCATTAATTATATATATAAGTTTGCCTGTTTAACAAATATGTGTTTTATTTTATTCGATATTTATTTTGTAAATGACAGATGGAAATAAGCAAGTACCTGAGACAGCACGCGAGGACAATTGCAGGGAAGTCCCAATTATTTATCAACGCTTATGCAAAAGCCCTTGAGGTATTATTTCATATTTTTTCTATTAATTATGTTGTTTGCCTTAACTTAATACTATAATCAATGAAATATGTGATTAATTTAGGTTATTCCACGACAACTTTGCGATAATGCTGGATTTGACGCTACTGATGTGCTTAATAAGCTGAGGCAGAAGCATGCATCTGGTTTGCTTCTTTTCTTTTTGATCTTTTAATGTGATAAAATAAGATTTAACATTTTTTATTAATAAATTGTTTTTTAATTTGTAATAATTGCAGGTGAAGGTGCAAATTACGGTGTAGATATCAATACAGGTGGTATTGCAGATTCCTTTGCTAACTTTGTGTGGGAACCTGCTGTTGTTAAGGTACTTTTATTTATTTATATTTTATTTTATTTTATTTTGTTTTCTGTACTTTTTATTTCTTATTATATATTTGTTGTTATTTACTTGTTTAATTTTTTTCGGTAGATAAATGCTATAAACGCTGCAACTGAAGCCGCTTGTCTTATTTTGAGTGTCGATGAGACAGTGAAGAACCCGAAGGTAATTTATAAAAAAATATCATTTGTAAAAAAGCCCTTTGTTTTGTCTAAATTGCAAAAAATGCCTGCATGTCAGGAAAAATTGCAATGAAACCCTTCTATTCCTTGAGAAGTTTAAATAAGGTCCATGTGTTTAATTTTGAATGAGCTTTCTTAAAAAATGCTTTACTACATGATAATAAAGCATGATTGCAGTATAGTATTGTCTATAGTGCAAATATTACTTCTTTAATTAGCTATACTCATTTGTAATATTTACACTATCGGGGTCCATCAGGCTGCCATCATTCTTTATTCTCTCTTTTGCAATTTAGGCATAAAATAGTTTTTTTTGTGGCAAACTTATCATTTATAAATATTGCTAAGTTTAACTATGTTTTATGATTTTTTAAGTCGGAGAGTGCGCAAGGGGAGGCGGCGGCACGTGGCATGCCGGGAATGAGGGGGCGCGGTGGCCGAGGCATGAGGAGACGTTGAAATTTTATTTTCCTCGTTTTGTTCTTTTGTGGGACCTTTTTTGTAGCAATTATTACAAGATTGTTGGACTTTTGATTTCTTTTTTTTGTTATGATGCTTTGTTGGAAACACTTTTCGGTGGGTGGGTAGGTTGAAGTTGGGGATGATGTTTTGGAAGGGTGGTGACTGGTGGGTAGCTTGTTGTTTTTAATACTTTTAGTACTTGTGTTGGGTACTATTGTTGTGATGTTTTAGCTGAGGCTTTTAGTACCTTTTTATGTGTTTTAGTTGAAGTTAGGGATGATGTTTTGGAAGGGTGGTGAGTGGTGTGTAATATTGTTGTTTTTGATACTTTTAGGAATTGTGTTATGTACTGTTGTTGTGATGTTTTAGCTGAGACTTTTTTATGCGCTTTCTTAAAATTGATTCTAGAAGGGAATTTATATTGCGCAGCGGGTACTGTAGTGATCATGTAGCCATGGTATATAAAAACTGAAAAAAAAATATAAATTAAAAACAAACAATATATAAAAAATTCATTCGGTAAAACAGTATATACTTTAAAAAATGAAAATAGTATATAAAAACATATAAATTGAAAATAAACAGTATATAAAAATTCATTCGGTAAAAGAGTATATATTTTAAAAAATGGAAACAGTATATAGCATATATAGAAACGCGAGAAAATAATATATAATTTCAATCCGTCGCTACAGGATCGCTACAGTATCCTGTCGTGATTTCCCATTTCCCTTTATTTAATCAGTCTGCGAATGGTGGAGAATGAATTACACTTCATTTTAGTATTGTGGAATGGAGTGAAATAATGAAATGGAATAGTTTTATTTAGTTGTGTTGAACAACAAAGAAAGAGCGGAATACAAGGTTTAAACATTGGTTGACTTTATTCTATGACGGTGAAGATAGTGGAATAAATAAGTTCACTGTTCATTCTGATTATATGTATTTAACTTGTTCTTAGAACAAAATGAAAGCCACTTTCTTACTTCGTTTCACTGAATACTATTGAAGTAAGATAAAATAGTCAATCCTACTTGATGATGAATACCTATTAATATCGCTGGTGGCATACGACGACAGTTCGTTGGAATCGGAAGAAGAAAAGGAAGTATCTCCCGCCGTAGAAGCTCCGCCACAGCTACCTTCTCTACCAAATTAGTAAGCTCTGCTGCTTTCTTCAGATATAATTGATTTTATGTTTAGAAGACGCCTCATCTCGCTCAAGGATTACAAACTAAAGTGTTCGTAATGGACTAGAATAAACTGGTATTCTACGTGTTATATTATTTGTTGGTATTTTTTAAAATAAAAGAGGATGCAACATGAGGACATTCCAAGAGTTCATTCATTCTAGTATTATTCTCGTCCAAACATACTTAACTGTGAAGTTCTGATGGGATCCGATGCTTTAATGTTGGTATGATAGCATCCGTGTTATATTAATTGTTTACAAATAATTTTAAAACTTAATGTTATTTCAATAGTGTTGATTTAATTTTAATATCAACCATTAAACTTATCTTTTTTTTTTTTTAATAATATGCGGTAGGCTTAGAATCCTACTAGCAAAATTGCATTATTTGACATAATAAGCAGTCCCATTAAACTTATCTAAATAACACCTTAAATTATTGTAAATACGGCTAAAATAACAGATGTGTAATTTGGTTTATAAGCAATGAAAACGGCGCTTCAAGCCCCTATATATTTTCCATTAAAAACATCCATTTAAAAAGGAAGTCTCAACTTACATAGCTGAACGAGAAACTAAGCAGCACCCAAAACAATAGAAACAGGCTGATATATTTAAGTACTACAAAATATAAAAAAGACGGCCACAAACAAAAACAAAAAATTAAGCGAGAAAAATCATCATTCCCTCTGCAAAAAGCTGCACAAAAGCAACGTCAACATTGATAACTTAGGCATCTGATCTCTTCCAAGGAAGCGTATTAAGATCCTTAACCCTCTGAATTAAGTTTTCCATAACATCAAGAAGCACAACATTCTTGTGCATCCGGAACCGTGCAGCCAACCATGTCGCATGTGAAACATTCATCTTCTTCAGAATCGATTCGTCTTCCATTATAGTTGTAGGGAAATTATATTGTAGCACAAAACGGCAAAGTGCAATAATCGTTGCCAGAGAATTCTGTTCAATAAAAGAACCTAAAGGCGGTTTTGATACATCTCCTAGCTTCATTAGGGAAATCCAATTTTGATTTTTTACGGCTTCTTTGTTGGAGGAATGAATTACTCGGAGAGCAGCTAACAGACGCCCATCTATTAAGTTAGGACCTCCTAAAGAAACCTGAAATGAAATAATGTCATGGAATGCAATTCATAGATTTGGTGATACATAATTGTAAAGTTCAAAGAAAAATTAGAACCACAGTTTTGCAATTACACCAAGTCAGTGGCAATAAGAGCCCTGAATTGTGCAAATGCATCAACTAAAATAAAATACCAAGAGCAGGATTCAATCCTACAAACCTGCAGATTTGCATTATTTCCGATAAGATTTAACTGAGACAAGATCTCTTTCTGCCAACTGGCTGGGGAGGGAAAGTTAGGATTAACGTCCCCACCAATCGCATTAACAAATTCGAGAGACTTCATGTCAAATGTCAACTCGAATTGGGCGCTGTAACGGTTTCGGGGGAAAAATACATAGTCAAGAAGAAATCTATCATTGCTCAAGCTACCATAATCAAGAGTTACTTGCGCATCTTTCTCGATTTGCTCCTCAGCAACCAGCTATTATATAGAAAAGTAAATTACAATGACATTGAGACAATTCCTTGTCAAATAAAGAATTGATTTGAATATTGCAACTAAAACATTAATAAAAAAAATTTCTATATAAAGGGAAGACTTAGTAATTTGATACCTATTTCAGATTGGGTAGTACAAATATTAATTACATAAGGTGCCTTGATGTCTATCTAAAGGTTGCATAAACATCTCTACACTAACAACAGTTATCAGCCTAACATTATTATTTTTTGAATCAAACCAAACTTACAATCGTGTCATTTTCTTTCTCTAAACTAGCTTTCACTTCATTAGTTCATGAACATTCATTTCCCCGATAGATTCTCGAGTTCAATTCTTTAGCTAATCTTTTATTTCCTAATTTATACAAAATTAATTAATTCCATCATAGCGTAACTTACATTCACAGACATGTTGTGTGCTACTTCAACATAAGTAGCATTTGGTTTAGAACAATGGCTGCACATATCCACTAAAGGGAGAAATACCGGGCCCTTATTTTCAAGCGTACAGCATAAGAAGGCTCTAGAAGCCGCTGTTAAATAAGCCCATCGGAGCGAGGCTGAATTTATATCCTTTCCGCCAAAAGGATGATCTTTTGGAGACACATCCTTGAGCACAGTATTGACTTGATTTCCAAAATCACGGAGAAAGCGTTTCAGTCTGTTGACCTAAATGAGAATTTTAGTCAACCAGTTACATTCATAAAGTTTGTGTGTACTTTCCTTTAAACTTATGTAACTAGATGGTACTGATGAAATTATTAAAGCATTAAAACAAGGACAAAAGAAAATTAAAAACCTCTTGTGTAAGAGAAGTAAACTGCAAATTTTCCATGCATTCACTATAGAGGAAAATGGAAGTGGTAGAAGTCTCAGGCAAATTGCTTATGTACGGCCACCAATAAGAGCGGGTCCCCATCGCCCTTTCCTGAAGAAGCCTCAAGCCAGCCTTCATAACCCAACAGTTGTAAGATCCATTACTGAGAAATCTATCTGCTAATCTGTCCAGTATTGCATTAGCACCACCTTGTGAAGGACCCCTGTTCCACTTAAGGTGAAGGCGGCTCGGAAGGCTGATAAGCTCTGCCCCCTTAGGAATTTGGCCGGTGGCCATAATACGAAGACCTTCAGTCGGACAGCTGGCGATTTTGAGATTCCGGAGAACTTCTCCGCCTTGACTACGCACCCATTCAATGAGGTCCGGTGGGTTTGCGGATGGGAAGGTCGAACACAGGCGAAAGGTTGAGCGAAGGAGGTTTATAGGGCAGGCGGGGAGAAGCCGTTTTGAGACGGCGAAGCTGAGCATTGTTGTGGAGTGAGAAAGGTTACGAGAAAGTTGGATGGAGAAGGAAGTACGTATGAATCGCATTTTCTGCATGGGAAGAGTATAAGAGAGCACATAGGAAGTTGGATCGTGCGGTTAGATGAAGAGACACGGCCACGTGTCATAAAGATGAAGGTGCTAGCAGTTGTGGAAAGATGAACGATATGACCTGACTGAATGTTGTGTGTTACTTTACTTCTGTTTGATATATAATGAGATGCACCATAATTAGCAAGAGAATTATAATTAGACGAGTCAAATGTTAAAAGACAAAGGGAACGGAGATCCTCCAAAGTTTGTGTTGTCTTTTCATGAGCTAATTCTGTAATGATTAACGGCGATTTCCAATTTCCAATATTATAATGATACACCTATTTCTATATATTTATACCCTAATATTGTAGATTATTTTAACATGGTTATGTATTGTTTACATAATACTATGTCATATAAGAGACATTTATTATTTTGTTTAAATTAACATACGGTCATACGAAATCAACACATATTATTAATAGTTATTAATTTTAAACAATTTCCTAGCATAATAGAGATCTACATCATCACTACTTTTTTATACTCTTAGATCAACATCCAAATGATTTTTCACAAAAAAACATTGGGATTCTATCTGGCTAATGGAGACATGATTCATTTGATTAGAAAGGAATAACCGGATTTTCAACAACGAAACCAAGCATCATCGCATAATTGCAACAACAGCCATCAAATCGATGCTGGATTGGAGGGACAACGGATATGACATGTAGATCGATAATAGTTAGGAACGGTTCTCGGGAAATTACTGTTTCTTTTTTTTCCTTTTCTTATTTTCATGGTCTTGTGTCTATTTGTAAATACGAACGCTTAACTTAATATAAGCAATAATAAACGATCGCTTATTGTGTATTCTAAAAAAAATGATTACATGTGTCAAATTTGATCTCCATACACCACTTTTCATTACATTACCTTCTATTTTCGGTTTACTAAATACCTGATCATAGCTTTTATAATTATCCGGTTAAAGACAACGTTTGACTATGTCAAAATATAAAAATATACATGCAGTAATCTATGATGATCTCAAGTCAAAGGACTACCTCATACATTAGATGGTGAGAAAACATTAATGACATATACCATGTATATTCTCATAGTGGGTCGATCTAATCCAACATATATTTATATTAATGAATTGATATCAAATATCTATGATCAGTAAAACGTGATCATCATCCAAATAACATACTAGTAATAAATTTTTGAATATGGTAAATTTTTGAAATATTGATATTTTGTTTGTAGGATGGCTAATATATTTGGAGTAGCGATAATTATGTTTGTAGTATAACTACTATATTTAAAGTAGTGGTATTTCTTAGTATGGTTGTTATATTAGAGTAATGGTGTTTTTATAGTAGCATCTGTATGACTATGTAGGATAATGATAAATGTAGTGCAATTTTTTGACTAAATTTTTTCTTTTAGAAGTTATATTTATAACATTTTTTATGCAAGATGTCAATCATTAACGTATCCGTTTTAACAATCTGAAATGATCCCGTATTTGTATACATATCTGAGATATTCAAACCATATTCATATCCGTTTAATATCCGAATGGTATCCGAGTCTATCTGTATCCATATCTGAATCCGAAAAATAATATGAATACAGACATGAACACGGTAAAATTACTATCCGTACCATATCCGAACCGTTTATACCCCTACATGTAGCTATGATTCATTCCCTCTTTGTTACAAAAAAGAAAATAAATATCAAACATAACCTATCGTGAATAGTAAAATCATGGGTGTAGTTCAAAAAGTCATTGTTAACCTGATTATAAAACTCTCTCACCTGGCAGCCACCAATTAGCCACAAAAAAATATATAATAACGATAATGAAATAATGAAAGAAACTAGAGAGCAAACAAAGGGAAAATTGCATGGGAATATGTCCATTCTAAACAGAGAGAGAAAGTAGACCGAACCGAAGCTTTAAGGAGTTGTAGTTGTCTAAGCCATTAATTGAATCATATCATTCTGATCGGCTTTTTGAGTATGACAAGATTTTATCGACCGAATTCGAATTGTCATCGAGGTATCCGTACTTCTCTAACTTAATTGGTTTTATTTTAATATTTTTATTGTTTCTTGATGATATTTGGGATTGTTTTTTAAGAATTATATGAGATTATTATGTTTAATATATACAATAATATATAAAAAGATGGAATAGAATTTGAAAGATTAAAGTTAGATCAAGCCGTAAACCTGTGGGAGCGACACATAGACGTTGGTTGTTCCCTGAGGCTAAATCTATGGGAGCGACCATGGGAGCCTGATTCGGGCGAATATCAGGGTTGGATACACATCTGGTGAATAATAGAATCTGATATAACTGAGAAGATTATCTGAACGATTAATAGTTCCGGATATTTATCCGAGCAAATAATAAGGCCGGATATAAATGAAGAGAAATTGTTGGACCGAATAATACAAGCTGACTTTGACTTAATTTTTCTTTTTAATATAGGTACCAAATGATTGAAAGTTGTTTGGAAACTTGAGGACCATGTGCTCTTCTTCAAATCTATAGTCGAGAGGACTGTGACACAAGTCCTTTGCTTTTTCATATCTTTCAATTTAATCATATGATATTCTTTTACCTTCAAACTGGGTCCTTAAATTTAATGGCTTTGTACGATAAGATGATGAATTACTATGTTGAATGACATAATTGTATACCCATATGAATTTTCAATGGGTGGTATAATTTATATGCCAGTATATATTAACGCTTAATTGTACTTGATCCATCTTTTGGAGGGTTTCCAATAGAAGCATCACCTTTTGTGTATATCATGTTTTAACTTTTTACTCTTTTATTTTGGTATTTTCATACAAAATTACTGTAAATTTGTTTTGTTCTTAATATTTTGGCATTGAGTGATACTTTTAATCCTTGGAGTTGTATATTTTTATCATGGTCTCATATAAACATTGTTATGAATTGAATTTTAGCAATATTTAATATATAGTTGATGGAAGAATTATTATTATTATTATTATTATTATTATTATTATTATTATTATTATTATTATTATTATTATTATTATTATTATTATTATTATTATTATTATATGTTGCCCGACTCAAAAATAAATGGCTCATATTAAACATGTTTTGCTCAATTGAACGGTTAGGATGCATTTTAAGGAGATCATGACAGCTATGTCATTTATCATTGTAATCAGTTATTCAAATTAATTAAGAGGGTAAAATAGTAATTTCCTGGATGCTTATCCCTTCGTTTTCCAATTAACCCTTCCATCTCTCCAGTAGCAATCTCTCACACTAACTTCCTCTCTCTTCCTCTCTTTTCTCCTTGATTGATATTGTGGAGCTGTAGAGTATGTTAATATATATGATTCAATGTACTAGAAAAAATGTTTGCTATAATTTAGATGGATGTTCAATATATTTTTTGGGTACAATATTTTGGATAACAATATATTATATGAAATTTAGTATCAATATTTGTTTTCGAGACATAATATACATTTTTGGGTTCTAATTTCAGTACATTATTTTTTTAGTGTCTTACTGTAAGTGTTAGTATATACTTTTGTGTACTAATAATACATCATTTTCTTTGTGTGCATCATTTTCATTTTGAATATATCATTTTGTTGTGATAATATATCATATTCATTGTGAATATATCATTTTGTGTGATCAATGTGGATATATTATTTTGTTGTGAGAATATATCATTTTTAATGTGATTATATCATTTTGTGTGATAATATATCATTTTCATTGTGAATATATCAATTTGTTGTGATAGTATATCATTTTCAGTGTGAGTATATCATTTTGTTTGATATCAATATAAAGTTTTTTAGTGAGAATATATCATTTTTCACTATTATATTTCTATTAAATAATGAATTTTAGTGGCAATACATATATTTTAATATAATTATATATATTTTAAAGTTACAATATATCTTTTTTCAATTATAATATAATATTTTTTTAGCATTGATATAAATTTAATAATATTAATTCTTTCGAAGATATTTAGCATTAAGATAACATTTTTTTTTGTTTAACTAGAGCATCCCTAGCTCCGCTTCGGCGTAAATTATCTTGCTTCTAATATTATAAAAGTAATTAACAATTTTAAATAAAAATAATATGAAAGAATGATTTTACATTTAATTCCATGGGTAGGAAAAAGAATAGATAACTAAGATGTAAAGCTTAAGTGATATTTTGAATATTTTTATACATATAGTATAATATATTGTTTCACAGAGAGGAAATAAAGATTGAAAAGTACACGAGATGCCTGTGAAAAATGAGAAGAAATGGAGAGTTGAATGGAGATGTGAGAACACAGAAGTAGAAATAGGCAAAAATACGGAATGAGTTATTGTGTAATTAATTGGCGAGTACCCAAAATACTCTTTTCAAATTGAAGGATCTAGATTGAATCTATCATGGAAACTAAATTATTAGTCCGGCACCATATAAGAACTCATTATTATTATATGAGTTCTTTCATCTTCATTGAAGTTCTAATTAAAATCACCATTAGAGCTCCAATATCTCGCACCAAGCGGAAGATTTTGCTAGGCTGGAAGACTAGTATTAAAAAGCTTAATTAGGAGATGAATTGCCTTGATCTCAGAATGTATAAAAAATTTAAGGCTAGAAGACTATGTACTTTTTGGGTGATAAATAGCTAAATTTCTTGATTTTTTATTAATTTAATTTTTTTGAAGGCCTATTATATAAGCTCTAGGACAAAAATCTTCAATTTTGAAGGGGGTGAAGTGTCATTTTCCCAGCATAGGAAATAGGTTTAACTTATTATGTGACACGGGTCCATTTAGTTGACCTTGTGAAACGAACAAATACGAAAATGCCACATCCACAATTTTTTCTTGAATCAGCAACAATCCCATTTTAAATCTTTTTTCTATCCGTATTTCACAAGGCAATGAAGGTACTTGGATAATGTATGTATATTTTGAAATATTTGTAAATATGCCTTCAAATATTAATATGTTTTACTTTGTATTTTTTATTTTTGAAATTAAGAAGAGAATTCTCATACATTTTCACAGCAATTTTTTTTTTAACAGTGGGCTTTGCCTACTGGATTTTCATTAATAAAATTAAAATTTTACAAGCCAAATTCCTTAAACAATAATACATTGTTGCACTTGGCCCTACACGGCTACACCCCCCACCTACAACTACGAACTAAGCAGGGACGGAGCTTAATAGGGACTTAGGAGGTCATGACCCCCGAAGATTTTGACGGAGTAGTATATATCAGTAGTGGTTTAGTGGAAAAAAATTGAAATACATGTATTTTTATGCATTCCCCCCGCCCCCAATTTTTGTACAATAATCAGTAGGGAGGATTGTGGAAAAAAAAACTCTTATTGTGATTGATATGCAATCATGTAATTTCTGCAAAATTTTGTACTATATGTTTGATGAGAAACACGCTTTCTTTGCAGGCGTCTGCTATTATTACTGTGTCGTCCGCATATTGGATGTTGGTGATATTGGGTTTCTACCGTTCATAACGCAGCGGAAAAACAAAAACGAAACAAAATCGAATTCGAAACCCAAAAGAAGGATCCGTGAATTACAATTAAATCAAAGAAAAGTTCATAACTTTGTGCCTTCGGATTACGCTTAATCCGTGATGATCGAAAGCGAATTTGGTTGATGTTTTTCATTGCCCGATTCCAAACCGGTTTCCAAACCGATCCTTTGTATGTTTTGCCTAACCGGTCTCACAAACCGATCTCCAAGCGATCTCCAAACGAACCGATTCTCCAAGCAAACCGATTCTCCAAACAAACCGATTCTCCAAACAAAACCACGGTTTCAACCCGAATCACAAAGACGCCGCACTTCGCTTCGTCCTCTACCGGTATCCACACGAACAACCCCTTTGAAAGAATAGAGAATGATATATGCTAGTATTCGTTCTTTATTTTTCTCACAGAAATAACAAGAGAAGAATTTTCGGATTTTTCTCTCTTTTTGTCTCACAAAAATTGGACGAAAATAATATGTCTTCATTTCTTTACTTGGGGTGTCTCTTGTGCCTATATAGTCCATAAGTTTCATATCCTATGTGCATGATAACTATGTGACCATATATCTAACACATCTTATCATATAAGATGTAGGATTGGATGTGTCACTTGACTATGTAGCTCTTGATACAACTTATCACATAAGTTATGATTTTTTTTTATGTACGTCTCACTAGTTGTTCTTTGTGTGTGACCCTATAGATTTACTTAATGTTGGCAATAATCACAACGGATTATAAATCATGAGCGGCCTCTAGCAAGACATCATGATTACCCAAATTAAGCAAGTATAGATGATTCGATCAAACCTAATTTATGTTCATGCATTGTATCCCTTTGTTACACGATATCTATATCATCTATAAGGCATGGTATGTGTCAACCTTACGTTGGTCGATAAATATTTCTTGACACCGAATTTGATTGAACATGAAATGACATTAATAACTCCTTATTAATTCACTCGAGCACGGCCGTGTGTTTTCTTCAATCAAATCATCAAGAGGCCTAAAGATATTTCTCTCATTTTATGAGAGGAACAAATCCTATCTTAATTAAACTCTTTCCTCCGTATAATTCATTATATACCTAATTATAAACTTTATGACCGCCCGGTTAAAGACGATGTTAGATCATATTAAAGTATAAAATTTCTCATGTAGGAAACTGAGATAGTCTCAAGTCTAAGGATTACAGATACATTCTTTACTGAGAATAACTAATGACACGAACCATGTAGTATTCTCATGGTGGGTCAATCCAGTATATGGTCTCTAACATATACTTACATTAATGACTTAATAACTCTTATTCATGATCAGTAAAACGTGACCATCAGTCAACTAACATACTGATGTACATTTATAGCTTATCATAAAGTATGTTTGTCTCACAAACATCCTATGAATGATCAGGGACGTTTTAGAATATCATTCATAATACTTTATAGTTTTACTATCAAAGTCACATACTTTGATGATATAAAGCTGAATATCATATTCAAGGTTCATTTTAATAATAAGAATAAAATAACCAATACACATTTATTATATAAAATATCTCCAAATAAACACAATGTTTGTTTAACACAATCCATACATCTAGGTCTCAAATATATTGGCCTAGGACATACTACTAACAGGTGATTGGCTGGAAAGGAGGTTGTGGTGCCAGTGTGTTTGCAACTGCAGTGATTCGTTGCATAGTTTCTTCCACAAGGACAAATAGAAGTGGGGATAATGGGTCCCCCTGTCGTAGGCCTCTTTGATGGAAGAAATAATGGCCTGAATCTCCGTTTATTTTGAGTGCCAATGAGGTGGATGTGAATAGACTATGAAGCCAAGTTGCCCAGATGATGGGTAAACCTCTCCGTGTGAGCATTCTTTTCATATAATGCCAATTTACCGTATCGAAATCTTTGTAAAAGTCTATTTTGTATAATACAGCGGGAACTTTTTTTTTTTTTTGGAATGCGTGTGTTTTTCTCGGTATGAGGATATTTAAAATAATTCCGAGTTACTAATAATATTTTGAGTATCATGAATTAGTACAGATAAATCGCAAGTTCAAGAAATACGTTCTAGGAGTACTTTTCAAGATGGACGCGATGCCTTTTTTTCAAAGGAGCCCGGATTCATGGAGTTCTTGTTTGGAGCTCTTTATGTTTTTGTTTGATTTTAGGATCAATACATAATAATGGAGCAAAGCGATAAAGATGGACCGAATCTGTCCGGAATCTGCTGATACGTCTTCAGTATTTGGGTCTTTAGTAAGATTAGAGAGAAATTAGTGAGGAGTTAGTTGTTGTTATTTGATTGAAAGAAATCGTTGTAAGTTTTGTTTCATCGCTTTGCTCCGAGTTGTTGTAAAGTGAACGGTGAATCGTGGTCTTGTAAAAGAAAACACTATTTTGATTAGTAGAATCAAGAGCCAAAAGACATACCCGGAGAGTAGGCGCTCGCGAATGCGGTAAGGGCTGATAGTGAGAACAGCAAAAGCAACCACCTAACCGAACTTCGTCAACAGATCTGGTGTTCATCAAATCCACACTTCCGCACGAAATTAGGCCAATTTAACCCCCCTATAGGCCTCCAGTAAAAAATAATTGGTACCAGAGCAGGAATAGAAACTGTTTCAAATTCAATTTTGAAACAAACTTGTATTTTCGATCATGACGGGGATCTTGCCTTCTGTGGATGAAGTATACGAGCAAGCCTTTCAAGAAATGCTTCGAAAACAGGGACGCGTTGCTCCTCCGACACCGACCACAAAATCTTCTTCCGACGCATTGCCTTCCGTGGATGAGGTGTGTGAACGGGCGATACAAGAAATTGGATAGGTTTCGGGAATCTAGGACAGCTTCCAGCTCCACCCCGTCCTCCTCCTACGACATCCTCCATCAACACTTCATCTTCAAGTTCATTCCGTGATATGAGTCATGAGGTATTTCTAAACCATACTCTTGATTTAAATTTTGGTCCGGCACATGTTTCAAGTTCAAATAATTTAAATAATAATGTAGAACTTGGACCAAGAGATGAAATAGTACAAGAGTTGGATAGGTTTCGGGAATCTCTTGCCAGTACTAAACAAATGTTAATCGATTCCGAAGCCTCGGTAAGATCGTATAAGGCCCAAATAAAAGAATTTGAAAAACTAAATTTAATTAATAACAACAATTGCGAATGTGAACAATTAAAAATTGAAATAATTCATTTAAAAGTCTTGTAAGTCTAAAAACTGAAAATAAATCTCTCAAGTCTGCCTGTGCCAGTAATGTCACAAATAGATTTGATTTAGACAACATATTAATAGGGCAAAAACCGAACGACAAATCTGGTCTAGGATTTAAAAAGGAAATCGGTACTAAATTCGATCCTTCAAGACCTAAAGATCGAAAATAAAAAAGGGAGCTCAATCAACCCAAGAGTAGAGGAAGTAGATTTATTTACCGAGACTATTATAAGGGTAAAGTTTTAGTAATAAAAACAATAGGATTACCTATTTTCACGATTCGCGGCAAAGTCATGAAAATAACCTTGGTGTCACAACCGAACAGACTTTATAAAAGAGGTCCAAATGATTATTTTTATGAAATAGTCGACACACATGTCACGAGAAAGATTCAATATAATAAATCACAAAATCGAGCTCCCAAATATTATACTAAAGAACATCCAAAACGATATTTTTCAAATTCAAACAATTTTGAAAAATCAAATAATTTTTCAAAATCAAATAATTTTGTAAAGTCCAACAATTTTTCAAAATCACGTGTTTTTAGTGCTAAGTCGACTGAACCGAGTCTAAGGAAAGCCGAGTTTTCTTTCCACTACAAAAATTATTTCGTGAAGAGTACTGATAATACCTCGAGCCCCACTTGTACATTTTGTAACTATTGTTGCAAAATAGGTCATATATCCTTGGAGTGCCTTTTGCGCAAAACAAGACTTCACCGAATTACATGTGGTTGCAAAAAGATAGAAATATTGATAGCAACTCCTCATTAAATGAGGAGAAATCGAAGTCCACCTAGACGCTTCGATTTCCCCCCAATTTAAATTAGCCATATTCTAAGGGGGAGTTTTGGTAAGTTTTGCCTTGACAGATCTAACTTGTGGTTCGAGAATATTTTTGTTTTAGATATAGAAAATTTGGGCAACTTGATGGGAACAAATCGAGAAATGTGGATATTCGAAGCAACTTGTGTCTTTTGCAAATCAAGGTCATGTGAAGAAATTGATCGAGTTGGCTCATTGGATTGAAGTCAACAATATTTTCGCCAAGTCACGAGCATCTTCTCATATTTTTTTTGACACTTGGTCGAGGTTATGTAATTCTTGTCAAAACCTAATTCTCATTTTTATCTCATTATAAATTATATTTCGGTGCTTTATGTTTTCTCCTCAATTTTTTTTTAGAAACTATTGCTTTTAAACTTCATTGGATGATTATATGTATGTTTCAATAATATAAAAATGATTTCTCAATATATAAAATTGAGTCTGGAAGAAAATTTGTTGTAAAATCACCTATTTGAAACTTTTTGCTAAATCCTAATTTTTTTTTTATGAATTTTTAGTTACAAAAATTATTTGTTGTTAAAGTTTTTTTTAACGGGTTATTGGATTAAGGGGGAGCATCTATTTAGGGGGAGCTTTGTTTTCTCGTTTGATGTTCCTTTTGATTGTTTCCAAAAAAGGGGAGAAGATATAAAATGCTGTGTATTTTTCGAAATTGATTTGAAAATCATCAAAAAGGGGAGTTTGTTATTCTCGGTTTAATGATATTTAAAATAATTCCGAGTTACTAATAATATTTTGAGTATCATGAATTAGTACAGATAACTCGCAAGTTCAAGAAATACGTTCTAGGAGTACTCTTCAAGACGGACATGATCTCTTTTGTTCAAAGGAGCTGGGAGTCATGGAGTTCTTGTTTGAAGCTCTTTATGTTTTTGTTTGATTTTTGGATGGAGCAAAGCGATAAAGATGGGCCGAATCAGTCCGGAATCTGCTGACACGTCTTCAGTATTTGGGCCATAACTCTCGTACCGTAGATCATATGAAGGAGTGTGATATGTCTATGGAAAGATAACAGAGCGGGTTACAACTTTCCTTCTTTAAGAAATTTTAAATTCAGCTTCTAAGTGAGTTAGAAACGAAGATCTTGACAGCAAAAAAAGAAATCTGGACAGATTTGGCAGCTCAATTTTTGGCAATTATAGTAAAATTTGAAAAACGAAAATAAAAGGCAAAAATTCAGATCTCTCCCTAGCTTGTGTTTAAGAAAATTTACTCAATATTCTTTAATAAGATTAGAGAGAAATTAGTGAGGAGTTAGTTGTTGTTATTTGATTAAAAGAAATCGTTGTAAGTTTTGTTTCATCGCTTCGCTCCGAGTTGTTGTAAAGCGAACGGTGAATCGTGGTCTTATAAAAGAAAACACTATTTGGATTAGTGGAATCAAGGAGCCGAAATGCATATCCGGAGTGTAGACGCTCGTGAACACGGTAAGGGCCGCTAGTGAGAATGGGTGGTTGCAGCAAAAGTAACCACCTAGCCGAACTTCGTCAACAGATCTGGTGTTCATCAAATCCACACTTCTGCACGAAATTAGGCCAGTTTAACCCCCGCTATAGGCCTCCAGTAAACAACAGCGTGTACTGTTTCTCTTGTTGTGTTGAACATTTCCGTGATGGAACGATATTTAATGAAGGCTGATTGGAATTTTCCGACCAATGATTCCATATGTGGTTGTAGACAATTGGCTAATATTTTTTATATTATCTTGATGGGTCCATCGATAATACTTATTGGACGGATAGACCCATCAGTATCATTGATGGACTAATCAAAATACTCTCAATTTTTTTAGTAAAAAGACTGCAAACGCAAATACCTGAGCAAATAACAGAGAGTCAAACAGCTTTCATAAAAAATAGGCTGGTCCACAAAATATTTATCTATCGCTGGAAGGGTAACACTGCTAAATGCAATTTTATCAACAACATCACTCTATTTTATGCAAGCCTTTTTGCTCCCTCAAGAAGTGATAGAAGATATATACAAACTACGAAGGAATTTCTTATGTGGAGGCACCAATGAATATCAAAGGGGCAAGCATTTAGAAACTTGGGATTTCACTTGTACATCTAAGTAAAATGGAGGGCTTGGAATAAAAGACCTAAATCTGCACAACAAAACACTACTCATGAACATCCGGATTTTTCGGTATCAGCGTGATGGTGGCTTTGTTGGTTCGCCATAAGTCAAGCGTGTTGTTGCAAAAAGCATGACCTATCCAAACGATGTCACCTTCTTTGATCCATTTGCAACTTGATCGTTGTTTCCACTAAACCTCTTGTATGGTTGTTAGTTCATATAGTTGTTCTTTGATTGTTGTTCTAAGTCGGAGCTCTATATTTGAAAGATGTCTATAATTGTCAGGCGTGTCAAGTTGCTGAATTATTTCTTTTGCCATAGTAATCTTGTCATTGGTATGTTTGAATTGGGTTGCCCATGAGCTGAGGGCTTTTGTCATTGCGGTGACTTTTTACAGGAAATTGGTTGTTGTGTTGTCATTGATGTTGTTCTCGGTTTGATGATGTTTAAAACTATTTCGTAATTAATAATCTTGTTTGAGTTTCTTGTATAAGATCAGGAAATTACCAAGTTCGAGTCGACGTGCAAAAGGTCTATCTCGATTAGATTTGAAGTTGTCGAAGAGTTGCTTCGCGTTTTCTTGCTTTCAAATCTTGCATTCTTGGCGTTCAAAATTTGGGGCCTTCTTTAAGTGTTCTTCTAGTAAAAGTCTTTGTTTTGGAGTAATTTAGGTTATACACCTATAGAGAAAATTCCTGTCAAAATTGCTCAAAATTTGGTTCTGACCTGGGTTGTAAATAGTGCTTCAGTTCAGAACGGAAGTCTTTCAGTTCTAAACGGAAGTTGCGAGATTTAGTTCTGCCAGTTTTTTGGCACCTTCCGTTCTGAACGGAAGGTCTTCAGTTCTGAACGGAACCCCTTCAGTTCTGAACGGAACATGCATAATTTCATTTTTTGTGGGTTGCTCATTCTTTCTTTAAAAGAGCAGCCCCAATCCGAATTTCTCATCAGATTTTTAATATTCTAAAGCAAGAATTCTCTCTTAATTATTTAACAAAATTACTCTAAATCTTGTGTGAGATTAGAAGAGTTATTGAGCGATTGTTTGTTTGTTGATTGTGATTGAAAGAAATCAAGTTTAGTTTGACTGAATCGCTACGAATGTTGTAAAGCGATCAGTGATTCGAGTTTTGTAACGAACACTATTTAGATTAGTGAATCAAGGAGCCAAAAGACATAAACGGAGAGTAGGCGCTCGTGAACGTAGCAAGAGCTGCTAGCGAGAACGGGTGGTTAAGGCTAAACGCCACCACCTAGCCGAACTTCGTCAAAAGATCTGATATTCGGTATCATTTTACTTTTTCTATTTAGTTTAATTTCTTGTTTATTTAATTTATTTTCTTAATTAGAATTTAAACAATCATCAACAAAAGTCTAAAAACATTAAAAATATAAAACCCTAAAAAGTACAAATATTCACGTTTCCGCATTTTAGACCTTTTAAACCCCCCTATAGGCCTCCAGTAAACAACAACTGAGTCTGTTTATACCCCACGTGCTGGCAACTATTTCTTTTGCCTAATCATATTTGAGTCAATGTAGTTCCATGCGGAACTATGATTTCTTCCTTGGTAACGGTTTGAAGTGGAACTTGAGTAGGATGTGGTCTGAGGTAGTAGCTGGCAGAGGCTGCAGCATATGAAGCATGTTAAATGAATGTCAATGTTGTGACAAAAAGCATCTATCTAGCTCGCTAAAGACCGTATATGGTCTATTGCCTTCCCACATAAATTTTCTTCCGATGAGGTTGGGTTTAGACAGACTTATGGCATTTATTGTATCATTAAAGTTGTTGATGGATTCAGTGGTGTGGTTATGACCCGTGGATTCGTTGACGTGTCTGATCATGTTGAAGTCTCCTACGAGTATCCAGGGATAATCATTGAGTTCCCTGATTTGTGCTAGTTCGTTGAGGAAATTCTTGTTTGTTTATATTAGTAAATGGCCCATAAATGTTTGATATCATAAAAGGTTGAGCATTATGTTGATGCAAAATTACGTTTGAAGAGAATTGCAAATTGATGGAACTCAAACAAGTGAAATCGGATGTCCAGGCAGTGAGTAGTCCCCCAGCTGAATTGTCAACAGGTTTAAGAAATGAGTTATTAATGTGTGGTTGACACACTAAGGTGTGTTGGAAGGTGGAAGAGGTTCTCCACTTTGTCTCTTGTAGATATACAATTTTACTATTAGAAGATCTTATGGTGTCTTTAATTACGTTGCATTTGTGGTGGTTACCCAGTCCTCTCATGTTCCAGGAGAGAATAGTTAGCTGTTTGATGTTATTCATGGAAAACAATGTAGTCTAAAAAAACACAAGGCATTGGAAAAGACAATAACCCCTTACGAAGGGTCCAAGCATTACAAAACAACGCAGAAATAGAAAAAAAACTTTAAAAAAAAACCCACAAAATAGCCAGGACTGTGGCAGAAATAGAAAGAAACTTAAAAAACCCACCAAACAGCCAGGACGGTGGCTGCACCAGACTAAAAATTTCGAAGTAAAAACAATACATTAAAAAAAGACAGAAATAACTAAAAACGGTCAACATGAATCCTTCTGACAATCTGGAGCTTGATGTTCGGACTTAGACACCTGGATTGAGTCCAGCTTTGGTTCCAGATTCCAAGTCCACTTGCGGGGGTGCAAATTTTTTAATATATAAAATATTCTACATAGAAATTGATACTAGTTGAAAAGACAAAATCGTATTAAATAACATTATTATTATTATTAGAATATAACTCTTATCATATATTTTAAATTAATTTAATATATATATATATATATATATATACCGGTTTCCTACAATTGACACGTGTCAATTTTTTTTTTTTTATAAGTTTGAATCTTGACCACCAGACGTATTACGCCTAAGGGTGGCAACAGATCGGATCCGGTTCGGAATATGCTTAAATCATATTCATATCCATATTTTTTTGGATCCGAAAACGGATACGGATACAGTTCGGATATTATCGGATACGGATACGAATCCAGGTTCTTTTCGGATAGTTAAGCGGATATTTGAATCCGGATCCAAAAATGGATCCAAATCTGATTTGGATCCGGATGGATTTGTATTTTTTTATTCGGATCTAGTTTTTTTTTTTTTACATATACAACAAATACAAGATTCGAACTATATAAATTTCATATATAAGATATAGTCAAAGAGCATCCACTAGCATAGTCTAAATGATATGTTTGTAGTGTAGGCCTGCTCTCAATAGAAAATGAATTCAAAACCGGACAAATATAATAGTTAGGTATGGTTTATAGCTCACCGGCTTGTAATAGAAAAAAAATATATATAGTCAAAGAGGTGGGACTATGTTGTGTTACAAACCGGAACAAAAAAGTAGCATTACTCATAATATATTATATGAACATGTTTCACCTAATGCATACTAATACTAAAACCATGGTTCACGTGAACCAGTTCCAGTCATGGAAAATCATTGCGTATTCTCATGTTTCAATAGTTCTGCCAACAAAGAAAAGATAGTAATGTTGTGTAATGACTCATCATGTAATTGTCATATGGCCCATTACCCGTGAAAAATAGTACAAGTACACAAGATCAATCATTGACTCATATATAAATAACGAAATGATCTAGCAATTTATTCATACACTCTCTCTCTCCTTCGTAGCCGTTTCCTCCTCTCTTTTTCTCTTTGCACATTTTTTACACATACCCTTTAAAAAACATAAAATTACTCTCGCAAACAAAAAATCATTTTTTTTCTTATCAAACAATAAACTGTTACACTTAAAATATTTTTCTCACATTTTCTTTGCATTTCATACAAATCCTTCCAAAAACTAAAAATTTCAAAATAACATTGATACATTATCTATATTAACATGTAACGTTTCTACTTGAGAAAATCCACTAAATATATATTAACCATGTTAAGTATGGTATATAACATAATATATTTTTGATGTAGCAGTTATGCATTTAAGATATTGTATAGTCCATGTGTATCTGCTTCGAAGCGGAGCGAGAATGCCATCTAGTTTACAATAAATATATAGACATATTTAATATGATGAAGTTGCATTTGTATAATCTGTGATACCATCTTAAGAGATAAAAAAAAGATTTTACAACATTAAAGGCGTTATATGCTTTTTTTTCTTCCACAAGGAAACGTGCATAGTAATTGAATAAGAGCTGGTCAAGAGCAATGATGATTGTTGACGTGGCACGATCACATTGGTTGTTCCATATAATGTTGTTGATATCGTGTCATATATAATATTTCTTAATAGGTCAAATTTCACGTGTACCCATACAAAACATCATAATTTCACGAAAGGTGAAATATCATCAATACCCCTGCAAAATCACTCAAATATCATGTATACCCTCATGATATATTTAGTGTTAAGAATAACATTATTTTTTTATTTTTTTGATTTTCCCCTCTATTTAAATATGGTGATGATTTTTATTGAGTCATATTGTGTTATTTTTAGTTTATATATTTATATAAGGTATTTTTGTGATGAATATGTTTGAGAAAAAACTTACAATTCTCTAAAAAAAAAGAATAAAAGAATTAATATATAATTGTCATTTTATAATTTTAATAAAGCAATTAATAATAATGCTATCGTTATAGATGTTATTTGACTTACAGATTTTGACAGAAGATTAACGATAAGGATATTCATGATATTTTAATAATTTTGTAAGGGTATTCATGATATATATATGTGGTTTTGTAAGGGTACCATGATATTTGAGTGATTTTAAAGATATTGATGATATTTCACTTTTTTATAGGGGAATACTTGAAATTACTATGTTTTGTAGGGGTACACATGAAATTTGTCCTTCTTATCTTAATAATATCTCCTAATAATACCACTCAATAATATCTCTGGAATTTGGGGTCACGTCCGTGTACGTGTCCAACTAAGATTGGTTTGTTGCATATGTCATGGTGGCACTGGGCCACTGAATATGATTCAACGCGTCCAAAAATATCTCTTGATAATATCTCTGAGTTTTGGGGTCACGCCAGTGTACGTGTCCAACTAATATTGGTTTGTTGCATATGTCATGGTGGCACTAGGGCACTCAGTATGATTCAACGCGCCCAAAAATAATATATTCCCACTTTCCTCATCTGTTCTTACCGCGTCATGACGTTTCCTTCTTTTTAAACACTCCAAACCTATATATACTCTTCCCTCCTATCCATTTCCTTACTCAAACTCATCAAACAGTTCACAGTTTACACTCACTAAAAACAGAGCAACACTCGAATTCAAACAAACCTCCATGAAATCCTCTTGTTCTTCTTCTTCTTCCATCAGTAACACTGATCAATACACCACCATACACTCAGCGCCACCCAAGCGACCCTCTGGTCGGACCAAGTTCAAGGAGACACGTCACCCCGTTTACAGAGGAGTTCGCCGGAGAGGAACTGCCGGCCGGTGGGTTTGCGAGGTGAGAAACCCAAATAATAAGGCGAGAATCTGGCTCGGAACTCACTCTACTGCTGAAATGGCAGCTCGAGCTCACGACGTGGCAATGATGGCATTAAAGGGAAGATCAGCTTGCTTGAACTTTGCTGACTCGGCGTGGCTGATTAAGCTCCCTGAGTACTTCTCAAGCGTGAATGATATAAAGAAAGCCTCCATTGAAGCGGCTGAGAATTTCAGGCCCAAAGAGGAATTTTCTTCTTCTTCTTCTTCTTCTTCTTCTTCTTGTGAGTCATCAGTTGAACAAGTGGCTGAAGATATTACGTCCATGGTTTCTGATGAGACGATGAATTTAGAGGTGGATTATAATTGTATCACCGGATTTGAGATAGATTTGGAGGATGGATTTGCGCCTCAGGCAGATTGGTTCGCTGAATTGGACGATAATCAATGGTGCTCCCCTGTTTCTCTGTGGAGCTGAGAGATAAGAGAGACTATGGAATTTCTTTTTTTGAGGATTGATAGTTGTTGGGATTTTATATTCCTCCTCATGCAGATGGGCTTTGGGCCTTGGTATTTTATCAAGTTTGATAATATTAAAAGGTGAAGGGCATGCAAAATGGGCACATAAAAGGAGAAGCTCCGGGGGCTTCTTTCCTTGTGCGTGGAGTGAGGAGCTTCATTTTGTGTGCCGCCAAAATGAAGAAGAAAAAGAAAAAGAAAAAGGAGAGAGAGAGAGGACTGAGACTCTCTACTTGCAAGCGGTCTCTCGTATTGCCGGTTAGTTTGAACCGGTACGTTTTAACCTTTCTCTAATCAACTCTAATTGGATAGTCTTTTACTTTGTTCTTTACCGCAAGAAGATTTTTATTCTTCTATTTGTTGTGTATCTGGTACGGAACCGAGCTAAGTTCATAATACGAAGAAATTTTCCTTAAATCTTGTATCTCTTGCTTTGTGTATTTTTTCCCTTACATGTTTGAGTGAATCGCGTTGTATTTATGGTGTTTGTTTGATCATTTAAGTTAACCAAAAATATTGAACACAAAATGTTCGACAAAAGTCCCGTGAAAGGATTTTTAGTGCGAAACACTTCTGTTTTTGCCAACAATAGTAATGTAAATTGTAAGGAAACATAGAGAAATTATTTGTTTTAACTTCATTATTTAATTTTTTTCAGTCAATTAGCCGTTTGGCTCTTCCACTGGACGAAAATCATTTTTTTCATTTTCGAATCCCGCATATACAGTGATCGATTTAAAAATTTAGATGAGGATATATGAGTCTATCTTAAAGAGAAAGAATCAAGCGATCACTTGTAGTTCTCTTTTTTTTTTTAATCTTTTGTTTCTATTTATATGAATATGAATCGTTAACACAAAAAAATTTAGTTGTTTCTAGGCTTGAGTAATACTCAAATACAATTTGTAACTTTGAAATTACGTTGATTTCTTTTATTCTTGAGAATTAAAAGGGGAAAACATTGTTAAAGGTATATAAAGAAAAATGTGTAAAAGCCTAAAAGGTGGGGCTGGAACTGCTGACCTCTCAAGTTGAAGTTAACACCTTAGCAACTACACCAGAGCTTACACTTGATTCCGCTCGCTGCTTTTAAATATTTAAATACGTCTTTAGGACAATCACTAATTTCTGAAAAATTTGCAAAAATTGTGACGAGAGCGTGGATCGAACTCGCTAATGTAACACAGGTCCATTTAGCTGACCTTGTGAAATGAACAAATAGAAAAATGCCACATCCACAACTCTTTCTTGAATCATCAAAAATCCCATTTTAAATCTTTTTTTTATCCCTATTTCACAAGACAATGAAGGTACTTGGGTAGACCCACTTACAATATTTTAGTGTATGTAAATTTTGAAATGTTTGTAAAGATGTCCATCAAATATTAGTATTTTTTACTTTGTATTTTTAATTTTTGAAATTAAGAAGTGAATTCTCATATATTTTCACAGCAAAATTTTTAATATATAAAATATTCTACATAGAAATTGATACTTGTCGAAAAGACAAAATTGTATTAAGTAACATTATTATTATTATGATATATCTCTTATCATATATTTTAAATTAATTTAATATGAAATTATCAAAATATATAATTAGACTTATATTCTACGTAACATTAATAATCATGTGTTATAATTTAATTAGAATTAGAATTTATAAAGAAAAATTTTGAATTATAAAAAATTTATAAACTTTTACGGCTAATTATCTAAATATTTTTTTATGAAAAAAGATTTGGATCTCCCATCTTATTTATATCATATTGGCTCCCAATAGGATGAGAACCAAAACTGAAAGCGGCTCCATACACTTATATTTTTCTATTAATTCCTAATGGCTCCAATATATTTCAGCCCAAAATTTCAACCAGCCCATATTGTTGGTTTCGGAGCTCCCATATCTTTCAGCCGAAAGTTTCATGGTTTTATTTTGGTTTCTTTTAAACATTTATATTCACAACAATATATACCTTAGATTCTAAATATTATATCTTTATATTCTCAGCAATATACATCTTTTCCTATGATAAAATGTCAAATCAGACCTAGAAGATTAAACTTATCAAGAAATCTCTCCTTCCAAAAGATGAAATATACCTTTATATTACAACAATATACCTTAAATTTTAAATATTATAATTTATATTTCTAACAATATACCTTATATGAGAAATTCAATGAGAGTCATACGAAGCTACAAAAAAAAATTATGTTTAATTTCGTTGGAGCCATTTTGGGAGCTCCTAATCCTTTCAGCAAATATGAAAAACTCGGAGTCCATTTAATTAGCAGCCCCAATAATTTTTAAATAAATCTCATTTCTACGATATGTGGCGCGATCTCATTGGTTGGAAGCTAGAGAGCCCCAAATTATTGTTTCTCGCAAAAAATAAATAAACTATTTAGTTTGAAAAATTCTCATTTTTATTCCTAACATACCAAGAGAAAGTAAACATCATTTACAATAAATATATAAATGTATTTAATGTGATGAAGTTGCATTTGTATAATATGTAATATCATCTTAAGAGATAAAAAAAAAAAAATTACAACATTAAAGGGGTTTATGCCTTTTTTCCTCCCCAAGGAAAGAGCTAGTCAAGAGTCACGATGAGTTTTGACGGGGCCCGATCATATTGATTGTTCCAAATAATGTTAGTGACACCTGAAAAATTTCATAGGCCAAATTTCATATGTACCCCTGCAAAACCTCATAATTTCATGTATACCCCTACAAAAAATAAAATATCACTAATACCCCTACAAAATCAATCAAATACCATGGATGCCCCTACAAAATCATAGATATATCATGAATACCCGTACAAAATTCTTAAAATATCACTAATACTCTTTTCATTAAAATCTCGTCAAAATATGTCAATCAAATAAGATCTATAATCAAACCCTAAACCCTAAACCCTAAAATATCACTAATACTCTTTTCATTAAAATCTCGTCAAAATATGTCAATCAAATAAGATCTATAATGATTGCATTATTATTAATTACTTTGTTAAAAATAAAAAATGGCTATTATATACCATTTTTTATTAATTTCTTTTAGAGATTTGTAAGTTTTACACACAAACATATTCATCTTAAACCTACTATAAATAAATATATAAACTAAAAAGAACATAAAATGATTCAATATAAATGTTTACCATATTTACATAGAGGAAAAACGGAAAAATAAAAAACAATAACATTAATCTTAACATTAGTAATATTATAGGGGTATCTATAAAATTTGAGTGATTTTGTAGGGATATTTCACTATTTTGCAGTGATATAAGTGAAATTACGATGTTTTTGTAGGGGTACACGCGAAATTTGGCATTCTTAATAATATCTCTTAAAATATCTCTTAAAATATCTCTTAAAAATATCTTCGTAATAATAATAGGGAAATTCTTCAAAAACCCCTGACTTTTCTCAATATTATCAAAAACCCCCTATCTTTTTTTATTCTTCAAAAAGACCCTATAATTTGACTTGATTTTTTTATAACCCCCTATGGGGTTAAACTCTCACATTTTCCATCTAATAAATTTTTTTTGGACCAAAATACCCTCTTTAAAATTCTTTTTTTTTTCAAAACCAGAATAATAAATAAAAATTATATATTTACATTTAATATAAATAAATGAGTACTAAAATAAAAATAAAATCATAATAAATAATAATCAAGAAAATAATATTTATGTAAAATAAATTGTTTTTGTTTTAATTTAAAAATAGAATTGAATTTACTTATAAAATAAGATAAAAACATTTTAAGTAATATAATAATAAAATAAAATAATGAATCCTGAAATAATATCATAAAATATAATCAAAATAATATTATGAAATATTATGTAGAAAAATATTTCATATTTTATTTTCAACATAAATATGAAAATAATTTAAGCGGGGGCATTTTGGTAAAAAGAAAAAATATTGGATGGAAAATGTGAGAGTTAACCCCATAGGGGGTTATAAAAAAATTCAAGTCAAATTATAGGGGCTTTTTGAAGAATAAAAAAAGATGGGGGGTTTTTGATAATATTGAGAAAAGTTAGGGGGTTTTTGAAGAATTTCCCATAATAATATATCTCTTGATTTTGGGGTCCCGTGTGTGTACGTGTCGATCTAAGATTGTTTGTTGCATATGTCATGGTGGCACTGGGTCACTCAGTATGATTCAACGCGCCCCAAAAATAGTATACTCCCACTTTCCTCTTTCTCGCTATCTGTTCCCCTTCCAAACCTATATATCCTCTTCCCTCCTATCCATTTCCTTACTCAAAAACTCATCAAACCGTTCACAGTTTACACTCACTCAAAACAGAGCAACACTCGAATTCAAACAAACCTCCATGAAATCCTCTTCTTCTTCCATCAGCAACACTGATGAATACACCACCATACACTCAGCGCCACCCAAGCGGCCCTCTGGTCGTACCAAGTTCAAGGAGACACGTCACCCCTTTTACAGAGGAATTCGCCGGAGAGGAACTGCCGGCCAGTGGGTTTGCGAGGTGAGAAACCCAAATAATAAGGTGAGAATCTGGCTCGGAACTCACTCTACTGCTGAAATGGCAGCTCGAGCTCACGACGTGGCAATGATGGCATTAAAGGGAAGATCAGCTTGCTTGAACTTTGCTGACTCGGCGTGGCTGATTAAGCTCCCTGAGTACTTCTCAAGCGTGAACGATATAAAGAAAGCCTCCATTGAAGCGGTTGAGAAATTCAGGCCTAAAGAGGAATCTTCTTCTTCTCCTTCTCCTTCTTCTTCTTGTGAGTCGACAGTTGAACATGTGGCTGAAGATATTACGTCCATGATTTCTGATGAGACGATGAATTTAGAGGTGGGTTATAATTGTATCACCAGATTTGAGATAGCTTTGGAGGATGGATTTGCGCAGGTGGATTATAATTGTATCACCGGATTTGAGATAAATTTGGAGGATGGATTTGCGCCTCAGGCAGATTGGTTCGCTGATTTGGACGATAATCAATGGTGCTCCCCTGTTTCTCTGTGGAGCTGAGAGTTAAGAGAGACTATGGAATTTCTTTTTTTTCTCAATTGAGGATTGATAGTTGTTGGGATTTTATATTCCTCCTCATGGGTTTTAGGCCTTGGTATTTTATCAAGTTTGATAATATTAAAAGGTGAAGGTCTTGTGTGCAAAATGGGCACATAAAAGGAGAAGCCCCAGGGGCTTCCTTCCTTGTGCGTGGAGTGAGAGCTTCATTTTGTGTGCCGCCAAAATGAAAAAGAAAAAAGAAAAAGGAGAGAGAGAGAGAGAGAGAGAGAGTAGCGAGACTCTCTACTTGCCGGTGATCTCTCGTATCGCCGAACCGGTACGGTTTAACCTTTCTCTAATCGTCTCTAATTGGATAGTCTTTTTCTTTGTTCTTTTGAGAATCCGTGTACGCGTGTGATTCACCACAAGAAGATTTTTATTCTTCTATTTGTTGTAACTGGTGCGGAACCGAGCTAAGTTAATAATACGAATAAGTTTTTCTTGAATCTTGTATCTCTTGTTTTGTGTATTTTATTCTTTGCATGTTTGAGTGAATCGGGTTGTATTTGTGAGGTTTGTTTGATCATTTAAGTTAACCTAAAATATTGCATACACAAGATGTTCGATAAAAGTCTCGTGAGAGGATTTTTTTTGCGAACACCCCTGTTTTCCCTAATAAGAGTGATGTAAATTGTAAGGAAACATAGAGAAATTATTTATTTTAACTTCATTATTTAATTTTTTCCAGACAATGAGCTGTTTGGCTCTTCCACTGGATGAAGCAATAATTTTTTTTATTTTCGAATCCCGCATCTCGCATAAACGATTTAAAAATTTAGGTGAGGATATGAGTCTATCTTAAAGAAAACGAAATAAGCGATCGCTTGTAGTTCTCCCTCATTTTTTTAATCTTTTGTTGTTATTTATATGAATATAAATTGTCAACACAAAAAAACTTAGTTGTTTCTAGGCTTGAGTAATTCTCAAATGCAATTTGTAACTTTGAAATTAGTTTCATTTCTTTTCTGTTGAGAATTAAAAGGGGAAAAAATTGTTAAAGGTATATAAAGAAAAATGTGTAAAAGCCTCAAAGGTGGGGCTGGAACTGCTGACCTCTCAAGTTAAAGTTAACACCTTAACAACTACACCAAAGCTCACACTTGATTGCGCTCACTGCTTTTAAATATTTAAATGCGTCTTTAGGATAATTACTGATTTCTGAAAAATTTGCAAAAATTGTGACGAGAGCGGGGATCGAACTCGCTATTGTAAAACGGGTCCATTTAGGTGACCTTGTGAAACGAACAAATTGGAAATGCCACATCCAAAGCTTTTTCTTGAATCAGCAAAAATCTCATTTTAAATCTTTTTTTCTATCCATATTTCACAAGACAATGAAGGTACTTGGGTAGACCCAATTACAATTTTTTAGTGTATGTAAATTTTAAAATATTTGTAAATATGTCCATCAAATATTAATATTTTTTACTTTGTATTTTTTTTATTTTTTAAATTAAGGAGAGAATTCTCGTATATTTTCACAGCAAATTTTTTAATATATAAAATATTCTACATAGAAATTGATACTTGTCAAAAGGACAAAATCGTATTAAGTAACATTATTCTTATTATGATATATCTCTTATCATATATTTTAAATTAATTTAATATGAAATTATCAAAATATATAATTAGACTTATATTCTACGTAACACTAATAATCATGTGTTATAATTTAATTAGAATTATATTTCATAAAGAAAAATTTTGAATTATAGAAAATTTATAAACTTTTACGGCTAATTGTCTAAATATTTTTTTATGGAAAAAGATTTGGACCTCCCATCTTATATATCTTATGAGAAATTCAATGGGAGTCATAGGAAGCTGCAAAAAAAATTGTATGTTTAATTTCGTGGGAGTCATTTTGGGAGCTCCTAATTCTTTCAGCAAATATGAGAGTTCCGGAATCCATTTAATCAGAAGCCCCGATGATTTCTAAATGACTATTATTTCTGTAATATGTGGTGCGATCTCGTTGGTTGAGAGACAGGGAGCCCCAGATTATTGTTTTCGCAAAAACTAAATAAACTATTTAGTTTGAAAACTTGTAATTTTTATTCCTAACATATCAAAAAAAAGTAAACATCATTTAAATATATAAACGTATTAAATATTTTGAAGTTGCATTTGTATAATCTATAATACCATCTTAAGAGATAAAAAAAAGATATTACAACATTAAAGGGGTTATATGCCAAATATCTCATAATTTCATGTATATGCCTACAAAAAGTAAAATATCACTAATATACCTATAAAATCACTCAAATACCATGGATATCCCTTCAAAACCATATATATATCATGAATACCCCTACAAAATTCTTAAAATATCACTGATACCCTTTTCATTAAAATCTCATCAAAATATGTCAAACAAATAAGATCTATAATGATTGCATTATTATTAATTACTTTATTAAAAATATAAAATGACCATTATATACTATTGTTTTATTTTTTATTAATTTCTTTTAGAGAGTTGTAAGTTTTACACACAAACATATTTATTTTAAACCTACCATATATAAATATATAAACTAAAAAGAACATAAAATAATTCAATATAAATGCTTACCATATTTACATAGAGGAAAAACCGAAAAATAAAAAATAATAACGTTAATCTTAACACAAATTATATTATAAGGATATCCATGAAATTTGAGTAATTTAGTAGGTGTGTTAGTGATATTTCACTTTTTGTAGGGGTATACGTGAAATTACGATATTCTGTAGGGTCCACGTCAAATTTGGCATTCTTAATAATATCTCCTAATAATATCTCTCAATAATATCTCTGGATTTTGGGGTCACGTCAGTGTACGTGGCCAACTGACATTGGTTTGTTGCATATGTAATGGTGGCACTGGGCCACTCAATATGATTCAACGCGCCCAAAAAAAGTATATTCCAACTTTCTTAACATTATCTCTCAATAATATATCTGGGTTTTGGGGTCACGTCCGTGTACGTGTCCAACTGAGATTGGTTTGTTTCATATGTCATGGTGGCACTAGGGCACTCAGTATGATTCAACGCGCCCAAAAATAATATATTCCCACTTTCCTCATCTGTTCTTACCGCGTCATGACGTTTCCTTCTTTTTAAACACTCCAAACCTATATATACTCTTCCCTCCTATCCATTTCCTTACTCAAACTCATCAAACAGTTCACAGTTTACACTCACTCAAAACAGAGCAACACTCGAAATTCAAACAAAACTCCATGAAATCCTCTTCTTCTTCTTCCATTAGCAACACTGATCAATACACCACCATACACTCAGCGCCACCCAAGCGGCCCTCTGGTCGGACCAAGTTCAAGGAGACACGTCACCCCATTTACAGAGGAGTTCGCCAGAGAGGAACTGCCGGCCAGTGGGTTTGCGAGGTGAGAAACCCAAATAATAAGGCGAGAATCTGGCTCGGAACTCACTCTACTGCTGAAATGGCAGCTCGAGCTCACGACGTGGCAATGATGGCATTAAAGGGAAGATCAGCTTGCTTGAACTTTCCTGACTCGGCGTGGCTGATTAAGCTACCTGAGTACTTCTCAAGCGTGAATGATATAAAGAAAGCCTCCATTGAAGCGGCTGAGAATTTCAGGCCTAAAGAGGAATTTTCTTCTCCTTCTCCTTCTCCTTCTTCCACTTGTGAGTCGACAGTTGAACATGTGGCTGAAGACTTTACGTCCATGGTTTCTGATGAGACGATGAATTTAGAGGTGGATTATAATTGTATCACCAGATTTGAGATAGATTTGGAGGTTGGATTTGCACAGGTGGATTATAATTGTATCACCGGATTTGAGATAGATTTGGAGGATGGATTTGCGCCTCAGGCAGATTGGTTCGCTGATTTGGACGATAATCAATGGTGCTCCCCTGTTTCTCTGTGGAGCTGAGAGTTAAGAGAGTATGGAATTTCTTTTTTTTTCAATTGAGGATTGATAGTTGTTGGGATTTTATATTCCTCCTCATGCAAATGGGCTTTGGGCCTTGGGATTTTATCAAGTTTGATAATATTAAAAGGTGAAGGGCTTGTGTGCAAAATGGGCACATAAAGGGAGAAGCTCCAGGGGCTTCTTTCCTTGTGCGTGCAGTGAGGAGCTTCATCTTGGTGTGCCGCCAAAATGAAGAAGGAGAGAGAGAGAGTGAAGGAGTGAGACTCTCTACTTGCAAGTGATCTCTAGCCGGTTGGTACGAACCGGTACGGTTTAACCTGTCTTTCTCTTTGTTCTTTTGAGAATCCATGTATGCGTGTGATTGACCGCAAGGTGATGGTTAGCATAGGCGTTTAATTGGAAATCCTAGAAGAAGGATTTTATTCTTGTATTTGTGGTAACCGGTACGGGACCGAGCTAAGTTAATAATAGGAAGAAGTTTTCCTTAAATCTTGTATTTCTTGCTCTGTATATTTTATCCTTTGCATGTTTGAGTGAATCGGGTTGTATTTGTGGTGTTTGTTTGATTATTTAAGTCAACAAAAAATACCGCACACAAGGTGTTTGACAAAAGTCTCGTTAGAAAAAATATTGTGCGAAACACCCCAGTTTTTCCCAACAATAGTGATGTAAATTGTAAGGAAGCATAGAGAAATTATTTGTTTTAACTTCATTATTTGATTTTTTTCACTCAATTTTTGACTTTTTTTTAAATGGCCAAAAAATAATAATTAAGCAAATAGTCCAATTTTCAGATTATTTGCAAAACTAGCCGTTTCGCTTTTTCACTGGTTAGTGGCTGAATTTTTTTTTATGGCCATTTGAAAAAAAAAGTCTGGGTTTTTCTTTCTTTGGCAATTTTGTTATGTCAGACTATCTTAGATGAGAATTGAATGTGTATAAATTTTAATCATTGACTGATAATTAAATTTGCCTTATTCTGGGTTTTATCTGTTCTATTTTCTAATCATATTAGGAATTGTTAATGGGTCCAGTAATATCCCACGAATCGGTATCATATCCAAAAAATACCCAAATTCTAATTAAGAAAAATTGAATTTGTTCAAAATTGGATTCGAAATATGATTTGTTTTACGGGTACATTTCCAGTGGATATAAGACTTGAATTAGCAGATAATCCAGATTATCCGAATTTGGATAATTATCAAATATAATTATTTGTTTTTGAACCCATAATGTGAGATCTTGATCCCCAGTGACACACTTATATATATTTTATTGTAATAAAGTTATACAAAATACAATAACATTTTCTTTCCTGTAATGAATTTTCTCAAAGGAAAATGATATATCACGACGGCTTAGAGCACCATGCTGGATCTTTCAGACCGTCTTGCCGCAACACCAAGTGTCACAACGACAACATGAAATACAGACACAACATCATCATCATCATAAGATAGCTTAACAAAAGGCCGAGTACATCAACTGACATATAGAAAGTACTGATTAAAAATTTTCTTGAAAGCGACACAACATTAAGAACCCACACTAATCCTAGTTACCAAACCCAAGAACACACAAATCTAGCTCTTGTACTTATCTCATGCTCAACCCGTCTTGAGTCACCTTACATTAAAACACTTCTAAAAACAAATAAATCAAACTAACAATCATCACATACATAATCAACAATCTCACTACTCGAAATCCTCCTCATCCTCATCCTCTTCATCAATCACACCCGACTCCTCCTCATCCTCATCCTCATCCAAATCCTTCATCACAGCACTACTTTGCGCCATTTTGCTCAACGCAGCCGCCTTGCTGGCTCTCTCAGACCGTCTCGATGCCAATCCAGGTGTCACAACCACATGAGATACAGACGCCACGTCATCATCCACATCATCATTGTCAGAAGAAGAAGAAGAAGAGTGTGTTGGTTTGCGTCTTGATTTGGCTCTTGACGGAGCGGCTTTTGCTGATGGTGGCATTGGTGTTGGTGGTATGATATTTGTTTCCAGCTGGAAATTAGGCTCAATTCCTAGTGTTGCTGCAAAAAGAGAGGAAAAAGATTAAAAAAAAAAAGGATAATTTTTTCGTGGTAGAATCTTATGAGCTTAAATTATTGGTCCGTAATGTTAATCTAAATGATGATTCGAACCGATTAATTAATAGTGTTAGATCTTAATAAAACGCAGGTCTTTTTTGCAGTTCCCTAACGAATACAGGTTCTTTTTTTTGGTAATTTTCAATAATGGAGATTTTCCTTCGCAATTTAAGCATAATGTAGGGGTCTTTTCGCAAATTTCTGAAATTTTCACATCTTATAAAATAAACATACCAAATATTTCATTGATTTGATCTTCAGCTAGCTCCTCATTTTTGTGCTGATCAAGAGACTTGAGAGTCATTCCCAATTTGGCTATCTCTTTGACCGCATCTTTATCATGAGAAACCGAAGGAAGGATTAAGTTAATCATGCCTCTCATGCACTTAATCGCTTTCTGTTCCGAAACCCTAAATCCTAACATCACGAGTATTTTGCATAAAGCCGAGACATAAGCTTTTGAAGCGTTCGTCTTCTCAGTACAACTCGCAATCTACCAAAATATGAAAATAATAAAATAATAATTCCTAAATAAATTCATAAATTGCAAAAAAGCCCCTCCGTTTGGGCAATTTCTAATAATCAGTCCCGGCCTTGAGCTTTGGCACATGAGGCAAATGCCTTAGGCCCCAAAAAACCCAAGGCCCCCATCTATAGAATCCGTTTAACCCCATAATAAATAAAAAATGCATTTAAAAGCCCAAGAAAAATTGAAGCAACAACTCTCAGGCCCATCTCCGTGTCTCTTCACTCTCCATCCCCTCACGCAAGCAACATGGGACAATGGAAAGGAAAAGAAGAAATTAAAGGAAATGAAGAAAAGAAAGATAAGGAAAAGAATGAAGACAAAATAGAAATAAAAAATATAAGGAAATTGAAGTGAGGCACAAAAAATGAAAGGAAAAATTGTAGAGAGAAAAAAAATGCCTCTTGGCTCCACGCCTCCGCTTCCAAATTCTTCTAATTTCAATATATAGTTGTGCCTACATATTCAGTGATATAATTTTGCCTCTAGGTTTCAGGTTCCAATTTCAGTTTCGTCATTCATTTTTTTCTAACTTTTTGCAATTTCAATTCAAGCCCTAATTTCAATTCTTCAACTTAATTCATTATTTCAGTCAGCCCCAATTACAATTCAATTTGATGCAATTTCTCAATTTCTGACTAATTTTCTCTCATTAAATTTTTTTTTATTTTCTCAAATTGTATTTGAAAGAAATTTATATTTTATTTTAGACAATATTATTTTTAAATTCTAAAGCTTCATCATGAACATCGCCAAAGGCTTCTCAAAATACAGGACCGGCCCTGCTAATAATGGAGGGGCTTTTTTGCAATTTCCTAAGGGGCTTTTCTCAATTTCTTAAAGAATATAGGATTTTTCAGTGGAGGGTTTTTTTAATGGTCATTTCTAAAAATATATCTAAAAAGGAAGGGTCTTTTGATAGTATTCAAAAAAGCTAGGGGGGTTATGTGGGAGCCTAAAAAGATAGGGTGTTTTTTAAAGAATCTAAAAAAATAGGGGGGGTTTTGATAATATTCAGAAAAGTTAGGGGGTTTTGAAAATTTTCCCTTTTTTTTGGAAAATTTAAGCATAATGCAGAGGCTTTTTTGCTGATTTCTCTAATTCAAATGATTATTTGTATATGTTTATATATTTTTTTCACCTCTGTTTCAAGAAAAAGATATATTTATACCTCAGCTGAAATGCGAATGGCGAGTCCTTCCTCATCAAATTCAAAATCATCATTGTCTAAACTCTCTTCATTTTGGTCGGAAAAAAGAGGAGTTTGAATCATTTGAAGCATGAATCGAGCTGCTATTACTGCTCTCTTTCTCATTTTTGAAATATATGCGTTGCTGCCTGTAGTATTTCCAAACATGGCTGGCCACATGCTTCTCATTACTGGAACAAACGCACTTGAAATGCACCTCTGTGGAAAGAAAGTTAGAGAAATGTGAATGAGAGATATTTGGATTTTAGGGTTTAGGGTTAGGTTTTAAGGAGAATTGTGACTTGCCTTGTGGCAGCGTGAGACTACTGGATAATGCTCGAAGAACATAGACAAACATTGTTTCAACCTGTACAAGTAGAAAAAAAGATGAATATTTTTTTATTTAAATTTATAAGTAATACAAGCAGAAATAGTGTAGTAATTTAATCATCATTTATGAACATATCTGTACTTTATAGCATTTTATCTAGGGATTGAGAAGCGAACCTCTGGAGATCTCCAGTTTCTTCATCGAAATAAACTTTCACAAGCTTGGATAAAATAACAGCATATAATTCATCAGAAATACTCGCATAATTCTCACTCAACAAAAGTAATTTTGCAAAACCCTCACCAAGCACCGAAACAACACAATCCTCCTCCTCTTCTTCTTCTTCTTCTTCTTCTTCTTCTTCCTCCCCCTCATTAAACCCTAATTCTCTCTCATCTCTCTCAAACCCCCAATACAACAAATCAAGCACCTCAAAACCCTCATTTCCATCCAAATCACCCACATTTATTTCATTAAAACACGTTTTTGATTCATCTGAGTTAACTAACCCAATTGATTTGTTGAGTTCATTTGGTCCGAACCAAGTGAGTAAATCGAGCAGGGATTTACAAGCCATGGCTTTGACTGGAGCCGATCCGTTTATGAAGGAAATTTGTAGCTGTTTGATTAGATCTTTGTTTGGTTTCTTTTCTAATGAGCCGTACAGACCGAGTTGTCTCATTGCGGATCTTTGTATGTCAATATGTGCTTGTTTTGCCTGAAAGCAAAAAAATAAAAAATAAATAAACTAATTAATTAATCAATAAAAGGTCTTGTATATTATTTCCTGCAAATTTCCAGCTCATAGTAAATTATTTTCTGCAAATATCACCTCCAACTGAATTTGCATCAAGATTCACACACTGATCATAAACATTCCTGCACCAATCCCAATGCAGACCAAAACATACATAAATATAAATAATAAAAATAAACATCACTTACAGCAGGAAGCAACAAAGACTGAAGCATCTCACTCCCTTTTCCTCTCAGCCCCCAAATCCCCTCCAAATTCTCGAGCAAAAACCCTATCAAGCTCAAACAATGCATCCACTCACTAAACCCTCCCACTCTCTCTCTGACGTCCCGGGCCCGCGCTTCCACCGCCTCCAAAACCACCTCTTCAAACTCCCCTTTGGACGAGTGCACTCTCCTCGCCAGCTCAGCGACCGCTCTCGCCCACGCCCTGTCCCCTCCCAGGGAGAAACCGTCTCCTGCTGAGGTGGCGAGGTTGACGATGTCATTTGATGAGGTGATGATGTCATCTGATGAGGTGGCGAGGTGGGATTGGTCGGAGAGGGTGGGGGGAGGGATTGAGAGGAGGGATTGGAGGAAGGAGGCGGCGGATTTGCGAGTGGAGGTGTCGGAGAAGTCGAGCTGGGAGCCGAGGAGTAACAGCTGGCGGGTCGTGAAGTGGTGGTTTTGTCCTGTAGTGGATTGATGAATTGGTTTTGCTTTTAATTGATTTAATTTGGGGGGATTTTATGTTTAGTTGTTTGTTTGCACTTGTGAAACTTTAGGAATATGATGGTTTGTTTGCCCTTATGAAATCGAATATATATGTATCATATTTAACCCTATAATATTGTGTAGATCAAGTTTATTGTTTCAGAATATATTATGAAAATATGTTGAAAGGGTGTTTTCGTTCACAAAAAATTGGAAGGTAAATATGATATATTTTGGAATTTGAAAGGATAAACTTGAAGGGTAAATATGATATTCTGAAGTTGTGGAAGGGTAAAAATGAAATCCCCCCATTAATTAATTAATTATTGAGATTTGATAAGGTTCGAGAGGAAGTTTTACTTACCGGCAGAAAGATGAGCATTTACCAGCGAAACATAATCAGAAATGGAGGCAGGAAGTACTCTTTCAAGTAAATCATTTTTGTCTGAAGCTTCTGACGCATAAACTGCCGCTTCAGTGCCTGTAGTTGTGGCAGCATCAGATCCTTTTGCCTATATAATAATAATTATTATTAAAATTAAGTTAAAAAATAATGCAAGGAGAAAAATAATATTGAAATGAATTGAAGAAATGGGTTTTATTTATTACTTGAGCTTCAGCTTGCAAATGCTTGCAAACTACTCTCCAATAGAGAGCTGTTTCTGCATCCATTACTTCAATCCTGGGTTCCGTATTTTCTCCTGCATTTTGTAAATAATTGTTAAAAATAATAAAAAACATATTTAATTATGTATTATTGACTTACCTTCAGTCTGATTTTCAGAAACAATATGTTGTCTGATGCTTTGACTTTCTTGCACTTTTATCGCACCATCATTTAAAAGCGCATTCAAAACTGATTCTCCAACTGATTCGTAAGTCTCAACATCAAGATATTTTAATAAATTAATTATATTTCCTGCACAGTATTTCGTGAGCCAACTGTCTTTAAGCATTTCAAGGCATTCTTTTTTTACAACAGTTGATCTGTCCTTTAGGCCTCTCTTAAGCAGAGTTGTCCTGTGCTTTATACTGATAAAAAAAAAGAAATTGTTAATAAAAAATAAAATTAGTGGGAATAAATGAAAGTGGAGGTTTAATTAATTAATTAATTACCTGAGACTCTGGAGAGGAAATTTGCTTGCCACAACACAATAAGCGGCTTTACGGACCGATTCATTCACATCAAGAGTTGAATCAATTATCGCTTCGATTGTAGAATTCGAAGAAGGAAGAGACAGCACTATAGCTTTCCTTACTTCCTGTAAATTCCAAAATTATAATGAGTTAAACACATATAAATACAAACATAATACATAAACCGTGATATTATAAAACAAATTAGCTTCTTAAAAAATAGTACGGCGTTTTGTTCAAGGGGAAGAAGTTGGAGAAAGAGGTCTGAAATGTCAGTATCATCTCCTCCAAACGCAAAGCGAGATAAAGCTCTTATGGCAAAGGCTCTAATGGCTGGGATTTTGTCGCCAGCTCGCTCTTTCATCCCCTCGATGACCTCATCCCATACCTCATCGCTGACCTCAGCATCGTCTGGCAGCCTCATGATTATCTGCCAAATTAAGGTTAAATCAGGATAAAAGGAGAAGAATCGAATTGAAAAGAGGTAAAAAGTCGCATAATTATCTGCCAATTAAGGTATTGAAATTTATGCCAAAGTTAAATCAGGACAAAAGGAGAAATCGAATTGAAAAGAGGTTAAAAAAGTCGCCTAATTATCTGCAAAATTAAGGTTTTGAAATTTATTTCAAATTTAAATCGGGACAAAAGGAGAAGAATCAAACTAAAAAGTGGTAAAAAGTCACATAATTATCTGCCAATTAAGGTTTTGAAATTTATGCTGAAGTTGAATTAGGATAAAAAAGGACAAAAAATAGAACCCAGAAGAGGTAAGTGTTGGTTATAATTTGAAAAATTAACCAAATAAATCAAATAATAAAACTTATTATTTAATTTAAATAATAAACTATTTGATAATTTAAATAATCTCTGAGGTAACTCTTGGTTATGATTTAATTTACTTGGTTAATTTTCCAAATTATAACCAACAGTAAGAAGTATCAATCAATCTACCTCAGAAATAATCTGACAAGATCTAAACCTCGCCGGCCGATGAGCCGCTTGGGCGCCCAACAGAAGAAACCTCAAAAACTCCTCCAAAAACGGGCTCTCCTCCTCTTTACTCTCTAACCTGAGCGAAGCAAAGGAGGCCGCGAACCGGACGGTTCGCTCAGCATTAACAGTCCGGCGAGGGAAGTCGAAGATCGACCCGATGGATTCGACGAAGGCGGCGAAGAAGGGTTTGGAGGGAGTCGAGCGGTGGATTGACGCGAGTTCTTTGAGCTTGCGGCTGTGCGTGAGTTGGGAGTGGAGAGATTCCTGCAGGATCCTGCAGATCTGCTCCGCCAGGACGGGCTCGGTCGGAGACATTTGGGAGAGTGTGACTGGGGGGAAGCAGCACATTTGGAGAGGAGAGGGTTTGCGTTTTGACGGGCGGGAGAATTGAGGGATTGTGTTGTGATGGTATGTTGGTTTGTTGGGTGGGTAATAATGGGCTTTGTTTTGATGAAGGGCTTTTATGTTACTTGGGCCGTGTATGGTTTGTTTGTGTATAAACCTGCTTGGTTTATATAATAACATAATGTATATGTATATAATATTTAATATATATAAACTATATTGTTATTCTTAATGTAAAATATATGTAAAGTATATATATAAACTATATTGGTATATGAACTATAGGGCGGAAAGCAGTGCTGCGATGAAGGATATGGATGAGGAAGAGAGAGTCGGGGGTGATTGATGAAGGTGATGAGGATGATGATGACGATGAGGAGGATTTTGAGTAGGGAGAATATTGATTATGTGTGATGATTGTTAATTTGATTTGTGGAGAGGGTTTATTTGTTTTTAGAAATGCTTTACTTTTTTAATGTGTTTTAATGTAAGGTGTCAAGACGGGTTGAGAAGAAGTTTAAACTGCTTTATTTGTGTGTTGTTGGCTTTGGTGACTTGGGTTTGTGTGTACTGTTAAACGTTACGTATTGCATTTACAAAAAATTCAATTCATACTCAGGGACGGAACCGGGATCCATTCTAGATATTTTTGTGATTTTATAGTGGTACACATGAACTTGCGTAAAGTTGTTCTTACATTAATATATCATTTTTCATACTAAGTGAAATTTATTTTCAATAAACAGTTCAGTGTTATATGGTGCTTTTTACGCACTGTTCTCTGTTCTCACCAAGTAGAAAGGTATGATTACTTGCAACTACATTGTTGGTGAGTAACTAACTGGCATGAAGTTTACATGAATCGGTTGATCATGTTCACAGATATGAAGAATCATGCTTCTTGCATTTTGAACCTCATCTAAATGGGAGATTATTTATATCACAAATGTCCTGAAAACCTAGTCCGTAATGATTTTACTTGATGGAATTTTTTTTTTTTAAAGGAGACTTGATAGAATTTTTTTTTTTGAAGCTTGACTTGATAGAAATTTTAATTATAGGATATTAGAGAGAACCAAATAAATTTAAGTGGTCTAATTTTAAACCATTAATATTGTTAATTCTAAACGCTGAATTCTAAACTGAAGCTATAGAACATCGGGGTAAATTGTTATATTTATGTAGTTATGCTATTTGTAATTTTTTTATTATGCATCTCATAGTATGTCCGGTTTCGATAACAGGCACTAATAATTAAATGAAACCCGACTAACACTTAAGTCAAAAATACAGACACTATTTTAGTTTCTAGATTGGACGTGACACTAACGTGAGTAAATTATAAAAACAAGAAATATTGGGACGGAATGGAAAATGCGAACGGTCGTGAATTAGTCATCATTAATGAGATGCAACCACATACATGGATGGTTGTGAACGTGCTTTTGTTGCTATTCAGCTGCAGTCCCGTCAGCTTGTGAAAGTATTGTAGTGCTAAATAGATTGTTTGGAGGTTAGACTTTGATGCTTCAGTGAGAATGACAGTATCGTCTGCATATTGTATTGTTTGTATTGGTCGTGCGAGAGGGGAAGGTAAGCTCTCGTTGGCATGATTCAGAATTTGCTGAAGTGCATCGGCAATTAGGACAAATAGCATAGGGGAGAGTGGATCGCCTTGTCTTAGGCCGTGACGGTGAAAGAAGAAGTTCCATAAATTACCATCTATGGTGAGAGCTGAGCTTGATGAGTTAAGGAGATTATAGATCCAGGAGACCCAAAAGCGGGGGAAAGCCTCTTGCAAGCAACATGGATGATAGAAAATTCCAATCTACTGTATTGAAAGCTTTGAAGAAATCGTATTTGTACAGGACCGTCGGGATGTTGCGTTTCTCCATGGTATGTAGAAGTTCCCTTGTTGTTAGGAAGGATTCTGTGATTTGCCTCTTTTTGATGAAGGCCGATTGGTTTATGCCTACTATTTTTGTCATGAAAGGTTGTAAGCGAGTCGCAATTAGTTTAGTAATGATTTTGACCGGACCATCAATGATGCTGATGGGGCGATAATCTGTGAGCTCTGTTGCCTCCTTCTTTTTTGGGACTAATGCGATTTTGGCTTTGTTTAGTTTCCAAAGATCAAGTGAATCGGCTGCAAAGCTTAGGCAAAGCCAGAATAAATCGTCCTAGATGATCTCCCAATAGTTTTGGTAGAACTCATTAGGAAATCCGTCCGGTCCCGAGGCCTTGTCTTTTGCTAAGGAGAAGACCGTAGCTTTTAGTTCCTCTTTGGTTATAGGAAGTGCTAATGATTCTAAATTATCGTTTCGGTCAAACATATTGCTCTCTGAGCCGCCCCAGAGGAAGTTCTTTTTCAGCTTATCAATTTCTTCTATAACCCATCCCGGCAGAAGGAATGCTTGCATAAAGTAAAGAGGTTGTGCTGACAGGACTGAGTTAATGAATGTCAGCCTTCCGCGTATTGAGAGAAATTTTTTAACCAGCCCGAGATTCTTTGCCTTATTTTATCTATCATGGGAAGGTACGCTGATTTCGGCGGTTTGTTTATGCTAAGCGGTAGTCTGAGGTAGGTAATCGGGAATTCTTGTTTACCACATTCTAGAATGTGATGCACTGATCTGTCGCTTTGTTGTGGTAGTTGAATTGTAGTGTATGTGTTGTTGTTGTTATTTATTCTAAGTCCTGACATAGTTGCAAAGCAGCTGAGTGCTTGTTTTGTCAGTTGCAGGTTAGTCCCATTGGCTTCGGTGACTATTATCGTGTCATCTGCATATTGGATTGCTTTTATGGGCATTTTATTTGGTACCGGTGCTAGGTGATTTGCATAGCTAGTGACCGTCTATAGGGATTCCACTGTTAGATTAAATAGGAGCGGTGACAGTGGATCGCCTTGCCTTAGTCCTCTTTTTTTTTGTATAAGAATAACGGTTGCAGTTGGCCGTTAATTTTCAGGGCAGAGCTTGATGAGCTGAGCATGGTGTGTATCCATTTAGTCCATGTTTCTAGGAAGCCTCTTCTCTTCATGGTCTCTAGGAGGAAGTTCCAGTGAACCGTATCGAATGCCTTAGAGAAGTCTACTTTGTAGACTACTGCCGGTGTCTTGGTCTTGTGCAGGTAATTGATGCACTCCCTTGTTGCTAGGAAGGATTCTATTATCTGCCTGTTTTTAATGAATACCGTTTGCTCATCCGAGATGAGGTACGACATTTTGGATTGTAGTCTTGTTGATAGGATTTTGTAGATAATTTTAATCGGGCCATCTATTACACTGATAGGTCTGTAGTTAGTTAATTTTTTTTTTGGTCCTTAATTTTTGGCACCAATGAAATTTGTGCTTTATTTATCCACCACAAGTCTAGCTTGCCCTGCTGGAACTCATCGCACAGCCATAAAAGGTTTTTCGAATTGTTTCCCAGTGCTCCTGGAAGAATTCCGATGGGAATCCATCTGGACCAGATGCTTTACCTTTTGCGAGGTTGAATACGGCAATTTTTTTATTTCTTGCTTAGAAATTTCGAGGCCTAGGCCATCTAAGCCTAGTGTTGTGGACATACTTTGGAAGAAAGCTGAGTCTGGCATTGTGTTGCTGGTAACCATGCCTAGGGTTTCCTAGAAGAAAGCATTAAACTCTGTTGCTATTAGTTGTTGTTCATCAATCACATTTTCATTTGCTTCAATGGATTGGATCATGCTTTCTTGGCGATTTGCGGATGCAATGTTGTGAAAATATTTCGAGTTGTGGTCTCCTTCCTGGAGCCAACGGCACCTTGCTCTTTACTTCCACTTGGATTCTTCAATGTTTGATAGCTCATATATCTGGGCTCTCAGTGTGCGTCTCAATTTTTCCTCCGCCTCTCATAGTGGACACACTTCTTCTAATTTATCCAGCCTTCCGAGCACCCAGTTTGATTTAGACAGTTTGGAATCTATATTGCTGAATCTTTGCCTAGCCTATTTCCTTAGTACCATTCTGACATTGTTTAGTTTTATTCCAGAGTTTTTTGCTGCATTTTTGGAGATTCAGGTTTTGCCTCAGATTTGCTTTATTATTTTATTTGCCTCTGCATATTTTAACCAGAACATCTCTAATTTGAACCTGGCCTTTTCTTGCCTTTCAAACTTTGTAAAGGAAAACTGAATGGGAATATGGTCGGAGGTTGTGGCTATTTTTGCTTCGAACTTCATATGATGGTTAAAGTCATGCCAATGTTGGGAGAAGAAACATCTATCTAATTTGCTAAAAGTGGGCCTTTGCCGGACCAAGTGAATGACCTACCAGAGAGATCTAGTTCTTGGACTTCTAAGTCATTTATAGTGCGATTTGAATTTGAGAATGGAGTCTAGGTTGTGGTTGTTCCCAGTTGACTCCTCCTCATCTCTTATCATATTGAAATCCCCTAGCATGAGCCAAGGCAAGTTATTTTGTTGTCTTATCTATTCTAGTTCTAAAAGAAAGTCATTCTTTTGGTCTATGGCCAACGGCCCATAGGCATTTGTGAGCATGAAGGTAAAAGAGTTTTGGAAAGTCAGGATGCAAGTTATCGTAAAATTGAGGTTGAAGGAGGAAGTGCAGACATATTCATTGGACCATGCTGTTAGGATTCTTCTTGCCGAATTATTTGTTGGTTTGGTGATTGCGTTGTTAATGTGCGGAGGCCAAATTAGGGTGTGTGAGAAGGGGTTTGCAGTGGACTATTTGGTCTCTTGGATGCATAATAGATTGCATTTAATGTCTCTAAGCGAATTTTTGACAACATTGCATTTTTTTGGGTTGCCAATGTCACGTACATTCCAAGTAATAATTGCTAAATTGTTTAAATTCATGAATAAATTAGTTTGTAAAATATCATTAATACTACAACAAAAGCGTGCTTAAATTAAATAAAACAAAAACCTACTAAAAATAAATTAAGAAAAACGATACAATTGGGAATTCTTAAAATTCCCCAACTGGATCACTTGGCCCAGCTGATGGTGTTATGCCCTAGGCCAAAGTGTTTGTGACCTAGATGATGGATTGTAATAACAAACATAATATTTATTCTAAGATATTTCATATAATATGTGTGTATAGGTTATTTTAATATAATTAAAATAGACCATGAATATGCAATTCAGCTTTATGTCATCAAAGTGCGTGACTTTGATAGTAAAACTATAAAGTGTTATGAATGCTATTCTAAATCGTCCCTGGTCATTTATAGGATATTTGTGGAGACAAATATACTTGCAGATACATATAAATACATATTTATATATACAAGCTATAAATGTACACCAGTATATTAGTTGACTGATGATTATGTTTTACTGATCATGGATAAATAGTTATCAAGTCATTAACATATGTATATGTTAGAGACCATATACTGGACTGACCCGCTATAAGAATGCTACATGTTTTACGTCATTAGAGATTCTTGTAACATAAAGTATTTATAGTCCTTTGACCTGAGATTGTCTCGGTTCCCAACATGAGTAATTTTATACTTTAATATAATCTAACACTGCCTTTAACCGGGTGGTCATAACGGTTATGATTAGGTATACAATAAATCATGTAGAGGGATGAGTGCAATCAAGACGGGATTTGTTCCTCTCATAAATGAGAGAGATATCTTTAGGCCTCTTGATGAATTGAACTGAAGAAATGTATGGCCATACTCAAATGAATTAATAAGAGTTATTAATATCATTTGTTCTTGTTCAGTTTAATTCGGGATCAAGAAATATTAATCGATTAATATAAGGATGGCGTCTTACATGCCTTATGATCGATATAGATATCGCGTGACAAAGGGACTAAATACGTGATTGTTGATTAGGTAAATCGGATCACCGATATTCACTTAAATTGGGTAGTCATGATGGCTTGCTAGAGTCCGCTCATGATTTATAGACTTTTAAGTCTATTGACAACATTAAGTGAACCTACAGGGTCACACACAAAGAACAAACTGAAACGGGCGCAGAAAATCCTAGCGACTTATATGATGAGTTGCATAGGAATGTCACAAAAGATATTGTCATCTTATGTGATAAGATGTGATATATATGTATATGAGCACACAAGATCATGTAATCTAGAAGAGTCTAGATGATGATATGTGGATAATGATGAGTGATGTCATACACATCTTTTAGTGTGAATAGACATGACTCTTCACCTCTATATAAGGACATAGAGGGCTCCAAATTCATAGTACCAAATGATTCTCTCTCTCATTATTTCTCATTCTCTTTTGTGAGACAAAAGAGAGAAAATATCCTTTCTCATTTGTGTGACAAAATTACTAAAGGGTGCTTTCCTTTTATATGAAAAATGAAAGGGTGCAATTATATGAGAGAATTATACATCTTTTGTGAGACAAAATAAGAAGAAGAAAGAGTTTTCTTGTGCAAGAGAAGAACAAGCTACTAGCATATATATTGTTCTTCTTCCCGTTTTAAGAAGTTTGTTCGTGTGGATACCGGTAGAGGCGTTCGTACTTTCGGCGCTTGTGATCTATTCGGCCTAAGAAGATGAGAACGGGTTGTTGAGAGTTTTGGTGGAGACCGATTGTGTGTGCGGTAGATGGCTTCCGCATGATCCGACCTAGACGGACTAGACGGACGGAAAATCGGTTAGGACGGTAACCGGTTTAGAGGCGCTTGGACAACACGCATGGTTTGAGCGTCACGGATTAAGCGTAATCCGAAAGGTATCTTTAAGATTTATTTCTTTGATTTAACCGATACGCACGGATTCTCGGGATGGGTTTTAGACGAATAATTTTTGTTTTCCGCTGCGTTATGCACGTCCGAGACCCAACACCAGCCTGCATAATATTGCTCAGCCCGTTTTTTGCTTCCATTTTCTCGGCCTGTTTAGACCCATTGAGCTTTTTAGATGGTCGCCACACGGCAACCATCCCTGTCTCCAGCCGCCCCCCCTCTCCTTCACTCTTCGCCCCTTTCAGAACCTCCTTCTCACCTTCTTTCTCTTCTTTCTCGTTGAATCCGCCGCCTACTCCTCCATCGCCATTGATGGCCATCTTGAGGTTATTCTCAATACACTCGAGTTCCACCACATCCATTTGGCTCTCTAACAGATCCCCCAAACCATCACTTATCTCTATCCCCTGCTCTTGACATTCTTGCACGACTGCATCTCCTTCCTCATGCTCGATAAGTTGGCCTTCTTCAAGATCTTGTTTCTTCGGAACGTCGACAACCTTAACCCCACAAAACACTGCCAGTTGGTCGGTGATTTTGTCATTAAGCTTCATGATTTCTAACTTGTCCCAATCGAGACTTTCGATTAAGACTTGCTTGGCCTCCGGTGAGAAGGTTTCTGCTTTGACTGTGGTTTCGGCCACCGATACTTGTGGCTGGTCTTCTTCTTTGGCGAAGTCAATTCTCCGATTTTTCTGTTACTTGATCTACGAGGTATGAGTGCTCCTTGTGGTGTTAAGATTGTGCGCGCTCTGATTTGGAAATCGGGTGAGTCGATTTGCATTTCGTTTTCTCAGATTTTGCATTTTTTTTGGAGGATTGTGGCTGATCGTAGCAGAGAAGTGATGCCCCTTGTTGCTTGAACATCCTTTCCTCCTTGTTTTTTGCTTCGTGTAATTGATCTTCCTCCATTATCTCTTTTTCATTATTTTCTTGTGTTTCTTGTCTTTTTTGTGATTCTTCCCTCTCTTCATTGCTGAATTTTGTTAACCACCCTTTAAGGGTGTGCTTTTCTTCAGAATCCATGGAGGATTCAAGAAGTGCAAGGATGATCTTTTTTTTTTTTTTTTGTTGCTGGATTGGGGAATTAGCATAGTGGCTCTACTCAGAATCCATCTTCTTTCTCGTTTTGTGCTTTTAATTTTTCCTTTTTCCTCCAATTGCTCTTTGAGCCTCTGAAAATACTCTGGATGGGGTTCCCCGTCGTATAACTGGCCATCTGACCGGTGGAGCTCATGCCTCCATCCTGCAATTTTAATTTGTGCTTTTGTTTTGATACCATTGAGGTATATTAACAAAAGCTCAGGGATTTCTTCGAGTCCTTGAACGAGGACCACTACTCTAAACTTCTCCATCGGTTGAATGTCAGATAGAGGGCCATGATGCTAGAGACTTCTAAACGTGCTCACCATTTTTTCTATCTCACTCCACCCAAATGTAGGTAGTGTGAGGAATTCTTTTTTCTATCCTTATTACTGACTGGCTGTCTTTGGTTTCTTGCATATGGAGTGAATCCATGTTTAGAGAGCTTGTGAGGGGAGATGAGATGGGGTGCATTTTTAGTGGTATACTCAGTTTTGTACATTTGATGCTTGTTTTGTTTACTTTTGTTGGTATGCAGGGATGCTTGAGAGGAGGCATGCTTTGAGGAGTTGTTATAGTAAGACATGCTTGTCATAGGTCGAGGTGGTTTGCAAAGGAGTAGAGAAGAGCTTGATTTGAAAAGGAGGGAAGAAGGATGCTTCTGTGTGTTTGAATAAGGGGAGTTTTTTTTTTGAGACAATTGAATGAGAGGAGTTGACTGCATGGGGATAATATAGAGGGAGTGCAAAGGTTTGACTATACTTATGTGTGCCAAAAGCTGGGAAAGCTTTGTAGATGACTGGTGTGAAGGATTGTAGTTTCTCTAATTTTGTATTATTTTGGTGTAAAAATTGTGTTTTTTGTTTGCTGAGGAACTGTGACCTCTTTCTCTTTTTTTTTTTTGTGCTTAAGGAATTGTGACCTCTTTCTCTTTTTTTTTGTGCTTATAGTAGAACCAGTCATCGTGAAGGAGTGTAAGGATTTTCCTCACCATGTGTGAGATTTGTGCTTATGTAAATCTTTTGAGTTGATGCTAGCTGTGGTTGACTGGCTTAGCTATTGTATTTTATCTTTCTTTGCTTCTTTTTAGGCTTTTGATTTTGAATCAATTGCTAGATTGCTTAGTGTTGGGATTAGCTTGCTGGTAGAAGGGGGAAGGCCCTTGTTCGAGAAAGTAGAAGCTTGATTGTATTTGCCTTGTTCTGATTGCGTAGAAAGAAGCTTTGAATTTTTGTTATAAATCACTCTTTACTTATTAAACAACATTAATACATCACTAAAAACTTATTCCCCCATTAACTTGCATAATAATGCAGTCAAGAATTACAAAATAAATGTAAGCCATATTCTGAAATAAATATAACTTACAAATAGTTTCATTTTCTTTTGTTCCATTGATACATTTCCCCATCATAAACATATTCTACCATCCTTACATGTAATCTGACCAGTGTTAATCTCTAATTAAAAATTAATAATAATTAATAAGCTAAGTTTTGTCCATGTAATATTCGATTCATTCATGAATCATGCATCGCACAAAAGCATACATACCCCAAAATAGAAAGAAATCAAATTTCAAACCCTATCAAGATACCTACTGATTCTAAATTAGAAGCTTTCACATCCAAAAGAACTGAATTTCGCATCGAAATTCTCAGGCAAAAACAAAAAACCGGCGAAATCTTCCAGTTCCATCAACCACATTGGTTCAATCCAATACATTTTTGGCATCTCAATTTTCTCTTCCGATTCAATCAAAGACCCAAAACTAGGTTCAGAATCAGAGGAAACAGAGACTGAAACAGAGGAGCTTGGATTTCTCCTCTAATGAGGTTTTTCTCTCTGAATTAGGAAAGAGGGCTGAAGAACTTTTCACTCCATTTTTATCTTCAATTGAGAAATTTTCAGACGATGAAATGGGCTCATGAGTTGATGGATTTAAACCCGATTTTACGAGTTTTTTCTTGATTTGTGTGTGCCAAAGATTCTTTATCTCATTGTCTTAGACCACCTATTCATAAAAAAAAATTCAAGAAGTGTTAATTGATTTATTGATTCAGTAAAGAAAATTTAATCAAAAATAAAAAAATAAAAACTGAGCCTGTTTCCAAGCTGAGCATGAAGATCAATGATTAATTTCTCTTCAGATTCTGATAATATGCCCCTCTTTAAATCAGGCCTAAGATAATTTATCCATCTTAATCTGCAACTCTTACCACACCTCAGCAACCCTACACAACACAAATTCATAAAAAAATAACTTCAAATTTAAATGAGACCAACCTAACAAGAAACCAAGAAAGTTATTTGACCAACCGGAGTGAAATACAAGAATTAAAAGAACACAAAACAGAGAAACATGAAATGAGAAATTCATACAAGCAAGATTTGGTACAAGGCGCCAGCTGCATTGTCCAGTGTTTAGCATGAAATTGATTAACTTCTGGTCTTCTTCAGCTGACCAGGGCCCTTTCTTTAATCCAACTTTCTCACAACAAGGCCGCCTTCCCATTTTCAAGCTCTTTCTCTCTCTGAAGAGAAATGCATGAGAGGAGAGAGGTAAAAAAGGAACAGTGGTACCGATTTTGATTTATAATGGGAGAGAGAGGTGGCGAGAGAAACAAGTGATGCGTGTTCTTGACATGCGGACGGGTCAGTTTATTAGTGTTTTGACATATTTTTTGGTCTTTTTAATTTCAGAACTGGCAAAAGTTTTTCTAATCGAAGTGGTTAGAGTTAGACATCACTCTATGAATAAAAAGATTTGAGTTCTGAAGTCCATAAAACCAATTTATTTCCCACTCTATAAATTCTAGAAGGAAATTAACCATAACTATTTACTTCCGAAATAATTTCAAGTCATGCATAAAAAACATTTGATATCAAATCTTATTTGTTCAATATTTAGATGATGTGACGTCATCCTAGATTGACTTTATCCTTATCGTTGATTAAATTTCACAAAACAAATACTAAAAAATAAAAGAACCCTGATTTTTGGGGCATATGAAAGAAACTGAAAACTATTACAAATAAAAAGATCATGGTTACACAATTGTCTCAAATTTTGTAGAAAAAAGAAAAATTGTTCATGCAATTCTCCCGGAAGAATGTTGCATATATTTTCTGTGTGGAGGGATAGTAGTCAAATATTTAAGTATCTAGTAATATGGTCAACTTATTACTTTCATGTATTTAAACTATTCTCTAATCTATAATTTAGTATCTTATACATCTTGTGATATACATGCTTTTAGTTATCACATCTTTTAATATTTTTTTTGAGTGTAAAACATGTATGTTTTATATCAATACAACATTTCAAATGTTTAACCTCCAAAATATATACTCGGAATCATTTATTTGGCCTCAGTAGATGATTTGATTCCATAGCATTGGCTATGTTATTGCCATTTTTGAATTAATTCAGGTAGAGAAACTTGTATAATAAATCTTGCGCCCAAGATTTACACTTTGTTGTTGACCTAGTTTCAGAAAATTTGAACTGTGAGGTTGGCCATGACGGCTCAGAACCAAAAGGAGAACTGACTGGTGAGAAATTTCATATTGTTACTCTTTTTGTTTTTTACTGCTACTGCACTCCAAATGAGAGACATGTTTCTTTTGATAGATTTGACATCTTTCTCATAACTTGTATTTTCTCCTTTTTGAGTTCAAAAAGTTCGTATCTTGCAAATCTCAGATCTTTTTCAATGTTTTCGTTGTTCATGGCTGTTAGAATCTTGGGAGTTTTAGATTTTGCACAAATGTAAGAAACATATGTCTAGTGTATAGTATTTTTTTTTTTTTTTGAGAAAATTTGGAGGGGGCTTAAGTTATCCCCCCTTCCAAATGCACGCCTATTTTTTCATTATAAATTAAAGGTTTATTTACATCTCTAAACTATTACATTTTCTTTTCTCTTCTCAAAAGTACCAAAGTAATATCATATATTATTTTCGGCTAAATTCTTAGATATTAGAAATTAATACATAAAAAAATAAAAAGTACATAAAGAAAGAACTTACATATAAATTATAAAGGGCCCAAATCATATTTCTGTGCAATCAGCGCGAGTAAAAACCAAATAATAATACAAATCCAAGCTTTAAACTTAGTGTGAAAATTACCAGCAATAAAGTATCTATTAACAAAATATATCATCATGTTAATACCAAAAAAACATAAAATAAGTAAAAAAAAATCTTCATACATATATATTTATTGAAATGCCCAAATAAACCTGGCACTCTCAATTTGTGGTGAAGAAATGTGAGGAGCCACCTTTTCCACTTGTTTCAATCAACTCAAATTTCTAATATTCAACAAAAAATCAAGAAAAAAATTGTATAATTTAAATTCTAGGGATGATATTGCGATATAATTCAACTGTAAGGACTAAATTGCAATTTACTAACCAGTTCGCTACAAAATCAGAATCGTCATGGAGATGCTTAGCTGGCGAATTCGGCATCACTTCTACTGTCAAACAATCTATCCAAAAATAAATATAAAAAGCTTAAAAATAGATCATTATTTTTATTTAATTGAATTATAGCAACCTGAAATGAAAGAGAGTTGATCATTCATACCGTCATGAGATAGCCTGACAATGGCTTCTCTAAAATCATCATTAGTTTTCTTATCACCCAGAATTTCCATGAAGAATCAATTTCAACCCATCTGACGGTAGATTTCTAGTTGAACCAATTTGTCTCCTCAATTCAGCAACTTGATGATTCATATATCTCCTTTAAACAGGAACTGCTCTGGAGAAATTGACACTGGATAATTAACTACTATTTGCCCTAAAATAATCAACTAAGCTCTAAAATAGTTCAATTAAACCTCAACTGAGCCTCAATTGACTCTCAAACACAAGATCATGTCTCACAATCAACCCAAAGCTCAAAAATCAGTTTTATGCTTCGTTCATTGAAGACAGAGAGGGAGATGTACCTGTGAGAGAAAAAAAACCTTCCGGAGAGAAGAACAAGGAAAATGATGGCTCGTTGCTGTGAAAGATCGAGAAAGTCGACTCAAGAAACATCAATATAGGGTTGGGACGAGGAGAGCAGTCTTCGTCCAGAGAAGTCACCGACGAATTTATTATTCATAGGTTTGGTTGAAAGTTTATGATTTACCAGAGCATTACTACACGTTTGATAAAGCAAACGAGCTAGTAAGGGGGTTTAGCCGCCATCGATGTGGTGAAGGTGCGTGAAGATATATGTTCACTGGATGTCTTGATTGATTGCCTTGATATTAAGCTTATAGATAGAACTATGAAGTATTACTTCGACTACTACTACATGAAGAAGGTGACAATTTCAGTTGTGTTGGAGTTGAATTTCCATGAGTATATTGAGCTGGGTGTGAAGGGTGGCAACTATACGTACAGAGAGGTGCATCAGAAGGCATTTGATGCTTACAAAGCGAGCTCGTATGCCAGCGCCACCGGTTTTAAGGAAGGATTAGTCGGAAGTGGTTAAGGTGGGAAAGAAGTATTTATATTAGTCGTATTGTAGTTGGGATTGTAATGTAGTAAGTTTGGGAGGATTTATGTTATTTTATTTTACTCGGGGTGGGTATTTGAATGTATGTCTTTTTGTGTTGTTTATTATTAAGTAGAATTTTATTTTATGAGTTTCTGATAGTATGGACTTGAAACAATTAATGGATGGACTTGAATGAATTTTGTGTTTTAATATAATCTTTAGTTCGAAAAATATTTGTGCCATTTACTACTTGTAATCAGTTATTTCTGTATTAAATAGTTAGAACAAATCTTAGAATCTAGAATTTAGTATTATTTTAGTAAGTTAAAATTTAGTAAGTTAGGTGTAATTGAAAATATTGAAGGATAATTACCACTTGTAAGTAGTTAGTTGTGTTTTAATTGGTTGATGTAACTATGTGCATGCTACAAATTTTTAATGTTATTGGTTCGTATATGATGTTAGCAGGAGAAGGGAAGTGATAAACATGAACCGTGGAGGTTTGCTATAAATAGTAGTAATCATAGGCAAATATATTAAGTATAAAAATGAATCTCACGACAAGAAAAACAACATTAATATGTGTTCATCAATGAGATGATAAATAACTAATTTGTTGCAAAATATTGAACTTATGAGTTAAAGTTTATTTTATCACAAAAAATATAACATTATAATTAACCCCAACCCCTTATTTTTCATCTATTTTTGAGCCTTCTCAAGAGGCAACATCATCACTTTTATATTCACCGTTCGATCAAATTTTTTGTCAAATCCCAATTATTCATTTTCTCAAATTTATTGAAATTTTATGACAACATGTGTGTAACATGTGTGTGGTTATTAAAACCTAAGGATATGACTACATTGATTATTTTAAAAAAAAATTATGCTGGAGTTATTTTGATGCTCAAATGTCACTACAACTCTAACTATAAATAAAGTTATTGTCATGTATAAATTATATGAACCATATATTCATACTATTTGCAACTCAGAATTTTGGAACCACTTCTTGCGGCATGGAATAACTGAAACTTAATATTTCAATTGTTATAAATGCATGGCTAATAAATCAGCTTAATTAGACCCGCAAATGGGCCGAACTTTGTCATTTCACATCTCTCCAAATTATTCAACATTGAGTCAATTCAATACATAATAAACATTTAAATCTATAAAAAAATATTTCAAATTAAACCATACACACCCATGAAATGCAGGATTACAAGAATTTAAAATTAATTATCTTTAATCTCTAGAGTAAATATTGTCTTTAATATTTAGAATAATAATTGATTGTAGTAGCTCATGTTAAATATTTGTCTCTTCAAATTTCCATCGCTAATGACATCCTTTCATTTGCCTCTTTCTTTTATTCCATCCGCCATATCCTTATTCCTCTCTTCATATTGTCTTTTTGAATTTTGAAGCTCATTAGTTGGTATAAAGAATGGCACGATAGAAGGAAACCACATATTGATTGCCTTCTAGACCAAGGTAAATATTATTTATTTTTATAATTCTATTGTTTTAAGTATTTATTGTGATTTTTACTCATATAAGGACTACATGGATTATTTCCAGTTTATTGTTGGAATTCTTACTATAAATTTTTTTATGTTGGAGTTATTTTGATGGTGGTATAAGAGTTGTGCCGATTGTGGAGGAAGTTTTAGAAATTATGCTGAAGGAGAGAATTGTCCGCCTTTGTGGGAAAAATGGCAAGCCACTAACTTACTCGTAAGTATCACATAATTGTAATTTTACAATACTTTCTTACATTAATGTTCAACTAATAGTTTTAATTTATAATATGTAGATACAAAATAACATTAAAAGTTGAAGACAATACTACAAGTGCTTATTTCCTTCTCCTCGGCAACCAAGCTGATAAGTACTTAAAAGCTCTCTGTCAGGCACATGCGTCTTTTATAGAAAGCGGGACAAATGAACTCCCGCTTACTTTAAATAACATAATCGGTAGAGAACAAATATTCCAAGTACGACGTGATATTTATGGAGGAAACAATTTAACATCGTTTGTTATCACAAAAGTTTTTGATTGTGCAATGACATGTAAAGATAACAAACCAACAGAAAATGGTAACATCATAGGTGGACCTTCTACAACAATAAATGAAGAAAAAGGCAAAAAGGTTAAAAATAAGCTTTATTATAATACATATATTCTACAAAACTTTTATTGCTAATTCTTCAAAAAGTTGATAATATTATAATTTATCAAATAATAATATGTTCATAACTAACATGTATTAACAATGTTCAACATTCATTGAAGGGTTATCGAGGAAGAAAATACTAATTCAACAGGAAAGAAGTCTAAAAAAGATGAGACTCATGCTGATACTGATTCCATAATTGACATCGACAAAAGGTACAAATATTTTTCATTATTGCTTCTTACATAATACAAAAAAAACTTAGTTTGAATTTCATTTTTTACAGCAATAAGGCGGACAATTGAAGGCTCTCAACTGACAGCTTCAACAAGTTCAAATGGTCTAAAAATAAAGCATAGCAAATGCATTAGTAATTTACATTTCAGTTGGTTATAATAAAATTTCGCTCAGTACCAACAAAAGTAGTTTACATTTAAGTTTGTTGTGATAAAATTTGCTTTTAGCAAAAGTAGTTTACATTTTAGTTACTTCCAATAAGAGTTTTTTGTCTATCAACATTAGTTGTTTACATTTCATTTAGTTATAAAGCTTTACTATGTATTGACATTAATAATTTAAATTTCAGTTACTAATAATAAAAGCTTTTCTATCATTAGATTTATTCTACTTTCATAATATTTACAATATATTACTTGAGATTAATAAGATATGTTTGATTATCAAAGTTATCTATAATTTTTTAAATAGGTTATAATGAACATTTATAAGTTCAACAAAATATTTATCCAAACCCTATGATCATTCCATAAAATTATGAATAAATTTAGTAAAACACACAAAATATTCTAACTATATGTAAATGAATTTCAATTATATTCACACTATAAAAATGTAAAAACCTAATTAAATTACGCGCCGCGAAGCGCGGATATGATCCTAGTATATGTCATTTCACTGTGCAAATAATGATCATGTAGCATTTAATGAGCGTATTGCATTTACTTTGAATAGACTTTTTGTTGGGACCCAACCATATACAAGTTGGATTTAATGTATGGTAGAACTTTTGTGGGGCAAAAATATCCAAATATGAAACTGCAAGAATGAATAAGAGAATTGAAAGTGGGATCAAGCGAGTGGGTTTTATTACTTGCATTGTACTAATTATCACTATATAGCTGAAAGATCTGTTATTTTCTACAATGCGAGAACGAAAATAATACATAGGCAAATATATTCAGTACAAAAATGCACTTCGCGACAAGAAAAACAACATTAATCTGTGATCATCAAATATGATAAATAACCAGTTTGTTGCAAATATTGATCTTGCGAGCAAAATTTTATTTTACCACAAATTTTTTAACATAATATGTCATTGTGTAGGTAATTATCTTGTAGAATTTAATGAGCATGTTGTATTTGCTTTGAGTAGACTTTTGTTGGGATTCATCCGTGTAAAAAGGCAGATTAAACTTATGGCAGGAAATATTGCAATTATTAAATATGAAATGATTACATCTGATATGAAATATAAACTCACCTAGAAAGTCGTAAATCACTACAAAACTAATTATCGGTAGCAAGCAAGAGTTAAAACCAGATTAGAAAGTGGATATGACATACGCATGACGTTACGGCCACAAAAATATGGTATCTGTAGGGTAAAACATAATTTTCCTTTTTGTATTACTCCCAAAATTGCTCTTAAAAATTGATTATGAAATTGGTCTAATTTTTTGAGATTTTGTCATGATGGTATATTACTGGTGTTTATGTAAGTAATCATAGTCTGAATCTGAAGCAAGAAATTTGTTTCAGGCCCATTAGGCGCCGTGACCAACTTTTCATTTGGGCCTAATTGCATAATTGAAGCATATTTAGGCTTAATTGTGAAACATGAAACTCATTTCAGGCTAATTATGTATGTACCTTAAACTGGCCTTAGTGATGCTAATCATGCATAACTAGTATTTAGAGTTATGCTAATCATGCATAATGTAGGGGCATTCAGTAGCGGAGCTTTATACAGACCGGAGGAGCCGTGGCCTCCCAGAGATTTTCGATTAGGAATATATATTAGATGAATGTAGCGAATAAATTTTCGAAAGTTATTAATTGTTATGTATCTTGTTCTTAGTATGAAATATCTTCTGGCCTCTCTAAAATACTGAGTCAAATTTCGTCATTGAGGACATTTTTGCAAAAAATCTAGAAAAACTATCTTTCTTTATTTGTACTTTCTTGGTTAATTTTGGGTCTGCTTTATGGGTTTCTTGTCTTGAATTATTGTTCGTGTAACTTTAGACGCTAGTATCTTTCTAAGTTCCATTTTTTCATTTCATTCAATTGCACATTCATGGAGTTTTGCATAACTGTGCTGGCAACAACCACTTATAATATTATTATTCTTTTTTTATATTAGTAGTAGACTTCTATTTTAAAAAATATATATTCGTAGTAGCATACAACTATCAAAATTCTACTAAGCATTTTTGGGGTTACAATTCTGTGATTTGGCAACTGCTTTCATTTATTTTGAAATTTCAATCGAGTCGTAATTTTTTTTTTAAGGAAGAACTACAAACGATCGCTTGATTTTTATTTTCTTTTTATCATCAATCATGTCAGATGCATAATTCGAACCTCTCACCTATAGAACGGTGAGGTTGGTACCTTATCATTACTAGACTATTTTAGTGGTAGTAATCAAGTCGTAATTTATTTGTTCATTTTTTCTCAAACTAAAATACTAATTTTACAAACAAGTTGCGAAGCAATTTTTCGTTTTTTAATTTGCAAAAACAAAATCTTTTTCGCGAAATAAAATGGCGAACAATTACCACCAATCTAAATGACAAAAAGATTAGTTTTGCGAATTAAAGAAACAACCTCATCTTTGCAAATATAAAAAAACAAACTTATATGAAAAAGAAGTCTTTTATCTTGGCATCTTCCATAGTTGATTGGGTAAAATAATATTTATTTACATGCAACAGATTTTTTTAATAAAGGACTCATTCATTGTTTTATCAAATAAATCTTTTAAATAAAGCAAGTTTGACCTTTATTCCCATTAATACCATTATCCTAGCCTCTTTTATAGCAGAACACTAGAAAAGTTAATCTATACAAATATTACATTTGTTAGGCTTTTATGGGCATGCTTTCTAACCTTTTTTTATAACCAACGAAAATAACGGCTTTTATGTTACCGTTCCGGCTATTACGGTCCCCAGCCTTTGATATGACTTTTAATTCTTTTTTGGACAGATTTAATAGGGAATGATTAACATCTCCGTTTAGAAAAACGCCAACTTAGACAAGTCATGACTAAATTGTCTTTGAATCATGAATGTATGTTGGGTTCATCTATATTATATGGATCACTTTATAAAAAAACATAATGAACTGCATTTTAATTTATAATGGTTTGTTCAGGGACGGAACTTAATAGAGACTGGAGGGGGCCATGACCCTCTAAGATTTTGACGGAGTAGTATATATCAGTAGTGCTTTAGTGGAAAAAAAATTGAAATATATGTATTTTTATGCATTTGGCCCCCCTAAAATTTTTGTATATTGTTAATCAGTAGGAAGAAATTTTTTTGGCCCCCCCAGTAAATCTAGTCAAGCTCCGTGCCTGGATTTGTTAGAGTTGTATAAGAATAAGAAATTATAAGTTGATTTAAATTTTATTTATTTCAACTAATGAAACTGAGACTTTAAAACTTTTTCTTTCTGAAAAAAGTAACTTTTAATTTAATCGACCAGAATGCAAAACGAAAGCAGAATTTGTACTCGTATAGTTTTATGTTTATGTCAATATAAAATCGATCTATGGAGAAGATATTTTTCATTGCAAAATTTGCATTTTTCCTTTCATTTACATTTTGTTCGTTGTTGGCATTCTGCGCGACTTTGATATTATCTATAATATAATAAGGTGATTTATAATAATTCCCTATCTTTAGTATTTTAGAGGCACTTTATGGTGTTAAAATTCTATTATCTTTAACTTTCAAAATATTAAAGAAACCATTTTTTGTCAATGAAATAAAGAAAAAAAGACAATATATTAATCATTTGATAACAAACTCTAGATCTGATCCGACAATGACCTAATTTTTCAACCCAACAACATTTGATTAATTCCAAAACGAAATCACCCCAGGAAGGATACACATCTCCCTCCATGATTCATCCACAAAACTCTCCCCAATAATAACAAGTAACAAACACATCAATCCTCCAAAAGTCCAACGGCTCTTGCCTCTCAGTCTTTAACCTGCCCTCTATTAACCCTACCACCCCTACTCATTCTCCAACGGCTACATTTATTTCTCCTCTCTCTCCCTTCTCTTTTCATCTCTCACCAATCAACCATCAATCCATATTCCATATTTTCTCCCTTTCATACATACCAATCCATGTCTAACTTGCTTATCTATGTCCATTAATATCTATCGAGCCATTAATACCCATCACATGACACCCCCAACCTTTCTTCCCTCTGTTAAGTGACCGGTCACGTCGGTCAGTTAATTACCGGTCAAGGATATATATCCATTTGTCTTGCCTCGTAACCCGTGCCACCGCCACCTGTCGAGCAGTCATTGGCATTCCCTGTTTAAAGCGAATCCTATGCTATGCTCTCATTCCTCGTCTTTGGACCTTAAAGCCATGCCGTTGCCTGCCTGCCCCCACATGCTCTGCTTATTATCCACCTTTTGTTTTGCTGAATGTTTTCAGTTTTCACCCCTGTAAAATGTTCAAATGTAATGTATGCATGTAAAATGATTATAATGAAAGTTTATATCACATGTATTTTATTGTTATTTGCTTTAAATATGCCCAAGTAGACTCATTTAATCAAATTTTATCTAGAGTATATATAAATGAGGACTAAATGGGAAATATTTTATGCACTTTATAAGAATAAGAACATAAGGAGACGAAGTATTCATTCATAATGATCTCTATTTTTTTCATAAATGTAAATAATAATCCACCTCTCAAAATTTTGATTTCTAACCATGTATAATGTTAACATGTAAATGATGTAATATATACATATAAAATGATTATAATGAAAGTTTATATCACATATATATATATTTTTTTAGACTCATCACATATATATTATTGCCATTTGTTTTAAATATGTACAAGTAGACTTAATTATTTGATAAAAAATTTATCTATATATAAATGAGGACTAAAAGGTCAATATTTTATGCACTTTATAAAAGCAGTAGGAGACAAAAGCAGTATTCATTCATAATTTCCATTTTACAGGGGCACCTATGATATTTTTACATTTTTTAGGGGTCCCCATCTATCCATCCCTTCCTCTCTTTCTATATAACTAAACAAACTGATACCTACAACCAAGAAGACAAAAACAGAGACACTCTCCTGCTTTCTCTCCTTCCTCATTTCTCAATGGCACTTTGGCTATTCACTCTACTTCTCTTCCTCATCGCACAACCAGCTCCATCGCTAGCCATTATACACGACTACAATGACGCATTACACAAAAGCATATTATTCTTTGAAGGGCAAAGATCCGGCAAGCTCCCGCCTGACCAACGGCTGACGTGGCGCCGCGACTCCGCCTTAAATGACGGCTCAACTGCAGGAGTAATAACAAACTTAAAACCATACAAGCATTTCCCTCTCATTTGATTTACATTCTCACAAGCTTATAAACATTTTTCTCTTTTAGGTGGATTTAACAGGGGGATATTACGACGCAGGAGACAACATCAAGTTCGGTTTCCCAATGGCCTTCACAACAACTCTAATGGCGTGGAGCATAATAGACTTCGGAAAGGCGATGGGGCCTCACGTGTCAGAAGCCCGCAAAGCGGTACGTTGGGCCACCGATTATCTCCTCAAAGCTACATCTGTACAAGACGTGGTTTACGTCCAAGTCGGAGACGCCTTTAGGGATCACTCGTGCTGGGAAAGACCTGAAGATATGGACACGCCACGTACCGTTTACAAAGTTGATAGAAATCATCCTGGGTCTGACGTGGCAGCTGAAACGGCGGCGGCTCTTGCCGCTGCTTCCATTGTTTTTCGCTCGAGCGATCCTGCTTACTCACAACTGCTTCTTTCTCGTGCCGTCAAGGTAAACTTTGTTTAGTTTTTTGGATGTAGATGTTTATGTTTCATGAAAATGTCTGATTTTTTTGTGATGTTTTGTAGGTTTTTGAGTTTGCTGATAAGTATAGGGGGCAGTACAGTGCGAGTCTGCCCAATGTTGTTTGTCCATTCTACTGTGATGTTTCAGGTTATCAGGTGAGGGATTTATTTCATTCTATTTTAAAGAGAAAATGTAAATGTGTCGTTGGATTGAAGAGTAAAGTTGTGATTCAAACAGGATGAATTGCTATGGGGAGCGGCTTGGCTACACAAGGCGTCCAGACAGAGGCAATACAGAGAGTATATAAAGAAGAATGAAGTGATTCTTGGCGCGAGTGAGAATGTGAATGAGTTTGGGTGGGAAAATAAACATGCCGGAATAAATGTCCTCATTTCTAAGGTTTGTTTATCCGATTAATGCTTCTCAAATCTAAAAAATGTTCCCTAATTATTGGATATTAAAAAATAACAACTTTTATCATTCTCAAAAAAATTCTTTTAACTATATTTTTATTTCCAAAAAGTCCTTTAAATAATACTAAAATAACGATATATAATATGTAAATACATTCTGTAAAATATTTATATATTACCTCTCTGTTTGTTTTAAATTATGTCAGAAGATCTTTAGAAACAACATACTAAATATAGGGAATTTTTAAATTATTTCCCTCTTTCTAATACCAAAAATAACATTTTGATGATAAAAAAAAATACTGTATAATGTACATTTATCAAAAATAAATGATTTTGAGCTAAAAGTCTAATACCCAAATTAATATTTTAATGATAAAAAATGATTTTGAGCAGCTGCATTTGCATAAAAAGTGCAAGAATCAAAGTGGGTTCTGTATTGAATTTTGTCTTGGGTCTCACACAAACACCAAAGACAGTCTCGATTTTGAGAACAAGACACAACTACAGTGTTTTTGACCGTTAGTATATTTCTAATGGACGGTTTTTTGGCCTTTGCTTTATTAACGTGACTGTGTTGTGGCAGGAGGTGTTAATGGGAAAAGACGAGTATTTCGAGTCCTTTAGGGCTAATGCTGATAATTTTATATGTACTCTACTGCCTGGAATATCTAATCATCCCCAAATCCAGTACTCACCAGGTACTTTATTATATTTAATACTTTTTTGTTTAATAAAAGTAAGGTAAATTTTTATGTAATTAAATAGTTAAATAACTTATTTTTTGGATTTATTTCTCTCGACTGAATCATTTCAAGTTCCTCTTCAGATAAATAACGGATTTCAAACCTCGTCTCAAGTTTTATGTATTTTTCACTGTTTTTACTATATAATATTTTCTATCTGAGGCTGAATTTGAAACTCTGAATTGAATTTAGCAAGAAAAGTAAAATGAAAATTAAATTATGAAAACTTGCCTAAAAATAATGTAAATGAAAGCATGGAACAGCTAATGTGAATCTCAATATTTTCCCAATTTATTACTAATCATGTGAATCAAAATCTAACCATACAAATGATTCATAAATTAATTAAATTAAAGGAGGACAGTGTCAGGTAGGTACAGTTCACTAGATTGTATCCCATCATTAAAGTATAAGATAATTAACTAATCATATCAGATCATGTATAATAATGCCAATAAAATGTTGAAGAGTATCTCATTGTATAAAATATTTTTTTTTCTGATTTGTTTGGGAATGTTTTGATGCTGATTTGTATTTTTGCACTGACATGAAACAGGAGGACTGCTGTTCAAGATTGGAGGAAGCAACATGCAGCACGTGACATCACTCTCGTTTTTGCTCCTGGCCTATTCAAATTACTTGAGCCATGCCAATGGTCATGTGCAGTGTGGCACCTCTGCTGCTTCCCCAGCTCAGCTCAGGCGTGTGGCCAAGCGTCAGGTTAAGCTCTGCCTTTATGTTCCAAATTTATTTTATTTTGGAGTGAGTTGCTACTAGATATTTTGCAAACAAACCCAGGTATTATGTGTAAGAAAATAGGGAAAGAAACATCATTAGTGAAATTGTTAAAAGAGTTCATCAAATGAAATTGTTAAAAGAGTGGCCAAGGGTCAGGTTAAGCTCAGCCTTTTTGTTCCAAAATTATTTTATTTTGTTTTTTCTACTAGCTATTTTGCAAACAAACCCTGGTATTATGTGTAAGAAAATAGGGAAAGAAACATCATTACTGAAATTGTTAAAAGAGTTCATCAAATGAAATCGTTAAAAGAGTGGCCAAGGGTCAGGTTAAGCTCAGCCTTTTTGCTTTGCCAATATGCCCAAAATTGTTTTACATTTGTTTTTTCTACTAGAGATTTTGCGAACAAATCCTTGTATTATGTGTAAACAAATAGCAAATAGGGACCATCATGAACTTGAACCATCATTAGTCAAATTGTTAAGAGTTCATCAAATGGTTAGTTAAATAGGGACCAAACTTTCCACATGAGATAATCATCACATCTTAAATGACCCAACAGTTTTTGTGATGAGACAAATTTCATGATGTTGTCTTTCTTTCACATGCTAACTAATATTTTGACCTAACACTTCCTATTATTGCCTTTCTTTCACATGCCTTTGCATACAATTAGCACTATTCTTATCATTATTCTTCATATATTTCTTGCACATGCCTATTACTGCTTTCTAATGGGCCCTTCACAAAAATTATTCCTCATTTATTTATATAAATACTCATTTAAATCTTATATTTGACCAATGCAAATTATTTTTGATTAATTAATTGCAGGTGGACTACATTTTAGGGGAAAATCCTTTGGGCTTGTCATACATGGTTGGATACGGATCGCACTATCCCAAAAGGATCCACCACAGAGGGAGCTCAATTCCATCTAAAGCGGCTCATCCAGCCCATATAGGATGCAAAGAGGGAGCGGGTTATTATATGAGTCCAAACGCAAACCCTAATGTTCTTATTGGCGCAGTTGTTGGAGGACCAAGTAATATTAGCGACGCGTTTCCTGATGCTAGGCCGATTTTTCAACAGTCTGAGCCTACGACGTATATTAATGCGCCTTTGATGGGTCTTTTGGGTTATTTTTCTGCGCATCCAAACCCAAATGAATGGAGTGATGATTGATTGATTGAAGTGGTTTTTGTAGAGATTGAAGAAGTAATTATTTTGTTGATTAGGTAGTTAATTGTGAAGTAATTATTGAAGGGTGTTTTGTTTATGAGAACTGTCAGAAGATTCTGTTATGATATTGTTTTAGGGCCTCAATATTGTATTTCCCCAGAATAAGAAAGGGGGAGTACATTGAATGATGGGGCTTTGAATTTGGTTGTCTCTGAGTTTAAATGTTGTGTTGAACTTCTTTCATCCTTGAACTAACTTATATATTATATTTTTTTTGGTAAATATCACTGGGTCTCACAAAGTTTACACTGTTCAAATCACCAAAATTGAATCAAGTCACCTTCCAAAAAAAATCATGTTTTACTATATTGGTAAATTTTTTTTTTTTTTTTTTGAGACAAACTATATTGGTAAATTAATTTTGAGCAAAAAGTAAGTACACTAATTTTACTATTTAGTGATAATATATTACATTAAACTCTATATATACCTCCTTGTTAACATCCATCCCTCGATGATACTAAAAAGAATTGATTTGATAAATAATTTTCTTACACTGATATAAATTCCATGACGCTTTGACAGTCGAGTAGTGTGGAAAGTACACATGGGAATACAGGATATTGAGAAAGTTGAGGCTTTTACTCACGTGGTTATTCTCAGTCTCGCACATGAGCCATGACTATCTTAAGTAACTCCAATTCTAAGAAGTGGTCCAATTAATTTGGCTTCAGTGTCTCAGGTTTTGTTCAACCATTCATTTGATAAGCTGATGTAGTGATGTGACATGTTTTAAATTGGCTGTATTATTGGAAATTTGGAATGCTATCCGTTTGTTGCTACATTAATGTCGTCTTCTTTTCTGGTAATGAGATGCTGATGTGCTTTCAAAAATGATGACACTATCATACACTCTCAGAGGGAATAATGTTCCTAAAAGGAATGGTGGTATATATATATATATATATATATATATATATATATATATATATATATATAGTACTATAAATATACTGAAATTAACTGCAAACAGATTATATATTGTTGACCTTTAATGAAGATACATTGTCTCAAATATAAGAATTTAAATCCAAGATTAGATCCAACTGCATGATTCTATAAAAAACTCGGATACTCCCAACATTAACCCAAAATCAGAATCTTCAAATATGGATGGAATCAGTCCTAAATTGAAGATCTTAAACATCCAGAGGACCTAAATCCAAATTTCAGGCCCGTCTAGGAGCCATATTATTTTGTTCTGACTAAAATATTCTCAATAATATTTATTATAATTTATTTTTATGTATGAATGATAAGAGGGATTTTTGCAGTCATTTTACACTTACCAAAAGAAATTTATAACCCTAGACTTAACTACAATAAAGTAGACAGCGGAAGTAGGGGTCGAACCACATAGAGCTATTTAGATTAAACTAAGTGAAAAGATTACTTTTCTAATGAAAATGGACTCAACAAAAATAGAAAACTAAAATAAAGAAAACCAATACCGTAAATAAAACCAAATACAAGACCTAAAACAAGATACACAATTGGGGGGGTTGTTGATTGGTTGACACAATTGGGGGGGATGTTGATTGGTTGATTGCAACAAAATGAAAATAACAAGTAAAGAGGAAACTTAGAGTAAAAATCAAGAGATGTGGTGGTTTTGTGAATTGAGGCATAGTTTTGTATAGTGAATTTGTGTGTAACTTTATTCTTGACTATAATAATGAATTTAAAATTAATCTCTTAAGTGCAGTAAGATGAGCTCTAACCGATAAATAACTCAAACAAAAAGATAGGATTTTAGTTTAGATGAGCTCGTAAATAAAAACACTAACCTACTTGAATATCATAACCAATTCAATAGAAATCATTGGTTATTTAAATAAATCAAAACCTCCTAAACAATGAGCTTGTTCAGAACTGTTTAGATCGTTGTGAGTTATTTGCACTTGGCTATTATTCAAATTCTAATGGAGGCTATTGAGCAAAACAACCATAGGAATTTTGTGCCCCTTGTTAATTACTATTGAACATAGAACTGACCGAAATAAACTTAAAACAATTCATTGAGCATGAAAGATAAGAAGTAAGTAAAAACAGAATAATAACCGTTCAAATGAAATTCATTATTAATGGTCTCAAAAGTTACAACACAAAAACATAAACACTAACTATGCCTCAAAGGGCTTACTCGAAATACATGGAAAAAAAAAGAAAAAAAAATAATGATAGAACTCATTAATGAAGTGTGGATGGAAGAGTGAAGCTTGCTTGACTTGCCCAATTCCAAGAGAGAGAATGATGAAGTTCAAAAGTGAGTAAAAGAGATGTCTTGCACCTGGTTATAATGCCTCTCAAAAGGTGGTCATGAGGGACGAATGAAGCTCCATGCAAAGGGTGTGAAGGAAACATGGCAAAGATATGAAGAATATATGCAAAGTGCATGAAAGATCTTTCCAGAAGATGGTCAATTTGAGACATGTAGACTTCGGAACTGGGCTCTGGTGATATGGAATGAATTGTGGGCATTGTTCTCTTCTTTCCAACGGTATGTAGTATGCATATAGAGGAGGCCCAGATTGTGAGTTATGGCCGAAATACTGAGGCTATGTCAGCAAGTCCGATTCTTGATTATTATCTTCATCTTGTGCTCCAACATCTTTTCTCCAAGCTATGCTCCATCCAAATTGCACCTAAAATCACATAAATATCTCATTAGTAGTATCAACATTCAAGTTGTGATTATTATTCATATAAATAGAATATTAACACATATAATGGTGTAATATCACATACGTATAGAGTATAAAATGTGTATAATTAATGACTTATCAATGAACTTATCGAAAAATAATTTAAATTTTTCGATAATGTTATACATAAATTAAATTATATAAAAAATTATATGAGTAATATTGCAGTTAAATTATATAAAAACTTGGTTTATCTTTTGAAATCTTACACGCTATTTTTAGGTGTATGATATAAGAAGCAATATATATGACTATTAAGAAAATTAAACCTAGTAGGAGTGTAAATTACATTATACACATATAGCATCCCGTTTGGAAGGAGGATGAGATGAGTATAAATTTATCACGGAATAATGAGTTATGCCCGCTTATTCATCCATTTTAGGATGGTGTTTGGCCAGGCGATAGAGATAAAAATTGGAATAAGATTGAATATAAAAATTGAATGTTTTATAATGACTAAAATACACCTCTTCTAATAATATAATTAAGATGAAAAATAGAGATTAATTTTATGCTAATAGTATGTCATAAAAATATAAGTAAATTATGATATCTATGTAGTTACGCTATTTAAACTTTTCTATGTGTCTCATAGTGTGTTTGGTTTTGATAATAGGTATGAATCACTAAATGAAACCCGAATAAGATTATAAACCATTTGAGTTTCTGACTTGAACATTACTCCGACGTGCATAAGCCATTATTAAGTTGATGAAACTAATGAAGAATCTGACTTAGGGTTGAATTGCAGCCGTTCAGTTTTCATTTCATGATATTCTCCCTTTACTTTGTCATTCAATCACACCTCCAAAAAAAATAGTCATTCAATCTATTTGTCTAATTTGATACTTTTGCAAAATTTGGGTAAAAGGGAGAATCTAGATGATACGAAGAGGCAGAGTCGGTATCGGTGACAAGATGTTGGCACCCACAAACTTATGTTTAAATAGAGTCTACAGGTCTGATAATTCATCCATGGTGCAAGCACTGTCAATATCGAATTTACGTGCAAAGAGGCGGTGTGCACTTTTGCAATGAAATTAAGATTAAAGGAATGACTTCACATAATCTTTTCTTATATTTAGTTTGATCATCAGTTTTTCTTCTGTGAACCGAACTTGTACAAAATTAGTTCCTTCTTCACGTAACAAATAAAAGAAAATTTGTTAAATTAATCTAATTTAAGGGATCAGCATTTCTTACGTTCGTTTCCAAGATATTTGCTATTTTTGATTCGTTTTTTCTTTAAAATGGTTGGTACCAATTAGAGCAATACTGCAAGCAATGTTGGCCAAGGTGCATGATTAAGACTGAGTGCTCTAAGTTAATAACAACAAACCCAAAACACATTGCACGATATAATACCATCTACAACCACCAAATCCTAACCCCAAACGATCACACAACACTTCAAACTACAATCAACCAAACCTTGTCCATACAAACCTAGCAAACTCCCCAACCTACCCGCACATAAAACAAAAGTCAAGCCAAACCAAACACAAACTCTCACATACAAAATAAACAAAAAACCAACACCCTAATCAAACACATCACACACAAACCTAAGAAGTGTCCATGGCCTTAGCATGGTAGGTATCGAGCTCCTTATCCAACTGATCGGCCGACTTATCGACCCGTCTCCACACTCCTCGGTCTCTCCCACGTCCGCCACGGCCTCCATCGCGTCCACCGCCACGGCCTCCGTCTCGTCCGCCACGACCGCCTCCACGGGCACGTCCGATCCCATTAACACGGGCTTGTTGGAATCCGCCACGGCCCCGGCCAAACCCACTATGAGTTTTAATAATGGATAAATGTGAAATATTAATTAGTTCTTGCACTTTGATCTGATTGCAATTTAGTTTAACATGTTATATTTTAAGGGAAATGGCTAAGTATACTAGTAATGTCGGATCCACTATTATATGTTTTAAGGGATAAACATGCATTAGTTTTTGTAGTTTAACAAGACTGCAAAGGGCAAAGTCCATTACTAGGTACGCAATTTGGTCCATTTATATGTCTAAACATTTTAATCCTTCTACTTAAAAAAAAATGAACATTGTTAACTCTTAGAATTACAGTACAATTAGAAATCGAATCTCTTACCTTGCTAAACGAGATGGACCACCTCCACGACCACGAACTTGGGGCCTGAGAAAAATGTTTTTGTCAGAAAAAGGAAAAACAGAAATAAAGCACTCGTAAATAAAAAAGGATTCTTTTAAAAACATCTTATATTTTATGATATTTATGGACATCTCCCTAAAACCCCTCTTTTAAACTTTCAGGTTTACAAAAACCCCTAACTTTAAAAATATTCGATAAACCCGTACTGTTTAACTTTTTATATTTAAAAATCCCTTAACTCAAATGATTTATTTCCAAAAATACTACCTAATTTTGAAATAACAGAGAAATCAAATATAAGCACCTTAATTTATTTTGAAATACTAGACAAACATTTTGAAAAACGTGTTCAAATATTATTTATAATTATTCATATATTATTTGAATATTACGTAGTTTTTTTTAAATAAAAAATATATTTAAGGGGATTTTTTAGAGCTTCAAAAGTAAGGACCTTACGGGGTCTTTGGAAAATAAACAGTTAAAAGGAAGGGATTTTCAAAATATTCCAAAACCCCCCTACTGTTTAACTTTTAATCCCTTAACTTAAAAGATTTATTTCCAAAGAAAATCTGACTAATTTTGAGATAGTAGAGTAATAATATATAAACCTCTTAATTTATTTTGAAATACAAGATAAATAATTTGATAATCGTGTTTACATATTATTTATTATTATTATTATTCATATATTACTTAAATATTATGTAATTTTTTTAATAACAATTATATTCAAGGGGATTTTGAGAACTTCAAAAGTAAGGGCCTTAGGGGCCTTTGAAAAATAAACAGTTAAAAATTAAAAGAAGAGGAGTTTTCAAAACTTCCATAAATAAATAAAAAGCCAACAAAACGAAACAATGAACTCACATCATGACGACGGTCCGTTTGGGCCTGCCGTCCGAGCTGGCGACCACATTGACGCGCGCCGTGATTGGCCGAGCCGGGTTCGGATTCGAGCCGATGAGCTCGATCTTCATCGGCTTGCCGTCCAGCTGCACATTGTTGTACCGTTTCATCGCCGCCATCGCGTCGCTCCGCCTCACAAACACCACTTCCGCCGTGCCCTGTGATTTAACACAAAAGTCCGGTTAGAATTGGGAATTGCAGAATAGTCCTTCATGCTGACGTTGTGTTGTTGGTTAAGAGTGTAAGTTAGTTGTACTTGTTGTTAACGCTTGATTTTGTTGAACTCTAAGTCTAATCAACTGTAAACCCTGTAAAGACTAGAGTGTTGCTTGGACTTGGACTCTAAAGTCTAAACCCCATAAAATATATTCCCACAAAAGTTCATTCAGATTGTAAATTACATAATGGTCCTCGTATTATATGGTTGCTTAGACTTTTGTTTATTTATTCCTTCTATTTATGTTAGTTATGATTGTTATTGACACTTAATTCTTTCGGACTCCAAATAGTAAGCCACGTAATTCATTCAAAATAATTAATAATTGTATGATAGTACTTAAAGAATAAAGATTGATGGTGTTCATAGAGCCCTTAAAAGTTACTTATAATTATTAGGGAAATTTGCAAAATGAAAACCCTATATTACGCCTAAATTGCAAAAAAAACACCCTTGAAGTATTAAAAACTACAAAAATAACCCTCTATTCTTAACAAAATTAAAAAACTTAGTCCCCGCCAGCAGCAAGTCAATGCAGTTTTTTTTTCAGGGATATTTTTGCATAATTTCTCATTATTATTAGAATAATATTCAATAAATCACAGAGAATAAAAGAGACTCACATTAGCATGGCCATGACTGTCATAATGAACTCCAAACCGCTTCAGATCTCCAATCTCAGAAAAGAGCTCCTAATAAATAAATCAATCCATTTTTAAAATAATCTCTCAAAACAGAAAGTCCCAAACAGGCCCAAAGTATCCATTATTAGAGCGCGATAAATTGTATATTATATATATACCTTAATATCTTGATTAGAGACCCCAAAATCAAGGTTTGAGACGAATAATTTGCCTTCTTCTGCTCCTGATGAGTTTTCGTATAAAACGTTCCTCCATGCATTGTTGTCCTTTAATCTCTTGAAAGACTGAATAATTTGCCAAAAATACGCCCACGTTTTAGTTGAAATCTTAACTTGTACCACTAAGGTTTGTATATTATCTCTGTAAAAATGAGATTAATGTCTAATTCTGGTGGAGCCATTTTTTGGGTTGGATTGTTTCCCATTTCGTCAATTGGATTTCAGTTTATTCAGGTTTTAGGGTTATTTCAAACAATGAATTTATTTTAGGTTTTGGGATCCAGTTAAATTTCCGTGGAATATTAGAGTCATCGATAAAGAGAGCTTTGGATTTAGGCTTCGGATTTGGTTTGTATTGCTAGGTTTTTATCAGGCTGCGCTCTAACAATAATAGTTTTTTTTTTCAATGAAAGAGATTGAAGAAATAACTATTCAAAATAGATAAAATATAGGGATTTATTAAGGAGAAACACAACCTAACGAATGCTACTTTACCGCCTTACCACCATTAATAATCTCTGAAATACACACGAACGCTCAAAACCAAAAGCTCTCATCTCAATTCCCTCAAATCATTGATATTAATCGTATTACAACTTTGTCACGATCATTTAGCAGCAGCAGCCCATTCAAGTACTAAATCCCTCTGAACAAGCTTTTGCATGCATTTATTACTCCCAAAAATGAACCTTCAAGAGATACTAACGCCTCCAAAAACTCTTTCTAAGAAATTTCGGAAAATGCATTTCCTCTCATGACAATAAGAAACCCCCTTTCAAATAAATCCATCACGGAAAAAAATTCCGCACCAAAATACGAGCCCTTCTGTTATATATACGCACTTTATAATGCAAAATTCCAGAACTGAATCATGAAAATTATCCTCCTTATGCTCATACTTAGGCTCTAGGATTCAATTTCCATTAATACTGTTTAAAAAACAGGGAATTATTTATTATTATTCTGAGTGGGCTTGCCTTGGCGATTTTATAAGAAGACGGGCGAGTATCCAGCATCCCAACCGGCCTTCTAGAAGGTATCATCGCCGCTCCCGGTCTACGGAAGTTTCCTCCTACACCCGGTCCACGGAAATTTCCTCCTACACCGGGCCCACCACGGACCATTCCACGGCCACCTTGCCAACCCCCTCTCCCTCCTCGAAACCCTCCTCCTCCCCTTCCCACTTCTCTTCTTCCCCTCACTATATTCCCCAACGCCATGTTAAATATTGAAATAAACTGCTCGGTTTATATAGATTGCTCGATTAAACACAACTCTGCAACGAAAAAACATGATGTTAGAATCTCGACTGTGAAACAGTTCTAAATGAGTTCAATTATGAGTAAAAAGTGAGACAACAAGGCTAATTATGCATCAAGCTGCTCAGAAAAACTATCAATTCTTAAATCAAAACCCAATGAAAGTCTATGGAAGTATACTAAAGTCAACAGTAAATTAGGGCTTGAATGAATAAGCATCGTAGGTCAAAAAATAAGAAAAAAACAGTGGACAATCCAAGTATAAAGTCAAAAAATTACCCTGACGAGCTCAGATCTTAAGCGATTTGAGATAATTTCTAGGAGAGGCTTCGATTTAACCTTGATAATTTCTAGGGTTAGAGATTATTCTCCGTAAGAGCAAACGAAGAGTTCGATTCAAAAGGGGGTAATATAAGTTGCCATTTATAATGCTTTCAAGTGGAAGTAGAACGAAAGTCTACAGCAGAAATAGATATGAGAGAATTTGAGAAAAGCAAAGGAAAAAAGAGATGAAGCAAGGACTTGGTTAGTAAGTCGAGGAAAAAAATGGTATATTATGAAAACTGGGACCCACTTGTCGGTGACTGTTTTGTTCTTACAAGGAAGGTTTTATTAGCTTTAACTATAACTGGGCTTGTCAAGTTTATTTGGGCTTGAAAATTCACAGTTTAAATATTAGGTTTTGAAGAGCTCTAAGGACCATTAATGGATTTACAAATTATAGGGGCCATGAGAAAAGTTGAGAATTTTTTTTTTTGTTTCTTGTTGACTAACATAAATTAGTTATTGAAAAGGTCACCTGTTTTTTTTATTATTATAATGTTTGTTAATAAATATACAATTTATTCGAATATAATTAAATTGATGTTGATATTTTTAAGTTACGTCTGTGTTCAGGAAAAATATTGTATACTTCTGCCAAAACAAGAAAATGCTGGGACCAATCTGCAAAAATTCTTCGCATTTGTTTGGGTGATGGTCAATATTATAAATTTATAAATAATATATTTATAAGCTGATGAGTGAAGATATTCAAATTATAACGTGAAGCTAAGTATCCAGAGTGGAGCATATTTTTAATTAAGGAGATTCCTTGCCTGGCCTAAGAAAATTAAATCATGAGACATGTGAGTGTGGCCATATATAATCAATCTATAGATCTTCACCCTGACTATGGTCTGATACATTACCAACCTAGTTAAGCAAACTGACAACTTTATTAAAGACCGGACCATAAAGGTTCAATGGTGTCATTATATTCACCTAATTAAACCGGCAAAAAGTAATAATATGTGTCATCATATTCACCTAAACCGCAAAGTTAGCTCTTAGGACAAATCAAATTTATTACTTTTTATAGGCAAGGCAGATGCTAGAAAGTTGTTTATTTTTTAAACTTTGCGCGAAACAACAGTTTGTAAGCTCTACTGCTAATAGATTCATTTAAAAAAAAATTGAGCATATAGACTATAATACGTGTTTATCACTTAATCAACAACAAAATGACCAAAAAAGCCACATAGATTTCTCATTCCAATTACAAAGTTTCAGACACAAATTCTAAGAAGCCAAAAAGGAATGCTAAAATCAATCAACACTATAGGTGTTCAAACGGTTCGGTTTATTCGGGAACCGAACCGGACTGGTCTGATTCAGTTTATTTAGTTCGGTTTTGAATTTTATTTGGTTCGGTTCGGTTTAAAAATTTGTGTAATTCGGTTTTCGGCTTTCGGTCCGGTTCAGAGTTTAAGTAATCGGTTTGAACCGGATAAACCAGTTAGTATCGTGTAATGCCCAAATTTTTTGAAAATAAAAAGTCATATGCTCCTGGTGTAGTATGGAACAGACATTTTAAGGAAAAGATATGTTTGATTCTTGTAATCTTAGTCTATTTGATTCAATATAGGTAATAAATGCCTCTTCTTGTTTTTGTTGTGTAGCTCACAATGAGCTGTAGGGCATGTTTGATTTGGTGTATTTTAGGAGATTGTAAAGTGAAATAAAATATTTATAAGAAAATTCTTTGTTTGATTTATATTAAATGAAGTATATTAATATAGAATTGAAGTATTTTGTAATACATCATAAAATACGGAATAACGCTCAAGTCAAAATACAGTATTTCTCTAGTTCAAATTTAATTATTTTTTAAGTATTAATTATTAAATAAATTAATAAAAAATATCAAATTAAAAATATTAAATTAATAATAAAATATTAAATAAATTAAATGAAAATTAATATTAAACAAATTTAAAAAAATAAAAAATAATAAAATTTAAAGATTAATAAATTAAATAAAAATTAAAAATTAATTAAATTAAATATTAAATAATTTAAAATAAAAAATATTAAATTAAAATAAAATAAATTATATAAAATTAAATATTAAATAATTTAACATAAAAACATTAAATTAAAATAAAATAAATTATATAAAATAAAATATTAATTAAATAAAATATTAAATAATTTAACATAAAAAATATTAAATTAAAATAAAATAAATTATATAAAATTAAATTTAATTAAATTAAATATTAAATAATTTAACATAAAAATATTAAATTAAAATAAAATAAATTATATAAAATAATATATTAATTAAATTAAATATTAAATAATTGAACATAAAAAACATGAACATGTATTTTCAAAAATCATGTATAATGATGATGATATATTTGAAATATAAATTAAATTTGATATACCTCAAATCAAACGTACCTGCAGAGTATACTCATAGTTCCTCTATCAATTTATTGGACGCTATTGGTGTACCGTATAGAAGCTGTGGATCCCACGTTCATAACTATGAAAATAGTTTTGAATGTATACTCTTCATCTATTCAACTTAAATAGTCATTATGCATTTATTTGCGTCAGTCAAAAGACATTTCAAATTTCCAGATGAGTCATATTCTTTTGTAGCTTGGATTACTATGTAATCAGTGCAATGACTCAATAATATACAAAATCTATTTGCATTACTAAATATAGTTGGAGATAAGCATCATGAGATATATGTCTTACAAAGCCATATAAAATTCATACTACCTTTGCAAAATACATCGGTATAGATTACAAAAGTTTATTCATTTTTCTTTGATACTTTTAAAAAGAACAATTCAAATCTATGAAAATTGTTTGGAAGAGAGAGCAAGAGACATTGGAACAACAAACTCTCAGAGCTGTTGAATGAAAGAAGAAAACTGAAGAATTTTTCCTCTTTCAGGAAAAACAAGTTCAAAGATTTATTTCAGTTTTCGCCTTTAGCTTGATTATCTTTTCCTTTTTGATATCATAGATCAATTAATTTGCTTTATTCAATGCATATTTCTGATATAGTTTTTTGGATGCAAGCTTGATATTTCTGATGTAAGCAAACCCACTTCTAGTAAAGTGGTAAAGCATTATCCCACTAACTCAAAAGTTGTGGATTCAAAACTCCGCGAATCCGATTTCCTTCAAAAAAAATAATATTTCTGATGTAGTTGACTAAAATATTTTTGTTCTTCTTTCTTTTTTTATTTATCACCTTTCTTTATTGTCTTTTCCTTCGTAAATTTATGAAATATTATTTTGTTCTTAAAATTAACGTTGAATGTTTTTTATTTGGTTCGAATAAACCGGATTGATGCCCGGTTTATTCGGTTCGGTTTATTTTCGTTTTAGAAAATTTATTTGGTCGGTTCAGTTTTTGTAAAACCAGTTCGGTTTAAGTCCGGTTCAAGCTAAACCGATTCGATTCATGCCGAACCGATCGAAAGAACATCCCTAATTAACATGGAAACTAAAAATAACAAAGCAAAGATAAAAAGTAAATAAGAATTTCTTAGAATTACATTACAATAATGTTTTAGACATTAAAATTAAAAGAGTTCAAAAGAGGGTCAAAATTCAAACACTAGTGCAAGAAGCAAATGTCCGTAATCTAGTTTATTAAAATATTTGTATATATAGCAAAAAAATATGAGTTCAATTGTCAGCACATATAATATAGTACGTATTTAATAAAGTCTCAAAGTTTAGTAAACTGAACATAAAAACAAAAAAAAAACGCTAGTGCAAGAAAAAGGCGGCTGTCTCAATCTTAAGTGCCTGTCCTTTTATTAACTCAAAACCACTCGTTAATCGTAATCTAATCCAACAGCCAAACTGCAACTGTTGAGAAACTTCCAGCCATTTCCACATACTTAACTTCCCTCCAGCTTGTCACACGGGTCCCCTGTCTCCTTCTTTTCTCTGTTTTTTTTTTTTTTTTTTGACAATTGTCTCCTCCTTTTTTTCATACACAATCTCTCCATTTTTCCGTTGTGCCTGTTCGGGAGATGTGGAATAGGACGGTTATGGAAAATAAAATAGAATAACTCATCAATTCCAGCCGAACATGATTAGATTAGGATGGAATAAATAAGGGAAAAGCTGGAATTTTATATTCCGTATGAGAGATGGAATTGGCTATGGATTAAATCCAATTTTAAGACAAAAATGTCTCTATCTACTTCAAACTATTTCTTACGTGACATAACTACTCTCTCTTTCTTCTATCTTCTACACATGAGGACGAGGTGGAACGAAGCTAGACCTAGATGGGGCGGATGTGCGAAACAACGACGGTGTTGGCCGGGGAGAAGAGGAGGGGAGAGGAGAGACGGTGGGGAGAGGCGGTGAGAGGACCGACGAGCGGCGGCGAGAGAGAGAGAGGGGACGGAGCTCTGTCTTCGTTCTCTTCTTCTCTTCGTACAGGAAAGAAAGAAAGAAAGAAAGGGGAAAAGAAAGAATAGGAAATAGAAAAAGAAAAAAAAATCTTGTATTTTAAAAAAATAAATATTAAGGGCAAAATGGTCATTTAAAAAAATATTTAACGGAGCTAAATTATTCCGTTAGATCAGGGACTAATGAGACACTATTTTAAGAGTACATGGACTAAAATTACTAAATTGAAAGTAAAGAGACTAAACGTGCACTGAATTAAAGTACAGGGACTACTGGTGCATTTATTCCTATGTAAATCAAATTCTTCATATAATTACCTAGCCGAACGTACATGGAATAAAGTGGATTAGTCGTTTATTCTCAATTCCACTATTCTTCTATTCTGTGTGTTGCTGAACGGTGGGAATTTTTTAAAAATCCCTATTTTTTTAATATTTAAAAAGCACCCTTGAGTTTTAAGATTTTTAAATAACCCTTTGTGATTGATATTTTCCTTTCAAAAATAAATAGAAACATTTGGTTATTTTTATGTCAAGAGTAAACAAGGACGGATCCGGGGAGATTAGAGAGACAACATAATAGCAAATATAATTTTTTATTCATATATCATAATTTAAAACAACTCAATTATTCATCAGAGTAAATAATGATTAAAAAAAATAAAAAATTCACATTTTATAACAAATTTAATCATATTAAAACTATACATTGATAAATTATTTCGATCACAAATAAAAATATAAGTTTATAGTTAAGCTCGAACTACAATTCAATTAGTATCATGAAACAAATACATATCTCCTATGACCTTAAAGCAGTAAACCAATATAAAATTTAATAATCCATAAAAGACCAACTTATATTTTTCATGTGCTTTGGTACCATAGAAAATTCACTCACATCATTTGTGTACTCCTGTCAAAAGAACTAAGATTTCACCAACTTTTCAGCTTTTTATTAACTTCTAAATTTTGCTCATATAACTACTCTATTTTATCAATATTTGTTCAATTACCTAACTTTCTGGTTCATGAGAGGGGCCAAATATAAATATTAGAGGACTAAAATATAAACTTTAAAAGACTTCTATTGGATTTTCAGATTTACAGTGGGGTCATGCCCTCTCTAAACCCCCTTAAATCGGTTCTGAGACGAAAATGATCATTTTTAAAGAAAAATTAACAAATTTGGGATAGAAAAATTGATGATAGGAGGCTTTTTGACAAGAAAATATCAATCACAAGAGTTATTTAAAAGCTAGAATCAACTGTTTATAAACGAATAAAAATCGAATTCTCGAAAAATACACATTCAAAAACAAATTCTAGCTGATAGCACTTTCGCACTTCGGAAGTGTGGTTGAATTAAAAACCGCACTTTAGAAGTGCGGTTCTATTTTAAAATCAAACCTAGCCATAAAAATTTATTTTTATTCAAACCGCACTTCAAAAGTGCAAAGGGGAAGGAAGTACAAGTTAGACTAGCCTATCTTCCTACTTGGAAGTGCGCCGGAAAGAGTGACTTCCTTGGATGAGTATCTCCCCGATTTTTTTTTTCTTTTTTTCTTTTTTGGCTCAAGAAGTGCGGTTTGAGAAATTTTTCATTTTTGGCTCAAACCGCATTTTAGAAGTAAGTGCGGTTTCAGTTATTTTTTTTTTTCTTTTTGTGTTTTTTTCGCACACGCAGTCAGATCAAAGTTCAATCATGTCGCTTCTTTTTTAAGCTGATATTAGTGGTTATTTGGAATGAAGAATGTCGTATTTAAGTTGATATTAGTGGCAGGTGGGAATAGTTAAATGAGCGACATTATTGAACTTTAATCTGATTGCGCGTACAAAAAAAAACACAAAAAAAAAATAACTCAAAAAAAATGCTAAAGTGCGGTTTGAGGGAAGAAAAAAAAAATCCCAAACCGCACTTTAGAAGTGCGGTTTGAATAAAAATATTTTTTATGGTTGGGTTTAAAAATCTGGAAACTCAGGAATATTTTATAATACATAAAAGTTAAGGAATTATTTGTAAATTTCTCTTTCCAATTCAGACCACACTCTGTTCCTCTCCAGTCTAATTCTCACAAAATGGAGATATGGAGATGATGCAATGCACTGGTCAAACTGGAGTTGAATCAACAAACGTCCTCTCCATTTCCACTCACCTCCTCCTCCTTCCTTCTCCTCCTTCCTTACTAAACAAACAAACCAGAACCATTCTCACCAAACCATGTCGGTAACATGCGGGTTAGAATGCGTGCTCTGCCTCGGCTTCTCGCGCTGGGCGTGGAAGCGGTGCACGTACATCGGCGCGTACGACAGCGAGTCCTGGCCGCCGGCGACGGCCGAGGACTTCGAGCCCATTCCGCGCATGTGCGGCGTCATCCTGGCCAATTACGAGGATAATTTGGCAGACCCGAAGCTGTCTCCGCCCGAGGCGTACAAGGTGAACCCCGACTGGGTCGTCAAGCGGGTGAGGTACGAGGAGACGGGGAGGAAGTGCCCGCCGTACTTGGTTTACGCTGATAGGGATCATAAGGAGCTGATTCTCGCCATTAGAGGGTTAAATCTCGTTCGTAACAGTGATTACAAGGTAAATAAAAAGAACCCATCAACCCCATCTTCTTCTTCTTGCTTTGCTTCTCAAAACGAGAGCTCTAACATTTCCATTTCCATTTCCGTTTCCATTTATATTTCAGGTTCTGTTGGATAACAGGTTGGGGATGCAAATGTTTGATGGTGGGTTTGTCCACCACGGGCTGTTAAACGCGGCCGCGTGGATCCTGAACCGTGAGGGCGAGACGCTCAACCGGCAGCTGGTGGAGCTGGGCCCGGAGTACAGCCTGGTGTTCACAGGCCACTCGTTGGGGTCGGGCATAGCGGCTCTCATGACGGTCATTGTCGTGAATCACAGAGACGAGTTTGGGCGGATTGAGAGGAGTAAAGTTAAGTGTTATGCCGTTGCGCCGGCCAGGTGTATGTCGCTCAATCTGGCGGTTAAGTATGCTGACGTCATCAACTCTGTTATTCTTCAGGTGATGATTGATGATTGTTTCCTTTTTTGTTTCGGGAAGTTGTGGAAAGGCCCGATTTTGTGCCTAAATTGCAAAATAAAGCCCTCCGTTTTTTAATTTCTTTTAAAAAATAGTCTTTATTTTTAAGTCTTTGACGGTGTTAAGTTAACATATCTGATCTAATCTAACACTGCAGAGGAGTTATTTATTTAATTTTTGAAGAAATGGGCTGTTTTTATGGTAATTTTCGATAATGTAGCTTATTTTTGCAATTTACGAATAATATAACGTTTTTGTTTTTTGTAAATTTTCCTTTCTGTGTGTTCAATAAAATCGCATATTGAGTATTTATAATTGTATTGCAGGATGATTTTTTGCCAAGAACACCTACACCATTGGAGCACATTTTCGGCTCCATTTTCTGGTAATAAAATATTCAAATCTTCTCCTGAATAAGTTCACAAAACTATATATACATCCACAGCTTTACATCCAATATTTTTGCATTTTAATTTACTTCTATAAATTTCGATTTCGATGGAATATTATTTCTGACTATATAACATGCGTTTCTACTTTGGACAGTTTGCCATGTTTGCTTTTCTTCACGTGCTTGAGAGATACTCTGAAACAAGACAAGAAAAAATTGAGGGATCAGAGACGGCTCTACGCTCCTGGCCGGATGTATCACATTGTCGAACGAAAATTTTGCAGGTATTAGTTAATGTAATAAATGCACTGTTAGTCCCTGTACTTTAATGGGGTTGCAATTCGGTCCCTGTACTATTCATTTACTCTTTTCGGTCTCTGTACTTTATAGAATTGTGCTCGCTTAGTCCAACCTGACTTAACGGAACTAGCTAACACCATTGATAATATATTTAAGTGACTATTTTCCCCTTTCAATCTTTAAAGAAATAAAATGGTCTTAACATAAAAAGTTAACATTACACTTCCGTTATGTCTGGGACGAACCGAGTACAATTCTATAAAATACAGGGGCCAAAAAGTGTAATTCAATAGGAAAGGGGTCAAAATGCAATCCAAGTAACTTTATCTATTATCTTAAGAAATGTTTAGTGGAATAACTAGTAAATAATAAAAGCGTTTATTAATCTGGATCATTTAGATGTGGGAGATTTCCGCCTGAAGTGAGAACTGCGATTCCAGTTGATGGGAGATTCGAGCACATTGTATTGTCGTGCAATGCCATGGCAGATCATGGGATTCTTTGGATCGAAAGAGAAGCCCACAAAGCACTTCAGGTTTAGAATTATATTTTTTTAGTATGTTTCTTATATTATAATTGAGTTAATTTTAGAGCATAAATTGGGCCTTGTATTGAGTAGGGGCCTTTTATATGGAAAATGGATTAGGACAATTGTAGTATGTCTCCTATTTTTTTTTTCCACCCATTGGTGATAAGCGGATTGTGGCCTGCTGGTAAGTGAACTATGTTGTTATATTTAGTGGTTTTGAGTATTTTTTTATGCAAGAAAGTACCATAATAATAAAAATAATGATGATGATGCAAAAAAATACCATAGTGATGCAATTATGATTTATATGACGTTTTTGTGGGGAAATGAAAGGGCAAGTTATAGTTTAGCATATATGGTGCCCCCTCATTTCCCCACAAAAGTGCATAGGTCACCATGACATCATAGGGGGTGTAAATATGAAAATTATGACATCATTTGGGATGTAAATAATAATAAAAATAATGATGATGATGCAAGAAAGTACTCTAGTGATACAATGATGATGTATATGACGTTTTTGTGGGGAAATGAGGGGGCTAGTTATAGTTTTTCTTTTTTTATCTAGCAATACAATACAGTTCGATTATCATTTGTCAGTATGAGACTGGAAAATACAGAGGTCTTGCTATATAGTCGAATAAAAGATTCTACTTATAGTATTGCTTAAAACAACATTTCACCCTTCAAATAATTTTAATTTGAATTTTTTTAATGAATTGAAGAGTGTAAATAATTTGATTTTAAAATTCACGCTATTGCAGTTATTAAAGCAAGCTAATAAAGCCAGCAAAAAACAAGAATCAACAATGGAGAGGAAAGAAAGCCTGAAGCAAGAACACAGAATAGCTTTGGAAAAAGCAGTCTCTCTAAAAGTGCCTCATGCAGTGGATCCAGATGACGACGGATCACTGGACGCCTCCATTTCTGAGGCTGCCATGTCATCATCAAATCCTGCTGGGAGAAGAACCAATTGGGATGAGTTGGTGCAGAAACTTTTCACTAAGAGTGAGTCTGGTGGTCTTACATTGAACAAAGATATTTTTGTTGAGGATTGATGGTTAGTTCGGTTTTGATTTTTTGAGGGAAATTGTGAGTGTAATTTATTGGGCCATTCTTTTATTTGTTGTTGTATAATTTGTGTGGTGTTATTTAGTTGTGTATTATTTAATTCTTTTTCATGTATCATGAATTAGTGTAATAAATATTTGAAAGATTGTATGTATAAATGTATATAATATAATTCATGCTCATTATTGATAGCATGCTTCAGTTCATAAAAAGATACAAAGAACATCAAACCTTTTCAAGCTTGTACTCTTCCTTCACATGGGATTGCTTCAGGCTTAGTTTTGCAATTGCAAAGAAGGTTCACTTTGATCTTTTTCTTTTTTATAATTTTAAAAGTTCCATTTTTATCATAGAGTATGTATTAGATAAGACATGAGAAGCTGATAGTATATAATTGATTGAAATTGATAATAAAAATTGGATGTATGTAGTTCCTTTGTATTCATATTAAAAATTATCCTACGGTATGGTGTGGTGAAATTCTGTTATATAAAGAATGCAGTGTATAAACCTTGCTTGGAATAGATGTATTTTTTTTACATAATAATAATAATATGAGTGATGAATGCTTCAAAATACACAAATGTGACCCATACCTTCATTATCCTTGCATCACACTCCCCTGCCTTTATTATTTCTTTCCAGCTATGCAACCATCATTCAATTCTGCACCTCTTTTCTAACAATGAATTTATCAAGTAACTGAACATTTTATAAAAATCATTATAAGCAGTTAAATTATAAAAGAAGAAAACAAAAGTTGTTGTATATCAATTGTTAGATGAAAAAGCCCACAGTGATATTGAATCACCTGTAACTGTGTTGGCCTGCATGCTTGACAGCTTCACTAGACATGCATTTAATGTTAGTCCAGATTATCAAAAATGACATCGGATGCTTCAAAAGGAAATTTCAGAAGATCTTCAGTTGGTAACTTCCTGACACCGTGACACATTTCTTTATCAGAGAAAAACACATCACTCATTCCACTCTGCTCAAACCAAACCCTGAATCTCTCTCTCTCTCTCTCTCTCTCTCACACACACAGAACACACAAATTAATGGCGGCAGAAACCGATCGGATCCCTTCTTCTCCGACCAACTCCTCCCCTTCCTCCTCCGATTTGGACACCGAGGTATGCGCACTTTTCATAACTCTCCCTCCTTTTCCATTTTACACTTTAACTTTAACCCCTTTATAATCTTCTAATTCCTCTTATCTTCTTTATCTCCTCTCAGTCAACAGGCTCCTTCTTCCCTGACAGAAGCACGACGCTAGGCACTCTTATGGGCGTCAGACTGAATCCATCTCAACCCGCTCCACAACTACGTATGGCAACTCACCAAACTCCCACTTCTGCAGGTGATCGGCGGAGCCAGCGGCGGCGACGACGGAGACGGAAGAGCGGGTGGTGGAGACTCTGTCGGGATGACAACGTAAAACTACCCAAGAAGCTTGGGGAGTTTTTGGAGGTGGAAAGAAGGATGAATAATGGGGTTGTGATTGACGGTGAATTTGGTTATAATGGGGGAGAGATAATGGGGGAAGAAAGAAGAGAAGAAGGGAGACTGTTTGAGAATGGGAGGGTTTTACCGCCGGTTGGTGTGAGGATTGTTGAGAGGAACAAGGAGATTGAGGTTTCGTCGTCACGAGGCCGGTTACCCATTTTGATTACCGGCATTTGTAGCGGAGGAGAAGGATAATTTTATTTTTTTATTTTTGTTTTGAATTTGGTTGGGTTTTTGTTTGTTTGGGATTTTGTGGTTTTACATGTATTTTGTTTCATGGTTTGGATCTAGTGATTATTAATCAAATGACCATAGCATATCAAGAAATATATGGTTTTTTCATGTAGAATGTGATATGTATTTCTCTAATTGTAAGATATTGTTTTGTATTTATGTACCAAAATCAAATCTATTGTATTAGTAATCAAAATTGTGTTATTAATTGATGTATTAATCAGGAACGGGAGCTTCACCCGGAATATTGGGGGGCCAAATTTTTTTTCTTAGGCCTTACAATATTTGTAAATATATTTTTTTTTGAAGTAGAATATTTGTAAATATATTTGGTGGGGTTAATATACTTAGTTTTATTTTTTCAGGATAATATGATGCACCAAATCTTTATAGACATATACTAAATACCGAAAATCTTGGAGCTTCATTCCTGATATTAATTGATATATATATATATATATATATATATATATATATATATATATATATATATATATATATATATATATATATATATATATATATATCAGTGTTTTAAATAGCGGCGCAATTGCGGAAATTACCCATAAACGCAACTCGCGATGAAATTATAGCAACAATAATATTTTCGCCGCTACAGGCGCTATAGCGGCGCTATTGCGGTTGAAATAGCGGAAAAAACCGGCACTATAGCGCTATTTGGATAGTGTTTTTTTATTTAGACCCATAAAACACATTTCTTTCTCCATAGACAAACGAAGGCAAAAAAAATGATAAAGACAAAAAAATTATAAACCCAAACCCTACATTTCTAAAATGATGAAGTTGATTCATCATGTTTATCCGAAGATGATGAAATAATGAATGCTAATTTCTCTTCATCCGAAGAGTAAATAATTAGTTTAAGTATTAATATTTATTTTGGATAATTAAATATTTGTGTGTTTATTTTAGATGATTAAGTTTTCATATGTTTATTTTATGTCGCATGTTTAAATGCGGACAATGAATTTTGTGTGGTGCATGTTTAATTATGGATTATTGTAATATCTTTTTTTTTTTTGGGTTTGGGTTTATTTACTTATTGGGTTTGGATTTAATTATTTATTGGATTGGGTTTGGGTTAATGAATTATGGTGGTTTTGATTTTGATTTTTATATTGAAATTTTTTTTATAACTATACAAAATGACATTTCCCCGCTATGAGGTCGTAGCGGCGCAATAGCGCCCGCTACCGCGATCCGCTACAAAAAAAGCTCAAATGCTATGGACCGCTGTATCGCAATTTAAACCATTGATATATATATATATATATATATATATATATATATATATATATATATATATATATATATATATATATATATATATGAAATAAAACTAAAGTATGTCATTGTATAAACCATGAAGGTTTGTACAGAAATAAACCATACACGGCCCAAGTAACACAAAAGCCCTTCATTAAAACAAGGCCCATTAACCACCCAATAAACAACCATACCTCATCTTTTTTTTTGAGGTCAATCGGCGAGACGTCAAACTGAATTTTCATTAATAAAGAAAATAAAAATTACAAAGCCCTTAAAAAAAGAAAACAAAATAACACTGCTTAAAGAAAAAAGAAAAAAAGGAAGCACTTGTCAAGCCAAAGCTTCTGCTGCTGTCACAACAATCAGGAGCTACCGTACATCGGTGTTGAAAGGAGAGATTTTCCTGTGTTGCCTCCGAGAATAAGAGAGATCTCTGCCGTTAGCGGCTGATGAACTAGAGCAGAAAAGAGAAGACACTGCCTGCTAACAGAGTACCATGAAACCATGAGGGAGGAACATAAATCATGGTTTTATCACCATAGAAAAAAAGAAACACAATCAACCAGCAGAGAAGGAGCTTAGCCACTGCTGCTGAAACGAGAAACAATCGATAAAGAGGAGGGCACTATCTAGCCAGAAGGAGGCTGCCAATAGGAATGGAAAGCAACACCGTCACAAGGGATCATCTAGCCATATACATGCTAATTAAGACGAGGTTTGCCCCCATTGCCATGATCCATGCGAAAGAGGAATATCTCTAAAGAAGAAACGGTTCAGAGAGAAGAGGTCAAGTCTCGAACCGGAAGAGAAAATCACAATAGCGAGGGGGGGGGGGGGGGGGGAGGGAGGGCTTTTAGGTAAGTTCCCAAAGACGTCGCACGGAACAAGAGACAAGGAAAGAGGATAGAGCTCGAGATAGGAGAAACTGCTCGAGGGAGCAAGAACTCGAGAGATGAGACGTCATGAGAGAGGAGCTAACCAAGGCGGCATCGCCATCTAGGTTAGGTTTAGGCAGTGTCACACAGATCCAGTAGAAAGTGAGATAGTATAACCTTTAGATAGCTCAATAGAGGAGATGCCATCGAGTGAGAAGATCTCACGTCGGATCGGCAGGGGGCAGAGAAGGGACAACCGCCGCACTAGGGTTTCCTTGCCAAATTGCAAGAATCGCAGAAAAGAGTGGAGAAAAGAAACCGAGCGCATAGAAGGGCGAATCAGAGAAGAACCAGATATAGAGGGAAGAAGAAGGGCTTCGCCAGAGTTAGGCGGTGGCAAGGGGGAGGTGCCACCGCTAGGGTTTACCTCCCCCCTCCCCCCCCCCAAAAAAAAAATAATAATTCAAAATCGTCTTCTTTTCTCCTCACTTTTCCTCTTCGTACAGAAGTGACTAAAAGTTCCTATATATACCTCATATAATCTAACAAGTATCATATATGTCACCATGACATCATAGAGAATATAAATATAAAAATCATAATATCATAGAGATGTGTAAATATAAAAAACATGACATAATATGGGGTATAAATATAAAAATTATAAATCATAGATTACCATTATGATGTATATAATATTTTTATGGAAAAATAAGGAGACAAATTATAGTTTTCCATCCAACAACCATACCTCATCATAACATAACTCCTCAATTCTCCCGCCCATCAAAACTCAAAACCTCCCATGTGCTTCCACACACACTCACTAATTATGTTATCAAAACCAAATATATTATGAGACACATAATAGAAAAATAAAAGGTTTCAAATAGCATAACTACATAAGTATAAGAATTTGCTACGATGTTTTATTGCTTCAATTCTTGAGTTTGCTTTTTTCTTTTTTAAGAAATTTGGAGGAGCTTAATTATCCCCCTTCCAAAATAATTTTTTTATATAATCTGAAATTTACACATCTTTCTTTTTCTTTATACATAACAAGGGGAATCTCGCTCCGCTTCGGAATGTATTTACTATAATTTTGAATTGAAGTATGGTGGTATTAGACACGATTTGCTATGCAAATTTATCTTTTAACAATTACAATTTTTTATATGTGCAAAATATCACTTTATAAACATTCTTTTATCTTCAAGTTGAATCGAATATGTTATTATTGCAGTTTTATGTTAAATTTATTTATAAGAAATATTTTGATGTAATTCTTTTATTGTAATTATTGCAGTTTTATGTTAAATTTATTTATAAGAAATATTTTGTGATTGAACAAATATATGAAAAATAAATAATAACAAAATTAGTATCTATAATATAATTTTAGATATGAAATATTTTTAGCAAGATGCCGAGTTAAATTCTTTCTCAATATTGAAAGTGTCTAGTGAAAATTATCTCCTTTTTTAGGAAAGTAAATGGAAAATTTCAAAATTATGACAATTGAATGGATGAACAGTTCTTTTATTGAATTTTAATTCAAGCGGCTCAACAAAAGTAAAGGCATGAAATATTTCAATCTTTAAAAAATTATGTTAATTTAAATTATAAATTGGTCTTATCAAGTTCAAAATTATAATTTAGCGTTTTATACAATATTACTCCAAAAAAGACAAGTTCTTCAAAATTATATTAGCTTATAAAAAAAATTATAAGCTAATGTGAACTCTCAAAGAACCTAAAAAATCACATATTAATCGCTGAAAAATTATAGTGTTAAAATGACTTAAATTTTCCTAATAAAATATATAAATTAATTTATCCGAAGCGGAGCGAGGATAACATCTCGTTAATGACATTTTCTTACTTTCATTAAGATTTTAGATTCAGTTGGTTTATATGGATTTTCATTTTTGACTTGTTACATACCTGCACCACTTTAATACGAATAATGAGAGTTTCTTTTACATATTTTTTGAGAATATCTTGAATGTTAACTATCTATCAAGTACCCAAATAACCTCAATTATGCTTTTGAGCAACAATTGATTTTTATTACTAATATCAAATAATTTTATAGAATATTATCATAGCTAATATCAAACAATCTATACTGAGTGGCTGATTACAATTTTGCGCCACCATTACAGGTTAAATGCTTGTTTCATTTATATAAAATATAATACACATAATTACTAATCAAGAACTATGCGTGATTTTGCAAAATTAGATTATTAGAAGAACTAATAACTAAATTTCGAAATAAAAAAGGACAAATAGGTAAATTAGAAGTCACCAGAGAGGAAGTAGCAAGCAAGAGAACTTCTTTGCTGTTCAATACTGTTTTATAATTGATGTTTCGCATGAGATCAGGAATATAATAGAAAATAAAAACTAAACCAATTATGAACTTACATGTTAAGCAACTACAAAGAATATGACATAAAAGATCAAAACATTGAGAAAAGTTTGAAGCCACCAAGAAGAAGTAGCAAGCAAGAGAACTTCTTTGCTGTTGAATACTGTTTTATAATTGATGTTTCGCATGAGATCAGGAATATAATAGAAAATAAAAACTAAACCAATTATGAACTTACATGTTAAGCAACTACAAAGAACATGACATAAAAGATGAAAACATTGAGAAAATTTTGAAGTCACCAAGAGGAAGTAGCAAACAAGAGAACTTCTTTGCTGTTGAATACTACTGTTTTATAATTGATGTTTCGCATGAGATCAGGAATATAATAGAAAATAAAAACTATACCAATTATGAACTTACATGTTAAGCATCTACAAAGAATATGACATAAAAGATCAAAACATTGAGAAAATTTTGCGGCCCAGATCAAAACACAACTCTACATTGAGTGCCTGAAAGAATATGCCCAGGTGTTTACTTGAGTAAGTCCAAAGAGCATTGAGTCTATATGGGGGGTGCCAATTGTTCAGATTACAGAGTTTGCTCAAAATAGATAATAGGCATTACAATAAACCAATTTAAATGAACCACATAGCCTGAGAATAAAAGTAAAATTCAAACACTACTTGAAATTGTTGAACACCACCAAAAGCCACCTTAGATGAACTAAACTTGGGCTAAGAGCTGGTTACTAATGGGTAAATATACACCTTAAAGTATCCAGATTCAAATCATGAAAAATATGTCATGATCATATTTAGCATGTCAGAAGCCTTAGGTGTCCTTTTGCAGTTAAATTTGTCATAATTAAACTTGATATACTTACTAGTGCGATCTGGTAGCTTGGTAATGGTCCCTTTTGCAAATATTGGGACAGGGACATCCAAAATATTATGACATCATGTTACATGACTAATGGTGCGTTTATCTCTTTACCAGAAATTATCCAATTAGTGACTCATTGAACAACGACGGCCTTTTGTATTGATATTTATACAAGACCCGCTTTTGCTCCCATGCATTCCATCTTCAAATCAAATCACCCTCTCAACCAAACATGCAAAGCTCAACGCTTCAAAAAGCTACCGCCATTCTTTTCCTTGTCTCTTTAATAATCCGTCCCTCCGCCACCAGCCCTCCCCCTGACCCGGTTCGCTGCACCAAGGCCACATCGGACTGCATTTTTAATAATGCATATGGTGCATTTCCAGACAGGTCCACGTGCCATGCTAGTCAGGTGTTATATCCCTCTTCTGAGGAGGAGTTGATACGTGTCGTAGCCAATGCAACGGCTTTGAAAAGAAAGATGAAGGTCGTTACCAGATTCGCACATAGTATGCCCAAATTGGCCTGCCCAGGCGGTTCTGATGGAATCCTCATCAGTACCAGGTGAGTTATATGAGGTTTACCAGAACCATTGTTACTTCGTAATTAAGGAAGCAAACAAGTTTTTTTTTGGTAATTAGTTTGTACGTTTGGTATCAATTCCATGTACCTTCACCATTCAGAATAAACATAGCTCGAAATGACAGTTCAAGATTAAACATATTTACATACGAGTACAACCCCTTACAGATGTTTACATAAAGTTTTTAACTTTTACTAGGGAAGTATATGTCCTTTTTGTTTTGAGACAATAAGGAAGTATAAGTATATATCAATATCCATAAAAAATTGACATATCAAAATATGCTAATTTTATAATCAAAATACTAAAATAAGAATCTTTAATTACGTTGAAAATAACTCAAATATTTAACCCTATTTTTGTTTTCTCAATAACAGATACCTCAACAAAGTAGTACGCACTGACACAAAGCAGATGCAGATAACAGTCGAAAGCGGTATTACTCTCAAGGACTTGATCGAGGCCGCAGCCCAAGCCGGTATGGCATTACCATATGCACCTTATTGGTGGGGTCTCACTATTGGTGGATTACTGTCAACCGGGGCCCACGGGAGCTCTTTGTCAGGAAAGGGTAGTGCAGTGCACGAGTATGTGGTAAACATGAGACTGGTCACTCCTGCATCTGACAAGCAGGGTTTTGCGATGATCAGGGTTTTGAAGACAGGTGATCGGGATCTTGATGCGGCCAAGGTTTCACTCGGTGTTCTTGGTGTCATCTCTCAGGTGCATCTCAACTGTGATACTTTTTAGTAACATACACAAAATTTCCATTTCACTCAATTACTATAACTGATGTCAACAAAATAGAATCTGAACCCAAACTTTTTTTTTACCTTGATAAAAACACTCAACAAATTAGATTACCTCATTTGACGAATTGAATGATATTGAATAAGATTGGGCAAGAAATAACGGAACAAAAACATTCAGGATTTTCTACTTAATTAACTAGGACGAACTATTACCTGCTTTTTTAGTGCCTTTATTAGTGCTCAATAGCCCGAAAACAGAAGGATAATATAATATGAAAAATGATATACAACATGATCAAAAAGCCCATCGGTAGTCCATCAGGATCTATACCCCAATGATTTGTGAATCTCCATAGATACAAAGACGAAATTGCAATCTAATTAAAGTACACGGATTAACGGTGCATTTTTTCTATAATAATTTGATTTGTAGAACTAACAACCTTCTGCGACTTGATTTTGGATATGTTTATTTTTTTGAGAAAATGACTTTGGATAAGGACTCAAAGATATTGACTTAATATCCATTTATGAGCAAGTCGAGGCCTCAGGTCCAGGTAGGATGCACGTCAATCAATGATTAGTTGAGACAATGCGCACATGATTCACTAAAATCTTGTACATTTTTCCAACTATTAGTAGGTGCAACTTCGATTGGTTAGTAAAGGGACCCGCATCTACCACTAAATGAAATTAATCACGAAATGAAATGTAAAATTTAGGTTCGGATTCCGACTTATACCTATACCTACTTAGCACCAGTAATAAATTTTCCAATTCCGGTTATTAACTAATAGCAACCTGATTTTGTGCCCATTAATACACACCCAAGGACACATTTCAAAAGGACCCCTAAAATTATTTAACATCCCAAAATTGTCTGAAATTGAAGAATATTGAAAATAAATGAGTTTTTTAAATGAGATTTTTTCAGGGTTTATTTACTAATTATCTGAAATTGAAAAAAAAACATGATTTTGGTTTCAATTTCATTGCCGCCAGTCCGGATATATAAACTAATTTTGATACTTAAAGATATGATAGACCTGTCAAATGCATTTCTTTGTTGAAAAATGTAATTCTTGATTGGGGTACATAATTAGGAGAGTTTAGGATGCATTAATTGATGATATAAAAAACACAATTCCACCTCAAAAAGCCAAAAACAAAACAAAATATTTCGAGGCCGCTAATCCGGTTATATTATCATTTCTCAAAAAAAAAAAAGGAAATAAAATATCACTTATGATAAATCCTCAATTGCTTTTAGGTCACATTACAACTAGAACCAATGTTCAAGCGCTCCGTGACCTTCTCCACAAGAGACGATTCGGACCTAGCTGAGCTGGCACCAAAATTTGCATACCAGCATGAGTTTGCCGACATCGCCTGGTATCCAGGTCATCACAAGGTTCTGTACCGCATTGATGACCGTGTACCAGTCAATGTGTCAGGAGAGGGAGTGTATAATTTCATTGGATTCAGATCAACTGCAACAGTTGTTATTCAAGCAAATAGATTGGCAGGTGCATATATCATACTAATTCACTTTATTAAGACTGGAATGTACCATTCAAAATTTCAATCAATGGCATTTTAAACCTTGTAAGTATGTGCAGAGGAGGTGTTGGAGACCACTAAGGACGCCAGAGGAAAATGCGTGGATTCAGAACTCACCTCATCGGCTCTGTCTATCTCTCGTTACGGTCTAACAAACAATGGTCTTATATTCACCGGTTATCCGGTAATCGGTTACCAAAACAAAATGCAAGCTTCAGGCGGATGTGCCTTTGGAAAAGAAGATTCTCTTCTGACAGCCTGTCCATGGGATCCTCGCATCAAAGGATCCTTTTTTCATCAAACGACTGTTAGTATACCATTGGATAGAGTGAAGGAGTTTATTTTGGATTTACAGAAGTTGAGGGACTTGAATGCGGAAGCACTTTGCGGGTTGGAGCTTTATGATGGGGTATTAATGAGATATGTTAAGGCGTCTACTGCATATCTGGGAAAGCAGTCTGATATGCTTGACTTTGACATCACGTATTATAGGTAAGTTTGTTGCCTACTATAGAAGTTAGTTATTATGTATCAGTAGTATCAAAATCTTGAGCTGCTTTTCCAATTTCAATCTTGGTATATGTCTTTTACATACTTGTATCATTCTTTCATCAAATTACAGAAGCCGTGACGCTACCAAACCAAGACTATACGAAGATTTCATAGAAGAAATCGAGCAAATGGCTCTCTTCAAGTACAATGGATCACCTCACTGGGGCAAGAATCGCCATGTGGCTTTTGAAGATGTCATGAAAAAGTATGTGAACGGTCAAGACTTCATCCGGGTGAAGGAACGGTACGATCCAGATGGATTGTTCTCGAGCGAATGGTCAGATCAAGTTTTAGGGCTAGAAGGACGTGTGGTCGTCTTGAAAGAAGGATGTGCTCTGGAAGGACTTTGCATTTGCTCTCAGGATTCACACTGTGCACCTGATAAGGGATACTATTGTAAACCCGGCAAGGTTTATACTGATGCTAAGGTCTGCACTTATATGACTTAATTAGGTGATATGTAGTAGTTGAAAGTTCTGAGATTTGGTATAGATAAGAAAGTGAATGCAATAATTATAGGTTAATCAAAGTGTTACATGTAAGAAACATAAGCAGATCTTTGAATTTCAAGTAAAGAAAAAAAAAATATAATGTTAGTGTGTACTCAATGTTTTTTATTTTTTATTTTGCTTTTTAACGGCCTGTGGACATTCCATTCATAAAATTTGATCCTTACATATGAAAGCAACTCTTAGAAAAATCAAACCCTTTAAGATGATTTGCTAGAGTCCCTGATTTGAATAAATCCCTAGATCCAACAAAAAACTATCCACCCAAAATAAAAAAATAAACGTGTCTATTCAATGTTTGCTCTTCTACCTATTTGTGATCTAAAGGAGATTTTCAATTAGACCCTCTCTATTTTATATGTTCGCAAAAATGGTTTTGGTTTTTATATAATTCAAAAATAGTATTTGTGGCAACGTTCGCCGAAGTGGAGCGAGATACTCCCTAGTAATATAAATTGATCAAACGAATTTTTTTGAAGACAAGCAGGCGATTGCCTACTAGACAAATTTCATTTAGAAAAAATCCATAGGACCAAAAAGCCCTTGGATAGAAGTTACAGTATTCAACTGATTCTGAATAGGAGAAAGAGAAAAAACATCAACACTAAATTATACATTCATTTTTTCTTGAGGCCATACATTTATTGTACCTGTCACAATTTATATACTGATCGAGTTCAATTGTATAAATCTAAAAATTAATTATATACCTAGAAAGAATTTATAAAAGTGCAAACCCTAGCATTCTTGTAGACCTTACCGGGTCTACAATAATATCCTTTATTCGGGGCACAATGCGCATCCTCTGAGCAAATGCAAAGTCCTTCTAGAGCACAACCTTCTTTCTTCACTATCACACTTCCATTTAACCCTAGAATTTTTTTTTTTTTGAGGGAGATTTACAAGCGATCGCTTGATACTTGTTCTCCTTTAAGTGAGCTCATATGCCTTCACCTAAATTTTTAAATCAATCCTGCTAGACGCGGGATTCGAACCTCTCACCTATAGATAGATGAGGTTGGTACCATGACCACTAGGCTAACCTAGTGGTGGTATAACTCTAGAATTTTATCTGACCACTCGCTCGAAAACAGCCCGTCTGGGTCATACCGATTTTTCACTTCCAAAAAACTCCTACTATTGTTATACTTCTTTATCATGCCGTCAAATGCCAGGTTCCCGTTCTTTCCCCAATAGGGAAGCCCATTGTACTTAAGAACCGCCATTTGTTCAATCTCTTCAAGAAAATCCTCATACAGTCTTGGAGTTAATGGATCATGACTCCTACAAATAAAGAAATTATGTTAAATATTAGCATCATAACATATGAATTGCGAAACAAAAAAAAATGATTATAAATTTGAAGAATTTATCTTCACTATGAATTTGCCCACTCTATTAATGGTTGAACTGTTGGGAGCATGTTGAGTGAAATTCAGTTTAGTATTATGTATGGTGTTTCTACACTTCGGTTTTAGGATGACATATTTTATAGCATTGTCTATCTCATTAACCGCTTGTCAAATACCGCCAACACACAAAAATTTATCTTCACAAAGAACCTGATTACAACTTCATGCGAGTTCTAGGGTTCTTGTGTTTTCCATATACATAACCCTACAATTCGCACGAGCTACAAAATCGATCTCTCCCATGTGTGTTTCTTGGATATGCACCAAATAAAAAATTGTACAAATGTCTTCATCTCCCAACAAACAAAATCTATATAAGCCGCCATGTAATCTTCAATGAGACCTAATTTTCTTTTATGCATGAACAAACTCTCACACCCTCTCAAACCTCTCCACCAACTCAAACAACTAATTTGAATAAAAAAAAGAGAGAGGAACAAGAACTATTTCGAATTTTATAGAAACAAAAGAGAGAGGAACAAGAAATATTTCGAATTTTATAGAAAGAAAGAGAGAAGATGAAGACTTGTACTGGATATTTTCTAGGTTGTAATGATGAAATTGAAGGTTTTCGGTCGTTTTAGAGAGAAGAAAAAGATTTCTTGAGTGATTTAGATTGATAGAGAATCAATCTTTGTACAACCAGTTGTGGTACCGTTCTTTAAGAACACCTCTCAACACCTCTGATCTCTTAATACTATCTTACAACACCCAACAATTCCTCTGATTCACTACAAAGATGTCTGAATTTGCTGATCTTGATTGATTGTAGAATTCAGTCAAGATTGAAAGAATATCTCCCAATAGGAATAAATCTTGTTCTTGAACTAGAGGCGCAAGAATTTGCTACACTCTATTGATTGAAGAATTAGGATGAGAAAAAAAAAAGAGAATGAATGTGGATAGAGCAAAGAAAGAAGAGAAGAGATTGAGAAGAATTTGAAAGGCATGATTTGGACTTCCGATACCATGATAGAAGAGGGATAATTGGTTAATTATTATTGATTAGATTTTATTTAATGAATAGCTTTACAATGAATACTTTATTTATAGAGTTAGTTAGCTATATAACCTTATCATTAACCTATCTAACATTATCATTACTCTACCCTCATCTATTCTACAATGCAAGCATCCATAGAGAGCGAAAACCACAGAAAAGAAGATAGCAACCATTTTCGCTGCAAACTTCGTGCGCCCGTGCAGGTTGATCATTTGACTCTTCCACAATATCTCGTGCAGTCTTAACAGAAAATAAGTCAACATAGCAACACACACGAGAGACAAGAGAATTGCACAAATCCGGTGCATTTTACGGATGTTCCGAGAGGTTGGGCCATCGAAATTTCGAGGTAAATCAAGCTTGAAGCCGCGAATGTAAGCGCATGAAGAATCAATCATATATTTAAAGGTGGCCTTGACTTTATAGGTTGTATAGGAGCATCAGTTAGTTCAGGAACTCGAATATTTTCATCATGCGATGCATTCATTATCGCCATGGTTGTCGTTATTATCTAATTGTTTATTGCAAAGATATATATTAGGAGGAAGGAAAAACAAAAGCAAAGAAATGGTTCCCGAATTAGTTAAGAGGTAGTTATTGGTTATTGATGCGTTTCTCTCTTCTTACCATTAAATATTTCCTGAAATTTGTTTGTAACTTCTTTTTCTAATATTATCCACCAAGACATATTTATCTGAAACCATATGACTGAAAATAACCTCTCTGTACATTGCGCTGCTTTAACAAAACATTTTTACCAAAAAGAATAAAATAAATAAGGCTACACAATTCTTAAATTTAGGGGTAATTATGATATTTTATGATTTTTGTAGCAGGATGATCAGATTTCACTTTTTTAACATACTAGAAAAAATCTCGTCCTATGCTGTGAGTATTATCTATAACATAAAATTTTGAGATTTTGCAGGGGTACAAAAAAAAAGTATCCATTGATTGATGAGTATTCTCATTTTAACGGGGTATACAAAATATTTTTATATTTTACAAGGGAATAAATATGAAATATGTCTTTTTTTTTTTGGGAATACATGATATTTTGAAATTTTGCATCTTCACATGTTTTAAGAGTAATTTTTTTATTTAACAAGTTTTAAGAATAATTTTGACATAATATAGTTTTATATATTCCATTTCTACGAGTACACGTGATACTTCAAGATTTTATAAGTACACATAAAATTTGCTCGTTCAAGTATAGAGATGATCTCTTTCTATATTTTCGGGATGTTCATGACATTTTTTTTGCAGAGCATGCTTAAAAATGACCATTTTATTCATTTTCCCATTATATAAGATACACATAATATTTTGAGCCAATGACAGAGCTTGATCCAAAATAATACGGGGCCAAACAAATTTTCATGCATTCTAATATTTGTAAATAAAATTTGAGGAGTTAATACACTAAGTTTTCTTATATCACGTTATAATATAATGTGTTAAAACTCTATAAATATATAGTAAGTTTCAAAAATCTAAGGAGGACCATGGCCCTCTCTCAGTCTATTAAGCTCAGTCCTGCTTTGAGCCTTAAAGATGTCAAAGTTTAAGTTTTTACAAAAAATGTCAGGAACATTATCGTTTTATAAGAGTGTACTGTACCGTGTAGATATTTTACTAGGGGCTACATGATTAGATGGAGACTAGTTGATCGCAATAGTCGGCAAAATATTTAATAATACGAAAAGAAAAAAGTGTATTTGGCCCCCTAAAATTCTACAATTGTCTCCTTCACCACTGTCAAATGGGCCCCATTTACCATTAAATGGAACATATTTGACACATTTTTCATTTAATAAATAAAAATGAATGTCCCATTTGGCGCTAGATAACTTGTGGTTGGGAGGATTTTAAGTGCGGGCTAAATATATAAGTCCATACAAAAACAATAAAAATATCATCCATATAAAATCACATAATATATGAGGTGGATTCTTTTGACAATGGGTTTATTTGGACAACGGTGATAACATTAGTTATAAAACATAATTTTTCAAATTTCAACCGTACGAATGAAATATATATGTTTTGAGTATGTTGTGGATCAATTTTCAAAAGAATCGGAAAATTTTATAATTTTCATCATGTATCATCAAAATACGTATATCTAAATGTAACATGTTTCTACAAATATAAATACATATTTTGATGATACATGATGGCTAAGTTATAAATCCCCGATTGTTTTGAAAATTTAACTACAACATGCTTAAAACATATATATTACATCTGGACTGTTGAAATTTGAGTTAACACTTTAGATTTTAATATATAGTGAATATTGTCATCGTTGTCTAAATAAGTTTGTTGTTAAAAAAAACCTCCATCAATATAATACATATATTAAAGATAGTATCAGTAGCATTTCTCATACCTCCATTCCTTCATGGAAGTCGCCTTCTTTGAAAGGTCTATCATCAATCAACAATATAGCCACACAAATCAAATGGAACATTTCTCTCAAGCATTTCAATCTAATAATTAGCCTAGAGTTCTCTTATAAATAAACTACTACGTGTGAAACACCCATTGATCAATATATAATACGATAAGGCTTGAGAGATATTTTTCAAATATGGCATCTAACTGTTGGTTTTAGTAGCAATTGTCCATATCCATAACTCTATCTGTTCGGATACAGATATTTTTCAATTATGGTTAATTTTAGTTTGAATATTATCTGAACCATTAACACCCTGGCTTAATTCCAAATGGTCTAAATTTTTTCACAAAGTTGGCTTGATCTTTCCTTGCTCGGTATTTAGCCTCTCACACAGTGCATCATCGTGAAAAAAAAGGCAAAAAGAAAAAAATGATTATGCTTGGTCACATTATCCAGCACACCCCCGCAAACACATGCCAGAATAAAAAAAAACCACCGAAATTTCTTTGATGTTTTTCTGATCCAGATCTACGTTGATTATACAAAATTTAAGTAGAGTCCATTGATTTAAATTGTTTTAGTCGGGCAATATCGACAAGTTATTGTAATCACGGCAATTTATGGAAGTCATCGATGAAACAGGCAATTGCCAAAGCACCAAAAAATATGCAGAAGAAAATAGCAATCGGTTTTACCGCCGGTCTTACACGTCTGTGCACGTTTATTTCACCATGCAACAATTCATATTGCACTAGGTAGGGGCAGAGAGTGAATATAACTGCAACAAAGATCTTGACAAAAGATATGTTAATTAGTCGTATTGTCGAGGTTTCGGATGCACATCGCCGAGTATAGAGATACGACAGGCATACATCTTTTCAAATAGTAGAATGCATAGTTGTCAGAAACGCGGTACACTGGGTACGCGGTACGGATACGCGGTACGCTATCTTCTTCGATACGCGATACGGGGGAGTATGATTAGACGGTACGGTCTTTCGATGCGGGATTCGTTGTGGATACGGTGGTATATATGTGTATATGTATGTATATAAATTTAATATAGAAATATTATGTTTATATATTTTTACTATAGTGATATTGAAAAAAATTCAAGTAATCAACATGCAATTCAAAATCAAATCAAAATCCCATAACCAAAATCATGACATAAGTTCATACAATCCCAAATCATTTTTTGATCTACTGGCCTATATATAACTTATGTATAATGATAATTTATTTGGTGGTTTTATTATAAAAATAATTTTAAATTGGGCAACATAGATCTATAAAAAACGTACAGTATTGTTGTATTAGATCACAATGTGCAGGAAGCTATGCTTTGCCACTCTTTACGCATGAGTTTTATCTGAAATAATTTAAGAAATTGTTACATATATATACTGTTTTATCGGAAAATAGATCATATTTATATACGGTTATAAAATATATATATTACATCTTACACTGTTATATATACTGTATTTTGTCTGAATTATATATCGCTATATATATATATATATATATATATATATATATATATATATATATATTATTTTATCTGAATTATATATTTACTATATATATATAGGGAAATTATATGCTACCGAAAGCACTAAATGGAGGGCTGTAATTGAAGGTTAATTTCTTATCTAACGGCTGTTATTAAAAGAAAGAACTCTTCAGCCGGTAAAATTACTAGCACAGCCGATTACTTTGCTGTTAAAAAATTACATGAGAAGGACAAAGTAGTAATTTAATTAAAAGATAGCCCGGTCATCCATGCTTTCCTTATTTCTACGCTCATGCTCTTCTCCAGTTATATTCTTTTTTCATCAAGGATGATCAATATATACAGATATACTCAACTCATAATATATCTTTTTGGAAACCATAACTTCTAATCAATACTTGTCACTGAAGAAGTATACAATTTAAATACTAAACTTGCATAAATAATCATCTTTATTTGTTTATATTTTTAGTGTTAGTATTAGTATTAATATACATTTTCTTAGTCTCAATATGATGATAAAAATATTTATTACACTATGTTCAGTGCAAATACATATTCTCGAGCATCAATATATGTTTTCAAGTCATAATATATTTTGTTAATTCTAATATAGTATTTTTTTAGTGTTTATATAGATTTAGAAATGCTACTATTTATTCTTTGTATCATTTTTAACATATTTTTTTGCGAATTAAAGTTAATAAATTATTTTGTTTGCAAATATATTGGTTTCAATCAATATACTATTTATAATCATTATACCAAATCCGACACCAATATACCATTTTAATGCTAATATCATCGTTTTGTACAAATATAATATTAATATTATTATACCATTTTAGTTTCAATTTCATTGTTAATATATTTATTGGGCAAAATATTGTTTCATGATGAAAAGACAAAAGAGGAATCCTATGGAAATAATTAGATGAAATGGAGTGGATGGAATAGAGATGTGAGAATACAAGATACAGATATAGAAACAAGGAAATGAGTTATTGCGTAATTAAATCTATAAATAATTCTTAATTAACCGGTGAGTGTCCAAAATACCCTGTCAAGTTTAAGGGTCAAGATTTAATCTATCATAAAAATTAAAAATTAAAAGAAGCTTTGGATATTATAAAAGAACTCATATATATATATATATATATATATATATATATATATATATATATATATATATTTTTTTTTTACACCAAAGAGAAAAAAATTCAAAGACTATCATGTATTCATTATCCATATCTGCCCCTAAATATGTGCAGTATGATGTGTATATACTATTATATGCATACAATTTCCCTATAGATGATCAAATGCATAAAATAATAATTCATAAAACTTTCTGATCAAAATGCATACTAACATTATTCATATAATTTAATCAAATCGCATTCATATATATCCATTACAAATTAATGAACTCACATATCATAATCCATATAAATAAATTTCAAACTAAAATTCATATAAAATTTAAATTTACAAAAATACTTCAATCTCTAAATTCAATCTAAACATGCCAACAATTTCTTATCAAACCCCTGTTTTTTTTAATATATAAAAATAAGAGATTTTTTGGAAGAGAAGAAATCGGAATATCGAAGGAAAGTTCTATATTCGGAAAATCACTTTCATTTATGTGATTATTTCCTTTGTGGTTCAAGATTTATTTCCTTTTCAGGTGAGAGAGAGAGAGAGAGAGATAGTTACTAAATATGTTGATCAAAGGGCTGCACACAAATTAAAGCAGATCCAAGGGTCTACAAATTGTTAGTACCAACTCCTTGATAATAATATTAGCTTATTAGCAAAACTCTCTCTCTCTCTCTCTCTCTCTCTCTCTCTCTCTCTCTATATATATATATATATATATATATATATATATATATATATACCATTTTGTCTGAATTATATAATGTTATATCATATCTATATACTGTTTTCATCTGATTTATATATACTGTTTTTATCAGAAAGTATATTATATATATTGTTTTTTGTCTGATTTACATATTGCATATATATACTGTTTGTTTGAATTATATACTATTATATGATCATCTATATATTGTTTTCGCCGTCGCGCCTCTGTTTTCAGATCTGAGCAGCCAGTTCCATCGGTTGAACCCATAGGTTCCACTGCGTATGTATCGTACATGGCTGCAGGTTCTCCAACACAGATGGCTTTAATGGAGAATTTTACAAAAAATATTGGCCGTTAATAAGAGAGAAACTTTTTAATATAATTTTCTCAAATGAAATATCACAAGGAAATGGAGATTTCTCAACCTCCTACATATCTTCAATACCAAAAAAAGAAGGTGCTAATATGGCTAAAGAGTTCGGACCAATTAGCTTAATAAGTAACGTATAAAAATTAATTTCTAAAGCTCTTACTAACCAGTTAAGAAAAAACATATTAACCAACTTATTTGTGAAAATCAGTTAGGGTTTGTAGATAATCGGGAGATAGCATAATGTTTTGTTTTTACAAGGAAATTAATCAGTCATGCCCATTACAATAAAGTACCCTTACTTTTATTTAAAGTCTATATTCAAAAAGCATTTGACACGGTTCCTTTGGGTTTTATTACTAAAATAATGGTTCCATCGTTGCATGCTCAAATGAAAGGCGCCGATTGGAGCTCTGTCGTGTTGCCGTCGTGCTTCGGCTGACGTGGTGCCAGCCGTCGCGCATGGGTCGCCCCCAATCGGCGCACAATATCAGTACCCTTAAAATCGCTATCTAAAAATATTTGCAAGTTTTAAGAGAACTTAATTACTAAAATTAGTAAAAAAAATAGTTGGTGGGTAATTTCTTACTTTTCTATGACCATACAACAATTCCTAAATTTCGTTTTTAGATTCTTTTCTTAAGAAAATTATGTAACGCACAACCTATCGATGACAGAATCGTGTCTCGACAAAACAAGGAAATAAGACAACAGTATCCCCACCAAGCGTTGTCAGTTGTTACCTTAATTTTTTTTATGAAGTTTCTCAAGTGAGAAATTAATGTAAGAAAATAAAGAGAAAATGTTCCGCTTGATCAATTGATGTAAATGGGAATCGAAACCTCAGTCTCTAGTATTTTAATCAAGATATCCCAACCAAGGGACCATTTGTAATTACCTTAATCTCGTTGAAATTGATTTTTTTCAAGTAAAATAATTTTAATTTGAGGTAGAAAATGATCGAGTCATGTTTCAATTTGATTCTTCTATATATCGATCCAGTCTTAATTATGGATGTTTCCAAAGAGACATTGAGTAAAACAAACTTAAATTAGATAAATTAATAAGGCAAAGGATATTTATATTTCTAAGGAAAGTCTGATTTTGATGACTGAACTTATTATCTTTTGCTAGTGGGATGTAATATGACGTAAATGGGTCGATGTAACTCTAACTCCCGACTAGAATACAGTGCAGATTATCAATCAATAATTAAAAAAATGTAAAGTCAATTAACAACAAATTAGGGCTAGAAATAAGAAACATCATTTCTACCGGAACAATAATATTTCTCCATGTTATGAAACACACACAAATAGTCACACAAAACAACAACTATCAAATTACACTGATTTATCATGTGTATAGAAATGAAGCTTAAAAGTGACTAGGATGGGTTACAGCTCCTTCAAGATTTTTGATAAATTAATATATATTAGTAAAATTTTAATATAAGAAAATTTCAGAATATATATGTTTATATATATCAGCCTCCTCAATATTTTTACAAAATCAACTTTAAACTTCGTCATTGCATGTGTAACTGCAACTCATCATCTACCGGTGAAAACAAGTCGAGGTGGCTCAACAAGAAAAACAGAAATGAGGTGAAAATTAATATTAATATAATATATAGGAATAATTTTCGTGAACTAATATAACTAACTAAAGTAAAATTACATATTTTCTTGAATTAAATAAAAGCCCATCCAAAGCAAATACAAAGATATCCGGCCCATTATAAATTTCTAAATAGAACAAACCAAAGCAAACAAAAAAGAGAGAAAGCGAAGAAACGAAGGAAAATCCAATCGAGATCTAATCTTAGGGTTTTGAAATGGTTTACATCGATTCATGGGGCGAGTTCGTAGAGCGATCTGTGCAGCTGTTTCGCTCCGATCCCCATTCTGTAATTTCCTTACCATTTTATCTTTTTTTTTGGATTTTTTTTTTGGAATTTTTGCTGATTTTTTTGCTGATTTGTAATGCAGACTAGGTATTCGACGAAGTACAGACATTGTGATGGAAAACTGGTGCTCAAAGTCACTGATAATCGAACTGTACGACTTTCAATTTTGAATTATTCTTCTGATTTTAGCATTTGTTCTTGAAATTTCCTTTCCATTCGGTAAATTTAGTTCTGTATTTCAGTTAAGATGGAAATTGCTGTAACTGTAAGGCTTTCAATTTTGAGGGGAAATTTCATATGTACACTTTCAAAAACTCAAAATGTCGTATTTAGCCTTCAGAAACCGTAAATATATAATTTCATATTCCAAAATTAAATATTTCTAACTACCAATCTTTCTTAACAATTGAAAATCCCAAGGGTTACGTATCAAGATTTAATTATTGAAACCCAATCTTTATGTTTTACGTAATTCTATTTTTTTTCTATATTTAATATGATATGAGAAATGCAGTGCCTAAAGTATAGGACAGAACAGGCTCAGGATTTGAAAAAGATGGAAAAGCTCAATAATATTTTCTTCACTCTTATGTCTCGCGGTCCTGATGGTATTTCACTTTCTAAATTAAAAAAAAAAAATACAAAATACAAAATACTCTATATCTTTGGTTCTATATTCTAACTATAATTTAATTATAGCGGATATTTCGGAAGTTTCTGGAAAAGAACAAGTGGAGCAGCAGCCTGCAAAGAAAGGAAGAGGCAGGAGACAATAGATATGGTGACCTAAAAACATAATTAGTCATCTATTGTTTTAATTTAAATCTGTTATTATGCGTTTTCCTTTTCTGAAATATTGACATGAGTTTTTTTGTTTTCTTGAAACACTAAGTCCATGTTTTTCTGGTAGCCTAGAATATATTTCAGTCAAATAAATTATAGTAGTACCGACAGAATTTTCTTTTCTCGTTGCTCTTGACTGTAATTTCCTAGTTCTTTTTTTCTTTTTCTTTTTTGAATTGAGAGAAGACACCATAGAAAGAAGGATGATGGATTTCTATGAACTCAATTTCAATGGTTTGTTTATATTAATACTCATAATATGTATCTAAATTAACCCCAATCCTTTATTTTTCACCCATTTTTGAGCCTCCTCAAAAGGCTACATCATCATTTTTATCTCGACCGTTTGATCAATATTTTTGTCGAATCTTAGCCATTCATTTTCTCAAATTTATTGATATTTTATGGCAACATTTATGTGGTCATTAAAACATAAGCACATGATTTGTTGAATTAATATTTTGTATTCCATACCCGATTTAGTAAGAACCGTCATGAGTTTGTTTGTGACCATCAGATCTTAATCAGATGGTTTCAATGAATAATGGTGCAAAGTTATGCTCAATTATTAATACTAATAGTTAATGAAGAACTAACTCATTAATATATAAATAATTTTTCTTTTATTCTGTAATAAATTATAATTCTTAATGAAATATTTTATTTCTAATGTTAAAATTATCAAATATAAATTTGTTAGAATTTTCTCTTTAATTTGAGTTTTATATTGTTATGGTTCCAATTTTTTTTTTGCTAAAATATGTGAATATAGACTATATGAAAGAAGACGTATAAAATTAATAAATTCATTAGCTTATACCTTATTTTTCATCTCTCTTTGAACGTTCTCAAGAGACCTATTGTTAATTTTATCTCGGCCGTTGGATCAATTTTTTTTTTAAATCTTATATTTTCATTTAAATTATTACCACAATATCACATGTACTAATAGTTAATGAAGAGTTTACTCATTAAAATATAAATAATTTTTCTTTTCTTCTTTAAAAAATTATAATTCTTAATGAAATATTTATTTCTCATGCTAAAATCATCAAATATAAATTTTTTGGAATTTTCTCTTTATTTTGAGTTCCATATTGTTATGGTTCCAATTTTTTTCTTTGTTAAAATATGTGAATATAGACTATATAAATGAAAATGTACAAAAATGATATGGATATTAACTTATACATTATATATTATTTTTCATCTCTCTTTGAACATTTTCAAGAGATATATTGTCAATTTTATCTCGGCTGCTGGATCATTTTTTTTTAATCTTACGTTTTCATTTAAATTGTTGCCACAGTATCACATAAAGACATATTGTTATGATTCCAATTTCATTTTTTCTTAATAAAATATATTAATTTAGACTATATAAAAGAACATGTAAAAAAAATGATAAGCTCATTCACTCTTATTATATTCTTTTACACTCTTTGAAAATTTTCAAGATAATTATTATCAATTTTCTCTTCACCATCGAATCAAAGTTTTTATCAAATCTTGGCATTTAATTTAAATTATTATCATAATATCACATGATTAGTTAGATTAATGTTTAATGTTATATTTCCGTTGTGTGATCTATCATCTCAAACAAAATTTCAGAATATTGAAAACTATATTATATATTACTTAATGTATTACAGGTTTCATAATAACATATGTGTAATCCATACCATTTTAATATCTAAAAAAAAAATAGCGGTGACAATTTTTTGAAGAAAATGAGTAATATAACATATATATATATATATATATATATATATATATATATATATAATATTAAATATAATTATTTTTTTTTAAAGTTAATCATTTATAATTTAATCTTATGTAGTTTCAACTAAAATTTTCGAAATAAATTACTTTGCATTTTATTTGTTCTGATCTCATTCATCTAAGTATGATTAATACTTAATTTGTTTTAATATAATATTTCAAGACATAATGACATAAAAAATCAAAGATAACAATTTTAAATTCTCATATATTATTTATGTACTATAGATTCACAAACTTTAATTTTGAATTTTTATAATTACAAGTTATATATTATTAGATTGAAATAACTATTAAAATTGAAATACTCGCCACGAAGCGCAAGAATTATCCTAGGAAGTACTCATAATTTGCATCTAAATTCTAAATCAAGTAAAATTGTTTTAGGTCCATTAGGGCCACAACACCAACTTTTCATGTGGGCCTAATTGCATAAATGAAGCATATTTAGGCTTAATTGTAAAACTTGGGACTCATTTTAGGGCCGGCTAATTTTGCCTGTACCGTAATATGGGCTTTGTGATGCTTATCATGCATAAGTGCGTAACTAGTTGATTTGGCGTTATGCTAATCATTCATGCGTAATGTAGGGGCCTTTTTGGCAAAAATTATAGAAAAATCATCTTTCTTTTCTTTATTTCTACTTTCTTTGTTAATTTGGGCTCTGTATCTTGATTTATTGTTCTTGTAGCTTTCGAAATTCGAACGCTATTATATTCTAAGTTCCATTTGATTCCATATTCACGGTGCACGGAGTTCTGTAAAAGCAGCAAAACTGTGCTAGCAAACAACCACTTTATTTTATATTAACAGTAGACTTTAATTAAAAAATAAAAAATCGTAGTAGGCTTGCACATACAAACTCTTATACTAAACTAGCGAGTACCCTCGCTTCGCTTCAGTGTAATTTCTCAACCCGTCTAACCCAAACCGACCCGATCCGTTTTTTGCGGATTTAGAAGTTGTTTGGTTGGATCCGAGTTTGAATATTGAATAACCCGAAGTTATGGATTGGATTATGGATTTGAAGTTCTAAATACATATTAATCCGACCCAACTCGTACATACCAAAATTATATATAGTTATATACTATGTTCAATTTATTTGTTTCCTTTTCTACGTCAAATTTCTATGTTATATTATATATCTAATTTTCAATTATAAACTTAACATAAAAAAAATCTGTATTGATATGACTCATAAATAAAGTCTAAATGTTATAATCAGTAATTGTAATATATATTCACTAGAGAAAAAACACTAGAAAGCCAAAACTTGTCAAGATACACTGTACAAAAACAAAATATGCTTAAATTTGTTGTTCTAATGATTTTTTTGTCATTTTTCTATGTCGATTATCGAATGAAATTTGTAATTTTTTTCATTAATTGGATATTCATATATGATACATGTAGTAAAAGTTCAAAAATATTATCAATCCACCTAACTCGTCCAATCCGCCCAAGAAAATTATAGTCGGGTTTAATAAAAATTTTAGTTGTATGGGTTGGGTCGGGTTGAAAAAATGCAAATCCATTATAGTTGGGTTGGATTGCAACTTTCATACAAACTCGTCCAACCCGGGCCGATGTACACCCCTAGGTATAAGCAGTATTGCAAAAATCTCCGATTTGGACCGATTAATTCCCGATTAGTATCAAATTTCTAAAGAAATGAATGGATTTGGCTAAATCTTTTTGAAAAATCTTTTGTTCGATTTGGGCCATATTTAGGCTGATTTTTTGGCAATTTTTTAGATTTTGACCGATTTTTTCTAACAAGGCCCAAAAAGAATATATTTTTATGCTTCTTTCCAGGAAGTTAGAGACTTTATTTCGTGACTAGGATTTAGTTCTTATCGTGCAACACAACTCGAACATCGAGCGACAAATTTTTAGAAAATGATAGTGTTATTTTACGTGTTATTTATTGGAGGAATTAATTATATTAAAATAATTATTCGACTAATTACCGACTAATCCCGATTAATTCGATTAATTTCAAATCCCCACCTTCCCTACCGAGGAGCAATTTGCGATTTCTACAATATTTGGATGTAATCATAATTTATATAAAGTAAATTATTATAGTTAATTTTTTTAGTAGTTTGATGATAAATATACAAGGAGATTTTTGATAACAACATTAGTTTCTAAAAATAATAGACGATAAAATATGCAACAGCTAGTTTGATGATCCTTCTCTCTCTCCATCAATGGTGTTCTCTGGCTTCCTAGTTCTCTTCCCTCATCTTCTCCCTTCTCCCTTCTCTCTCTCTCTCTCTCTCTCTCTCTCTCTTCTTCTGTACCTCTTTACTACCTCGTCATCTCTCTCTCAAGCCTCTAGAAATGATTTTACAATGCTTATGCTAGAAAATATCCACTCTCTTTACTACCTCGTCGTCTCTCTCTCTCTCAAGCCTTTAAAATAGAAAATGAAGTGTTTAATTTCAACATTTTGAAAGATTGGTTTACTAATATGAATATTTTATTGTATATATATTTTTATGTGATAGTTCTCGCATAATTGAATATATAACACGAAAAATTAATCCAACTAATCATTTGGTTTTATTCTAATAATTAAAATGTAATACTAAGATTTGAAATAAAAATGATCGGATGACTGAAAAAATTTGATAATGGCCTTCTGAGAATCCTGAAAGAGAGGTAAAAAGTACGATAGAAGTTAATGTGCGTATTTTTTTCAACACGTTTTCTTATTTAGTCCATTTTTACGTAATTTTGCAAACAAAATTAAATTGAATGTATAATAATATAAATTCAAAATAAAGAGAAAAATTCTAACAAATTTATATTCGAAAGATTTAGTAAGAAAATAAAATATTTCATTAAGAATTATTATTTATAAAGAAGAAAAAAATAATATTTATCTTTTAAGGAGTAAACTCTTCATACCTATTTTTTATTAATATTTTAACATAACTATGTACCATAATTCATTGGAACCGTCCGATTAATATATGATGACCAAGAAGCAATTTCGACAGTTCTCATGCGGCCAGGCATAAAATAGCAAACAGCAAAAACACCAATAATTGTTATACCTATTAGTATAAGATATAAACAAGTCACAAGAAATCAGAGAAAAATAAAAAATCTAATAGTGTAGATTTAACCATTTTATTTAATGTAGAGTTGAAATAATTGAGATAATATGTCTCTTAAGAATTTCTTGAGAGGCCGTTTCGTTCGTTCTTTTAAATGAGGATGCTAAGACATCCAAATAGGATGGATTCCATTCCTACGTTTGGTGGCATATATATATATATATATATATATATATATATATATATTTTATACCAAAGAGAAAAAAAATTCAAAGACTATCATATATTCATTATCCATATCTGCCCCTAAATATGTGCAGTATGATGTGTATTTCATAATTTTTTTATTTACGAAAATGTCATACACATATTATATAAACTGAAATATTATATACATCTTATATAAAAGATATGAAAATAAAATATTCTCTTACAATGAATAATTTTATTGCACCCTTATGAGATCTCAAAATATTGTTAATTTCATTAGTATGACAAACTTTCTTTGATTGATTGTGCCTTGTAGCTAGAGTTTGAAAACATCATATTTTTTTCTTACAAGGAGGAACTTTACAAAAGTATCATTCATACCCCGACAGGGTACCAAGTACCAAATGGAAAAAATGAAAAATGACTCTTTTATGCTAACATTTTCTATAAAAGAAATAAATTTAGGTGCATTCATTAAAAGTATTGGAGTATTATATATACTCTGGAATAATTAGGAAATTATTCTCTATTAGAATTCACCCTGTAAAATTTCAAAATATCGAGTATATCTCTACAAAGTAGGAAATATTAACTTTTTCCAAGAATTATTTACTATAGTTGATATCAAATTGAAAAATAATTATATTTGTTCATGTAATGTAAAACTGTATTTTCTTTTAGTATAAATTAATTATATGTGTTGATCATGCAATGTAAAACTCAATATTATTTTAGTATAAAATATATTTTCGAAACGGAGCGAGGGTCTTCCTAGTCTAAATTGACGGTACACAAATGACTTAGCGGCACACATATTTGATGTTAGACATATGACTGATGGATAACACATAAACTAGCATGGTTAGGTATTTCATCCTTTTCATCTCTCTCAACAATTGTTTGTTTTGTTAATTTTTCTGTCTCAGGCCAAGTTCAGGCACATTTGGCGTTGTTACAAAGAATATTCATATCAAAAAAAGCTGAAGGGTTGCACGAAAAGGATTTGAAAAGCTCAAAACAGTCCGTATTATTTTTACTTATAGAATTAGCATATTAAACTGGTATATATAATTAATCATCTCAGAGACCACAATACATGATATAAATTAGTTCTAATCTGGTGTAAAATAATGCACGACTCATGCAACATTCTGTTAAAAATCCGCCACTAATAATAAACTAAGGTGCACTTACGATTTTACATGGATTTTCTATATCTATCTAAATAGACAAGTTACAGAGATTGGCCCCACAATGAAGTGATAGCACCGCCCCATGCATGAAAATATTTACTATTACTTATTAGATAGCAATAAAATGCAATATTTCAAGCAATAAACAACTCATGCTTCACAACCAAAATTTTCCCTTTTTGTTCCTCTCTTTTTCAGTTCCACGCAGAATCATTATACTTTTTGGCTAAAAAGTTATAGAAAAATATATTTTGCCCTTAATTTTCCCCAAAAAAATGTCATATACATCATTATTACAACATTATAGTACTTTATGACATCATATGGATATATCCACCGGGATATATTCATCGGGGAGGGATATATTTTATATTCATATGGAATATATTTTCACCCATGTGATGTCATGATAACCAGGGCCGATCACGGCTTTTGGAGGACCCTAGACCAATTTTAGGAAAAGTTCTCCTAAAAAATGTTAATTAAAAAAATTCAAATATAAAAGTCTAAAAATTATGTTCTTTTACTTTCACTTGTGTAAAACATGCAATTTTCATAAATAAAAAATTATGGTTATACATATGTATGAAAACTCAAAAAAAGTATAATGAACCCTAAAAGTCAGGTAAAAATATATTTTAAAAGTTATTTTGTCTAAGATACCAATGCAAATAGAATTCAGTCTCGGTAAGTTATTGGCATCCTAGTTTGTAGTCCTTTCAGGAATAATATATTTCAAAGATATGATGGTTGAAATTGAAATTAATATGGGTTCTCGCTCTGCTTCAAAATTCACTGAATATGATTTGTACCAAAAAATAATAATTAAATTAAATTACACCCAAAGTGGGCTTGGCTTTTCTCTCATTTTTTTAAAACATACTTATATGTATGAAACATAATATATAAAAAGAGCTTTAAAACATACTTATATATGTATGAAGCATAATATATATAAAGGGCCCCTTTAATATTTTGACCCTAGACCTAGGTCTCATTGGCCTAGAGCTAGGGCCGGCACCGATGATAACCTATAAGGCACTTGTGTGGGGGAAATGAAAGGGCATAATAAAAGCCCTCAAAAGTTATGGAAAAGTTATTTACCTTTTTCTATAATATAATAGAATTCAATAATGATAAAAGACTATAATAGATAATTCTATTTGTTTAAACAATGTTTATTTAGAAAATCATATAATATTTTTGAATTATATATATATATATATATATATATATATATATATATATATATATATATATATTTGAATGGGTAGCCAATATGGCTACAAAGACTTTTCATTTAAGAAAAAGGTTGCCACCATTACAATTACATTCCAGGGTCTCATCATTCACGTCCTCATTCCGTAGACTAAGAGATTTCGTTCCTAGCCTAACATACTAAATATCTAAATCTTTGTCTTGAAAACCGCTCTTATCCACTACTTGGTCGTATCTCTGTCCGTTAATATTATCTTGTCCACATGAGGCCTTGAGTTTTGGAAGACTTTGGTGTTTCTCACCTTCCATAACTCCCAACAAGTTGCCGTCTAAACCACTCGCCATTCCATTTTTTTGGACTTGTCGAGCTCCCGGTCTATCCATAGAAGGGTGTGTGTCGGGATTCCCAATCTGGGGTTGATGCTTGGACAAACATTTTGCATGTCTTTCGCCGAATGTCCTTTGCTAAGGGGCATTCAAAGAACAAGTGGCTGCGAGTTTCTGCTTGATTTGCTGTGCAAGATGTGCAAGTATCCAATTGTAATTACCCTCTTTTCTTTAGCCTATCCTTTGTTACTAGCTTATTTTACTGCATTTGCCAGACAAAGAACCTGATTCTTGGTGGAACCTTTAGCTTCTATATTGCCTTGAATGCTTGGTGTTGTACGCCCATATTTACGAAACGATTTTAAGTAGAGTTAACTGAGAATCTGCCCTTATTGTTTGTATTCCATTTTCATTCATCACGTTCATTTGTTAGGTTGACGGTGCTCAATTCTTGTCTCATTTCTAGCAACTATCTTTGCTGGAATGTGCTAAGTGCTCGATCCCATTGTATATTTTCAGGGTCCGTCAGCACTTCATGCATTGATATGTTTTTATTCCTGCCTCTTTTGTATAGCCCTGGGAATTGTTTGCCAAATACGAACTGTGTGTGCCATTTATATTGCCAAAATTTTATATCCCTCCCATTACCTATCTCAGTTCTTACTCTATTTATAAACTTTGGAAGGATAGATGCTAGGACATTGATAAAGAAGCTCTTGTGTGTACAAACCTATGGGCTAGTGGGATTGGCATAGTAGTGTTGCACGATTTTTGTCCAAATTCCTTCTTCTCGCGCTTTGATTTTCCAAATCCATTTCATTAATAATGCTTCATTTGCAGGTTTAGGTCTTTTATCCCTATACCTCCATTTTGTTTGTTGACCCTGAGTAGGTCCCAATTTGCTAGATATTTACCTCTTTGGTAGAGTTAGGGTTTTGCATGGTTTGCGTATTGGCCGTACCTAGGATTCCTTTAAAGAAGTCATTGAACGCATTTTCAATCAAGGGCTGCTCGGATATTAAATGACCTTGGATGTTAATAGCTTGGATGGTGTTGTATTGCCTGTGCGATTATGCTATAGTGTGGAAGTATTTGGTGTTTTGATTACCCTTTTTAAGCCAGGATGTTCTTGAGCGTTGTTGCCATTTAATCTCATTGTTGTTTGAGATTTCGTAAATGAATTTCCTCAGAGTTGTTGCTAAAGTTTTTTAAACTTGATTTAAATGTCTCGACTCCTTAATCTTTTCAAGTTATGCTACTACTGCTTTGGATCTAGATAGGTTGTTATCTACACTTTTAAATTTCTTATCAGCCCAACTTTGCAGGGCCCGTTTGGTTTTGTTAAGTTTTGCTATGAAATTAAGGGTCGGGTTAGATGAGTGTCTTTGCTGGGACCAAGAGTTGGCAATAATCTCACTTACTTCAGGATACTTGAACCAAAAAAGTTCAAACCGGAATCTAGGTGTCTTCTTTGATGGATTACGGAATTGTAAGAAGAGGGGGACATGGTCCGAGGTGGGGTCCATCAGTGGTCTTAGAGAGGAAATTTGGTTGAAGGAGAGCCAATGGGATGAGAGGAATATGCGGTCTAATTTGCTAAAAGTAGGGTCCGCCTATAACTATTCCAAGTGAACTTTCGCCCAATGATATTTTGCTCAATAATTTGAAGTTGATCTATCATGTTATTGAAATGTAGTATGGATTCTACGTATGGTTGTTGCCCGTTGATTCGCTTGGATGCCTAATTAGATTGAAGTCACCTAATAGGATTCATGGCAAGTCATTTTGTTGACGAATTATTTGTAGTTCTTGGAGGAAAGTGTCTTTGCGATTAGTTACGATTGGACCGTATGCGTTTGTGAGCATAAAAGTAAAATGGTTATAAGTAAGGGTTAAGGTGGATGTGAATGCTAAGTTTTGTCTATTGATACATGTAAAATCATTAGACCAAGCCGTCAAGAGACCACCTCTAGAATGGGTGGCATTCATAAAGAAAGAATTAGCTAAATAATTAGGACAAATTTGAGAACTCAAAAAAGGATTGCCATCATTCAATTTAGTCTCTTGCAAACATACAATCTTACATCTCGCATCTCTAAGAGTGCTTTTGACTATATTACATTTTCTCGGGCCACCAAGACACCTAACATTCCAACTTACAAGAGATAATTGTGCTAGATTCATAACTAACAAAATAAGGTGCTACAAAATATTTAATAAAGCTAAATACCTAAGCTACTGGAGAAGTCTAAGCTTGACCATGGCTGCTGCCGATGGCTTCCTCACCAAGAGCTATGTTGTTGTTTTGCTCAGCTTCCTGGTAAGAAACATCATAGTCTTCCACATTAAGTTCTCCTATCTCATGGTCGCCGAGGTCAGCAAATTCACCCAAGTCTTCGTCCTCAAATTCACCAATATCACCGTCGAAATCACCCAAAACTTCCACCTTCCCTTGAACAATTTCTCCTTCAGCCAATTCCCCTTCTTCCATTTGGACATCCTTGATTTGATCAAGTGGTTTTGCCGTAGCGTTACTTGCCTCAAGTGTGCTATCTTGAATTTGTGAGGAGTCTAGTGGCACCGCAGGGGGGAGGTGTCTCCCAGGAACAAGACTTTTTTTGCCGCCGATGGAGTCTCTTGAGGGAGATACGAGCCACAGAAGACGGCAAGTTTCGATGCCATGTCTCTGTTCAATGGTTGGCGTCGAAGCTCGCTCCAGTCAAGAGTGCCAAGTAATGATTGTTTTGCTGCCGGTGATATCGGTTTTGGGGTTACCGTCTTTTCTCTGCTGTTGGGGGTGCTTGAAGCTGAAACCGTCTTGGCAGCTTTGGTTAAATTCCTAGTGGACTTTCTCTCTAAGGCCGGATTTGTGGTGATGGGCTGATCAGGCCCAGCGATTTGCAGTAGGCCACTTGGGGCCCCTGATTCTTGTTGGGCTAAGAGTTTGCATTTTTTGGACTTGGCTGGTGGGTCGGAACAGATCGATGCTTGAGATCCAATGGGCTGGATTGGCTGGGGTTCAATTTTACTGTTGTTAAAGTTTAATGCAGAGGGATTAGATGAGGCTACAGGAGGTTATGGGATCATTTGTAGAGAGTCGGCGGTCTGTTGATTTATTTTGACTTGGTGAATCAGATCATCAAGCAGTTTGTGAGCCTTCGACGGGGTCGATGACTGGAGGATTTCGTGCAGTAAGATCATGCTGAAGGAGGCATGCGGAGGGGGTTCCAATGGGTTATCTTCCGGAAGGGGGTCTTTACCTTTGTTTTTCCGTCGTACGAGCTCCACTTCGAGTTTTTCAAAGAGGGCATCCGCCGGCTCGTGATCAATGTATGGCGATTTGACGAATGGCTCGTCATCCCACCCCACTACCATCAATTTTATCGGAGCCTGGATTCCTTGGCACTGGGTGAGTACAAAACTTGGAATGTCCTGGAGATACGATACTAGGACAACAATGCGGAGCTTTTCCATGGACGGCACTTGGGACAGAGGTCCGTTACGTTTAAGAGAGCCAAACGAGCTTGTGAATTTGCGCAATTCGGCTTTCCGCCAAAGGTAGGAGGGTAGGTTGACAAGGTCAATCCAGATTCTAAACTGGAGAGTTGCCAGTTGGCCGCCATGTCTCGGATTCCAAGGGAAGAATACGAAACCAAGATTTGCCATTTGTGCGGGGGGGGGGGGGGGGGGGGGGTGTCCGTTAAGAGTTTTGGAGCAACCGATTTGGGAAAGGAGAGGATGTAGCGATCACCTTGGAGGTGAGCTACTTGAATTGAGGATTCCCATCTCCTTGCTTTTCCTAACAAATGCTTGACATATGACAGCAAGTGATCTTTGACCAAACGGGCGTCGATAACGACGCACCGTTGAGTCCTTGCAAAATCAGCTTTTGTGTGCTCTGTTTCTTCAAATAAGCATTGCGCATAATGAGTGCGAAATTGTGGCAGGCCACCACCGTCAAGGTGTGCCGTAGGGATCAAATAGTTGACCCTATTTGCTAAGTGTGAAAGGTTAAGCTTTTGATTGTAGTGCTTGAAGGAGTGACCTGTCTTGTCACAGTTAATGCAATGCAAAGGTAAGGGGCAAACCGGTACAACATGGCCATGTTGATAGCAATTGATACAGCGATTGAACCATAGCTTATGTGCCGGGTTTGGAGGGAGAGGAACTTTAAAAGGAAGTTCTTCACGTTGCTCTATAGTCTCTGAGACATCCATCGAGTTTCTGCTGTGAGTGGAGGAATTTGCCTGCCCGTGGTTATTGTGAGTGTTTTTAGATTGTGCATTTGTGTTGTTGAGCGGGGAGAGGGTGGCCGGGTTGAAGTCCGAGACCACATTAGGTTCGCGGCTGCTCGATGAGCCGTGTGAGGTGGCGCGTGAGGATTTGAAAGGACTGTGCTTGGAGTATCGGTTGCGTGGAGCGAAATATGCGGAAGCTTGAGTGTTGGTGTTGCGATTTGAGGAATTGTGATGAGAGTTTTGGGCCATTTGAGAGGGATGAGAAGAGCTCTGTTTCATGAAATTGGGTTTCTTTAGTTTGGGGTGGAAGGGACGTCGGTATATATAGGCTGTTGGGGAGAAGTTTAGAATTTGAAATCGTTTCCTTCTCAGATAGCTTTTTGTTGGGAGAGGGGATGACTTAGCCTCTTTGGTGAAAGTCTTCCAGCTGGGTTTTCTCTGATAACTGTACCAACCATCTCCCAAGGCTTGTAAGACTCTCTTCCCCATGATGGGGCTGAGAGGAAGCTTATAACAGTTCGTAGGAGATCTTTTCTCCTTTGTCTATGAGAGAGCCTTTCTATTTGCTTTAGTTTGACTTAGCTAAAAGCAACCGCCTGAGTTTCTGATTCCTTGTGTACGAAGAGGGGAGGAAAGCTTTGTTGCTATTTTGATACTTGTAAAGTTTGAATCTCTCTAGATATGTGAGGTGTTTTGTCTTTGTGCTTCAGTATGCATAGGGGAGATAGTGGAATCGCCTAAGGAATCGCCAAGTATTGTCTTTTATTGAAAGAGACATTCTCCCCAATTCATTTCTGCTTCTATCTTCGAGGTCCAAATCATTATTATCAAGCAGATCAGTTTAATAATTTCTATTTTTAACCAATTATAAATGTAGAAATTATCACATAATATTGTACATATCAGAGATCATACCCTAATTAACACACTAATACTTAATATTGTTAACCCAAAAAAAGTATTTTATTTTAAGCATATATTTGAGAGTAGTACAATGCACATCATTATTTTTACATATAATTATTCCAAACTTTGGATTAAGGACCCAACACAAGTGAGCCAACCCATTATATCAAACAAGAAATGATACTATTTTCCACCACGAAAACAGAATATTTGTCGGCAATTGAAACCGCAAAATAAATTGAATGATTGATGTCAGAATGATACGAGGGAGAAACAAGAAAATACAATACTTTCTGTGAATAAATTGGTAATAGCTATGTGAACCGATTATCTTCAATAGCCACACGAAACTTATCAAATCGACACATCATTGTTATTAGAGAACTGATTGGATATGATAAAGTCATTGCTAAACATATCATGACTGAAAATCAATTGTCAAATATTTCCACCAAAACACTTTCAAGTGAAAAATTCATTCGCTTTCCAGAATTGATAATCATGACGAGCAAAAACATTAAGGAAGCGTTAAACTAAGTGTCTTTTGTTTTGCAATATTGGTTTCCATAAAAACATTCGCTTTCAACAATGTTTTAAAGAAAATATTTACATCATCCGCCATCACCTAACCATCACCACTTTATACATTTTCAGTTATACATTATACTTTTATATAGAACTAATTAAAAAAAAAAGTATATCTTTTGATATGTTCATTCTACCGTTTTGTATACCAATATATATATTTTTTATTATGTTATACTTTTCTGTATTTCGGCGATGTTGTTGATAAATAAGTCGGTGTTGCCTACCAAATTCCTATGTTTCGGCGATGTTGTTTTGCAATATTGGTTTGAGTAGTAAGGTCTATGATCCATTAATATTTAGGGGTGCTTTGAGAAGATTTCTTACCGTGGAAAGAATAAGATACACATCAAATGTATGTGCATGTGAAAGGATAGTATATCCTAATATCCATAGTTGCAAATAGCACGAAACGCTACGTGTCAACGGTAAAACGCTGTACGCTGTGGGTTTTTTTACACTATATCTTTTTAACTATAAATAGCATCTTTTGGGCTATAAAAATAAGATATTTGAATTTAAGACTTATTTAATGAAGAAATAGTATAATTACGATATTTTTTGAATAAAAGTAAGCCAAATTATTACTTTTCTTTTACAAAAAAATATATTTCCTCTAGATGATACTTAAAGATATCATCCGCTACATACTATAACATTCACTATATCGTACGCTGTAGCATTCGCTACGAGCTATACGCTACCAAAATGACCTCAACGCTGCAAACTGCTAAACGCTATTTGCAAGCTTGCTAATATCCATAAATATGTGCGCGTAAGTGCCTTCAGAATAAGTATGTGCGTGCGTACAGTGCCGGCCCTGGCCCAAAGCAGACCAGGCCAACGCTTTGGGCCACATCAATGAAAAGGCCTCCTATGATGTATGATAAAATAGCTGAGAAACAATTTAAAGAAGATAAAAAAGTAGTATCAATATAGCCCAGCCTGCTCCCCTCAATTCTTTCATGTGTGTCTTATTCTTGTGTTGTTTTTCGTGTACAATCATAACAACACCCATTTCCTCAGAATACAGACCCGCTTCACTATTTGTAGATTAAAAAGCCGGGCCGAGACAAAATTGTAAAGAACGAGTTCACCATATAATCACGCCCTAGTTTTGTCTTTATTTAATTTCACCATATATCCATAAACTTTATCATATTTACAGATCATGTCGTTTTTTTTGAATAAAAAGAATGTTATATTGAATATAATAAACTTCATTGATTTTATAGAACAAAACACAAGATGTATAAAATAATAAATAAATTTCTTCATAAAATTACAAAAATCTGCACAAAATTGTATATATTATGTTATCTAAACATTGAAAATCAATCATATATATTATTTCTACTGTCAAATATTTATATAACTTAAGATATGGTAAACTTCAAATATTTTTTACATAATCAAAATTCATAGAAATAATTTTCTTTTCTAGCTTTTTAATATTTTAATAGAATACAATTTATTAATTATTTTTTCCTTACATTATATAGTATTATATTTGAGAACCCGGACTTAAAAAAAATTTGAGAACCCCAAGTCAATATCGCTTGGGGCCTATGCAAACACCAGACCGGCTCTGCGTGCGTAAGTGCTCTCTAGAACGACATATCACTAATAAGCATTTATTATGTATCATTTTATGTTATAAGGAAAATAAGAAAAACAAGAAAAATAAATCAAAAAAGAGTTGATTAATTTTCTCTCTTCGCTTTGATTATTCCTCTTTCAAATTATCACTCTCAATCAAAATCGCACACAAACTCATTGTAGTATGGGACCGCCGAATTAGGCCCAAAACAAATGCTCCAATGAAAATGTATGTAAAAAGAACAATAATGCAAGAACAGACATGGAGAAATTCTGCCGATTGCTTCAGAGGCATGATTGACTCGGCGTGAGAAGGAATTTCGCAATTTAAAAACTATACATAAGGCAAGCAATTCCGAAAGAACCGAAAAATATTGACAAGAAAATAGCAATTGGTTTCGCTGCCGCCTTTGCATATCTATGCAATTTTATATCACCATGCAGCAATTCATGTAGCACTAACAACGGGGTAAGAGTAAACATAATAAGAGCCAAGATCTTGACAAAAACAAAATTAGTTATCCGTATTGGGGAGGTTTCAATTCATGTAGCACTAACAATGGGGTAAGAAGTCCTCAAAAATAGAGATGTGACAAGCATGCATCTCCAAATGTGAGAAAGTAGAGAATCAAAGCTGAAGAAGGGATCTTATTGTCTTGTTTCCGAGCTTCTTCATTTGATTTAGGGAGTAGATTTTCCTCAAGAGATGCCATGATTATGCTTGAGAACAGCACCGCTCGAAGGGATTTAAATTCTCACCAACTAGCTACCAGCGCATATCCAACGGCAAAATTGAACTAAATTTCTAAAGTTAGTAAACGATTTGTCATTCTTTTTTTGAAACCGTTGTGATTCGTTCTTTTTTTTACTGGTATAATATAATTTTCTATTTCGTCCGGTTCATGTTCAAAAACGTCAAAATAACAAATCAAAAGTTCGCACCACTGTTTTTACAAATTGATTTTTTGTTTTAGTGCTGATCAAAGAAACAACCGTATTAGTAACCGGTAAAGGCAGTAACCACTTTTTACTAATTTAGATTAGATTAGAAATTCTTTTCTGTTTTATGTTTTGCTGCTTCTTCCTATACATCATACATGCATATGATCCTAATGAGCAATCCAACTCCAAGAAGACTCTAGTCCCAATCATGACCATTATTATCGTATCGCCTGAAGTCCCTGTCCCAGTGATAAATGAATATGCGCCTTCTCAATCGAAGAAGCCACCAGCAATTTTGATTTTGCACGCTCTGACATTCGTAACTACAAGCTTGATTTATCTCGATCTTTCACTGGCCAAACCTTTCGGAACCTCCGTAATATGCCAGATTTTCGCAATTCTCTGTGCGATCTTGTGTGTCAGTGTGTTGATTTATTTCCCGTTTAGAGTTCTCAACATATTGTTGAACAGTGGAATGATCAGACTGCATGGAATTGTTTGTTTGATCTTCAATGCAACTTTGAACATCACCCACGCATAATTTTGTGAAAACTGTTGTGCAATCATTTGTCAATCCTTTGATATATTAGCAATTTTATTTTATCAGTTTTGATATCATAGCAATTTTATTGTATGGATAAATGATCATTAATTCATGTATTTTATATTTGAAATGCAACTCAAATCACTTAATTGTTTGAAAATGGGCTTTAATTAACTCATCCAAATGGAGTATGGACTATTGGACTATGTCTATATCCTCAGACTGAACTAATCAGAAGATGACACATCATTCAACTAAATGACGATTTGAGCTCTGATTGGTTGGTCAACTTTAGAAGAACCTAACAATTCCTCTGATGTTGCTTTTTCTATTCCTCCTGCCATTCATCCGTCACATCAATCTATGATTCGGCATTATTTAATCTTTTCGGTGAAATGACAAAAGAAATGACTATATGAGTCACAGATTAAAATATTAATGGTTACCAAAAAGAAAAATTCTATAAGCCCCTGTATTTTCTGGATATCATAGGAAACACCTATATTGTAGATATCCTATTTATGAAGTAAATTGGACTTTTTTCATCTTATTATGAAGTTAATTTTAACATAATATATTGTTTTTGAGTAAAATATTATTCAGTTATGACCTAAATTGTTAATTTTTCATATTTACTTGTGTTCAACGTTAAATTTCAATGAAGAACAATCAAAAACATAAATAAAGAACAAATTACTATAATAGTATCTCGCAGAAGTTTGCTAGTTCAAGCGGTAAAGAACCCGTCAACTTTGAAAGATATTCAAATTCGAGTCACGACAAAGATATTTAGCTTAATATTTAGCAAATTTAACAATTAATTAATCTGAGTTGTCTAAAAAACAAAAAGAATATAATATAACAATAGTATCTAAAAGTATACCGACTTTAAAAATATTCAGAAAATATAGGGGCTTATGGAATAAATAATATATATGTAAAACAATAAAAAATAATACATAAAAAAATAAAAAAAATATATTGAACAGCTAAAAAAATAATATATCATCATATTTTGGACATATTCAAACCCCTCGTTTTCAAATTTCCCTTTCAAAAATATTCTGAAATTGTAAGGGGATTTAGAAACTTCCCTACTCTTGTCTAACCAAGTGAGCCTACTCTTGTCTAACCAAGTGAGCAGGGCCCTGACCTGTTATTTCACTCCACATCCGGTGCTCGTCTTTTCCTCTTTACGTGGGGTCTAAGCTACCGGGTTAACGGATGCAATAAATAACTCAGTTCGACCCGTTATGTTGGGTGAAGTGAGGCTGTGTTGTTTTTGCACTTTCGGAATCCGAGGCCTCAAAAGCTGTGTCTGCTACCTTCTGGTGAATTTACCACATCTTTCTGTTTACATGCGTAAGTGCCTAAGAAGTTAATTATTCGAGTTCTTTTTTAAAATATAGTTTTTTTTTATTTAGGGAGTTGATACTGCGCGACGGTACTGTAATGATTCTGTAATGACAGTATATAAAAATTGAAAAAAAATATATAAATTGAAAATAAACAATATATAAAAAATTCATTCGGTAAAACAATATATATTTTAAAAAATAAAAACAGTATATAAAACATATAAACTAAAAACAAATAGTATATAAAAATTCATTCCGTAAACAATATATATTTAAAAAAATGAAAACAGTATATAGCGTATATAGAAACGCGAGAAAACAATATATAATTTCAATCCGTCGCTACATGATCGCTACATTACCCCCGTCGTGATTTCCCATTTCCCTTTTATTTATTGTACAAGTATAGTTAATTTTTTTAGTTTGCAAAATTAGTATTTTTGTCGTTCTCGTTGACGGTAACTATTTTATTTTTGGCGAAACCTGAAATCGCCGTCCCATTGGTACACAATTTTTCTTTATTTTTTGAGTTTATTTCCTATTAAAAAAAAATCAATGGGAACACTGATTTTTTTTATATTATTTTTCAATATTTAGTTTCTATTAAAAAGAAACAAAAAAATTGGTGCTGCCAATGAGGATGACGATATCAGATTTCGCCATCTCCATTGACGAAAATACTCCTTTTACAAACTAAAAAAAGTGACACCACTTTTTCCAAATAAAGAAAAAACAACTCTACTCAATAAAAGAACTCATAATGCCCTACAGTTTATTAAAAAAATTAAGAGATAATTAACTGTCTTAAGTTATAGATGTATGATATTTAATTATCTTCATCCGAATTATATATATTATGAGAAAAATAAGATAGATAATGATATTTAATTATCTTCATCCGAATTATATATATTATGAGAAAAATAAGATAGATAAGTGGCCAATAAAATATAAAATCAGGTATAAATCCAACTGTAAGGTACAGGTATATTGATGTCTTAACATCAACTACCAAATTAGACTTTTGACCAATAATCAAAATCATACCAAAATCCTCGTATATTGATGTCTTAACATCAACTACCAAATTAGACTTTGATCAATAATCAAAATCATACCAAAATCCTCAATTAGTCGGTGGTGAACTCACCGGCTCTCGAGCACACTCTTACCAAAAAAGTAAAAAAGAATTTAGAAGCAATCAAAAACTCTATAAAGTGAAAATCTCTCTCATCATCTCCACTCTTCACCAAACTAGACCCTCCTTTTCTTCATTAGACTAAAAAGAATATGAAACATGGTACCCACAACCAGCTTATTTATCATCGGCATCACAAAAAAATATAATAAGATTATAAAAAAATATATTGATATATAAAAAGATAGCATAAGTATATAAAAAGTATCTCTGTCAAAAAGCTTACTCAGGATAATCTCATCAAGAGGGAAATCCATATAATAAACAGATGTTATCTCTGTCAAAAAACTCTTGAAACAGTCGAACATCTCGCTGGACAGTGTTGTTTCTTACAGCATGTCTGGTCCGAGCTCAACCAGCTACTCAGAGAGGCTAAACCTTCAGATCCATTTACACATGTGATTCGATTTGTTAGTGAAGGAAGAGGAGATGAAGCTTTAATACAGAGTTCGATAGTTTTTCTCTTTTGCATGTGGAAAGAAAGATGTAAGAGAGTCTTTTCCGATGAGAGGAAGAGATGTGGAGAGCTTGTGGAGGAGATTAAAAGCGAGTTAGATCTGATTAGATCCGTTCAAAGGAGACGAAAAAAGGTGGATTCAGCCATGGCGCCGCCAGGCAGATCGCTCAAGAAAAGAGAGAAAGAAGAAGAGAGAGACAGTGGCGTGTAATAAAAGATTAGGTCTGAAAAGACATAGATATTTTCAGACAAGAATCTCTAATTCTTAGTTTTTACATAACTAAGAAAAGACATTCTTAGATTCTAAAATCCGACTTTTTGTTTTCTGATTTAGATAGGGGGATTGGGCTATGCCTGGGGATGTAATTCTATAAGCCCAGATTTTTTATTTCTTTCTTCACTTTATATATTTTGTGTCGAATGTAAAAAGAAGGAAGATTATGTAACAAATCTTACAAATATATATAAAAATATATTTGGAAGGGGGATAATAAGCCCCCTCCAAATTTTCTCAAAAAAAAAAGTATATAAAAAGTATATTGATACATAAAAAATACTTTTTCAATTAATTATGTATAAAGATATCATATAATGAATAACTGAAAATATATAAAAATATGATAGAGTGATATTTAGATGATGTTTAAACGGGCAATTCGAATGTTTTCTCAAAAAATATACCTTCAAAACTATGATAATGTATATCTCCAGTTTTGTTATGACAGAAGAGGAATGGAAGATGAGAAGTATAGTGGTGGTCAGAGTGAAATAAATAAACAAACATTAACATAAACAAAACATGATAATAAAATTCTGCCTGTTCCCTTCTTCCTCTTCTTCTCCCATTCTTCTTCCAGCCTCCGCCTACGCCTCCGCATCCTCTCCATTCCGTCCGCCGCACTGGATGCCTCCAGTAAGTATCTCCGCCCGACAACAATGAGAGAGAACGAGGAGGAGGAGAAGAAGACTGCCATGGACGCTGCGTCGGAGGAACTTGAGCGGAGGAGCCAGTATTTGAGCTCTTTGATTCAGCGCACCAAGCTCAGAACAGAGAGTGACTCAGAACAGGAAGTGGGTAAGAAGAAAGAGAAGGTGAAGGTGAAGGAAGAGGTTGTGGGTGTGGAGGAAATGGAGGGAATGGAGGAGTTTATGAGGAAAATTAGGGTTAGGGCTGCGGACATGGCGCCGGCGCTTCAGCGGAGGGCTTTTAGGTGTGCGCGCGAGGTGTTTGTTACGATGCCTAAGTTAGAGAGCAAGAGACTTGCATTGGCTTTGAAGAAGGTATGCTTTAAATTTGGGGTTGGTTGAATGATTCTGATTTTAGTGTATGAATTGATTTGAATGTTTGATTTGGGTTTCTTGGCTGATTGATTGACTGTTGAATTGTAATTGGAAATACTGATTTGTAGAACTTGTTTAAGTGATTTGATAGATTGGTTTTTTAGGAGATTTTGATAGGATATAATAAAATTGACGTGAATGCTTTCTGCTTGGATTAAAATATCTTGTTTTTAGGACCAATTGCTCAATTGAGGAACAATTAGGCTTTCATTTGCGATAACTAGGTTAATCCAACCTTAATTGCCCAATTGTGGGTTAATTGTGACTTGCTCACATGTTATTTTTCTTTAAATATGATTAATTGTGACTTAACCCACATGTTAATTGTGATTTACCCACTTGTTACTTTTTCTATAAATATGATTTTCTCTCAATGATTTTTTTTAAACAGGAATTTGATGGTGCGTATGGGCCGGCATGGCACTGCATAGTCGGCACGAGTTTCGGATCTTACGTGACACATTCTTTAGGCGGTTTCTTATATTTTTCCATAGACAAGGTCTATGTACTTCTCTTTAGGACAGCTGTTGAGCCGCTAGCGCATTAACCATGAATCAATGATTGATTATATTTTGTCGAAAATTAAAAAAGAGGGAAAAGGTTGTGGGTTTTGATTTGAATCGACACGGGTTGTGTTCGTGTATGGATGGACAGTTTGAGGGAACTACGGCTTGTAATTTGTAAATTGCTAATTTGTAAATTGCATTTCTATCCTTTTGATGACATGAACTTTTGATTCCACTTATGTTTTAGTTTTAATTTCTTTTTAGTTTCCTTTTTTTTTCAAAATTTATTGCTCTTAGGTCTTGCCTCTTGTCACATTGTTTACTTTATCTTTTGTTGCTATTTTTGAAGCTTGACAAGAAAACTCATCTTCTATGCCTTAATTTGGTTGCATCAAAATTTAAAATGACAATGATTTTGTTTTCTTTCATTCTCATGATTTCAATCATAACATCAATCTAAATCCCATTACTCCCCACAATCAATCCACTATCAACACCTTACACAAATCACAAACCCACCAAATCCAATCCCCCAACCCCACATCCCCTCAAACAACCATCTCGGCCTCCTTCAAACTCTCCGGAATCCCCACATCCAACCGCATCGTGGTCCGATACTTCTCCGGCACTTCCGCCCCGGCCCCAGCCTGCACACAGACCTCCACCACAGCTGGCGCCTGTCCATAAAAACTCTTCAGCTCTCTCTGCAACTCCCCTTCGCCTTCCGGCACGTGCCAAACGTACCTCCCCGGCACCAAATCCTCAATCACGGCCGCCTGCCACCCGTGCTGTCCGTTCCTCTGCTGATGCTTGTGGGCCCCGCAGTTCTGGGCCTTGTGCCCGGTCGGGCCCACGTGCAATTCCGGACAATATCCACACACTCTTACACAATACTTCTTCATCAGTCTCTCTGCGCCGTTTCTTACTATTTCCCACGCCTCTATCGTCTCCTTCGCTAACTCCGCAACTTCTTCTCCCATCGGCAACGGCAAACCGGAAATCTCCTCATCCGGAATAATTTCCAAAAGAGGAATCTTATTTTGCTCATCAGGATTTAAATCGGGTAAATCATCTTCATTCGCATCCAATATCTCCGTCCGTCCAATCCTTATCACCGGCTTCCTTCTCCGTTTCGTGGGTAGACCCGGCACGTCAACACCGGCCTGAATGCAGAGCTCGATTAAGGCGGGGACTCGAGGGGTGGAGAAACGCTCGTGGTGCGGGATGCGAGGGCCGAGACGGTCCGCCAGGTGGAAGCACTCCATTGGCGGGAAGATGTCCTCGGTTGAGAAAGTGCGGGCCCAATCGTGCATGCCGTTTCTTTGGCTTGCACGGACGCCTCTGCATGTGCGGAATGGGTGGCCGGTCGGGCCCACGTGGATTTCGTTGCAGAATCTGAGAGAGAGAAAGAGGGAAATTTGTTTAGTGAGAGTTTTTTTTTTTGTTTTTAGGTAGAAGTGGTGATAAATTAGGGTTTAGACAAGGTCTATGTATTTTCCTCGCTTTTTTTTTATTGAAAGGAGAGTATTTTTTTTGTTCCACTTCTATGTTTTGATGCCAAAGAGTTATGAATTGAACTCACAACCTATGATTTATTGTGTTCTACTCAACCACTTATGAGCCCATTGACATGTATTGCGATGGTCAGCAAAATATGTTGTGATGATCAACGAAAGAATTCAAATTTATCTATCACAAAGTACATTTTGCTTACCATCTCAACACAGTTCATTGTCCATCTATCAGTGAGATATGGGCAGAATCTTAGGAGAAGAATAAACTTTTTTTCTTTCCAATATGTCAAAAACATTAAAAAGAATGAAAATATTACTTGCAGGCTTGTACAGGCACGACTCTCATGAGCTTCTTCAAGCAATTAATCAACGTCACTCTTGCATTAATAACCCCATAAGCGACCGGAATTAGTTTCTTTACCAACAGACCGTTTCTTGGAGGAAAACTCGGGACTTTCTTGCCTTTCAAGCTCTTGAGTCTCTCTCTCGCTCTTCTTCTCAGCTCCAAAACCGGCACCGGAAACGGCTTCTTCTCTCTCTTTGAGTATTGCCGTGGCAAATCCGCATTTTGAGGGTAATTGCACGTAATTACCATTTTGCCCTTGCAAGCATTCCTGTGTGATGTTTGAATAGAATTAAGAGTATTTGAGATGTGAAATAAGTGGAATTTGTGGAAATTGAAAAATTGAGGGAAATAAACCTGAAATGAGGACGTATCAGATATGCGTTCAGTTGATCCTTGACCTGTATCATGCAAATTTATAATTCAAATATATAAATTCAAGTAATAACTCTCGTTTCCATTTCACATATTTATCAAACAGGAATGATCCACATATCCTTAGAACTTCAATTTTAGACAAAAAAATCCAAAAAATAAGAAAAAAAAGAGGTGCTAAAGACCTTATTAGTGGAGCTTGAACAGTCAAAACGAAGGCCCCAAAACTGACTGAATGGAGAAGCGAATTTATGTGAACTGGAGGGAAGAACTGGAGAAGAAGAAGGAAGGAGCGGGAATGGAGAGGACCTCATCGTCATGAAGAGCTCCGCTGCCATTAATCGAGAGCTTGGAGTGGAGCTTGTGTGAGGAATAATATCTTAGACTGGATAGAGAAGGCAGAAGAGTTTATGTTGGGCTTTGAGGGGCTGGTTAATTGAGCCCACGATAAGCCTATAGAGTTTGGATATGTCATGATATTACGACTTTTTTTTTTATATACCACTCTATTTAAAAATAATTCAGCAAATACCATTCATTTTAAAATAATAGGGTATCTACCATTTCCGCCACTAGTGTTCCGTCACTAGTAGTGGCGGAACATGTGGATTTTCAGTTTTTTCAAAAATTCCCCATTTGTCTGACTAAACAGGGTTAATTAGTGTAAAAAAACACTGGCGGAACATGAAAAAATTAATTTTTTTGCGTTTTTTTTCTGTTCCGCTAGTGGCAGTGGCGGAACACGTTTTTTTTCACTAATTAACCCCATTTTTGAAAAATTAAAAAATCCACATGTTCCGCCAATGGTAGATATCTCATTATTTGCTGATTTATTTTTGAATAGAGTGGTACAAAAAAAAAGTCTGATATTACAACTAGCCCAGCTTTATTTTCTGATTATTGCATTGCATTTCATTTTTTGTTTTTATTTTTTTTATTAAAGAATTTATTTTATTTTTTGTTTTTTGACACAACATATCAGGTTGAATCGGCTCGGGTTGGATCGTAAGCCGAGTAGAATCTTGAGGTAGGTTCGGTTCGGATTGGTCATGTTGTGATATCAGAACAATTGAGTTGTTTTTAGATCAAATCGGATTTCTTGATCATGTTGAGTTTGTTATTATCAATCGGATTTAGTAACGTCTCATGTTTGTCACTCATTTTTTTAGTTTCTCAAGTGAGAAATATTTCTTAACAAAAAGAAGAAAAATTGGTTATGCTCCACCTATTGATTAATATGAAATTAGACTCCCAAGCTCAATCATCTCAATTAAGATACTCAACCATTAGGTTAGGAAAGATCACAATGATTTCAAATTTATCTTTTTCGAATTAATTCTAATTTCTGCTCTGACGAATTTTAAACTGTTGTGTTTAGTTTCAATTTCAAGTTGTTTCAAGTAAATAAGAAACCCTACATCCTTATGCAAGAAAAGGATGGACTAATCAAATCTACATCCTTAACCTGAAAGCTAACAAAATAGGTGTAAGAAAAGAAATGGATTTTTCTCAACACCCAAAATCAACATCGAATGGCATTTCAATCCCATGTTAATTCCCCTAAATCATCCCTCTTACAACAAAATAATAAATTTGGTGTAATAGTAATAATATTAATAACAATAAAACTAACAATAACAAATTTAGTGAAGTAATAATAATAATAATAATAATAATAATAATAATAATAATAATAATAATAATAATAACAATAACTGCAGTCTCGATAATATAGGGCTTTGAATTTTTAGTAATATCATTTAAAACTTGTGATATTTCAAGAAAGAAAATTAAGAATATTTTAGAAGTATAGGTATTAATGCATATATATAATTTCAAGCAATCTTAAAATATTACAAGGTTTTGATTGAGTTTTCAAATTTCTTAACCATACTTTTTAGATGTAACCACTACTTTGCCTAAGTAAGCTATTAATCATCTACAATTTAAAAATTATCATCTAGAAAAAGAACCCTTCAATTCACAAGTTAAAATTGTTGATGAATAAAACTTTGCCCAATTTGCATGCTTAACCCCAAAACCAACCCTCTCTTTTCCTTTCAACAAGCATATGTCTGTTACAAAGAAAATAAAATTAAACAACCCCACCAAGAAAAATAACCAAACTTATAGAAAACGACATGATGATTTCACACACAAATGCACACTATATAACCTCGTACAACTTGCATATCCAAACCACAACTCAAACAATCACAAATCATTCCAAATTCAAAAACACCTGAAAAAACCCCACAACAATGGCGCATTTAAGGGTGATTTTGGTATTTGTTTTTGCATTTGCCATGACAATTTCTAGCATATCAGCAGCAACAGGAGCAACAACAGCAGAAAAATTCAAAGGACCTGTAGTGTACGTGTTTGGCGACTCTATGTCGGATGTAGGAAACAACAATTACCTTCCTTTCGCCCTTGCCAAGTCAGACTATCCTTGGTATGGAATCGATTACTACAAGGGAATGCCTACCGGGAGATTCACCAACGGAAAAACTATTGGAGATTACATGTGTAAGATTAAAATAAAATTAACAATTTCGACTGTTATTCATGTAAAGGACTCTTTTAAATCCTATAATTCTTTTTAATGAACTCCAGTTAGAGCAGGTTCAAATCCTAATTTCAGAAGATGCAGAAATGATGCCTTATTAATGCACTAAGACAATATTGACTACTTTCATTGTCATTTCTTCATATAAAAATTCTCTAATACTTGGTATTATATTTTGTACTATAGCTGATAAGTTCGGAATTCCATCACAACCACCATATATGTCTCTATACATGACTGATGATAAAATTCTTCAAGGAATCAATTTCGCTTCCGGTGGGGCCGGAATCCTCAATGAGACGGGACTCTACTTTGTAAGAAATTTCTCCTTCAAGATCAACATGTCATCGTATTAATTTCATAACAAAATGAATGCATATTTTGTTAATTAATGGATTATTTTTTGGGTATTTATTGCATTTAGGTTCAATATATGTCCTTTGATTCTCAAATAGACTGCTTTGAGAAGACGAAGGAGGCAATCAAAGCGAAGATCGGTGATAAAGCCGCTGAGAAATTAAGCAATGAAGCCCTCTATTTAGTCGCACTCGGTATGATTTTTCTTTTCATTTTCACCTCTAATTTCTTAAGTTGAATTCAAATTATTTCAATACATAATCATTATTGTTCAGAAAAAAAAGTATCTAATATCTATTTGCTAAAACATATTTTTCTTCATTTGTGTAGGTAGCAACGACTATATAAACAACTTCTTGCGGCCATTCATGGCAGACGGCATAATCTACACTCACGACGAATTTCTACTACTCCTCACCACTACATTAAGCCATCAATTCAAGGTACCATTAAATGAATTGAGGTTTAGTTACATGGCAACTAATACAATTATACACAAAATATGAATCTATTCGCAAAAGCACTTCAATTTTTTATATTATTTTTGGCTGAATTTCATGTGTTACCCTCACATAAACAAGAGAAATATCGACAATATTGTCCTTCTCCTAATTTTTCATAAAAGTACCTAAATTGTCATTCTTTCTTATAGATTCATGCACAACTAAAGTTTATTATGAGAGGGCAATTTTCATTTCAGAATCTTTCTGTACCAAATAAGCAATAAAAGCTATACATAATATTTCTTATCTTCGGCAAACTATCCATAATATTTCATATTTTTTAGGGCTCTACATGATATTTTAAGATTTTGCAATTTTTTAAACAGAGGCTTTACAAGCTTGGAGCAAGGAAGATAGTTTTCGATGGACTGGCTCCACTGGGGTGCATACCGTCCCAACGAATCATGACCGGCACGGGTCAGTGTCTAACTCAGGTCAATGAGTACGCGAAAAAGTTCAACATGGCAGTCGGGTTGTTACTCAAAGGGTTAAACGCCATTCTTCCTGGTGCACAGTTTCATATGACGGATTCCTATTCTGTTGTCATGGACCTTATTGATCATCCAGAGAAATATGGTAAAATTTCCAATTTTAATTTTTGAAATTGGACAAATTAGGTGTAATTTTAGGGTTTTCATGCATAACTTAATAATAATAATAATAATAATAATAATAATAATAATAATAATAATAATAATAATAATAATAATAATAATAATAATGACTTTCAACTATATAAAAAGTTAAACATCTATTTATTATGGTTACATTTGTTTTTTAGAATCTATATTGTCCAGAGCAAGTTTCACAAAAAATGTTATATAAACATTGTTCAAGCAAAATTTTATAATTGTGCTTAAACACTACAATTCTTGTTAATTACACTTAAAGATGTAAATTATATATTAATTCGTCATATTGTTTGATATTAGGCTTTAAATCTTCGCACACATCATGCTGCAACGTCGGTACGACGGTTGGGGGTCTCTGTCTACCAACTGCCAAAGTCTGTGCTAATCGCAAAGATTATGTGTTTTGGGACGCATACCACACGGCTGATGCAGCAAATAAAGTAATTGCAGACAAAATGTTTATGGATCTGAAAGGAGTCGTTGATGCTCCGACAGCTACCTCTGTTCAAGTCGGAGCTCCTACACCGGCCCCCCTTTGAGTTGGTTGATGATTATAAAAGAATTTTGAGTTATTGGGTTAATTAATTATACAAATGGATTTGATTTGTTGGATTTTATTGTTTTAGAGATGTTTGATAGATAACTACCAATTAAGATTTATGTGTTTTTGTATGAAAAGGTTTCAAATATATACACAATTTTATATTTATTTATAGTGAAAATTGTGTTGCATTTTTCTTTGGTGATGAATCATTTTTCTTAGGAAACATACACAGTTTCAAGCAGACCCTTAAAAATATTAAAATATAAAAATTTGTTTATACTAAACTAGAATATCAATGAGATCCACTAAAATATGAAAAATATCATTCATATTCTCGAGTTATTTTGTGAAATAACCTTATATTAAAATGATTTTGCAAGAATAGCGCTTTTATATTTGATTTATAAAAATAATATTTTCGAACTCTACAAATTTGAAATTGACTTTTCTTCTTCAATTCTGGAATCTTGAGTTCGAACTAGCTTCTTCCATATCAAATCAGCGTTAATTTCGAACTCCAAGAGTTCGAATAAAAAAATAAAAATTCTATTCGAATTCCTGAGTTCTAAAATGCTAATTTTGTAAATTTGAACATATGCTATTTTAGCAAATCTTTCTAGTTAACGATTATTTTACAAAATAATTGTCACTGGCAACAAATAGTGAAACTTCAATCTGGATAATTTTGTAAGTAAATGGGAATGAGACCTAGGATATTTTTTATATTCAGTAGAATATAATGATATTTCTAACCTATGAGGGAATGCGTGATATTTTTAGATTTTCGCAAGCTTAAACTGTGAAACTACCACTTTTCCATTTTAATTTCTTTTCTAATTCTAGTAATTGAGAAAACAAGATACATGAATGGAGTGGTGGAGCTAGACAATATTTTATGAGAGGGCTAATAAATTTTTCTCACAAATATATAGTCGTGCACAAAAGTTTGAAGAACAAGATACATAAATATATATATAGAGAGAGAGTAGCTAAAATACTTAGCTAGCCAAGTGTGAGGTCCTTCCTACTTAGAAACTCTAAGCCCTTAGATCCGCTTTGAGATTCGTGAAGTGGATAGACGGGAAACGGAACCCTTCCGTTAAATCTTTTTATTTTTTATTTTTTGGCGACTTCTCCTCTTCCACAGCCACTCCACTCCACTCGTGGCTTCTTCCCCAAATTCTTTCTCCTTCTCTTTACCCACTCGACCTCTCTCCCTCTCCCATACGATCCACCCCTCTCCATCACTCTCCATCTCCCTCTCTTCTCTCCCAGAAGCTCCCCTCTCTAACTCCAATCGATTTCTCTCCCTCTCCCTCACGATCCATGTCTCTCTCCCTCACAAGACCTCCCTCTTCCCCCCACGAACTGCGAGCCCTCTTTACGTGACGAGACCCACCCAAGACGAAATCCTAAATTTCTGTTCCCGGAAGTTAGCTTATCCCCAAATCTGTGGTTTAGCTTCTTCCCTCAATTCCCTGATGGAAACCCTAACCCTAAACCATCGACTAGGTTATTTTCATAATTATGTTCTTAATTATGTGTTATTGTCATAATTATTTAGGCATAGGTTAGAGCCTATTATGAATGAAGGGGGTATTTTGGGGATAATATAGGGGGCTAGCACGGGGGCTGGTTTGTAATATGGGCAAAATATAGGGGCTTGTTTTCAATTTAGACATAATATAGGGGCTGGATTGAAATTGAGAATTAATTCACAATTTTTTATTCAATTAGTTTCACTTTATTTCACTTGTCAGAATAACTTTTATAAATATTTTTTATTCTTTTCTTCAGAAATATTAATGTCTGGAGAGAATCCGACTTGTGGGCTGGCGACTCTTGATATTTTCGCCGGTTGTTGTGGCTTGTCAAATTGAACGGACTAGGGTTCGGCCGTACCAGTACGTTATACATCGGCGTGTTGAGTATTTGCTAAGGCGGGTCAAAGGGGTAGAATTGGTGAGGGAAGTAAGCGGGATGGTGTATGCTAAGGATGGTGTATGTTGAGGATGGTGTACTATAAATTTGCTAAGGATGGTGTATGCTGGAAATATTGCGGGTTGGCTTGCATGAATTGCTGAAAAAGAGATGGAAAAGATGAGCTCTTTGTTAAAAAGTTCAAAATTAGTTGAGAAAAGAAAGGAGTGAGAAAGAGATGTTTTGTATTTATATTTTTAATTTTTAATTTTTGATATTTGATATTTTTGATGATTTTGTAATGTAAATTGTTTGTAATTTAAAGATTTTTGATATGTTAAATATTCCTAACAAATTCATATTTCATCAAATTGTGTAAACGCTCCTACTGAGGGTTGCCATAGTACTATAGAATCTATTGTTATATTTTGTTATTATGATCATTTTTGTTTGTTAATTGGACTCTATTTGTATGAACTTGTTTATGTTTGTAACTTTGATTTAGTATTATTTGAACACAATTTTTTCTTCACTTTTTCTATTGGTACCAAACAATTTATGCATTACGAATTTAAACCATCAAAATATATCATCAAGCTTTAAATCATTATAAATTGATGAACAATTTATGCATTACGAATTCAATCCAAATAATCTTAACATTACAATCCATACAATTTATAAAATCATCAAAAATATCAAACAAAGCATATCAAAAGTATACAAAATATATACATTACAAAACTTCTACGCCACAATTTTTACATTACAAAATCATCAAAAATATCTCAAATAAAAAATACAAAAACAAACATCTCTTTTCCCACTCCTTTTTAGCATTTCATGCTAGCCAACCCGTAGTATCTCCACCACAAACCATCCAGTACGTACGTACCAGTCCCCTCTTTTATTTCTCTCAACAATCTTACATGTTTGGCCCGCCTCAGAAAATACCCAACATGCCGATTTATTACGTACCAGTACAACAACACCCTAGTCAGTACAATTTGGGCCCCTCTCAAAATGTCATACTCAATCCCCCATTTCATAAAAGAAACACCTAATCATCAAAAATAAAAATAATAAGAATAATTCACATTTATCTAAAACAAAAAAGGAAAATAAGATAATTAACTTTCCCAAATTAAATTTATTTCAAGTACCGATTATTGAAATCCTTCTGACAAGCCGCAACAACGCGCATCATTCTCACAACTCAGCCAGCAATTAATATTTCTGAAAAATGGAATAAAAATTATTTATAAAAATTATTTTGGAAAGTGAAATAAAATGAAAATAATGTAAAAAATGTAAATTAATCCTAAATTTCAGTCAAGTCCCTACATTATGTCCAAATTGCAAAACAGCCCCTATATTTTTCCCAAATTGCAAATCTATGCCTAAATATCCCTGCACAATAGCCTCTACTAACCTATCCCTAAATAATTATGAGAAAATAACCTATATGCCTAAATAAATATGAGAATAACACATAACTAACCATAATATGATATAAATCAAACTCTAATTCATATGTAAAAAATCATAACTACCCCCAATTAACTTAACTAAATTAAACTCAAATGCTCGAAAAATCAATTCAAATAGACAGAACTGGTACAAGAATTACAAATTCGAAATTGAAAAAAAGGAAACAAGATAGTTTACCTCACATTAGTGAAGAGAAGGAAGAGAGAGTAAAAATCGATGGTTTAGGGTTAGGGTTTCGGTCAGGAAATTGAGGGGAGAAGCTAAACGGTCGATTTGGGGAGAAGCTAACTTCCGGCGACAAAAATTTGGACGAGTCTCGAAGCTCCGTGAGTTAGGGCTTCGCGTCTCGTGAGGGAGAGGGAGAGGGAGAGGGAGGAGAGGGGTGGAATGTATGGGAGAGGGAGAGAGCTCGGAAGGACTTGAGAGAGAGAAGAGGGAAAACAACTTGGGGAAGAAGCCACGACTACGAGTGGAGAGTGGGTCTGGAAGACAAGTCGCCAAAAAATAAAATAAAAATAAAAAGATGTAACGGAAGGGCTCCGTTTCCCGTCTATCCACTGCACGAATCTGAAAGTGGATTTAGAGATTCTAAGTAGGAAGGACCTGTACTTAGCTAAGTATTTTAGCTACTATATATATATATATATATTTGAGAACTTTATTTATTAGAGCCATACTAATATATTCAACTAGTTCAAAAACTTTAGTGTGTCGTGGTCTCTCTCAGCCCATATAAACTCCATTCCTAATGACATTGTGTCAAGTCAAATTACCCTCAAATATTTTCTGAAATAAAGTGTATGATGCCCATACTTTTTTTTAGATAGATTCTTAGGATTTTATAAGAGAAGAAGGGGTGCCTTGCGAATCCTTAAAATATCAAATTTACCTTTAGTAAATAGTAAATAGTAAATATCATGAATATCCTAGAAAATAAACTATCGAAAATATTGGAAAAATTCCTATAAATTAAAAAATAAATAAAAAGGCTATGTGTCCGTAATTATTTCATTTGCTTCCAAAATTTACAACCTATTCTTGTGTCATTTGCTCGCATTTTCAACCTATGGATCCAAAACTTTCCAGCCTATGTATGTGTTTTTTTTTTTTGAAGAAATCTAAGAGCAAGGATTGTTAATTTTCAAAAAAGATAGGAGAGTTTTGAAGAATTCCCCATATATAATGACGAACGCGTCAGCCGGGTTGAATCCACTAGATTCTAGGTCACGTACCTCTCTCCTCTTATCACCACTGACATGCCAATTCACTATTGTTTTACTCCGCATGTGTATTCTTTTGTGTTTTAAATCTTAAAAATAACAATCTATATAATACAAAAAATCATGAATGTTGAGATTTAAAAATGCATGTATTCCAGAATTCATAAAATCAAAATATGAATTTGATGCAAATTCATGATTCACAAGTACATACATAAATCCTATAATCCCCCAAATCGAACATATATGCATACAAATTCGTCACTCTCTATTATCCTCAAGACACCCAACATAACTAAACCTTAACAAAATCAATGAAAGACCAAAAGAGGAAGAATCAGATAAATATTCCCTAACAACTTTACCAACCCTCTCATTAAATTTCCCAACCCAAAATGTAATACTTTCTTTTCGTTCACGAATTAATCAGTTATGCCCACCTACTCATAACAAAGAAAAAAATAGCCCAATTACAAGACCCAAACTTGCAAATAAAACCATGAGCATGACTATATCATCCTATATAAATGGCTCACAAATTAACACTCATTCAAACCACATCCTCACAAACTCAATAGCAATCCTTCTCAATTCTATTAAACAAACCCCATAAACCCTACTAAAGATGCAAAAAATAAAAATGTCATGTCTTCTCGCAATCCTAGCCATTGCTTTTGTCACGATTTATATATCCACTGTGGAGGCGAAAGGGCCGGTGACGTACATTTTCGGCGATTCTATGGCAGATGTAGGGAATAATAATTTCTTCCCTAAATCCCTTGCAAAAGCAAATTACCCTTGGTATGGAATTGACTATGTTACTAAGCAACCAACAGGCAGATTCACCAATGGAAGAACCATTGGAGATTGCATGTGTAAGCCACTAAATTATATTATATGCAATTTTTCAAGAAAAAAATAATGTATATGGTAGGGTATAATGACAATGTTTATAAGGAGCAAAATGTCATTTATCATGTAGACATGATATTGGAAAATAAGATTCCAACATATTAGGAGGTTTTTTTGTCAAAAAAAATAGGAGGGGATTTTTTTAAACCACTTTGCATATATTTATAGTGATAATGTAAGTTAAAACTTCATTCCTTTTTATTTTTTGCATTTAATTTAGCTGCTAAGTTTGGAATTCCATCACCACCGCCCTATCTCTCACTATCGACGAATGATGATGCGATATTACGAGGCGTGAACTTTGCTTCTGGCGGTGCAGGCCTTCTCAATGAGACAGGAAGCTACTTTGTAAGCTTCACTTGGTTTTACTAATTACTTACTATTCATTGTACTGATATTCATAGAATTCTTAATGAGTTTTGCACAAAACCATGTTTACATGAGAATTTTGATCTCATTTTAATTATCGTGAGAATTGATAATTCAGAATATTTATAATTCTATAGCAATCTATTATAAATATAATATAAGTTATATATTGGTTGATGGTTTGATCCAATAGTTAAATTTGACGGAATTTGTAACATTTTTTTCTTTCTGATTAATGATGTTGAATGCAGGTTGAGTATCTCTCCTTTGATGATCAAATAACATGTTTTGAGAGAACAAAGCAAGCAATGACATTGATGATTGGAGAGGATGAATCTGAGCAATTATGCAATGAAGCCCTTTTCTTAATTGGCCTTGGTAGTATTATAATTCTTTTTCCAATTTAATTTCTCAATATCAAATTCAAAAAAAAAAAAACCAAAAAGAAAAACTATAAGTTCCGAAATTATCTTCTTGTTTCAGGAAGCAACGACTACATAAACAACTTCTTGCAATCATTCATGGCGGATGGCCAAGAATATACTCACGACGAGTTCGTCACGCTCCTGATCTCGACCTTAAACCGCCAATTATTGGTAATAATGACTAACTTATTTTACAACAATTTAAATATTGAATATTTAACATATATACTTTGAGTTAACTATATTCTTTGTGAATGCCCATACACGTTTCCATATATACCGTTTTCAATAATTTGAACAGAGACTGTATGGTCTTGGGGCAAGAAAGATAGTGTTCAATGGGTTGGCTCCATTGGGTTGCATCCCTTCACAGAGGGTTAAATCTGGAACAGGCCAGTGTCTCCACAGAGTCAATGATTATGTGGTGGAGTTCAACTCTCACGTTAAGGATCTTATTGCCGGTTTAAACACGAAACTGTCTGGTGCACAGATGGGTTTCGCTGATTCTTATCCCGTTGTCATGGAACTCATCAATCACCCCGAACAATATGGTAATTAATAACAAAAATTGAAAGTTGTAACTCCTTAAAATAGACTAATTTATATTTTCGAAACTTTAATCTAACAATTATTTTTTTTTAACAATTAGGTTTTAAGATTTCGAACACATCATGCTGTAACGTGGACAAAACCGTCGGAGGAATGTGCTTGCCCAACTCCCGCCTTTGTAAGAATCGTAGGGATTTTGTGTTTTACGATGCGTACCATACATCGGATGCGGCCAATGAAATCATTGCTGACAAGATGTTTGCTGATCTCAATTCAAATGTACAAGGCTCCTCCCCTTCTCCTGCTCCGGCGCCTTTTTGATTGGATGATGATCAATGGAGGAATTTGTTTTGAAAGAAAAAAAAAGTAGTTTGTGTTGTTATTTTTGTTCAAATTTGAGGTGGTTTGTGAGTTTGTGATAGTTTGATCAAATGTATTTGGTATACAGTGAATCAGTGTTTGATTGCTTAATCATCAAGCTGTTGCCGTTTAGTTAGACTATCTTTGCGAAAGTCACACTCATACTTTTATTTTTTAATTTGAATTTTTTTTTTCTTATTCAATATAGTATATATTTCAGTGAACTAAACGACAATTGATAACTTTCAACCTGATCCGTAATGAATAAAATACACAAAATAGAATCAAATAGTAATTTATTGCATGTCCAAATTGTACTATTATCCACTAAAAGTTAATTAATATATATATGGGAAATTGAATTATTAAGGTCCTAAGGATATATATATACATATATATATATATACATATATATATATATACATATATATATATATACATATATATATATACATATATATATATATACATATATATATATATACATATATATATATACATATATATATATATACATATATATATATATACATATATATATATACATATATATATATATATATATATATAGTGCCGGCCCTAGCTCTAGGCCAATGAGACCTAGGTCTAGGGTCGAAATATTAAAGAGGCCCTTTATATATATTATGCTTCATACATATATAAGTATGTTTTAAAGCTCTTTTTATATATTATGTTTCATACATATAGGTATGTTTTAAAAAAATGAGAGAAAATGGGTGTAATTTAATTTAATTATTATTTTTTGGTACAAATCATATTCAGTGAATTTTGAAGCGGTGCGAGAATCCATATTAATTACACTTTCAACCATCATATCTTTGAAATATATTATTCCTGAAAGGACTACAAACTAGGATGCCAATAACTTACCGAGACTGAATTCTATTTGCATTGGTATCTTAGACAAAATAACTTTTGAAATATATTTTTACCTGACTTTTAGGGTTCATTATACTTTTTTTGAGTTTTCATACATATGTATAACCATAATTTTTTATTTATGAAAATTGCATGTTTTACACAAGTGAAAGTAAAAGAACATAATTTTTAGAATTTTATATTTGAGTTTTTTTAATTAACATTTTTTAGGAGAACTTTTCCTAAAATTGGTCTAGGGTCCTCCAAAAGCCGTGGCCGGCCCTATATATATATATATTTATCTTTTTATTTTTATTTTTATCCTTCTTCTTTGGTAATCTCTCTATTGTTCTCTCTTCCATCTGTTAATTAAGTATATTTTCAAGTCATTATCATGACAATAAGAATGTGGCTAGCAGTACTAGAGACACAATAATATAATGATTTTGGAATTGTGATGGTGAAAAGTGTGAGTAGCACCTTCAAAAAAATAGAAAAGAAAAGTGTGAGTAGAGATGTCAAATTGTGGTAGTTGGAATTCTTACTTTGCGTGATCCTTCAAGTATTAAAGTATGCAAGCTTGTTGTTTCCGAAGAGGAAGGTTTGTATTCATTATGCAATATTGTCAAAGAAACTTCACACTTCGATTTAAGATATTGAAGGAAATCGATATAAGTCTTATTTATTTATTTATTTTTAAAAAAAAATCCGTATGTTAATAGAGAAACAAGGGGGCCTCTTCTAAAGGAAGAAAGAAAGAAAAGAAAGGAAAAAGGGGGAAAAGAAGGCCATTTGTTGAAATATTTGGAAACAACGCAATTAAGGGATTTTCAACAACTGGTCTGCACCTTCAGAAGTTGTTAATCAGCTGGCTCACCAAGAAGCATAACTCTGGATGAAATTCGCTTAATGTAGTTTTTTTTTTCATGTTATAGTATGTAATAGGATAATGAGGAATTTGTAAGCTTAATTATGTAATAAGCCACCAATTCTCTGATAAAGAGGAGGCATCTCTTTGTATCTTAAAAACTATTTTCATTTTATTAAATTAAAAAACTCAGTAGGCTCAAAAAGAAATTGCTCACGACAGCAGGTTTTATTTCTTCTATTTAAAATTGATTTTGAGATCGTAATATATAGGGTTGTTGGATGAATGTAGTGAGAATTTGATCTCCTTTTTGAAAATTTCAACAATTTATGATGTAGTAAATCTAAGAGTTTTAAATGACATAAAAATTTAGCTCAGTAGTGTAGATCACTAAGTGGTTGTTTTATGATTTGTGAACCCTGATTATTATAAACCAAAAATTTATACAAGTTCTTATGTAAAATTTCAGTAATAATTTGCAAGATTTCTAGCTAGTTCAACCCTATTTGTGAATGTTATTTTAGTTATATTACTTTATAGGATTCTATAAGAAAAACATAAGTATATGTTTACTATATCTAATTATTTCAGGATTAACTTTACAATGTAACCGACAAGAAAATGGAATATAACGCAAATTACAATCAACATATTTGCCAACATTTTGAGTACAACATCAATTGTCATAAAGCTGGCCGTCCTGGATGCTTTTCTATGCTATGAAGAATGACCAAACATGGATTTAGGCTGGGTAAGGAAAATATACAAAAGATTTATAGATGTATATTTGGACGTGATATTAAGGAACATTCTTGTTTAGTTTAGTGAATTTTTTTAAATAAAAAAAAAGTTTTAGTGAATTCTTTTTTACAAGACTTTTTCTTCTCTTGCTTCAACGTCTCTTTGATAAGATAGATGCCCAATGAAGGAACTTGTTTGGCAGTCCACATTTTAGAATGTCAAAAACCCATATATCAAAGTGGTAAAATGCAATACTTGTAACTCTAAAATTTTTTTTTTTTTGAAGTTTCAGCAGGCGAATAGCCGGCTAACATACCATTAAAAAATAAAAAGTTAAATTACAAATTAATTACAAAGTCCCCAAGTGGATGTAGAAATTAAAAACTAAAACTAAAAGAATACAATATTTCAACAGCCTACTACATTGGATCTGCGTAAGTATGAGGAAAGAAAGATAGATCCAATCAAACCGCGGAGACTAGGCTTCTAAGATGTATATAGCGTTGTTATCCATTTTTGCGCCTCTGAGTTGGCATAGAAGAGTACAGCCGCCGGCATGTTCGAAACATTTTTGAAGATTTTTGCATTTCGTGCTTTCCACACCGACCAACAGATGGCTAACCAGTTGGAGTCCCATCTCACGCGTTGTAACTTGGTGAGAGTCGCCCTCTCGGCCAACCAAAAATCAATAGGATTAAGAATAGGATTTGGGTAGAGGTGTATGGAGTTCCATATCGCCCTTGTGAAGGGACACAAGACGAAGAGATGGTTGGTTGTTTCCTGCTCATTTTGCGAGCACAAGACGCAGGAAGAAATAGATGGCCACCCTCTTTTGAATAGATTGTCTTGTGTTAGCAGTCTATTGTGTGCCAATAACCAGGCAAAGACTTTTGCTTTTGAGGGTCCTTTAATCTTCCAGAGAGGTGCCGCCCAATGAAAGCTAACATTTGTAGTGTGTAAGTGGGAGTATAAAGATTTGGAATGAAAAATGTCGTCTGGCGTCCATCTCCAGGAGATGGAATCGGCTGAGTTGGATAGAGTAATGGATTGCACTATTCTAGCAAGTTGCAATGCCTGGTATGAGAGAGTGAGATTATTGGAGAGAATGTAAGGCTGCAAAGTGGGACCCTGAGAGGACATGTTGGTTACGAAGTTCCGGGAACAGTGAACTAAGTCTCATGTTCTCATACCAAATATCATCCCAAAAATCCGTATTCCTGCCATTGTTGACCTTAAAACAAATGGAGGAATTGAAGATTGGTATTAAGGATTGTAGGTCTTTAATGAAGAAAGAGGAGAACTGACTCTCACAAATCTGTGTTGTCAGTCTATCTTTATCATAAATTGCTCGAAAAGTTGATGACCACTCTCTAGTGGTATCATGTCTTAACAACCAGAGCCATTTCGTGAGGAGTGCGGAGTTTTGTTTTTCAAGGTCGAGGATGCCAAGCCCCCCTTTTTTCTTAGGCATGGTGAGTTTATCCCAAGCCATTAAACAATGTCCTCCTAGACATTTCTTATCATCTCGCCAAAGGAATGCTCTCAATAGTTGATTCACCTTTTGAATGAACCATTTAGGCAATAGAAAGACTTGCATGTGATAGAGGACGAGTGGAAGCACTACGGCATTAATGAGAGTAAGCCTACCCGATTTAGATAGCGTTCTACCTTTCCATCCCACCAAGCGATTTTGGATTTTTTCAATCAGAGGCATGAATTGTAGCTTACGCGGTTTTTTGATTGTGAAAGATAGACCTAAGTACTTGAGGGGAAATTTTTTCATTGGGCAACACACCATATTAGAGATGGTGTCTATTAAGCCATTTGGTATAGCGATGGTGGTACAAGTACTTTCTAGAAGATTTATGTTGAGCCCCGAGATAAATGCAAATAGCCTAAGAATTATCATCATCAACTTAATATTTTTTGAGTTTGCTTCCATAAAGATGACGGTGTCGTCAGCAAACTGAAAGAGACTTATGGGGAAGATCTCATGGTTGTCGAATAGTGGAGATGCTTTCTGCACCAGTGATTGAAGGGCATCAACCGCAAGATCAAAAAGAAGAGGTGATAAAGGATCACCTTGTCTCAATCCCCGCCTATGAAAGAATTTTTGTCCCTCATAACCATTGATTTTAAGAAAAGAAGAGGAGGAAGAAAGAAAATGTTTCATCCATGTGATCCATAAGTTCGGGAATCCTTTGTCTTTCATGACATTTATAAGAAAATTCCAAGAGACCGAATCTATCTTGAGTAAGATTGATGGAATTTTTCTTTTATGAGCCATGGAAACAACCTCTCTTGATGAGAGAAATAATTCCGTAATGGATCTTCCTTTGATGAATGGGCCTTGTTTTGGGTGGATTAAATCCGGCATGAGAGATTGCAATCTAGTTGCCAACATTTTAGATATAATTTTTATCGGAGCATTTCCGATGCTAATCGGTCTATAGTCATCAATCATAAGTGGATTTTTTTTCTTAGGAATAAGAGTAATGCAAGTTTTGTTGATCCTCCAAAGATCTAGGGCATTGTCGAAAAAGAGATGAACAAGAGTTGAGAAGTCCTCTTTGATGGACCCCCATAATGATTGAAAGAATTCACTAGGTAGACCGTCTGGTCTACAAGATTTACCCTTCTTGAGGGAGGATATTGTGTTTCCTATTTCTGTCACACCAAAGGGGGGAATAAGGCCAGAAAAGTCTGTAGAGGATGGAGTGATCAAGTCATGAAAGGTGGAGATGGGAATGAACTGTCCTAGAAGGTCTTTACAATGAGAGGTGCAAATGAAAAGAATGTCTGATGTATGATTCATTGTTACTTCTCCAACCGAGATGGAGTTTATGTAATTTCCTTTCTTCTTACTGGAAGCTATGTTATGAAAGTATGTCGTGTTCTGATCTCCTAACTTAAGCCAAACGCATGAGGAGCGTTGTTGCCATTTTATTTCTTGTTGGGTCGTAAGAGAGTATATGTGCTCTCTCAGTTTTATTCGAAATCGAAATTCTCCCTCAGAGAGGACTTTCACTTCCTCTGTTTTATTAAAAATTTGAAGTACTTGTTTTGATCTCACTAAGAAGACATTTCTGAATTTTTCTTTGTCTTTGCTCCATTTGGTTAGCAATCTTCTTAATCTGCCAAGTTTGACTAAGTAGATCTTTATAGGCAAAGTAATAGCAATTGGTGCCTCTCATGATTGGGCGACCAATTGTGGGAAATCATGGTGAGAGAACCAAGACCTTTCCATTTGAAATCTCTTGTTCCTATTAGAATTTTCTTCCCAAAGAGAGAAGAATGGGTATGTGATCAGACGTCGTCCCTGGCAAGTCATTTAAGGAATGAAATAGATTTGAGTTATTGAAGTGGAAAGAAAGAAGGACACAATCTAATTTAGAGAGGCATGGGTCCGGTCTTCTATTTGTCCATGTGTAAGATCTTCCAATGAGAGGGACTTCCATTAGGTCGGATTGTTGGACAAACGTGTTAAATTCCAACATGGTGTTGAAATTTATTCTAGTCGAATTAGTCTCGTCTGCGGATCTCAATAAGTTAAAGTCTCCTAAGACTATCCAAGGGAGATCACTGGATGATTTAATAAGCCTCAGTTCTTCTAAGAATATTGATTTTTCATTATCGTTTTTCGGACCATAAACATTTGTTAACAAAAAAGAGTTTTTATTTTTGTTGTCCTTGAGAATGGCAGAAAAAGAAAAAGAATGATTGAAAGAAGATTGTAGGGAAAAAATTTCATTCCACACAATCACAGTTCCTCCTCTAGTTCCAACTGAATTTAGAGCAAAGAAATTGTTTAAATAAGTCGGGCACACATTACATAAATTGAAAGGAGTGGTGTCATTCCACTTTGTTTCCTGCATACATACTATATTACAATGAGATGAACGAATTGTCTCTTTTACAATATGACATTTGTCCGAATTTCCCAATCCACGAACATTCCAACACAAAAGCGAGATATTACAAAATAGTATATTCATGATAAAATACAACAAAAGGGGATACAAGGCATAAGTAGCCTAAAGAAGAAGATCATTTAAGATCCACATCAGGGGCATTTGAGTCCGCCCCGGAGACACTGACATGGTTCTCCATCTGCCTGCTTGAAGAAGTAGCAGCATCCTTTCGGCTAGATTTGTTAGATCATCATCTTTAGGGCCTGTTCTCTAGTGCAGTTTTATAAAGGTCTAGGAAGCCATGGGTGCAGGAAGCTGAGAAATAAATGTCAAGAAGCTATAGGTGCAGGAAGCTGTGTAAACTTTATAAAAGTATGAAAAAGAGGTGTTCTAATAAAACAGCACATGATCTCATAGTCTATCAAAACATGTTATTTCTAAATATATCTAAGTTTATGACAAAATCAAGTTAATTTAAAAAGGAAAAAAATGTGATATCTTATAGCATCTTGTAAGTACCGCATAACTCATAGTCTATTACCAAAATGCACATCCACAAACAACCATGACCAATTATCACAAATATCTAACCTATAAACAAAATACATGTGATATAATTGTTTCCAAAAATAAACATAACCTAACTATTCTTTAAACAAAATGTAACTATTTTCAAAATGTGGATGATCAAATCATTCTAAACTTACATATTATCAATTCTTCTCCTAATCCAAAGTGCTCTATTTTTGGGCTCCAATGTGATAAAAGCCTCCCTAATTTCAACACTTGACATGAAAAGTGTTATTGCCTTATCTAAATCATCAAACTCAAATGTAAATCCATTTTCCTCTAATGCCTTGAAAGCTATTATAGCGGCATTAATTCCAAATCTGTCATTCCCTTTCTTTTCTTCTATCTCCTTCATTGCACTTATATACATATTTGTCTCCTCCTTTCTAAATGTGAAATACTCCTCATTAAAAGGAGAAAAAGGCATTTTGGTTATTTTTGCCTTTTTATTACGACCCACACGATTGGATGGTTCTTCTTGACTAAAAGATGATGGACGAGCCGAACGAGTACTCGGAGATACACGTGACGGTTCTTCTTGAAAGTTTGGATTTTCATTCAATGAGAATGAAGTATTTTCAGCATTTTGAGGGTCAATTTGAGTGACCGGTTGAAAGTTTGGATCTTCATTCAAAGAGAATGAAGTATTTTGATCATTTATGAAGGCATCCTGCCACGGAAATCCAGTCGACTCATGTAGTGTATGTAACGTAGGACTTGGAGTGTGATGAGGTGATTCCGAATCATTGTCCAAATTATATTGATTAGATCCCCGCTTATTTAATCCTTCGGCAAAACGCCCTAAATTACATAATATATGTTTTGTAAGTAGAATTAATACTCAATAAAAAAAGGTATAAACAAGTATATTATAATTAATTCTAAATCATACCGTGATACAAACCATAGAGATCATCATAATAGGGGAATGACTTATCGTGCCACTAGCGTGCGTCTTTATTATTCTTCACAATATCTTCCCAAACACCTTCTACCACTTTCACCATCTTATTCTCATGGCTCCATCCTAACCCACTAAGACTTAACAAATTTTTTAGCGACTTAAACTTTTTCTTTAAATGTTGTTCTTGCTCTTTTATTTGCTTTAACGAATAATGAGTATTTGGGAACTTTTCAGTAAAACTATTTTTTATCTCAGTCCATGCTCTATTACTCCATCCATTATCTGTCCGCCACTCTTTCGCTCTGTATTCCACTAGTGACGACACTAAACCTGCCCTTTGAACTTCAGTCCATTCAGCTCTAGCATTCTCTTTCTCTTTTCCTGATGAAAAAAATCAACCAAGTATAATAGATATAGATATAATACAAATATACAACAATAAAAAGCATTATTCGACTAAAACAGCATTAAAGTCTGCCTGGTCTTCTTCAACCTAAGCCTATAATTTATAATATGGTTTGACTATCAATTTCATTAAATTATGTTCTATGCAGTTCAGTGTTTGATTATCAATTTTATTAAATTCTATTCTATTCATGCAGCCCCGAACTAAAATTTACTATGACCAAGATTATCAGAGAACTAAGTTCAAAGATAAAGTAAATGAGCGACTTCAGTAAGATATTGGACTGAAGCAAAATCAGGGAGAATATTCATGAACAAGAAAATAGATAAGTTAAATAATCAGGACAAGCTAGATTAATTGTTTGATTAGCCCTTTAATCTGACCTTTTTTGTTTGCTCTAACCCTCAATTTGATAAATTATGCCCCTTAACCTGCCAGGCTGCCACTTAATTTGATAAATTATGCCCCTTAATTTGACAAATTGAGATAAAAAGAGTAAAAGAAAGCATCATGTTTTAGACTAAACTAACCTAGATTACTTTACAAAGAAAAGAAAACTCAAGTAAACAAGAAAGAACTCACCTTTTCTCTTGCGATGGCCTGAGGAAGACCCATCCAGAAGCTTGGATTCATTGCTCATTTTCATCTCACAGGTCGCCGAAGAGAAACGAACGAGGAAGATGAAGCTGATTTCTCCGAAGAACTGACTGGAGGAAGAATCGGAACTGAGTTAGCTGATTTTTCCGAAGAACTGGCTGGAGGAAGAATCGGAACTGAGTCAAATTGAGAGAGAAGAAAGCTACGACATTTTCTCTCTCCAAAAATCCACTCTGAGGTTTTGCAAGTTTTGACCTCTCCAAACCTGCACTTCCTACAAGGCATAGAACACCATGTAGGTTTAATTTTCAATTCCTGATGATCCTGTCCAAAACTGCACTCAAAACTACGCTAGAGAACAGGCCCTTAATAGGTTGCTCATTTAATTTTTCCTATCTCAGAGAGTCAATGAGATTATTTCTAGCGAGGTCTTGTTTGAAGGACACTTTTTTCTTGTTTCTTAATTTCTTAGTGATAGGAGTTTTAATTATTCCATCGAATAATTTTTTAGGTGCCGCCAGACGCGAACTACGCCTGAGGCATGAGGTTTGGTTAGATTGAGTAGGAATAAGAGTTTCAGTAATTTCCTGAGTAATAGCTAAAGCAGAATGGATAGGTTGTAAAGGAGAAGTAATTCATGCCGCATGAAATAAGGGGTCCAGAGATATATTGGATTGAATAATAGAAATAGTAGAATTACCCAAACTTGTTGGGCTTTGAGAGAGAGTATTATTTTCATGAGTGGGAATAATTGATATTGGTTGATGGGCCGAAGGCCCAAAAGGAGATAATAATATTTATGGCAAAGAGCCGTTTGAATTAAGATGATTTGAATTCGGGGTATTTGAATTCAAAACTGCGTGACTGACAGGGGTGGTATTATTGTGAGTTGATAAGATTTGGTTGTCACTCGGCAATAAGGTCTGCACAATGAGACGTGTCCATTTCGAAAGTGGGTGAGATTGAAGAGATGATTTGGAGATCAACCTCTGTGACATTCTGTGAAGCAATGAAAGGATGAGACTGTTGAGGCAGGTTATTAATGAAGTTGGTAGATTGCAGCACTAGGGTTGTGCATAAAGGATCTGACAGAGACTTCGAAACAAGGTAAGACGAGAATGATGGTGTGCTGTCTAAAGCTACAAGAGGTGACTCTATGATAATATGACTTGTGTCAGTAGGAATATTAGCTGTAGGGTTGTATTGGATGTTGAGTGAACTAGGTGTACAGGTAAGGCAATAGACCGTAGGTAGAGTTGGTCCAAAGACTACAATTTGACTTTCATAAATTTGGGGGGAAGGACTACTCTTTTCACTCATACCATTTCCAGCAAGTTCACAAGTTTCCTCTCCAGTACAACGGACTGGAGAGGTATCACTCAGAAAATTAATAGAAGAAGTAGAGTTAAGTATACCTTGCTGGACGCTTCCTGTCGGCCTCGTACTGGAGGGGTCGCGCCTGGAGCGTGGGTTGCGGCCTGCTTCCGGCGACCATATTTCATTGTCCGACGAGAAGTCTTCTCTCAGTCTAATTCCCTTCATTGGATTTCTCATGACAGCGTCCCGAGCAATTAAGGCATCTTCATTCTCCGTGTAGTTGAGAATTGGGGTCTGTTGGAGCCCGATGAAAGCCGGATTGCTGTGAGAGTCCACATGTATCTCCTCCTCTTGCTCAACTTCCATTGATGAAGAGATGGAGTTGGGAGATACACTCTGTGGGCTCAAATGGATCCTTGTGGGCGTGATACGCGCCCTATCCTCCTTCTCCATCCTTTTAGACAAGGCTCTGTCGATGACCGACTCGTCAGGTGACATGTCTTTGGGAATAGAGAACACGACCGGCTCCTCAATGTGGCTGATTACTCGAAGCGGTACATCATATTTCTGTCCGGCGAGAATTACGTCAGCGCACTTGGGAGGGGTGGAGAGGCTAGTGGTAGCAATGACAATTCTCAAACTCTCAAAAGATGGGGTGTTTGTAAGCTCTCCATGAGCTAGGAGTATCCTGAAAGAGGAGACCATTGAAAGTAAGGAAGATTTTTGCCATGCATGGTAAGGTAAGTTGATAACGTCCATCCCGAACTTGAACTTGAACTCACAAGGGTCTGATTTTCGCTGGATGTTCATTCATAAGGGATATACCCTTCCGAGCGGAGGGGAAGCAAAGGTAGTTTGAGAAAATCCTTTCGTAAAATGTCATTTGGCAAGAGAAGTAAGTACTTCGTTTGAAACCAGTGAGCTAACTGGAAGGGGAGTTTCCAATTATGACAACGCCGAATGCAATCAATCAAGTTCACTCTATCCTTTGGGTCAAGGCTAATGGCCTCAATGACCACCGTTTGCTCTTTTCTTGTAAGTTCGCATTGAATCTGAGGAGATAGATCTAGATAGCAGGATACTGAAGCCGGTCTGTCATCAGGCAGGCAGTCCTCACCCATAATCCCTCTTGGAATGAGGATGTCTGAGTTATAATTAAAAGAGTTTGACGACATTGTGAGCGGCTCAGAAGGAGTAGAATCCAGGGGAGAGGTTGCATTATAATGAGAGGGAGAAAGTTGAGAGTGAATAAGAGAAGAGGAAGGAGAGTTGGTTGGAATAAAAGAAGTAGAAGGAGTAATGATATTGGATGTGTTACTATTTAAAGCAATAGGAGCTGGAAAATGCACTGAGTGGGATGTCCTATTCCTTGATTTTCTCAGCTTATTGCAGTGCTTTATGGTGTGTCCTGGTAGCTTGTACTTAATACACCCAGTTCGCCACATGCATTGAGCAACAAAATGGCCTTGTTGCACACAATTGAAGCATCTGTCCCACCAAAATGGATTGGCAGTACTCAAGGGGAAAAGCTGAGAGGGGAGAGGAGGGTCACACTTCAGGTGGTTAAATCCTGAAGTTGACGAGTTATCAGATAACTTTTCAGAGGAAGAAGACAGATGAATCTCTTTAAAGGCGGGTTTCCCCTGTTTCATGACTGCAAGATAAGTGGCTTTATTGGCCTCAACATTTTTCATTTTATCTCGCTGCTCAGCTGCAAGTGCTGCCAGATTAGAGAGAATCTTTGGTATAGCCTTTTCAGCAGCGGAAACAAAGGTAGGACCTGAAGGTAAAGAGGGAAGAAGGTGGGTCCTGTTGTCCCCCAAGACTTTACGATAAACCTCAAGATTCAATAGAGGTTTTAGGTCAGGAGGAGTAGAAAGGAGTGGCCCCTCTGAAGAAGGGGGAGGTGGCAACCTTGGAGTGAAGTATCGCACTGAGAAAGAGTTCTTACGAGTGACTTTTTGAGCACCGGATCCACGGTTCCATGGAGCCTTACGCTTCATCGGTTTGAAGAGAGAAGAAATGGAGAAGAGAGAAGGGTGAGAAAGATAGGGGTGAATTGGCTGGCGAGTGATGTAAGTTCATCCATCCTTACCTTGGATGAAGAATCGCCTCCCATTTCGCCTCCATGAGAGCTCTCCAGTTTTCATTCTCTCGTTCCTTTCGAAATGAAATAGTTCCATAACTCTAAAAGTTGTGGGTTCAAACACCATTACTCATGTTTATCAATGAGATAGAGAAAAATAAGTTGGTTTATTCTTATTATCTCTGTCTAACGACAAGCAAAGGGAAAAGAATAAGGTGGGATAAGCTGCAAAACATTTATCACTGGTTGGAGCAGTGATAACTGATAAAATATTCCATACTTTATACCTCATTTTATGACGGAAATACCCTACCTTATCACTCATGTCATCAATATAAGATGATGTAACGTTTTAAAAATGCACACAAATTATATAACAAGAATAAATAAATTATATACGCAAATAATAATCAAACAAAAATCAATAGTTAAAATTTATCCACGCCGCATTATTTAATAGTGAAAAAAAAAGAGTGGGTTTAACTCATTAAATATTTTAATTAATATAAAGATAGGTGAAAATATAATTGGGATTAGCTTCATTAATTTTTTTTCATTAATATTTCATGGCATCACTAAATGACTTCTTTCTTTTGTTTTGAAGGAATTAAGGGTCATCCAAAAAGGATTTCCCTTTTTTCATTAAGATGAAATTCAATATTTACAAGCTTTGAGACCTGCATTAGCAATGCGGAAAAGTATAATCTGTCCTTCAATTCCCCCACAAAAACGTCATATATATCATTATTGAATTTATGATATCATAATTTTTGTATTTATACCCCCTATGATGTCATGATTTTTATATTTACATCCCCTATGATGTCATCATTTTGTATTTACACATCCTATTAAATATATTCATAAATGTATTCCCCCTATTAAATGTATTCCCCCACAAAAACCTAAGTGAATTGACTTTATTCTTAATTCAGTTGATTATTAATCGAGATTTATTTTCAGTCTAAAAAAATATATTCATAAATATGATTTCTTAAAAAAAATTCTGTAAATAATTTTTCAATTTTTTTTCAAAAAAAAAAATATTCTTTTAACTTTTATTTTTTTATATTGTGAAAAATATTTTTATGTTTTCTTTTATATTTTGTGTCATTTGGTATCATATTAAAAGTTTTTTTTACTTCTACTTGAGTTATTTTTGACATTTATCCAATCAATTTTAGTATGATATAATCATATTATACCCATTATAAGGATATTTTAACAAGGCAAATAAATTTTAATTGATTGATAATTACAATAAAATTTCAATTTTAGTATCATTATTGACAAAAGTTTTTAATTTTAGTATATTATATCCCTGCATCTATTTTTTTTTTATGTTCAACATATTGGGTTGAGAGACTTTGCTAAATAATTACGTTTGTCGGGGTTTGAACCCATGACCTATTACTTCATGTGCAAGTGCTTTATCCAACAGAGATATAGACCATTTGCTTCCCTACATCTATTACTTTAAAAAATTAATATTCTTGTCAAAAATCTTCAAATATAATTGTCATCAAACCACTATAAATCAAAGCATAATAATTTACTTTTTTAGCAAATTAAATTATGCTTACACCAGAATAGAACAAAGGGTGTACTCACTTGTATATATTAAAGCAGATTCTTTAATAAATAAACATTGTATCAAATCGGGTACTTGTCCTTAATCTATTGGATTTTTTGGCTTAACTATAATTTAAGAAATGCCAGAATAATATTGTTGTACAAACATTAAAAAAAAAAATTTGTTGTACAGTTCACACAAAAAGTAAGAAAGGTCACCGGAGATTTCCACTCACGAGATATTGCTTTTTTTTCACACAATATTGAAATTGCCATTCATTAGAATTGCATTTCTCACATAATATTTGTGACTAGTAATGCTATATATTTACTTTGTTATACTGACAATTTATTAAGTTTCAGAGCTAGTAAATTCATTATCTCTTAGATAGAGAATTAATGCAACATATTCTTTTATAATGAGTTCTTTAAAAAATGAGTATAGTTGAAATATTGGAGGAAGTTGATAAGCCTAATTAGAGTTAATTTACCTTAAGTAACTTATTGTTTTGAAGCTGGCTAACAAGCTCATATGCTTCTTTACCGACCTGTCGCACTTCTTCTAAGCTTCATAGAGTCTTCTTCTCCTTGTCGAGCTGGCTAACAAGCTCAACCGCTTGTCGCATTTCTATATAGTTTTGATATAAGTTCTTGAATTGTTTTTTCATAAGAAGAAAAAATGTGCATGTTTTAGAAGTGCACATAAAGGACTTATTTGTAATTTTGCTTTTTTTAGGATCTAATTTAAAATTTTCTAATAATATCCTGAGCTGACCATTTAAGCCAACTTTTCAAGAAAAATATTTGTACATTCCTATCTTAATATAACTTGTGCTACGGCATGATTGGTTTCATGATATGCCAACATTCATGCATACAACAAGCACCTTAGTCACTCTTATGTTGTATCGAGGCTATGAAATGTTTCATGATGTCTGATTCTTATCTTAGTGTAGTTGTGACCACTACTACAAAAAATAATCTTTACCATGGGTTTATATACACCAAAGCAAAATCGTGTTAATGATTTTTTTTTTGACACTTCTTAACACGGTTCTGATATGGAGTAAACGTTACTATGGTTTATGTGACAAACCGGTTAAATGTAACATGAGTAGTTGAAAACCAGTTTAATATTTTCCCGGTTTATGAAAATCATGATAAAAAAATAAAAATCCAGTGATTCATTTCCCAATTTATGGAAATCATGGTAAGAAAATGAAAATCCAGTGTTTGCTAACACGGTTATGTTGGAACCTGATGTAAGAAAGCCTAACTTCTAGAAAATCCAACACCTTAAATCTCTCGTCTCCTCTTTCTTTTCAGACGCCCCAAAGTAACCTAGCTCATTAAAATGAAATCTAAAACAAAGATTATGTTTTGATAAACGAACCTTGTCTTTTATTTATATAATTTTTGAATTTAATTTTAAATAATAAAAATGGGTGAGATTAGTCCAATATGAACCCACTAGAACAAAACGACCCATGTATGTCACCAATATAGAAGGCCATATGACATTCTAAAAATGCACAAAAAGTTACAAACAATAATGTATTTGTTTCTCACACATGCTATAATAAGAATAAATAAAAGGGAGCGACTATTAACTTCCCGCAAACTGTGCCTCCCTGACTCCCAACCAACAATAGTACGCCACGTGTCGCAGAAATTTGGAGCCATTTAGAAATCATGAGGGCTTCCAATTAAATGGACTTTCGGAACTCCCATATTTACTAAAAGAATTAAGAGCTCCCAAAATAGCTCCCATGAAACTAAACATATAATTATTTTTTTAGTAGCTTTCTATATCTCCTAGTAAATTTCTCATGTAAGGTATATTGTTGGGAATAGAAAAGTATAATGTTTAGAATATAAGGTATATGTTGTTCTCAGTTTGATGATATTTAAATCTATTCCGAGCTACTAATATAATTTTGAGAATGATTTTCAAAGCTAGAAGAAATCGTGTTCAAGAAATCGGAAATAAAGATGTGATCGTCACGAACGTTCAAGAAATCGGAAATAAAGATGTGATCGTCACCAACGCTTTTCTCCTATCTCAGAAGGACAAGAAGACGACGTGCATTATCTCAAGCATTGGAGTTCTTCTTTGTTTTGAGTTTGTTTTGGGTTTTTTGAGTTTGTTCTTCTCATTTTTTTTAGCTTTTTTCTGTTTTGACTTGGTCTGTGAATAGTGATTCCGTCGGGAACGGAATGATTCCGTTAAGAACGGAATGCCTCTGTCAAAATTGTGTGAAATGTTGTATATCCCGTCCTGAACGGAATAATCCCGTCCTGAACGGAATAATCTCATCATGAACGGAATATTTCCATCCAGAACGAAATGTTTGAATTTTTGAGTTATTCTAACCGTTGTTATTCCGTTCTGAACGGAATAAATCCGTCCAGAACAGAATAGCCTGTAAAAGACTCTCTTTGACTTGATTTTTCTTCTACCGTTAAAAGGAAAAACCCAATTCGTTTTTCAAATCAATTCCTCCATTTTCAAAACTCAAAATGCAATATTTTCTCTCTTTTGGTATGATAATAAATTTACTCAAAATCTTGTGAGATTTGAGAGAAACTTTGTAAGCTATTTGTTAGAGCTTGTTTGTTAGTTTGGATTAAAAGAAATCCGGTTTGTAAGTTTGGATTGAAAGAAATCCGGTTTGTTAGTTTGGATTGAAAGAAATCCGGTTCAAGTTTGTTTCATCGATTCGCTATGTGATTCGAGTCTTGTAAAGAAATGCTATTTGGATTAGTGTAAACGGAGCCGAAAGGCAAAGGCTGAAGATTAGGCACTTGTGAAAGCGGAAATGTTCGCTAGCAAGAAAATGGTGGTTATAGCTCACGCAACCACCTAGCCGAACTTCGTCAACAAGTTTGCGTGTTTGGTATTGATCCATTTTACTTTTCTATTGTTTGATTTTAATTGCTATTATTAATTTGTATTAACATAACCATCAATTAAAAGTCAAACAAAACAAAAGTTGCAATTTGCAAAATAATTTTAAAATCACACTTCCGCACGATTTAGGCCTATTTAGCCCATATAGGCCGTAATTAGTCAACATTATATTATTGTGATATAAAGGTATATTGTCTCTTTTTAGCAGAGAAATCTTTTCATTAGTCCAATCATCTAGATCTGTATGATAAGACTTGTACTTGTTGTTTACTGGAGGCCTATAGGGGAGTTTAAAAGGCCTAAACTTGCGGAAGCATGAATAATTGAACTTTTTAGGGTTTCACAATTTTAAGTCTTAGCTCTTTTAGATGATGGTTGTAAAAATTCTAATTAACAAAGTAATTAAAATAAACAAAAAGTAAGATAAATAATTGAAAGTAAATGCGATACCGAACACCATATCTATTGACGAATTTCGGCGAGGTGGTTGCATTAGTCTTAACCACCCGTTTACTCGCTAGCGGCCCTTACCGCGTTCACGAGATGCCTACTCTCCTGGACTTGCCTTGCGGCTCCGATAGTCACTAATCCAAATAGTGTTTGATTACAAAATCACAATCCACCGTCGCCTACAACAAACTCTTGACGGCCGGTGGAACAATCAACTTACAAACGGTTTCTTTTGAACAACCAACAAACAATAATCGCTCGTTAATTTCTCCCTAATCTCACAAAACTATTGAGTGATTATTATTCAATACTAGAGAGAGAGAATTCTTGCTTTTTCTTGTGAAAATCTGGTTGTGAAATTCGGATTGGAGCTAGCTATTTAAAAAAAGGAGCAACCCACAAATATGAAAAAACAGGCTATTCTGTTGACAACGCATCTATTCCGTTGACAACGGAATACCAAAAAGGAACAAAATCAGCCACATAAATGCTCAAACGGCTATAAATCTGTGTATTCCGTTGACAACGGAATGATTCCGTTGACAACGAAATCCCATTGTCTATTCCGTTGAGAACGGAAAAACCCAGCTTATTCCGTTGACAACCGAATAAGACTGCTTTTGCAAGAATAGACTATCTTTAGTATAAACTAATATAACTCAAAACTTTACTACACACTAGAAGAACACGAAGAGCTCCAAAACTTGAACGCCAAGAATGCGAAAATTGAAAGCTAGAAAAAGCGAAGCAACTCTTCGACAACTTCAAATCCGTTCGAGATAGAATTTTTGCACGTCAACTTGAACTTGATAAAACTTTCGCACGTCGACTCGAACTTGAGAAAACTTTTGATCTTAAACATGAAACTCAAACAAGATTAGTAATTACATAATAGTTTTAAACATCATCAAACCGAGAACAACGGTACTGTCAACAATTTTAACATTCTCATTCTCTTGTTTAGAATGTAAGGTATATTGCGGTGAATATAATAAATGTATTATGTTTAGAAGGTAAGGTATATTGTTGGAATATAAAGGTATATTATTTAGAATAATTATTGTAAACACAAAGGTATAAACAGAAACCAAAATAAACTATGAAACATTGGGCTGAAAGATATGAGAGTTCGGGAGCCAACAATATGGGCCGGTTGAAACTCTGGGCTGAAATATATTAGAGCACTATGAGGTAATAAACAATATTCAAATGTATGAGAAAGCTCCCAATTTGAACTTCTATCTTATTGGGAGCCAATAAGAGCTAAATAAGATGGGAGATCCAAATCTTTTTCCTAAATAAAATTATAATAAGAATAAATACAATTAGGGAAATGTGTAAATACGACGGCACTGTAGCACGACGACACTGTATATATACTATTTTTTGCATTTTATATATTGTTTTTTCATTTTATATATTGTTTTGCCATTTAATATACTGTTGTTTATTGTTTGTGTATTTTTTATTTTTTTACTTTTATATACTGTTTTCCCATTTTATATATTATTTTCCAATTTTTATATACTGTTTTCACTTTTTATGTATATATTGTTATTAGATAATAAATTATATATGTTGTTATGTATATATTGTTATTAGAAAATAAATTATATATGTTGTTATGTATATATTGTTATTAGAAAATAAATTATATATATTGTTATTGGATCTGTCGTAAACAGTTGTGCTATAGTGCCGTCGTGCTCTATCATGTCCCATAAAATTATATCCAATTAATGTAATTAATGTCTGAAAAAATCAATGTTGGACTTATTAGATCAATAGATATTCATGCTATAATAAGAATAAATAAGCCTCCACTAGCGTAGCGCAGTGGTATGACGATAAAAACCCGCTTCATTAGGATAGGGGGTTCGAAACACAGGCGGAAGTAGTATTTATGTGTGGGTTGGCCTACGGGCGTGTAATTGAAAAAAAAAAAAAGAATAAATAAAATTATATATACAAATAATAATCATGTACTTGTTTGTCACACATGGAATAAAGTGAAATAGAGGAATAGAAAGTCTATTATAGCCGAACATGAATGAAATATCTTAGAATAAATGTATGGAAAATTGGAATTGTTCTATTCTAAGCTATGAATGAAATTGCTATATTCCATGAAATAACCAATAATTTCGAACAAAATACTCTTCTTTATTCTAAATTTTATTCTACGTGACAACCAAAATTTCTAATTTATATATTTTCTTTTTCTTTTTCCCCTCCATATTTCTTTTCTTTTCTACAACTTCTATTTCCAAAAAAATATTTATATGATTTCTCCTTCTTATTTATTATAAAATCATGATTAAATTTTTCCATCTAACGGCTTCAAGTTATCGTGCTCATTTTTTTCTTTTAAAAGACACCCATCAGAGATAGATTCTCTCCCATCCGATTTTTTTCTATTTTCACTTTTCTCAACTTTAGCAGAGGGCAAGAAGAAGGAGGTAGTGAATTGAAGAAAACGAGTCATGTATCTTCTTTCCCAAATTTACAACTCATATTTGATTGTTTTAGCGTGTTGTATTTTACACAATTTTATCAAACTAAAAAGTGAAATCCGGTATGAAAGTGATATGGTTTTTGGCATATCATCTTCATGAGGTGATATGTCAAACATAGATGGACGGTGAAGATGAAAATGAGTCCGTCGAAGAAGCCGATACAACAGACTTGTACATTGGGAAAGTTCTTTGACAACTATTAAAAAAACATTGTGGGTGGAAAATGCAAAGTCATAACCACAATAAAAAGGTTTCTAGAAATTAGACTATTGTAATAAAGGACTTATTTAAATTGTGGTTCTATTCTTAATTTTTTATTATTGTGCCTTAAATGGATATTTATTAAATTTCATCTGCTTCTTATTTTAATTAATTGAAAAACTTTTTTTTTATTATGGTCTTCTTTTAATTTCAGAAACAATTCATTCAACAAAATTGCAGTAATCAAATTACAGAACAAGGACATTTTAGTCATAAATTATTATTTAAATCAAATTTTTATTCTATTTATTTAGCCGAACGTTGTTGGAATAAAATAGAATAATCGTTTATTCTCTGTTCCACTATTACTTTGTTTCATGCTTTGCTAAACTGACCCCATATAAAAAATTAAAAATCAGTAGTTAAGTAATAATTAAGATTTATCCACGCCTCATGAGAGTGAATCGGTGATACGGCACAACGAGGGTGCTCAAAGAAAGATAGTGAACAAATAAGTGGGTTTATATTCATTAAATAGTTAATCAATATAAAGATATGTAAAAATAATTGAGATTAACTTCATTAAATTTTCAATTAATACTTGATACACCACTACATTCCTTCTTTCGGACACAACATACAAATAAGTGGGTTTAAATTCATTAAATAGTTAATTAATATAAAGATATGTAAAAATATTGAGATTAACTTCATTAAATTTTCAATTAATACTTGATGCACCACTAAATTCCTTCTTTCTGACACAACATTTCCCACTTAGAAACAGTAAATACTTTACCCCCCCAGGCCCCACCCCAACTCCTAGTAATAATAAAATCCAGTTAGAACAAAACAGGCCTCTAGAAACAAAAAAACAACCAAAAAGGGAACAAAACGAAGAACAAAGAAACAGAAACAATGGAGCAAGGAGGACTGAGATCAGCTCAGAGGCCGCCTCACCCTGCGAAATCCGCCATCAGCGACCTCTTCAATCTCTATCTCGGCGTACTCTTCCTCTCCTTTGTTTTGATTTTGAGCTTGTTGAGTGTTGATTCTGAGCTTCTTGAGAGTGATATTTGATTTTTCATTTTATTTTTTGTAGAGGAATGCGCGGCAGAGAGATGACCCTGCACGCGAAACCTCGTAAGTGAAATGAATTGTTTGTTTCTCAGTTCAATTGATTCTTCTGAGAAGTTAATTTATCGAGATATTTCTCAGTCTGAAATACTGAAATCAGTTGTTCTCAATTTAAAATGAATTGAGAGTGGAAGTGAATAAGCGTATGCTATAGTTTTTGTGTTGAGAGAAGTTCATTTAGGAGTTAATTTATTTTGCACTTATGTAAAATATAAACATTTTAGCTAAAATTTATTTGCAGTAAATTTAGTCAGCATATGAGATTCGGTCACTAAATTACAATATATGCCTGAACTTATTCTCACACTTTATTATTTTGATAAAAAGTCTATTATTCAGTGCTTTCTTTCAATCTGAATTGAGCATTTAATTATGAGTATTTCCTTCTTTTGGAGTGCATGTACTTTTAAAAGATTGTGGTTATTAAGTTATATTAATTAGATTACTTTATTTTAACTATTTAATGCACCATTAATATCAAATATAAGGACCTATTGGTAATGATTTAACTTCTCAGCAACAAGATGCAAAAGAGAGTAACAGCTTTCAACCGAGAACTCCCGCCTCCTGACGAGCAATTCATTCTAGATTTCAACCAACTCCTCGCGCAATTTCCAGTTTAGTCCCTAAATCTTTCCTTATTTTCATTCATTTAGTCAATCAATTATGGAAAATCTGCGAAACGCCTCTGCATTATGCTGAAATTACAAAAATACCCCTGCATTATTGCAGACCGTTAGTTACCGACCAACACCGGTAGTTTCCTATTCTAATTATTGGAAAACCGTTTCTTAAATATTAATTAACATCTCTCTCTCTTGAAATATGATTTTTTTAAAGTTAATTAACTCTTCTAAATAATTAGGGTAGGAAACTAACGGTGTCAGTTCGAAACTAAAGGTAGGGGCTTTTTCGCAATTTCGGCAATGATGTATTTCTTTTTCGCAACTTCCAATATACATGGGTTTTTATACAAATTTTCCAAAAATTACTTCCATTTTTTTCCTCAGGACCAACAGGACCAAATCCAGATCCACTCGCTAACCGAATCTCACCTGATCTCCTTAATCCTCCAATCGGCCAATCACGCGCCTCAGTCCGAATTCCTCCTATTCTCCGCGAAATCCCTCTGCTCGATCTCCTACCTCAAATGGGACTCTTTTATTCCTTCCCTCCTCTCCTCCGTCTCATCCCTCGAAAATCAGAACAACGCCAGCTCATCAGTGGGCCCCAGTACCCCCGCCACGTCAGCATTTCAGATTGGGACTCCGGCCTCGCCTCTCTCCTCCACAATTCAGATCGGATCCCCCACGCAATCCTCCACAATCGACAACCCCGCAATTCCCAACATTCTTTCTTCCCCAATAAAACCCCCACCACCCGATCCAGTTACTAGTACAGTTGACCAGTCAACTGTCGGCTCGCTCCACCAGCTCTGCTGCAAAATCATCCTTTCGGCCCTCGAAACAACTCTAAAACCCTTAACCCACTCCATCATCTTCCAAACCATGATCAACTGGCTAATCAACTCTCACCCTCACTCTCCATTTCACTCCCAACTCGAAACCCCAGTCCACTTATCCCTCGACATAATCTGGACGCTCGTCTCCCCACTCTGCAACCGAGTGCCCTTCTACGAGCTCTTACGCAGCCCGCTGCAACAAATTTCAAACATTCCGAACGACGAGGGCGTGTTCAGCCTCATAATGGAGATTCACAGGAGGAGGGATCTGGTGGCCATGCACATGCAGATGCTCGACCAGCACTTGCATTGTCCGAGCTTCGCGACGCATCGGTTTTTGTCGCAGAGTTATCCGAGCATGCCGGGGGAGTCGGTCGGGCTGAAGTACTCGCCGATTACGTATCCGAGCGTGCTGGGCGAGCCCTTGCATGGCGAGGTATGTGGGGATTTTTGGTTTTTTGGGTTGAATTGTGATTATTTGTTTGTTTGTTTGTTTGGTTAAATTATGAGTTTTGTATTGGTGCTTTTTCTCATATTTTTAGGAGTATATATATGTGATTTTTTTCATTTTTTTATGGGTGGACAAGACATTTTGATGTTTTGTAAGGGGCATACGTGAAAATATTTTGAGTTGGTATTTCACATAGTTCATATGGGTATTAATATAGTCTAGTCTCTTTTCTAGGAAAAAGGTCTTTTAAAGTTATATTTCTCATATTTATACATGTTATTTAAGTTTCCATGGGTGTAAACATTATTCCGATCATTAACAACCCTACACAAATAAATCAAGTCACCCCAAAATCAATTAATTAATTAATCAACTCAACTTCACAATCCAGGAACTAGCGAATTCTATTAGGAAGGGCAGTCCGGACTGGGAGCGTGCAATGCGGTGCTTAAGGCACGCCTTGCGAGCCACGCCGTCTCCCGATTGGTGGAGACGAGTGTTGTTGGTTGCCCCGTGTTACAGGCTGCAAGCTCAGCAGCAGCCCGCTACGCCTGGCGCGGTCTTCTCTCTGGATATGATTGGGGAGGCGGTGGCCGATCGGTGTGTGGAATTATTGAGAGTTACAAATGGAGGTATGGTTTGGGGGATTTTTTGTTCAAATTGAGGGATTAAATCCAATTAAGCCTCAGTTGTGCAATTATACCGCAATTAAGCCTCAGTTTAACCCAATTATACTCAATTTCTCCTCAATTGGGCAATCAAGCACAATTTCAGGCATAATTGAGGGCAAATTGAGTGTCATTGGGTTGAATTGAGGCTTAACTGAGGTATAATTGAACAATTGAGGGTTAGTTAAGTGAATTAAGCCTCAATTTAACTCAATTATACTCAATTTCCCCTCATTTGGGCAATCAAGCACAATATGAGGCTTAATTGGGTATTATTGATGCGGTGCTTGCACCACGCGTTGCGAGCCGCGCCCTCGCCTGATTGGTGGAGACGGGTGCTGCTAGTCGCTCTGTGTTACAGCCCGCCAGCTCAGCTTCAGTACACCTGGCGTGGTCTTCTTACCGGATATGATTGGGGAGGCTGTCGCGGATCGGTGCGTGGAGCTGTTGAGAGTTACTAATGGAGGTATGTGATGGTTAGTTAGGGTTTGAAGAGTGGGTGGTTGGTATAGTGGCTTGGTAACTGGGTTTATTGAGGCTTAATTGAGGGGGAATTGAGTATAATTGGGTCAAAATTGAGGCTTAATTGAGGTATAATTTCACAATTGAGGCTCAATTAAGTCAAAAGTAGGTTCTAATTGATTCTTAATAGGCTTAAATATAAATCCTGGGATTCTTCATCCAATCAACAATGACCACTCGTGCCCTTCTATTTCTCTATTTCTGTACCATTTATCTAAAATTGTGAGTCTATTCATTTTGTAGAGACGCAGTGCTGGCAAGACTGGCTTCTATTCGCCGACATATACTTCTTCTTAATGAAGAGCGGAGGCATAGATTTCCTCGACTTTGTAGATAAGCTCACGACTCGAGTCTCAAAAACCGACCAACAAACTCTTAAAACCAATCACATCACTTGGCTGGTAGCTCAAATCCTCCGAATAGAAATCATTATGAACACACTCAGTGCCGATCGTAGAAAGGTGCGGAAATTTATTAGGGACATTTGCAAAAAAGTCCCGTGTTTGCTGAAATTGCAGAAACACCACTGCATTGTTGTCGGAATTGCAAAAGACTCCCTATCATTAGTTAGAAGCCAACAGCCTTAGCTTACCACTCTAAAAATCATATTTTAAAAATTTAATGAACATTCTTGAAGTTTAATTTGAATTAATTTCGATGACTTCATTTGATACAAAAATGTTTTAGAATTCAATTAGTCTCTCTACTAAAATTAATTAACATCAAATTCAAAGAGAGAGAGAGATGTTAATCAATCTTTAAAACATATTTTTTTCAAATAATCAGAAAAATAAAACTAACTGTGTTAACTTCCAACTAACTGTGTTAATTTCATCACGATCCATGGTCTTCTTCTCAATTATCCCTATTTATTATCATCACAACTTCTCTTTCCAGGTGGACACTATTCGGAAGATAATCTCATTCCACAAGGAAGACAACAAGCCCCTGGACTCTTCGAGCTCCCCCACGAGTCCGCAGGGCATACTGCTGGACTTCATAAGCAGCAGCCAGACGCTGCGCATCTGGTCGTTCAACGCCTCGATCCGCGAGCACCTCAACAGCGACCAGCTGCAGAAGGGGAAGCAGATCGACGAGTGGTGGAAACAGATGACCAAAGGTAGGTTGTTAGTTAGTTAGTTAGTTACGCTCCTATGGTTGAATGGAAAGTTGTTGAGGTATTTAACTGTGAAAAAGACCCTGCGGTATTGGAAATTGATAAAGAGCCCGTGAATCAGTGGAAGTTGCAAAAAAGCCGCTACGTTATTGCTAGAATTGCAAAATAGTTCTTAGATTCAATTGAGAGAGGGAGATGTTAATTAACATTTAAGAAATTCAACTAATTAGAGTATGTAAACTAATGAGTTAACTTCTTACTAAAGGTAGGGATTTTTTTTGCAATTTAAACAAATAATACATGGGCTTTTTTGCAATTTCCAATAATACATGAGCTTTTTGTCAATTTCCAATAATCCAGGGGCTTCTTTACAAATTCCGTCGTAAAATTACCCTTCGCTCCTTATAGAAAACTAAAATTTCCTTCTTACAGGCGAGAGGTTGATTGACTTTTAATAATATTAAACCCTAAACCCTAAACAGGTTTACTAATATTAAACCCTATGCCCTAAACAGGTTTGCGGTTTATTGCTATTATTATTATTATTATTAATAATGATGATGATAATAATAATAATAACAATAACAACAACAGCAACAACCACCACCAACACTAACAGACCATTCCTTCCTACAGGCGAGAGGCTCATCGACTTCTCAAACCTGGACGAGCGTTCCACGGGCATGTTCTGGGTGCTGTCCTTCACGATGGCGCAGCCGGCCTGCGAGGCCGTGATGGGCTGGTTCGGCTCCGCCGGCGAGTCCGAGCTGCTGCCCGCCGCGCACGCCAACGACCGCATCGCCGTCATGCGCGAGAACTTCCCTCTCTCCATGCAGCTGTTATCCGGGCTGTCCATTAACATGTGCTTGAAGCTGGCTTACCAGCTTGAGGAGACGATATTTCTTGGCCAGGTAATAATATGGGGAAGTTTGAATTGTTTGTGGTTTCCTGTTGTTAGTTAAATAGCATTTTGAGAAAACTACAAGGGCAAATTATTCATTTTAGAAAATTTGACCAAATGATGAGTGAGAGTTTTTTTGATAATTTCCAGAAAAGTTAGGGTTTTTTTTTTAAATATTTCCATTTAGAAATAGATGTATTTCTTGCAATTTAAAGTATATGTGTTTTTTTTTTTTTTTTTTTTTTAATTTTGGGGTTTTGTGTTGTAGTCTGTGCCTAGCATAGCGATGGTGGAAACTTATGTTAGACTGCTTCTAATTGCGCCTCATTCATTATTTCGACATCATTTTACGGTAATTATTGTTCTGTATTCCCTTTATGTAAGCTAGAATTGTACGAAATTATTTTTATATTTATTTACTTATTCACACATTTATATTGGTCTTGCAGACTTTAACACAAAGATCTCCCTCTATTTTGAGCAAATCTGGTATATCGTTGCTCCTTTTTGAGATTCTAAACTACAGATTGCTACCTTTATACAGGTATCTCCATTTATTCCCTTATTACTTCATCATTCATCTTTCATTTCTTTCAAATATAATAAAAAATAACTATGTTTTTTATTATTAAGGTATCATGGGAAGAGCAAGGCATTAATGTACGACGTGACAAAGATTATTGCGATGATCAAGGGGAAAAAAGGGGAGCATCGGCTGCTCCGATTGGGCGAGAATTTGTGCATGAATCTGATTCTCTCACTAAGGGACTTCTTTCTCGTCAAGAAAGAACTCAAGGTTGTAACTGAAAATTAAAAAAACCCATTAATGATACAACTATCAAGTCAATTCTTCATTTTTGAAGGATATGAAGTAAAATAAGGAAATTGCAAAAAAGACCCTACATTATGCCGAAAATGTCAAAAAACCCTTGCATTATTGTGACATTACAAAAAAAGAATTTCAGTATTACCAAACTTGCAAAAAGACCCTAAAAAGGTCTTAAAAAATTAAAGTTAAATTAAAAAAATTCCTAAAGTTTTCTAATATAAGTTTAACAAATATTATTTCAAATAAGATACTGAAGGGGGGAAGAGATAGAAATCTTAATTCACTTCAAAAAATCTTTTGAGCCAGAGACATGTTAATTAATATTTTTCAACTCAAATACCAAAACTAACACCATCCCGTTTTCCTTTCTTTTCCTTCAGGGTCCGACGGAATTCACTGAAACCCTAAACCGCATAACAATCGTGAGCCTTGCAATTACAATCAAAACCCGGGGAATCGCCGAGGTGGAGCACATGCTGTATTTACAGCCTTTGTTAGAGCAGATCATGGCGACGAGTCAGCACACCTGGTCGGAAAAAACTTTGAGATATTTTCCGAGTTTGATTAGAGATAATTTGATGGGGAGAGTGGATAAGAGAGGACAGGCTATTCAGGCCTGGCAACAGGTAATGAAAAGGATGGAAATGTTATGTTTAGGCTTCTGAAAGTGTTGATGTGAAGTGAAGTTTTTTTTTTTAGTATGTGGTTTTGGTTGTGTTAGTTTTGATGCATGCCCTTTTGAAAATTCGAAAAGACCGTATCTTGGAATGGTAAGTAACTCTGCTATATTAAATTTCGAGTTTTAGAATAGTGATAACCATAGATTTTAACATTTACAGTTCCAAAATGGTAACTAACTCTGCTAGTTTGACTTCCTGAAACCGTGCATGTTAAACTAAACTACCCTAACACTTTAATTAATTAATAAATTAATTTATTTTTTCAGGCGGAACCGACGGTAATAAAACAATGCTCGCAACTGCTGTTACCCTCGGCAGACCCGACTTACGTGATGACGTATCAGAACAACAGCTTCCCTCAGCACAGGCAGTATTTGTGTGCCGGCTCTTGGATTTTAATGAACAGACATCCCGACGGAATTAACAGTCAGAGCCTCGTACGTATTTCAATTTAGGCAGACTTTTAGTTTAGGGAGTTTTTTGTAAAACCCCCTGTGTTTTTGAAAAATTATAGAAAACCCCCTTAATTGATGGAATTTGAAAAAAAAAAACTTCTAACTTCTGAAGTTCTTTAAAGACCTCTTAACTTTAACTTTTGTTTAAAAAAATGCTAAATAGTGTTCAAGTAATATATAAATAATGATAAATAATATGTGAATACATTTTGCAAATTATTTATATATTATTTGTATTTATGTGCTCCTGCTTGGATTTTAATGAACCGGCATCCTGATGGAATCAATAGTCAGAGCGTCGTATGTCTTTCAGTTTAGGCAGCCTGTTAGTTAAGGGTTTTTTTGTCAAAAGATCTTCTATGTTCTCTCAAAATTGTAAAAGAAACCCTGACTTGTGGAATGGTTTTTTTTTTGAAGCTTCAGCATGCGAATTGCCTCACTGAGATATCATTTAAAATATATATTTGTTTAGAAAATTCTTACAAATAAAAAAAGAATTGCATCTCTCGAAGGAGAGTTGAAAAAGCTACATAAGTTAAGGTACAACAGACCAGACCCTCTAATCCTTGTGGAATAGTTAAAAAAACTGCTACTTTTAACTTTCCATTTGCCAAAAACCCCCTATGTTTTGGAGTTTCCAAAGGACTCCTTAACTAAACTTTTATTTTCGAAGAACCGCTCTCAATAATATATAAATAATGTTAAATGATATGTTAACATGTTCTGAAAATTATTTATCTACTGTTTCAAAATAAATGAAGGTGTTTACATATTATTTTTCTATTGTTTAAAATCGGTTATTTTAAAAAAATAAATAAATAAATAAAACATTAAAGCTAGGGAAGTTTGAAGATAAAAAAGTTGATTAGTGAGTTTTTATGAGTATTGTAAAAGTTTGTTTTTCTTAAAATAGTAACTTGAAAGTATTGTTTTTAATTATTTCAAAAGATTCGGGGGGGTTTAACATTTTCAAAATTTGTTCCTAAATTGTACAAAATGTATCATACAAAAAACCTCGGATGAAAATTTAAAAATAAATTACAGGGCCGTGTTTTAAGGGACTTTTCGCCGGAAGAAGTTACTTCAAACATTTACACAATGGTCGACGTTCTTCTTCACCAGATTCAGATCGATCAGCAACACGGCCTTCCTGCTCAGGTCTCCTTTTTGACCTATTATTCATTTTTAGGGTTTTTGATTTTCAGATTATTTATTTGTTTATTATATTTAATTTGGGCAGGATTTGTTGGCGAAAGCAATAGTGAACCTTGTGTTTTTCATCTGGACGCACGAGTTGCTTCCTCTTGATATTCTTCTTCTCGCTCTTATTGATAGAGATGACGATCCATATGCCCTTCGCATTGTGGTATATTTTATTTACATATTATAATATTATAAAATATATTTTAAAATGATGAATTATACAATGATAAAGTTATTTCAGTTCCAACTTTATAGTTACATTATGGATAATTCCAATATTTTTGAATCACACTTCTCGTACAAATTCATTTTTGAATAAAATAAAATATAATACGTAATTAAAATCACAGAGAAACCTACTTGAGAGGCCAGAGCTACAGCAAAGAATAAAAATATTTTGTTCAAGTCGCACTCCAGAGCACTGGACCAATAATCTACCTCCAAAAAGAGCCGAGCTTCAAAAGGCTCTTGGCAGTCATCTCTCTTGGAAAGACAGGTCGTTAAAATTATTTACTTTTAAAATAAAAATGAAATTTGCAAAAAATCCCCTGCCTTATGCTAAAATTGCAGAAAGGTCCTTCCGGATTGTAAAGAGGCCTTTGTGTTTTATTGTCAACATTGCAAAAGAACCCCTACTATTAGTTAGAAGTTAAACCTTTAGTTTTCGTACTTTTTCGGAATTTCCAATAATGCAGGGGCTTTTCTGCAATTTCGGCATAATGCAGGGTTTCTTTCAAATTTTCCTTGAAAAGAATTATCGAAGGTGTCATGACTATACTAATTGTATTTTGGTGGAAATTTGCAGAAACCCCCCGTTTTTTGATGATATCGCGGCAAGACTGCTTCCCGTGATACCGCTGGTTATTTACCGGATGATTGAGAATGATTTGATGGATCTGGCTGAAAGAGTGCTTCATATTTTCTCAATGTTTCTCGCTTTTCACCCTTTGAGATTCACGTTTGTGAGAGATATTCTCGCGTACTTTTACGGCCATCTACCGACAAAAATCATCCTTCGTATTCTCAAAATTCTTGGTTACTCCAAGGTATTTAAAGTAAGACTTTTATCATCTTTTATCTTTTATTTTAATGTCTATAACAGTGAAAGTTGAAACTAAACATTACTGGAATCAACGTTTCAAAACTTATCTATCAATCGGGCCTAGTAATTTAAATCCTAGTCAACAAACAAAAAAAGAGAAACAAACCAAAAGGAAAAAAATACCAAGCCCTACTTGCCACACAAGTTTTCCAATACTTTTTCTAGGTCTTCATTCTACATTTACATCACTTTTCAACTAGTACCCATTTTTGCAATCTCCAACTTTTCAGAATCCTTCGCCCAATCATGTTTATCTTTTATTTCAATATTTATTTAGTATTAAATTTGTAACGCCTAAATCCTACAAAATCTCAAATTTAACAATACAACCACACATTACTAAAATCAACCCTACAAATTCCAAGTCACGAAACAAACAAACAAAAAGGAAAACCAGTTTCTTTCACATCCACATCAGTTCTCAACTAACACCGATTATTATTCCAACCTCCAACTTTTCTTTCAGATTCCTTTTTCCGAAACCTTCGCCCACCTGATGACATCACCGTCCAACTCCTCTTCCCCTCCTCAAGACTACTTCGCCAATCTCCTCTTATCCCTCGTAATCAACGTGATCCCTCACCTCCCCGCCAAATCCCACTCCGACTTCCCCAAAGCCCCGCCGCCAGCTCAGCACGCCACCGACCAAAAAGCCTTCTACCAAAACCAAGATCCCGGCTCCCACACCCAACTAATCCTCGAAACCGCCGCCATAGAAATCCTCTCTCTCCCCTTCACGCCCGCCCAAATCGTCTCCTCCTTCATCCAAATCATCACCAACATTCAATCCTCCTTGCTCCAATCCACCAACACCAACCCTAATAACCCCTCGACTCTCCCAACTTCTCCTTCTTCCGATCCACAAACTCTCCCAAACACCAGTTCAACCAATTATACCAACTTTGTGTCCAAAAGCGGATATTCATCCCAGCAGCTCGCGTGCCTGATGATCCAGGCGTGCGGGCTGCTGCTCGCGCAGCTTCCCCAGGAGTTCCACTTGCAGCTCTATTCTGAGGCCGCAAGAGTGATCAAAGAGTGCTGGTGGCTTTCTGATTCAAATCAGCCGATGAGAGACTTGGATTCGGCTGTTGGGTACGCGTTGATGGATCCGACGTGGGCTAGTCAGGATAATACCTCTACTGCTGTCGGTAGGTGGTTTTGTTGTTTTGAAATAGTTTACTTTGTATACATTAGATTATGCAATTGGAGTGTCTCACATATATCCATCATTTCCTGACTTATGAGAAGTTAAATGCTTAATTATGCTGAAATTTATTAAAAAATGGGAAATTTGCAAAAAGAGACCCTGCATTATGCCGAAATTGTGAAAAAGCCCCTGCAATATTTTGACTGAAGTTGCAAAAATGCCCCTACATTACTACTGATATTTGCAATTTCCAATATCGCAGGGGCTTTTTCGCAATTTCGGCATAATGCAGGGTCTTTTTCGCAAATTTCCCTTAAAAAATTTGCCTGAATTTAACTCTTTCCGTTCCTTCTTTATCCAACATTTATCATTCCTGAGGGGCAAATATGACAAATTTCTGCAAACATCCACAAAAGCAAATTAACAACAATTTCTAACAAATTGTAGGGAATGTGATTGCGCTGCTGCACGCGTTCTACAGCAACCTCCCTCAGGATTGGCTGGAGTCGTCCCACACGGTGGTCAAACACCTCCGTCCGGTCACGTCCGTCGCCATGCTCAGGATCGCCTTCCGCATTCTGGGCCCGCTTCTGCCTCGGTTGGCTTTCGCCCGACCCCTCTTCATGAAGGTATGATTGTGGTTTGATTGTTTGTTTAGCGAGTTGATATAGCTTTTTTTAGTGGTAATATACCTTTTTAGGTGTCGATATACCTTTTGAAAGTGGTAATATACCTTTTTAAAGTGTTAATGTACCTTTTTGAAGTGTTAATATACCTTTTTTGAAGTGTAAATATGCCTTTTTTGAAGGGTCCGATGTACCTTTTTGAAGTTTTAAAATGACTTTTTAAGTGGCGATGTGCTTTTTTGAAGTCGGTTTACCAATTCGTTAGTCAATGTTGGGTGTCGTTATGCATTTTTGAGTGTTAAAGTATCATTGTATTTTTTTTGTTTGCGGATGAGACTTGTCGTTCTTACTGCTTGGCTATTTTTCTTGAACGATTTGTAGACTTTAGCTTTGTTATTCAACGTGCTGGCAGAAGTATTCGGAAAGAACTCCCAACCATCAACTCCAACCGACGCCTCCGAAATTTCCGACATCATCGATTTCCTGTAAACAAACAAATCCTCCATTCCACTTCTCAAAATACAAAAAAGAAACCCTAAAAATATTTTAACATTTTAATAATTTCACGTGTTTTTCAGACATCACGCTGTAATGTACGAAGGGCAAGGCGGGCCGGTGCAGAGCAACACCAAACCGAAACTCGAGAGTTTGACTCTTTGCAGTAAAGTCTTGGATCTGTTAAGGCCTGATGTGATGCATTTACTTAATCACCTGAGGCCTGATCCTAATTCGTCTGTGTATGCAGCTAACCATCCTAAGATCGTTCAGAACCCTGTGATTTAATTAATTAGGGTTTGTTAGTTTGGGGATTTTGAGTGTTTGGTGGGTTAATTTAGGGTTTGGTAGTGACGGTTAATTGTTGTATGATTTAGATGGATGTGGTATTGTGTATTGTGTGGTTTGTAAGTTTTTGTACAAGTAGTTTTGTGTTGTATATAGCAAGTGAAATAACTAGAAAGGAGGAAAGATGTTTAGTCTAGATTTTAGTCCTGTGTTTTTTGGGTTAGTTTGTTTTAAGATATTAAAAACAGTCAGGCCCAGTCCATCCTGGATTCCAGGGGGTAAATTTTAATGATCATTATGATTGAAATGGGTTTCAAAAATCTTTTATTTCCTTTTTCTCTTATGTTTGTATTCAATTTTATTAAGTTTTCAAGCTTTGATATCTATTTTGTTGAACTAGAACGTGAAGAAATTTGGTGAAACCAAATGTTAGTATGGTGTTAGATTCCACCTAAACACTGGGAATAAATTTTAAATTTTGTAAGAATAGAAGTTTTTTTGCAGTTCTCATTAAGCTGGCTTTTATTTTAATTTACTGCAACATTTTTCTTATAATTTCAACATATTGGATCCGCTTTTTCTAACAAATTTCCCAATATTTCTTTTGAGATAGTATGCATAGTAAAATTTGTGAATTTTAAATCACTGATTTTGTTGTTTTTAAATTTTAATTGTAAGTATAGTGTATATATGACACATGAAATGTAACATTTTCTTCCTATTTTCTGTTGAGTTTATAAACTAGTTTGTGTAGATTTATTTGAATTTTAACAATAAAATAATATAGTAGAGCCTCATTAATGTGCTATCTGATAAAAATTTGCCCCTAGTTATACAATTCGGTACATCATATAATAGAATATGGTGCACACGATTTTACATGGAATTTTTTTTTCATCTAAATAGACAAATTACTGAAGTTGCCCCACAAAGAAGTGATAGCACCGACCCATGCATGAAAATATTTACTATTACTTATTAGATAGCAATAAAATGCAATATTTCAATCAATAAACAACTCATGCTTCCACTGCTTCACAAATCCAAATTTTCGCTTTTTGTCCCTCTTTTTCAGTTCCACTAACTCAGAATCATTATACGTTTTGGCTAAAAAGTTCTTTACCTTTTTCTCTAATATAATAGAATAATGACAGACTATAATAATTGATTATATTAGTTTAAACAATGTTTATTAAGAAAATCTTACAATACATTTTTGAATTTTTTTTGTAAATCACTCTTTACTTATTCAACAACATTAGTACATCACCAAAAGCTTATTCCACCATTAACTTGCATGTAAATACTGCAGTAAAGAATTACAAAATAAATGCAAGCCATATTCTGACATAATTAGAACTTATAAATAGTTTCATTTTCTTTTGTTCCATTAATACAATTTCCCCATCATAAATATATTCTACCATCCTTACATGTAATCTGACCAGTGTTCATCTCTAATTAAACATTAATAACAAGCTAATTTTTGTCCATGTAACATTTGATTCATTCATGCATGACACAAAAGCATACATACCCCAAAATAGAAAGAAATCAAATTTCAAACCCTATCCAGAATAAAAAAGATAGATACCTACTGATTTTAAATTAGAAAGTTTCAGATCCAAAAGAACTGAATTTCGTATCGAAATTCTCAGAAAAAAACTCCAGGCCGGCGAAATCTTCCAGTTCCATCAACCACATTGGTTCAATCCAATCCATTTTTGGAATCTCAATTTTCTCTTCAGATTTAATCAAAGATCCAAAACTAGATTCAGAATCAGAAGAAACAGAGGATCTTGGATTTTCCTCTAATGAGTCCTTTTTCTCTGAATTATAACAGAGGATCGAAGAACTTTTTTCTCCATTTTTATCTTCAATTGAGAAATTTTCAGATGATGAAATGGGCTCGTGAGTTGATGGATTTAAACCCGATTTTACGAGTTTTTTCTTGATTTGTGTGTGCCAAAGATTCTTTATCTCATTGTCTGTTCGACCTGGTAAATGAGATGCTATCTTAGACCACCTATTCATAAGAAAATAATCAAAGGTGTTAATTGATTTATTAATTCTGTAAAGAAAATTGAATCAAAAATAAAAATTGAACCTGTTTCCAAGCTGAGCATGAAGATCAATGATTAATTTCTCTTCAGATTCTGATAATATGCCCCTCTTTAAATCAGGCCTGAGATAATTTATCCATCTTAATCTGCAGCTCTTACCACACCTCAGCAACCCTACACAACACAAATTCATACAAGAACAACTTCAAAATTTCAAATTTAATTGAGACCAACCAAACAAGAAACCAAGAAAGTTATTCGATCAGCCGGAGCGAAATACAAGAATTAAAAAACTCAAAAAAGAGAAATATGAAATGAGAGATTAATACCAGCAAGTTTAGGTACAAGGCGCCAGCAGCATTGTCCATTGTTAAGTATGAAATTAATTAATTTCTGATCTTCTTCAGCTGACCATGGCCCTTTCTTTAATCCAACTTTGTCACAACAAGGCCGCCTTCCCATTTTCAAGCTTTCTCTCTCTCTAAAGAGAAATGCATGAGAAAAGAGAGTTAAGAAAGGAACGGTGGTATGCAATTTTGATTTATAATGGGTTTGGAGAGGTGGCGAAAGAAAGAAGTGAGGCGTGTTCCTGACATGGGGACGTGGCAGTTTAATAGTGTTTTGACATATTTTTTAGTGTTTTGACATATTTTAAACTTTCTTAGTTGTTAATAGAATTTTGAAATCAGAAAATATACTCAATCTTCACAAGCTCCACCAATTTTTAGTATTAGTATTATTTTTCTTAACGATTAATAGTTATTGAAATAAGTAATTATTATAAATTAATAGTTATTTTAATTATATGTAGTTATTTTAAAATATTAAATGATAATTAAAAAAAATTATATAAATTAATATATTACAGTGGTTGATCACTTTGATCATAAAATAGATGGAGATTATGAGGTTGCGTATATAAGTCCTTCCGAAATTAACAAAACAAATAAAATGGTCCATATCAGATTAAAAAAAAATAGATTATTTGGCCACTGAATGGAAATTTTGAACTTAAATACCAACATTGCAACAAGAACATATAATTATTATTTAGTCTAATATTTGTTGATTTTAGTTTAACACTATTTAGCTCTCTTTTGAATTCAGTTTAACCGAATGAATCAAAATATAATTTGATTTATTTATTTAGATTCAAAATTTGATTCAAATTTTTTTCAGTTCGATTCAATTCTATAAAATTTGGTTGAGTTATAGTTCGATTGATATTTTCTGTTGCGTATAATATTTCATGTGATCTCCAAAGATATATATACATAATACATAGCCATTTTTAAATAGTTGACTTTATCTTGATCGTTGATTAAATTTGACAAAATAAATACTTCAATAAAAGAACCCCGATTTTTGGAGCATATGAAAAAAACTGAAAATATTGTAAATTAAAAGATTGTGTCACACATTTGTCTCAATTTTTGTAAAAAAAAGAAATACTAATTCATGCAATTCTGCCCTGAAGAATAATGCATATATTTTCTGTGTGTGTGGAGTGATAATGGTCAAATATTAAACTATCCAGTAATATAGTCAACTTAATACTTTCATGTATTTAAATTATTCTCTAATCTATAATTTAGTATCTTATATATCGATATAGCATATATAAAAATAATGTACTATATCTAAAAGTATATAACATGTAATAAACAAATGTCAATCCGGATTTACGATCTAAATGGGACGCTACGTGCACGGCGGTTTGGTGGAGTTCATGGAAAGAGAGGAATTGCCGCATCTTCACCACCAAGCTAATTGTCAAAGAAGCTAGGTAGCTGGCAACATTTTGGAGTTCTATTCTTTAATCTTGTATTCTTAATTTGGGTCTCCTAATGACATGATCATCTCTCTGAGTTTTATTCTCGATGTATAACTACTATCTTGTGACAAAACCCTTTTATTATTATAATATAATGAAACGAACGGAACAGATAATCGCCTGCCGTTCCTTCAAAAAAAATAAACAAATGTCAAATACACGATCAAATAATTTTTCAATTCTTATTAGGTTATTAATGTAATGGCTATTGACCTCTGACATAAAAAAATGATCTTTAAAAAATTAGAATAAACCATATTAAATTTTCATTGAATTGAAGACGTGTGTTTATTGTAGATTCAGGATTTCCAATGCACTCCTTGAAAGATAAATTTTGAGAAAAAAAAAATTAGTGACAGTTAAGTGAAATGATCATTCAAATTTCTTGAAAAGCCGATCAAGTATTTATTTTAGAAGATCATTTAGAATTATTTTTGTATATCTCCATAAACTATTCTATTTTGTTGGGGGCATTTGGAATAATTTACAATTGATTGGGGCATCTGTGAAAATATCCTTTTATTCAGAGTATTTGTTGACTGTCAGGTGATCAAGTTATTTTATTTATTTATTTATTTTTTTCTGAGGTTGAATGTCAATTCTTCAAAAGTTCAAATTGGATATGACATCCATTAAAATTTTTAAAATTAGATCCCATAAGATTCAGTTGCACGATTTTGTTGATTCATGTTAATTAGCTAATATAATCATGTTAAATTTGTAAAACTAATTCAGTCAAACCAATCTAAACCGGACTTTTGGATTCTGTTTTCATGACCAAACTTTCAGACTTTGCTATCTAATTCTAGAAAGAACTCTCAAGCTAGTTAATTGAACTAGTTAATTGAGAACTGAAACTAAAAGTATGGTGAGTTCTTTTAAAAGTTAGAGAGAACTTGAGTTCTAATATACTGAAACTAAAGGTGTATACATTGAGAAAATAAAAAATAGGCTGCAGGGAGGTAAGAGAAGGTTTAGATTGATAAGGCCTATACAATACTGCATCAAAATGAAAAGAAAATATGACAGAACTATACTAACTATACTAACAGTGGTAAGAGAAGGTTTAGATTAATAAGTTGGGGCTTAATTAACACAACATTCATCAAATGTGCTATAAGCCAGCTATCATAATCCCATAGTAAGATACATTAACTTGTATTTTCTTACTAGAGAATAGAGATTCCATCAGACCTATGATTACCTAAGTCCTATATACATATGCATACCTCACAAAAAAAAGTAGAAATAGATTACCCAAGTCCATATACATATGCATACATCACAAAAAAAGTAGAAATAGATTACCAAAGTCCTATATACATATTCATATATAACAAAAACCAAAATGTGAAACTGCATAACTGAAGATACTTTCGGTCTTCATTCCTACATCAATATCAAAAGTAAAGAAAAAAAAAACGGTAAGATTTAATTAAAAAAAGGTAAGATGTAAAATCAGTAAGATATAAAAATCCACCAGATATTTTTTTTTTCTCAAAACAAAAAATAGGAAATTTGCAAACAAGGCCATCCATTATAAGGAAATTGCAAAAAAGACCCTGCAACAGTGAAAATTGCAAAAATATCCTTCTAGTGCCTACTCATACAATTTCAAGAAATTTCGTCAAATATCAAACCTTGAAAACTCAACAAAATTGAAATACATTTGATATTATATAAAATTATTTAATTTTCAACAATGTAGGATTTCTTTGATATAATAGAGGGGCTTTATTGCAATATCTAAAAAACTTCAAGTTTAACAATGTTGGCACGCATTAAATTTACCCCAAAAAATGTGACTCATTGTTGACTAAAAATCTTTCTTATTTCTGAAGACTAAAATCTCGTCTTTGGCAATGGATCTGCAACATACAGTAAGGTTATGAAAGAAACACCTTTTGCACTTTATGTTGTTCCTTTTATTTGCATTGATATGTATTGACTATTGAGCCCTAAAACACTACAAATTTCAGTATGAGAGAGAGTATAAGAGATTAACTTTAGTTTCTTGTGAGAAAAGCCAGGAGGTGTAGATAGGGACAACATCGCACCACGATGAGACTTGTGTAAAGGCGTGACTGGTGCTCCTTCAGCCGAGAAAACAGTCGAAATAAACTCCTCGTCCTCTTTAAATAAGTGCAAGTTCTGAGTCTTCAGCACAAAATTCACCTTCTCTTCCTCCAACCCAAACATTAATCCTATTAACCAAAAACCAATAACAAGTAACTAACAATGGTTTGTGTTTTCACAAGGAGAATGTATAGTTGATAATTTGATTGCTAACATACCTTTTTGAATGAGAAGGCAGAGAAGCTCATTATTGTGAGACTCTGGATCAAGAGGTAGTAAGCTAGAGATTGCTTGAGCAAAATAAGTGATAAACTCCATGCTTGTACAGCTCTTCTCATAAGTGGCTTTATGAACCAATAAAGTACAAGCAGCCTTGTGCAGTAACACAATCAAATTTCCTTTTGCAAGATACCTTTTCTCTGACGAATGAATATATATATATATATATATATATATATATATATAGACTAAAAAGGAACATAAATTGATTTAACAAACTCTTACCTTATTTGCAAAAGATCAAAAATTGAAAAATAAAAATTAACGATAATACAAATGAACCGTAAGGATTTCATATAGAGGTGGTAAATGGGCCGGCTCGGATCATATTCAGGTTAAACTGGTTCGGGTTTGGATCACTTTTATGTCCTAGCCATATTCGGATTTGGTCAACACGGGTCGGGTCAAGGCGATTTTTTATCTCTTCTCAGTTGGATCTTTTTCGGGTTAAGAATGTATCGGGTGAATTTTGGATCTGGTTGAGTTGTATTCAGATCTTGTTCCGGTCGGGTCAAATGGGTTCGGTTATTCCGGATTCGGTTAATTTTATATTCTGGTCAAGTGGATTTCGAGTCTCTTCGGGTATAGGGCAAACAGGTTCCAATTGTATTTGATTTTTAGTGAATTTAAGATGTGACAATTGACCCAAAATTGAGTGACTCGTCCGATCCGCTCAAAACCCAACCCAACATGATCCAAATGTTTCAGCTCGAACCAACCTGACCCCATGCCCGAATAACCTCAACAGAAATAACCCAAATATAAAATTGACTATTACCCGACCCGACTAGAATCAGATAAAACTCGAGACCCGAAAAACCTGAACACAAAATTGACCTGAACTGTAGAGGTGACAAATCTAACCTGAACCCGAGCCATCTAAAACCTTACCCGATGTAATTCAAATACTTAAGAAAAGTCAAATGACTCAAACCCACCTGACTTGAACCCAAATAATCAAAAACGAAATAATCTGAACATAAAATTGACATTGACCTGACTCGACTCAAACATGATAATACCTGAGACTCAAATAACCCAAACACAAAACTAACATGAACGCATATCAATTTGATGGCAGAAACAATTAATCCGAACATTAAACAATCCGATCCTGTTGGATCCGACAAAAGTCTCAACCCGAAAAAACCCGATAAATTAAGACTCGGATATAACATGAACCAATCCGAATTGACCAAATCCAGAGATGACCCAAGTGTAAAGTAATCCATACCCGAGGAACCTGAACTCGATTCTGAAACAATGTGCCCGCTTGCCACCTCTACGGCTCTACCTAAACCTCGAGTTGGCAAACATGACGCGAACCAAAAGGCCCACACGACCGCCCAAAGACCAGCCTGATCCAAAAAATTTGAAAGGTCAAATGACTCGAACTCGCCCATTTCCGACCCGAAAAACTCAAATCTGAAATAAAAGTGAACATTTGGATAATGAGTCAACACTTGTTGCATATGATGATTTCTCGTTCAATTGACTGACTTGAAAAATAAGAGCGAACATTTATATAAATTTCAAAGTGCTAGTTAGATTATTTTGGGGTATATTCGCATTTCAGGTTGATTTAAACACATGGTCAATATGAATTCGGGTCAGTTCGGATCTTGATTTATCGGGTCTCATGTTTTCAGGTCACGGTTTATATCAGGTTCAGACAAATCGGCTTTTATATCGGGTCTGGCTATAGTGATCAAACAAAATCATTTCGGATTCAGATTCTTCGGGTTCGGATCATGCAGGTTTGAGTGATTTGACTTTTCCAAATTTTTTGAATCGGGTCGTGCCAGACTTCAGGTGGGTTAGACGGGTCTTTCGGATTCGGGTCATGTTTGTCATTTTGATCCGACCCAGTCTGCTCGTTTTGGGTCCCACTTATTGGGCCCACAATCCAGTGATGAGTGACAGACTAGTTTCAACTCTCAACATCCACTATTGTATGTACTTCTGTCTTTATTTTATCCAACAGACAATTAACCAGTTCCATTCCAAAAGTTTTTATCTTAAAAACAAAGGATTCTTTATTCTTTTCGTAAAACACCACAATAAATAAAACCTTCCTTTGCAGGCTTTGCTTACCCTGCTCTCTCTGTCGTGTTGGCTTTTCCTAGCGGGAACACCTCTCTCTCTCTCTCTCTCTCTCTGATCTATACGGCGCTAATTGAATTGTCCTCTTTCTCTTTCTCTCTTGCTTCCATTTGATTGCTTAAATAGATTTAACAGCTAGGGTTTGTTCTACGAAAGGAAAAAAAAACAAATGGGGCTCTTCGATTCTTTGCTCAATTGGCTCCGCAGGTAATTCAGATTTATTTATTTTCAGAATTGAACTGTAATTAGATCTTTGAATTTCAGAATTTCCTGTAGTTAGATCTGAATGGAGTGATAATAGTTCTGGTGATCTGTTTCTGGTGATATTCTCAGATTCAAATAAAGTGAATTATTGATTTATTTTAGAAGTTAAATAAGCAGAACTTGTCCACAGCTGTGCTGGCATTAGTTTCTAAAAGCTAATAATTTAAGTGAAAGATGATTATAATAATCATGTGGTGAATTGTTTATTTGGTGCTAAATTACTCAATTGAGGCTAATTAAGACTTAATTGTGATCAATCTCAGCATTATTGACTGCCAGATATCATGAATCTGAACCGTATTGCTAAAATTTATTTCATTTTAGTATGGATATTTTTCTTATTGTTAATTTTTTTTTGCATTTTCTGCAGCTTGTTTTTCAAGCAGGAAATGGAATTATCTCTTGTTGGCCTACAAAATGCTGGAAAAACCTCTCTTGTCAATGCAATTGCTGTAAGTCCATTCAAACATTTCAATTAAACCGGCTATATAATCAACTTTATCAATTAATTTATCAACCTTCATTTTTTCCCTTTCCTGATTTTAACTTCTCTTTTTTCCCTTTTTGATTTTCAGACAGGTGGCTACAGTGAAGATATGATTCCAACCGTACTTACAACTCCTTTTACCATTTTCTTTTTTCTTTATTTTTCAAGTTTTTATCGATTTGATATTTTCATAATTTGATGACATATATTGTTTGATTTATATAAAATAGGTTGGATTTAATATGCGAAAAGTGACAAAAGGAAATGTGACAATAAAGCTTTGGGATCTTGGAGGCCAAAGGAGATTCCGTAGCATGTGGGAGCGATACTGTCGAGGCGTCTCAGCCATCCTGTAATTAATTTAATTTATTTATTAATTCTCTCAACTTCTCTATGTTAATAACTTATATATATTAATTTTCGAAAATACCTTTACTTTTTTTAATATTAAAAAAAAGTCCATTATCGCTTAAGAGTCCTTCAGAACCACCTATAAAGTGGATTGATTTTTTTTTACCCCCTGCTATTGTTACATAAAATTATATTTTATATAAAATCGTAAAACAAATTGATCTTAAAATATTATATCACAAAACATTATTTATTTTACTATTGTAAATTAAATATAAAAAAATTAAAAATATTATGAGGGTATTTTGGTTAAAAAAAGGAAAAATGGATAATTTGCTAAAGATAACACTCTAGGGGGGGCAAATTCAAGCCACTTCACATTGTGTTTTTGAGAGAATCTAAAAAGTGGGGTACTTTTAAATATTCAAAATAAAATTAGGGGGCATCTCAAAAACTTCCGAAAAAGCTCCCTATTATTATATATGGAGAATTTAATATTTGCCTTTACAAAAACTTAATATCATATTTGCATTGTAAAATCTTAAAAATATCATATTTACCATTACATAAACTTAAAATATCACATTGCCATTACAAAAATTTTAAGTATCATATTTGCCACTACAAAAATTCAAATTTTCCATTCTAAAACATGAAATTCAAAATTTCCATTCTTAAAATATGAAATTTTGAAGTATCATATTTTCAATTTCCATTCTAAAACACCAAATCTGCCCAAAACTTTGAAACCATCCACTTTTCCTGTCATAACAAACAGTCCAATCTTAAAATTACCATTATGCCCCTATACTTCACAAACTAAACTAATTTCATGACATTTTATGCACAGATATGTGGTGGATGCAGCAGATAGAGACAGCGTGCCAATTTCCAAAAGTGAACTGCATGATTTGCTCACAAAGCCGTCTCTAAGAGGGATTCCTTTACTCGTGCTTGGAAATAAAATCGACAAATCTGAAGCTCTTTCCAAACAAGCTTTAGTTGACCAGCTGTATGCATTTTTCTTCTATTTATAATTTATTTTTGGGAAATTTTCAAAAATCCATTAAGTTTTTTTTTTGGATATTTTAAAAAAATCCTTCACTTTTTAGATGATTCCCTCAAAAACCACTATATGAGGTGAAATAAATCAATCCATTTTATATGCGTCTTTCGCGGGAATCTAAAAAGTGAGGGTTTGTTTTTAATTGATAAATCTGAAGCTCTTTCTAGACAAGCTTTAGTTGACCACTTGTATGTATTTCTTCTATTTACAATTTAATTTTGGGATTTTTTTTTCAAACCCCCTAACTTTTCTGAATGTTAACATTCACTTTAGAATCCCTCAAAAACCTCCTATAAGGTAAAACAAATTAATCCCTTTTATAGGGTTTTTTTACGTGAATCTAAAAAGTGAGCGGTTATTTAAAATATTCAGAAAAGTGGAGGGGGTTTGTGAAATTTTTTCCTTTGTCTTGTACATAAATACATGTATATCCCTACAAAATTGGAAATATCAAGATTATCTGTACAATATGCTTGTAGGTATTTATTTAGTATTAGTTTAATTATACATGAATGTGTTTTAATAATTGCTTCTTTTAATGAATAAAGAGGTTTGGAGTATATAAAAGATAGGGAAGTATGCTGTTACATGATATCATGCAAGGATTCGATTAACATTGATGCTGTTATGGACTGGCTCATCAAGCACTCTAAAACTGCTGCCAAGTAAACAAATATATATATATATATATAAAAATAGTTCTATTTTTGTTTTCCTTTGTGAGGACATAATGTGAATGTTTCTTGTTTAATTTAGTTTGTGCTTGCATTGTTTCATTTATCTGTATATTTCAATAAATTATGTTTTTGTTTCTTTTTGGACTTGAAGCTTAGTCTTAAACATACTTGGTTTTACTTATGCACGTTTAGTATTAAGTTGAAGTAAGAATTAGTTATTTAGTTATATGAGTCTACTATAATATGTGTACTATAATATTATATTAGTTAAACCAAGGAATAGTTGTAATATAAGTATTATAGTTTTAGAGGTACAATAATATCATAAAGTTGGAGTTGGGATGGCCAAAAGTGTGATCTGAGAGAGAGAGAGAGAGAGAGAGAGAGAGAATGTCAATATTGTGTCTATTGGAACTCCTAATTTGCATGATCTTTGAAGTATTAAGGTATGTAAGCTTATTTTTTGCGGAGAGATTTATCATTCTGGTAATTTTGAGAAATTTTGATCAAGTAATTTTGCAATGGTTCAAAGAGATTTAACACAGGAAGATATGTTTAGCATGACGGTTTAAGATATCAGAGGGAAAATCAACATTTGCACCAAATCTGCAGTCTTATTTTACATGTGAATCATGTGTAACTAATATAACTATCATCACAAATCATGAGAATGTAATTCTCATTAAAAGCATGATAACGTCATATTCTTATGCTTATCATCAATATATTCTCATTTATTATAAGAGATATTCTTTTGACAACAAGGTTATTTGACCAATACATGACAATATTAACTGCAAAAAATAATAATTAAATTTTCAACTCTAAGGATGTAATATATATATTTTTTAAATATCTTGTAGCCCAAATTCCGAAATGATTGGAGAGTTATCTCTACAATCATGTATGATAAAAATAAGAAGCAAAATTTGTAAGAACATTTTTAATTATCTCTCTCACTTTATTATAGTTTAGCTTCAGTAATCAAAAGTGAGCTTTTCTCTACATATAAGTAATTTGATGATATTTACGGAATTAGGTCTGGTATAATTTGTTTTGATATATGTTCGGAATGTGGTATGCTCATTATATTCATATAGCTATAGCTTTTTTACAAAAAAAGAAAAGAAAAAGGAAAAGAGTTTTGAATACATTTCATAATTTAGTAATCAGTAGTTTAATATGCTATAAAATAATGTGCATATAAATAAGCAAATTAATATGAATAAACTGGTAGAGCTGAGATATTATATAAAGCAGCACACAATTCAATATTCTCAGCTTACAAGAAATAAAATCCGCATAATAAAGCAGAAAACAAAATAGAAAAATTAATAGAGTGCAAAATAAGATAAAGGACAAGAAAAATATCGATCTAATAAAAAAATATTGAAAGATACGTCCAAAATTAAGATGAATACATGCTAAAGAGATGGCATGATATATCCAAATTAATCGTAGATTCATAACTTCATTGACTCCTTGTAGGTATAGATTGGAGATAAATACTAGCAATATTTCAAGCCTGAAATGGAAAATCTAAGATATTATAAAAGTACAACATAAAAATTAAATCATAACTACATATTTGCACTTCTTAAAATACTTGTTTCAGTAATCAGAGTTGATTGATCATGCATAAATTTCTACTATTATTTTTTTTAAAACTATATATTGCAAGCTAATGTACGCGTTAATTTTTTTAACTATTCAGAAAAAATAGCACTATCATAAATTCGTTATTTGCTTGTCTTATAATAATAATTTTCTCTTTATCATGAAAAACAATTACAGGTAAAAATAGGCCAAACCTGAAAAAAAGAAATTAGAACCCTTCGATAGGTGCACCTTACTCCTCAAAAACCTATCATACACAATAAAAACACCCTGTAATTTGTGAAATTTGGAAAAAAAAAATCTTGAAGATGATCTTTATGTAAAGGACACTTGAATATGGATAGAAATAATATTCAAAACAAGAATATGGATAGAAATATACAGAGGTATAAATGTTAATCTCTGCTTATTCACTTGAATGTTTTCATGTCAGAGAAATGTTATACATGTTGGTCCCACCATATACAATACTATATGAAGTATATTGTATATATATCTCATACTGGTATATTGGATTTCTCTACTCAATGGATGTAATTAACACGCTAATTTTGTTAACTAAATAAAAATAAAAATAATGAAATATATATGTTGTTCATTCATGCACCAATTTGAACTTAACAAGTAATATATAGTACGAGGCTAAGTAACAATCAATATAAAGCAAATTTATGAACTTCGTTTATATAAAGTAGATAATTGAAAACAGAAGCTTTTAGATGGGAAATTTACATACCTCACCATCTTCATCTCTGTACAGTTTCTTCCCGTTGGTTTCTTCAAGCTTTGGACATGAGTTAATACAGATGAACTTCACAGATGCAAGAAGATTTTGTCCCCCTATTGATCGTAGCTGGCCGCAGTTCCAAATTTCCAATTTCTCGAGCGATTTCAGGTTGTCGAGCGGAATAGATGTTACACATGGACAATTTCTTATTGTCAAGTGGGTGAGGGAGGTGAGGTTTCCCAAGCTGCTGGAAAATCGCTCTTCTAGCTCACCACATGAGGCCAAGTAGAGATGTTGGAGGGATGGCGGTAAGGCGATTATCTCTCTTTGGCAGGTAAGTTTAGGGCAATGAGATAAGAACAAATCTTGGAGATACGTAAATTCATGAAATGTTTCTACTGCCATTGACACCAGATCTTTGCAATCCCATATTTCTATTCTCTTGAGTGATGGCAAATTGTTTGGCACCAAACAATTTTGAAGACTTTTAACCCTCTTGCAGGACCTAACCAAAAAGTTAGTTACAGAACGAGGGAGGCAGGGGATAATTGTGATGTTAATGCAATATTCAATTCCAATGGTTGTTAAGTTAGTTAATGTCTCAGCCTTTAACCAACTTGGATGCAAATTCTCTCCTCTATAATTTTTTATAAACAGTTCTCTGAGATTGGGATGCGGGCATAAACCCTCAAGCACCGCCTCATGGTCATTGTCTACTGAGTCGTTCGAAAAGATTTCAAACCAAGATAACCACAATATTTTAACAAATTTCTTGTTGTTTAATTGAGCTTGTCCAGCTTCCTCTTTAGTGCAAACATTATCAAGCTGGTATATCTGCATCTTGTTATAAATCCCATTAATGTGCTTCAATGTTCCAATTGTATTACCCTTCTCTTTCGTGACAGCAAATTTTAGTTCATCTAAGTGGATTGCATTTACAAGATTTGGTATATGAGCAACTAATGAAACTTTTGTCATATGATCATAATATTCACTCAATTGTTCCGGCAATGTAACTAATTTCATGCTAATTAGTCTATTGGAATATTCAGGAAAACATTGAAAATGTTTGCAATCTCTCATAACTAAACATTCAAGTTTGTAAAGGTTACAAAATGAGTTGGGTAATTGTTCGATTTTAGTACCAGAAATAACCAAATATCGTAGATGCTTTAGATTACCAATGCTTTCAGGCAAAATCATGATTTCAGAACTAGTTAGAAATAAAGAACAAATATTTGTTAATTCATTCAACCAACTGTTGATTGGATCAAAGCCTGAAATATTGTTATTGAGAATTCTAAGAGTACACAATTTCTTGCATTTACGTATCTCCAGTTTATCCATTGTTAACTTCTCATTATATATTGAGAGATGTCTTATATCTGTAGATATTTTTCTTCCAGTAGTTTCACTTTCTATCCTAAAGCATTCATCCTTTGTGACAAATTCTGATACATCATGCATCAAGTCATGGATCACATATTCATTAGAATCCGGTGTTGTTTCTTGAAAGAAGTATCTGTTTACTAATTCACGGAAATAATCCTTAGCCACAACTTCCATTTTCCGTATTTGTTGCGGGACAATAAAACCTTCACTTATCCAAAACCGTATTAATTTATCTTCACTAAATTTATAATCTTTGGGGAAAAGTGAACAAAATGAGAAACATTTTTTCAAGTAGGAGGGTAAATATTGGTAGCTCAATTGAAGTACTGGTAAAATTCCATGTTCCTTTTGCACTGTTTTCAATATTTCTCCAATGCCTCTCATTCAAATCTGCACTCAAAATACCTCCTAGCGTCTTTGCAGCAAGTGGAGACCCTTTTAATTTGACAACAATTTGTTCACCAATCTCCTTCAATTGAGGATATTTTTCTATGTTTATCTCAGGACCAAATGCACAACTCGTGAAGAACTCCCAGTAAACATTCAGTTCTAATCCCTCCAAAATTATAGGATCAATCTTGACCGTGCTAGTAATTTTGGCAACCTCTAGAGACCTGGTAGTCACTATGACCTTGCTTCCTTCACACCCTTCTTTTAATGGTCCAAACAAACGGTGCCAACCCGATGCACTCTCGCTCCAAACATCATCAAGAACTAGTAAAAACCGTTTAGATTTTACTATTTCCTTTAGGTTTAATTGGAGGGAATCTAGATTATCAATATCACAAGCCTTCTTGGTGGCACATTCTATTATTTCTTTGGTTAATCTTGCCACATCAAAGTTATCAGAGACACAAACCCAAATTATCAGCTCAAAATGAGACTTCACAATTTTGTTGTTGCAAACCATTTGAGCAAGAGTGGTCTTTCCTACCCCTCCAATTCCAACAATCGGCAAAACAGATACATTCTCTTTTTTCTCTATGATGCTACTCTCAGGTAAATCAATCTTTTTTTCTGTTTTTGCTCTCTTTCTATTGCCGGACCTATTACTACTCCCTGATGGGACTCCTAATGAACGGATCAACTCATCCAGTTCTTTTTCACGGCCAAACACTTTGGGCTCGATTATGAACGAGCTGGTCACAGGTCTGGCTGTCTTGCTAAATTGATTGGGGTTTTCGGGTATACCAAGCCCATCACAAGTTTCTTTCAGGTTAGTATAAAGTTTTTCTAGTTTCTTTCGGATTTCCTTCGCTTGGGTTGGGTAACCTTTCATCCAGTTTCTAAATTTTCTAAGGTAAGAAGACACAAATTCACCTGGAAAGCTCCGGTGAGGGTCCTCGACTCTCTCTTTCAACTCCTGGTAGGTGACTTCATCAAGTAGCGACGCAGTTTCATATGCAGCATCCTTGATCTGTGGGAGGAGAACATCAATGGCCTTGTATTTGAAGCGCCAACACTCACATCTCTCAATCAGGAGCCGCGACACGGGCAGTACAAATCGAAGCTTGGAGATCTCAGTGCGGAGAGCTGAATCTGCTTGTTGTGCTTGAAACATGAATTCAGCACCAGCTGATATCATCTCCATTGCTTATTTCACTTTGTTAATACACTCTTCAGAATGTTAAAAATGGTTTTGGTTTGGGTTTTGGAAGTTTAAGGAATACATCATGAATTGATAATATACTGGATGTGACTAGCTAGAAAGAAGGTGCATGGATGCCAAAAAGATGCTCCGTTGACTACAAGTTAAAAGAGTATATGCATTAATTGCCTGTAATCTACTGCCAAACGAATAGTCCAGTTTTCCACATCTCTTCCCGATATGTATGGCTTTGAACCATCTTATGTCGTAATCAGAAAAGAATTAAAAAGCATAGAAGGAACTGAGAGCCAGCTGATCCCACGTCCCTGTAATGTAAAATGAATTCTTCTGTTCTTCATTGTGCGTGTACTTTCAAGAAGAACAGTTTTGCTTACTGTGTGTTTGTGTCTTACTCTTGGGTGAGGCTATTCCAAGAGGTGAGTGATATACGGGCTTGTTTGGATGTGTCAAATTTTCTAGTATACAATTAGGATATTTCTTGGGAATAGGATTTGTAAAATCCCAATCCTAAAAAAGTAGAAACTCTAAGAATATTTATTTATGTGATATTTAATTTAATTTAATATGTATTTAATTATTTAATAATTATTCAATATTTTATCTTATTAATATGCATACGTAAAAAGTTATTAATATATAATTAATTATTTTAATATTTTACTAACATCAATGATATTGTAAATTTTTAATTATATTTTGTTTAATTTTTTTTTTAATATTTTATTCATATTAATGACATCTATAAATATTTAATTACAATTTATAATTTTTTATTTTATTTATTTATTTTTAATTACTATTTATTAATTCTTGTTTTCTTTATAAAATTCTTATTATATTTGAGTCATTATTATTTTAATTTTTTTAAATATTTTGTAATTAGTTTACTTCATTACTTATTATTTTTTTATCATTTTTATTAAATATTTGTTATTATTCATTAGTTTTGGAATTCTTATAATTATTATTTATAACTTTTAAAGTTATTATTTGTTAGTCTATAGTTATTAATTATTGATTATTTTTAATTATTATTTATTATTTTTACTTATTATTTCTTATTTTTTCATTATTATTTATTAACTTTTAATTATTATTTATTGATTATTAATTATTAAATAATGTGCTATCATGTTTTAAAATAGTTCCTAAAAAATTCCTAGAAAAAAACTTAAGAAAGAGTCAAGTTTTCATTTTGGCCAACTTTCTATACAAAATTCCCTACAAATTTCTAATACTAAATTCTCCCTACAATTCCAAAAGTGGATCCAAACTTGCACTTTTGAAAACTTAGGAAATTTTTCCTATCCTAGACTAAACCAAACATTTACTACTCATCCAAACAAGCCCCGGACGCACAAGGACTTTCAAGGAAAAACTAGGTTAGGAAAGTTTTAGTGAATTTTTAGGAATATGTGTTTGGAACTTTGGATGCAATTTAGAAATAGATAGGGAGGTTTTGGTATAGGAATTTTTAGAGAAATTTTGTATATAAAGTTGGAAGGATTGAAAATATGACTTTTGGACAAGTTTTTTCTAGAATATATTATATTATATTATATTATATTATATTATATTATATTATACTTGTGCATCCAAATATAGTCTTTGTAGAAGATAAAGTAGAATCCATCCGCTCCATTCCTTAGAAATATCATACTTCACCCCTTGAATTATATCCACCACAAGTTCAAGGAAGTTATACCCCTAAATTGACTAACCACATAACAACGAAGGCGATCGAAAAGGACTAGACTTAAAGCAGTAGCGGATCTTAATAAAAACTATGGAAGGAAGCTGTCTTCTTAGATTTTAAAGTTTTAGTATATATTTATATGGCAATAGTACTGTATTTTATGATTTATAAGTTATATGTATCCCATCCGTTCAAGATTTTTGGTGCATTTTTCACTACCCCCCCCCCCCCAAAAAAAAATGATTTGGGTCAAGATCCGTCACTCGCTCAAAGTTCTATTTCTAATATATTGAAACCAGTGTTATAAAAACCGGACCGGACCGGTCTATCCAACCGGAAAAAGGCGGACTCGGACCAAAATCCGGTTCGATCCGATATAAAGACCGGAATTGCATGTGAGCCGGTGTGAACCGTCCGGTTTTGTTGAAAAACTATGAACCGAGAACCCAAATAAACCGGTTGATTTTTTCGCAATCTAATTTATATTTTAGTGATTTCTTTCCCTTCCAAACTTGCTATTTCTTGTTCTTTCCAACTTCTTTTTATCTTCATCCAATGGAAACAATTAGGAAGTTTGATCTATTTCCTTATATTTTTGTATGAATTCATCTTTTTAAGCTTAGCTCAACTCTCTCAACTCAAGTTTTTTTATCGCTTTCTCTCTAAATCTTGTTTGTTCCAAGATAGAATAAGGTTAGCTTTATTTTGATGTTAATCGCTTATTATTAGTTAGTCAAATATTGAAATTTATGTTTATATGATGTTCGTATGATTTTAAATTATTTAAGGATTTTATGTTTTGCATGTGTGAATTAAGAGCTTGAAGCTTGACATTTAAAAATTTAAGAGATTTTTTGTTTGGTATTTTTTTTATGTTAATAAATTTAAAATTTCAAGTTCGATATGCAAATTATATATGCTAGTATTTAAAATCAATGACCGGTTCACCATCAGCGGTTTAACCGGGTGACCCGCCGGTCCGACCAATGAATCAGTAACCCGAAACTCGACCGGATCTGTATCCGGTCCGGGTTTAATAACATTAATTGAAACTCAAGATTTGAAAATAAGTTGTAGGGGATTAATAGTGATCTTGATTTTAATAGTATCTTGTCTAGAAACTCATTTGAATAGTCATTTGGAATTTCTTGGCCCCTTCAGTGAGAGGCTGAGAGCCCAAGACAAATTTATTCTATCTCCATTTACACTATTGACTGATCAGCCAACTACTTCGAAATTTCCAGTCAATTTAATGAATATAATAAGTTTCGCGCAGTTATGTTGTTTAATGAATCATCATAAAGAAGGTATTATGTTATCTCAACACAAACTGTTACATAAATATAACTTTGTATGTAGTAACCAAGTAAAGCATGAAACTTTAATTGTCAAGTATATTGACATATTTTTTTTCTGAAATGGAAGTATATTTATTGACATATTGAAGCTCAGCCCACTTAGAACTTGTTAAGTATATGGATATATTATTGGATTTTTTTTTTAAATACAACTATTTTGGAAAATAATTAAACAAATATCATCTTTTTGAAAATAATTAAAAAACTACCATTTCCGCCACTATCTCTGGCGGAACATGGTATATTTTTTAATTTTTCTTAAAAAATCTTAATTAGGCTAAAAAACATTGTTCCGCCACTAGGCTAAAAATTTAATTTTCAGTGATCATTAAGCGAATTCGGCAAAAAAATATATATATATTGTTCACTATTCCGCCACAGATAGTGGCGGAACAGTGTTTTTTTTTATATTTTCAAAAAACAAAATTCCTTTGATAAATTTTCAGAGTCTTTTTAGGGGCAAAAAAAATATAAAATAGGTTGTTCCGCCAAACTTGTTGCCGGAACAAGATTTTTTTTTATTTTTTGACTAATTTCTTTTCTAAATTTGCAGTTAACGCTAAAAATTAAAAAATTAACCTGTTCCGCTAAACAGAGGCTGTTCCACTAAGGGTTCTGGCGGAATATGCCCGGGCCATTTAGCAGCCTTAAATAATCCTAATTAGGAGAAAAAATGGCCCAGGCGTGTTTCGCAGAACCCTTAGCGGAACAGGTTAATTTTTTTAATTTTTAGCGTTAACTGCAAATTTAGAAAAGAAATTAGTCAAAAAAAAAAAAATAAATAAATAAAATCTTGTTCCGGCAACAAGTTTGGCGGAACAACCTATTTTATATTTTTTTGCCCCTAAAAAGACTGAAAATTTATCCAAAAAAAAAAATTTTAATATAAAAAAAAATACTGTTCCGCCACTCTCTGTGGCGGAACAGTGAACCGTATTTTTTTTTTTTTTTTTGCAAAATACGCTTAATGATTACTGAAAATTAAATTTTTAACCAGTATTTTTTAGCCTAATTAAGATTTTTTAAGAAAAATTAAAAAATATACCATGTTCCGCCACTATCTCTGGCGGAACAGATTCTGTTCCGCCAGAGATAGTGGCGGAAATGGTAGTTTCTTGATTATTTTCAAAGGAATGGTATTTGTTTAATTATTTTCCAAAATAGTTGTATTTAAAAAAAAAATTCATATTATTGAGCGTCAACTTTGATTCGGGCCTGGGAAGAGCCGATCGTGAGCCTCTTTCTTCTTCTCGAGTGAAGTAGCTGACTCTTTTCTCACCATCTATCTTTCCTGGGGAAGTGACTCCTCATCATCCTGAGGCTATAGAGCATGGGGGCAGAGAGATGAAAGGACCACCATCTCCTGCTTGCTTGATCGGGATCTATTCTAATGTCGGAATAGCTGAAGTGCTACTTTACTGAACTGAGTAGTAGAAAGAGGGACAGAAATAGGACTCTCTCATACTTGCCAATTCCAAGCAAGCAAGGCTGATCCGCCTTGTTTTTGACGGGCGGTCAAGCCTGAACCGCCTTCGCCTAGGAGGGATCATTCATGAACAGCTCCACGAAAACAACGTTCGACTTGCATGTGTTAAGCATATAGCTAGCGTTCCTTCTGAGCCAGGATCAAACTCAGTTATTAACTAAATAGATGAAATGATGTGGTATTACCGAGTGAACCAGACACCCCAAGGACTGACTGCGGGAGCAAGGATTGGATGCTCATACTTATACTAATCGCTGGTTCAATTTCTTTCATCGTAGTGATCGCAAAGTTCTCCTTTCTTTTTCTTCTTTGATCAAGTCATAATTTTTCTTCTTGGTCAGTAGTAGATGTTAGCGCTGATGAATGATGATATATATTGTATGCGCAACTTCATGTTTTGCTTTATTATGATTTGCACGAGGTAAATACTAAATACTAATTATTGTGAATAATTAATTTGGCATACTGATTAAGATGATTAATTCGGCATATTAATTAAGATGATATATACTGTATGCAACTTCACAATCAGTTAACATGCAACTGATCTTTTTCCGATCTTGTCCGACAAATAATTAATTTGGCATACTTAGGAGCAAATATGTGGGTGTATAGTTTCGTTTACTGGTATATTTCAATAATACATATTCTTTTTTTATAATATTATTGGTTTTATTTTTTCTATTTCAGAATTCATATGTTGTACATATTGCATTCATGATTCAATATGAGATTAGTTTTATCTTGTTGAATAAACCAAAAAAACGAGCTTAGAAAAATAATTTTTTGTATCTACGGAAACATATTTTTTATATAAAGGGGGAATATTATATTAACCCTTCCAAAAACCCAAAATATCATATTTACCCTTCCAAAATTTAAAATATCATATTTACCCTTCTAAAAATCCAAAATATCATATTCACCCTTCCAAAACTTATAAAATATAAAAAATGCCGGATTACTCATTCCATCCAATTTTTCCGTTAAAATTAACTGTTCTTATTTCAAATTACTACTTTACCCCTCCTTCTCTCTTGCATCGTGTACTCCACAGTCAATAATTCATTTTTGTATCTACCGTAGAATTTCTGTGTAACTATAATGTACAATTTTACAGTATTTTTTTAGCTTTATAGGCACAACAAAATCATGAATTTGTGGTCCATAAAAATGCAAAAAATGTGAGAGATAAAGGCTGAGAAATGCCATAAGTGTGAAGTTGAAACTCTTAAAAATAAATCTTTTATGTATAAAAGTAATGCAAGCCATTTTCATTTTTAGAGGGGTTGGATTCATTTAATTAACTAATGCGGAGATAGTGAGAGAAATTTTGCTATGTTAAAGAGAGTACGCATTTTGTTAGAAAGAGAGTTGTATATGCTTAGTGGTAAAACATTAAGACATTGAAGAAAATCAAGATTGTACTATTATGTATTGATCTCAATTGGGAAAATACCCTTCTAGAGTCAACACTACGCAAATTGTTACAATTGTGTGAAGATTTGACATTTGTGTAACAAAAAGTTCCGCTTCATATGCAGCAGCCATAATTGTGCTTCTAGGTGACGATGAGACATTAGTGTAACAAAAAGTTCTGATTCATATTCAATAGCTATAATGGTGCTTCTAAGCTCATCAATACCGCAAAGAAATTGACTTTGTTTATTTCGCAAGATTGGAGTCTTCGTTTATGAGAGAGGAAGAATGCACTTTTTTGAGACTCCAAAGAGACGACGATAAATTTTTCACATTTTTGGAAAAAGAAAAACAAGAAAAGAAAAATATTAGCATTTAGGTAATATGGACATAATATAGAAGAAACATTTATTTAAACATATATGTCAATTGGTTTCTTTAGATTAGTACATTTCAAATTTTAACATGATATTTTCTTTTTAATTAGAAAAAAAATTGTAATAATAAACTACTCTTATCATCCTTCATCAAATAAGTAATAATCAACCCACAAAGACTCATTTATTAAGTTACAATCAACCTTGTACATGTTCATAATCACTAATTTATTGCAATACTATGTAGACCAATCTAGAAAATAATCTAACAAAATATTAGCAACACTGTTTTATTATTATTACATAAATAGAAAAAAAAACATACAAAAATTATGACGGACAGCTATCTCACTACCCAAACTGCCACATATTTATTTAACAAAAGGCTACAACTCCCTGTACTGTGCAGCCAAATATACAAAAGAAGAGATACCCACAAACCTATTATTGTCTAATATTAAACTATAAAATTATTTAATTATTACCGAAATTTGAATAAAAAAGGGAGTCTAGATCCTCAATCTAGTAGACTCCTCTCTATTTCTATTATTTTCCTGGTCAAAATTTTCTGAAGATTTTCCAGTAAAATGATTCTCAGATGATTTTCCTGGAAAATAATTTTCAGATGATTTTCCGGGGAAATTATTCTCTCCTTGGAGATTATTTTCCGATGATTTTTTGGAGGAGGAATAAGGTGTAGCAGCACTCACTCTGTGAAAAATGAAAATTAAAATGTTAAAAGGTAAATTAAAATGAATTTAAATTTAAATCACTTGAATTGGTACCTTTCTTTACGCTTCTCCAAGAACCGAGATAAGGAAGCCTTCCGAGCTTGAGGGATAGCTGCATGCATAGATACTTAATTATTATTATTAAATTCTACGAAATTCAAGAGTATGTCTAACATCTATAAACCAAAAATAAAAAAAAATATATTAAAAAATATAGGAATTCATTATTACTACTACTACTACTATTCTTTATTACTACTATTATTACTATTACTATAAATACTGAATAGGAATTATGAACCTTGAGGAAAAAGTCTAGGTGGCGCATTGGGCTTCGGTGCCTCAGATTGAGCGCCACATGTCAAGCCCTCATTGGCCGGTGCATAACTCTGTGTGGTGAGCGAAATTTCAGTAGAAACAGAAGGAGGCTGAGGGCGAGGCGGCAAGGCGAAATGATGGTCTGGTTTATTCTGACAATGTTTCATTTTGGGGCTCAATATACCGTTTTGCACTGTTGGATTTTGGGCAGTGATTTTGGAAGAGGAAGGAGAGCAAGGAGAAGTGGTGGGATTGGTGGATGAGTTTGCTAGCCTCACTATTTCTCCCGCCTGTTTAAGAATAATCATAAAAATAATTATAATATAAATATCATTCATCATAAGAATATATATATATATATATATATATATATATATATATATATATATATATATATATATATATATATATATATATATATATATTACAAATATTTCAAAAAAACGATATAGGATTAAATAAGTTTAAAGCATCTGTAAACTTTGTTAAAGGATTTGAATAAGGATACTTATAAAGACATTTGTTGTATTAAAGCAATTTTCAAATTTTTAAACTACGGTAAATAATTAACTCTTTTTTTTTTTCTTTTTTTTTCCATTTTTTACTTTTTGAATGAAATATTTTGAGGAAATAAGAATATATATACCTTATCAATAGGGACATTTTTAAAATACATCACTTTTCCAGCATAAAACATCGTCAGATCTGCATGAAATATTGGACGGTTCTGTGCATCCCTTTTTCCAAAAAAAATATTTATTAATAGTTGTTAAAATTTATTAATATTAGTACAATAACTGAAGCAAACTATTTATTTGTACTGGTACCAGTTTTTACCTATTCATGTTTGGTACGGCTTGAAAGGCACTTGGATTCAAAGAGAGAGGCAAAACCCCAGACCCACTGCTTTGAGATCCGTGCAGATAATTGTTTCCATCCAAATTCACCGATTTCTGGAAAAAAAAAAGGACAAGTTTTTTGTTAGATTCATTTGCATTTGAATCCAAGAACTTTTGGAAATTAAATATTTCATACCTGACTGCTTTGAGATCCGTGTAGATAATTATTCCCATCCAAATTCACCGATTTCTGCAAAAAAAAAAAAAAGATAAGCTTTTTGTTAGATTCATATGCATAAGAATTTAGGTCATGTCAATTTGCATTTAAGTCCAAAACTTTTTGGAAATAAAATATTTCGTACCTGTGAGTTTATTACAGGGGAAGAAGGGACTCTAAACTGAGAAAAATTACTTGATTTTTCGTCTGTTTGTGGAGTGTAAGGAAAGAGATTTTGCTGAGCTGGCGAGAAATTCGCAAAAGGCCAGCCTACTGTTGGATTTCCATAAATTGCTGTGATTATAATAAAATTATGGATCAGAATGTAAAAACTCATTTTTAGTGCTTAATTAAACCTACTTTTACTGAAAATTCATTTTTAGTGCTTCATTAAACTTCAATTGAATTGAATTGGGAAATTAGTTATCTACACTACATACAAACACAAAAAATAAATAAATTTGTCGTATTTTGATTATTTGAATAATAAAAGTGAGATTTTGTCATGTTAATAAGGCGACAATATTAATTGCACAAATTAAAATCTATGATTTGTCGTTTATTATAATTGGATTTAATACTTTATAATTAAATCGCATGAGCTAAAATCTTTGATTTGCCGTTAGTTATAATTGGTCTTTATACTTTATAATTAAATCGACAAGCTGAATCTATGATATGTCGTGACTTATATTTGGACCTAATACTTTATAATTTAATTGGACGAGCTGAAATCTATGATTTGTCGTTACGTATAATTGGATTCATTACAACTTAAATAAGTATAGTTCGGAAAAATAACTACTCAATTCCAATAATTCTTTCTCTTTAACCAATTAGATTACAAATTGGATGTTAAACAGAAACAAAATTTTACATATATACTCATGCATGCAATCAATTGAATCAATAAACGATTATTAAAAATCAATAGTATTCATATCTATTATCAGCTGAGAAACTGAAATAATCATTAACATTTCTGACTATTCGAAAACAACTTTAATTCAAAACTAAATCCTATCTGTATATATTTACTACTTATACACAACTTCACCAAAAATAGACGAAATCCCAATTAAAGCATGACTCAATCCGATCAAATCAAAACAGAACTACCCAAAACAAATCCCAACTGAAAAAACCAAATTAAACCACACCAAAAATACATAATCAACAGATAAAATCAAACCTGAATTCTCACGAGGTTCTCTCTCATCATCGTCCTCAGACTTCCGCGCATTAATCCCCAAAAAGTCCCTCTCCATTCTCCAAATCCCAATCCAACCCACGTGTTATATTATATCCCTCTCTCTTCTCTCTCTCTTTCTCTTTCTCTTTCTCTTTCTCCTGCTCAAAAGTCTCAAACTGGTCCTAAGAAAAGAAAGAAAGAAGGAAATAACAAAGCCTCTTTAAAGCGCTCTTATTAAGCACCAAAAAGAGAGACAGAAGGAATTGAAATTGAAATTGAAATAATAATAATAATAATAATAATAATAATAATAATAATAATAATAAGTGACGTTGGATTAACAGGTGATGGATAACTGGACGATCCGGTGACGATGACCGGTGACCGGTTGTCTCTCAAGTGGCACGTGGTTGGTAATTTCGGACTATTTGCAGGCTTTTATTATTGTGTAGTCAAGACGCTGACGAGAGGTATTTGTATAAACCCGGTTTAGATTATGCAGCCATAAACGAACCTAGGGTGAAAACATATAGGATAATATCCGACCGACCTATTTTCGTATCCGTAAAATATCCGTATTTGAAAACAATTATCCGTATCCGTAAAATATCCATATTCAAAAAAAGTTATCTGTATCCGGATAATTATAATCCGAATACTATTCGTTTCCGGACATTTCACTATATATTGGATATTAAATACATATATATATATATATAATGATATTTTATTTTTTTAAATATTTTAGCCGTTTTGTCATTTTTTAATTTGAAAAAAAAAGATATTTATCCAAATTCATTAATTAATTTATTACTATTTTGAATGTTGTTATTATTTTATTATTATTGCATTGTTTTTTTGTTCTTAATAGTGAAATATATTTTTAAAAGAAGACGCAATTCATCTATATTTGGATATTGGATAAATATTCGTATCTGTATTCGTATCCGGTAATATCCGAACCAAATCCGTATCCTGATTCGTATTCATATCTGGATTCAAAAAAAATACTACGGATACGGATATGATATGACCCCGATCCGAACTGTATCCGAACCGTTTTCACCCCTACATATACCAGAGCACTATATTGTATGGTCATCCTATTCAACATGATAGGAATGGAGTAATACGGTGATTACGGTAACTTTATAGAAAAATTCATACAATATAGGTAATTTTATATATTCTTTTATTATTGATATTTCATATACTTAATTATTTTTTGTACGTTTAAATATAATATTTTGTTTCGGAGATAGTAACAATTTGTTATTTATCACATTAAAAAAATAATTTTTTATTTATAGAAATATATTTTGATGCAAAGTATTTGTTTATTATTGTTAATTATATAATTAGATATTTTAATATTATTTTACTGGATTTATATTTTTTTATCATATGTTTTAGGTATTATGTGTTTTTACATTAGAGATATTTGATACGGATACATCAAATATCTATGAAGTATATGTTATTATTTTGGAATGGAATATTAAGATACGTCATATGGTACATCTGATATGGTACACAAGTATTCACTACGAGTGTCAGTATCTGATACGATACGGTTGGCTTTTTTAAATACCCACATAACATAATCGAAGCATGATAAACTGGATTATTGATAAAATATGGTTTTGCATAATATTGAGAAAATATATTTTTCTTCTTATTTTATAAAGGAGTTAGTATAGGAAGTAAGTATTTTTATTTAGTGCTTACCATAAATAGTGGAGAAAAACGAGGCAAAATATGAGGAAAAAGTTTTGTCTTTTTTAGAAAATTAATGATTTGTTTTATTTCGTAAGAGATTTCAATTACAAAAAATTTAAGAAATATAAATGAAAGAAAATATTTGTTAATTTATTATACAATAAATTTTATATAAATAGTTCTTACATTATTATTACATATTTAGTTATTACTATTTTTATTTCTTTTTTGAGTATCTTTATTAATATTTTTCACTAAAATAAGATAGATGAAACACGCATATATGACAATATTAAAATAAATAAAAAAAGTTTACATATGTATAAAGTGCAATACAGTATAGAGATAAAACAAACAGTCAAAACAGACAGCTTGTTCAAAGATGAGATGTCTCCATAAAATATCATGTTCAAGTTCAAATGTGAGAAGCCCCGGCAAAATATTGGCTGTGAGGTGATCATGCACATGCAGGCATTTTTGCCTGGTAGTCGAAAGAGTCTTGCAGTACTACCAAAAATCATACTCCCTGATAGAAGCGCAACATATAGCGTCTGTTATTCTTCACTGCATTAAATTTCGCTTTTCCCACTCACGTCACTTCTTTTGTCGTTCTCGTAATTTTTGAGGAGGTTAGATCATGTCATATTTCAAGCATGCTATTAATTTCATAACGCGTTTGAATAATTATCATTTGTACTATTAATGCAAAACTTGTTGACAAATAATTTTAAAATAATTATAATAATAATTGCATGTTAAAATAAATGATCCATTCAATAGTATACTAATTTCTTGTTATAAAATTAGTAACTTAAATACAACTATAATTATTTTTAAATACCAATTCAATATATATTAATTATATTTTATCACCACTAGATAGTCTAGTGGTATGGTAGTAACCTCACTTTTCTATATGTGAGGGGTTCGACTCCTGCGGTAGCAGAATTGATTTAAAATTTAAAGAGGGCATCCGATCATACAGCTCACGCGTCTATCTCTGCTCTTATCTCAACCAATAGGTCAAACTAGCAATAAGGAAATACTAGCAAAAACAACCATATGCGGGTGGTTTACATGAGTCCATCTTAAAAAGAACGAAGCATGTGATTTACCTATAGTTCTCCATCATATATTAACTACATCATTTTCATCATTTGTTTGCAAATGTGGTGGACCATATCTACACACAAAAAAAAGTCAGAAGCCGGAGATCACGGCTCATGGGCATGTCGATACGTGTCCCCACCAAGACAACTGACTTTGGGCAACATGCTAAAATTGGTAGATAGATAAGATAAACTCCATGCAGTCAGTGTATATTAACTACATAGTCCAATTGCATTTAATTCAAGATTATATAACATTGTTGGTTCATGATGTTTTGGGAGCCTGGTGGATTTGTAATTTAGTCCGTTCGGGTGGATCACGTGTTAATCGATTTTTGATTATTTTTTGACAGGTTTGATCGATCTATGATTAGTTGAATAATAGGAGGAATGGAGTAATTATAAATGGAAACTAATTATGGAAAAAGAATTGGTTTTAAGTTCCCAAATTTGTACCATCATTAGAGTTAATAGAAGTTAATGAATATATATTTATCGGAAGTAGGAAGTGAAAATTAGGAGAAAGCACATCAAAAAAAAGAAAATTAGGAGAAAGAGCTTGAGAAAAGTATGAAACAATAGAGTCAAAGCCACTTTTCGAAATGAAGGGATAGAAAGGTGAAGAAGAGATGATCATTGGAATATTGAATTATGAGCAATGTTGTAAATAGCGTGCTATAGCGCGATATAGCGTATTCAGGAGGCTCAATGACGCAACGCTGCGGTTTTAATACGTTATTGTATTTTCCGACGCTATAATGATATAGCGGCACGATATATTATGAAGCGTGTGTTTATAGCGCCTTAAGCAATAATATTGCGCAATTTTATTTCTTTGAACTTTTTGGATTATTACGGTTTTTAGAGTTTAGGGTATTTTGGATTATGATATGTACTGTTTTGGATAAGTATGTTGTATGTTAATATTTTAATATTAATCTTATCATCTTTTGATATTTGATAATTATTGTAGAGATATTTGTTATTTTAGATATTGCATATACATAGATTACATTGTGATACATAAGAAAAAATTATTTATTACTATTATCCGCTACGCGAATGTAGCGCTATATCGTCCGCTATTCGCGACAAGAAAATCGCGCTGCACACCGCTACACGCTATTTGCAATCTTGATTATGAGTAATATTATATTTATTAATAGAGTATCCGAGTTGCCCTCAAAAAAAAAAAATAGAGTATCCGAGTTTCGTACAAATAAATAATATATTAAATTTATTATGTACTTATAATAATTAAGAAAAAGTAAATTAACTTTTTCATTGTAAGATCCAAGGAGATCTGTTAACAAATAGCAGAACTTGTCATAATTAGAATGCATGAAAGATTTATTTCTGCAAATAATCTCAAATCAACCCTATTTTTCTTAAATATTTGTTCCCAGTACTATTTAAAAAAAAAAGTTAATTAATTAGTACATTGAAAATTATATCAATAACATGCTTTCATATCACTTTTGTAATTTAATTTTCTTATTTCCATCTAATTATGTTTTCCCGAAATTTTTACACTTCTTATTTGTATATGATTACATCCATTTTACAAATTTTATATTTATGTGCATGCGAAATCATTTTCAATAATATTTCATTCCATCGAAAAACTGACTTTAAAAGTACATTAACCTCAGTTTGTAATGTGAAGTTGTTTTATTAAGCAATGATCTTTGGGGGGTCTTTTACCCTCCGGCAACTTTGTTCAAATCAAGTTTAATAAGTAAATTTACTTTATAGCACAATTTTGTGTATAAGAGACACTTGGTTATATACATCCATGCAAAAGTTTTTACAAAGAAATTTTTGTTATACAACTTTGTAATATATTCTATTGTGTGACAGATAAACTGAATGCTCTGAAGTTTTCTACTGTGTCTTATAAATAAAGAAAACTATAAATTTTTATATAACAGAAAAAAAACAAAGAAGTACCAAATAACTCTCTTTTATTTTTTTAATAAAACAGTTTTCCTAAGAAATTTTTTATATTGCAGTCCTTCTTTTGGCATTTACAAATCATTTTATTTCAAGCTCTTGTTTCAGATCCAACTTAGTTAAACAATAGAACAACTTATGTGTTGTATTGAATATCATTATATTCAAATTTTAGGAATAAGTTTCATATACAGGAAGATATTTAGTTTTATTTGTTGTACAAATCAGTTGGCAGTTGAGACAGAATTATTTTTCTACCGATGTCTTAGAATTTTATTCATTTAGTACACTTAACTAAAATATTAATTCTCTTTTATTTAAGTTACATATTCAAGTTGCTACTTAGATTAAATAATTTACACATCCCAAATCCCCACATTTTGATTATTTACTTGAAATTTGCAAAGTGGTCCCTAGCTAGTGGGATATCAAATAAACCTTTATATATGTTAAAATATTTTTTATCTCCCAATTGTCATTTTTAATAATTATATCAAGAAAATATGACAACATTTGATCCCCTTATGTTATCTTTACAACAGATCACCAGTTGATACTGAAAATTTTAAGTCATGTAAAGTCTTTATCAAAACAATGATGGGGGCTGAAAAATTTCCTCCCTACTGATTGACACTGTATAAAAATTTTGAGGGGTCCAAATGCATAGAAATACATGTATTTCAAATTTTTTTCCACTAAAATACTACTAATATATACTATTCCGTCAAAATTTTGGGGGGCTGTGACCCTCCCGGTCCCTATTAAGCCCCATCCCTGGTCTAACTAGTAACTACTCAACAAAAGACGAATATCTTAATGAACTACCTATGGTCATAAAGTGTTTGTAGTACATTATTATACATAAATAGCTTGTTTATAGTCTTGTACAATTTGAAAGACTTCAAAATTGATGATATTATACAACTGCCCTCTTTGTGTCCTTTCATTTTTCAAAAAAATGCATATATATGTGAACAATACGGTTAATGGAAATTAAGCCGCGCTCTATGTATATACTATATATTTTGGAATATCTATATATTATACTTATTATTACAATAATTTCTTTTCGATTATTTATATTATTTTCTAATTGATTTTTCTTATAATACGTATGTATTATTTTATACATACTAACGTTATAAAATATCTATATTGTTTTTATAAGTCTATATTATTCTCATAAATTTATATATTAATTATCTTTATAATTCTATGTTATTTTGTTTTGATTAATATGTATAAAACAAATATATAATACCAATAAAATAAATACTAAAAACAACAACATCTGTAAAGAAATACTATGTGTACTAGTTAGAAATGAGTATCAGAATTGGTGACTATCAATATAAGATATTGACATGTTGACTAGTTAATTTCATCTCATATCTCTAAGTCCTGTCAAATTCATCATTTTTTCCTGAAATAAAATAATGATCTTTAAATTAGCTTTTTAACCTTAACTTTTTATTCTAATAATATTAATTCTGACCACATTTGGACAAGTGGAGAGTGGATACATTGGTGATAACCTTGGACGAAATGAATATGAAAATTGAAATACCACCTACTAAGATATCATATTGCACTATTGCACCCATTTGATTGATTATTAATTTTAATTATTAATTGGGTGGTTATGTGTAAAAGGAGTAAAAAGATTATTCAAAAAATAATATGTTAAATAAAAATAATTCAATTTATTTGAATAATATATATTGTGCATAATTCTTGTGGCGAATGGGAAACCCTACCACTAAATATTGTCATTAAATTAAGTGCATCTTTAGCAACTTGATGCGTGAATTAACATGTTAAATTACTAGATAAACACGAAATATTTTTATTTTGGTGTATGGTTATTGGAAGATTAGAGAGTAATATAAACTAAAAACACAACTAGATTTAAAATGTTAATAAAAAAATCTAGAAGTAAATCTAACTGCAGATCTAGATTCCTTAAATCTTAAATACGAGGTTGAAATGTTTAAAGAAATTTTTTTCAGAGATTTTTTTCAGCCTAAAATTTCAACCGGCACATATTGTTGGCTCTCTCCTCCCGGGCTCCTATATCTTTTAACCAAAAGTTCCATAGTTTTATTTTGATTTTTATTTATACCTTTATATTTACAACAATATACCTTAGATTATAAACATAATATTTTTATATTCTCAACAATATACCTTACATTCTAAACATTATACCTTTATTATATTTACCACAATATATCTTACATTCTAAACAAGAGAAAATGAATTCTAAAATAGTTGAATGGAGAAGTATCATCATACTGATCTAGAGGATGAGACTAATAAAAAGATCTCTCCGCCAAAACAGACAATATACTTTTAACAATATATCTTATATTTCTAAAAATTAATACTTTTATATTACCAAAAATATACCTTACATGAGAAATTCACTGAGAGCCATAAAGAGCTACTAAACAAAATAATTAGAGGTTAGATTTCGTGAGAGTTATTTTGGAGCTTCTAATATTATCAGCAAGATATGTGAGCTTGGGAGTGCATAAAATCGGGGGCTCCGAAGGATTTCAAATAGGTCTCAATTTTTGGACATGCGGCGGCTTCTTTTTAGACGGAAGTCGGAGAGCCACAAGTTATGTGAGGTAATTAGCCAGTCCCTAAAAACAATTGATGCATCAGACATTAGTTAATCCGTGCAATTATACAAACAAAGTTTCATATTTGCAACATTTCTCTTAATTGTCCATGGATTTGGCCTAGTATAGGAGTATGATACTGTGATGATTTTTCATAAACCAAACAATCAAAATTTAATTGAACTTTTAATTCTAGTAAATAATAATAGACTAGTTTGGTTGAATGTATTGCATAAAAAAACATATATCATTCAATCAAAATTCATGGACATGAAATAACAAACTGATATTTTGATTCTACCTTCAAAAAGAAAGAAAAACCTCCAATTTTACAATATGCAGAACAAAATTGCTTGTAAAACATTTATGTCAAACTAAATACCAATAAATGTTACGACAAAACCTTAGTGTTTTTTCTCTAAGTTTATTAACAAACCTCAGATACATTTTAATTTTTAGCTACCCTAGTAGGGTGGAATTATTTTCATCAATAACCTTGTCACAAAAAGATTTTTAAGATTTTGTAAAAATAACACTTCTATTTTGTGTTGGTATATTGATACCACTTTACCCTCTTTACCTATTTCTTTTGCGAATTCATGAAAGATTTTTTTCATTTTAAGTTTAAAAGATAACAAAAGTAGAAATGTAGTTTCAAGCTCTTAATAAAAAATAATAATTATTTCAAATTTTTAGAGCTTGAAAATGATATTTATACAAGGAAAATGAGAAATCACGACAAAATAGAGCACGTCCAAATCACGATGAAATTTGTATATACATTTTTTTTTCAATATATTTTTTTTCTATATACTGTTTCACTGTTTTATACATAATCTTGTTTTATGTGCATTATTTACTCTCTAGAATTTTTATATAATATTTTTCCATTTTTTAATATACTATTTCTTTTCTAGATATTGTTTACTATTTCTTTTCTATATATTCAATGTTACGTATATACTATTTACAAAAAATGAATTATATATACTGTTTTTTTTTTAATTTTATGTAATGTTTATTACTTATATATTATTGTCGTGTTACACGACGGGAAACCCCCGTCATAATATATCAGGTCTTATACAAAGTTAAAATAGAGAAGCATTGTTTTTCTTTTTTCATTTTTTTATGTTAAAATTATTTAAAAAAAATAACTCGTTGGATCGTGATAGCATATTTTTTTTAATTATTTGATTTGATGTTATAACTTATTAATCATGCTAGATTGTGAGCTCACGCCCACAATATTTATAAATATTTTTATTTTTATTTTATGTATTCTTGTATAAATATCACATCATTCATTTTTAATACATAACAGAAAAGGTGCGCCTGCATGTTCATGTAACTTGTAAACTGTTCAATTTATAATTAAAAAATGGACTATGAGAAATGTGGACCCAATTAATAGGGATGTACAAATAATTCTCAACCCGTCCAACTTGTGTAACCCAATTTGGCCCAATTCATTTTTTTGTTTTACGTATTTTGAAGTTATTAGATTGAGTTCGGTTTAAATTTTGAATAGTTCAGAATTATGGGTTGGATTATGGTTTTAAATTAAAAATCCGAATTAATCCGACCCAACCTGCATACTCCAAAATGAGTTGTCATCTTATATATTCCAATTATTTATTTATTTCTCTAATCTAAGTTTATATGTTATTTTCCAAATATTAAACTAAGATTCTAAGTTTCTATTTTTCACAAACCATTGACATATATGTGCAACTTTAGAAATTTTTGGGGGAAAGATATATCGATTTTGTATGCTTATTGTGATTTTATGTTTTGTTAAAAACTGTTTGGATGATATGTTAATAAACTTAGTTATCTTTTCATATCATTTTATTGACATGTTAAAATCTTAAATTATATATATATATATATATATATATATATATATAATAACATACGCTTAATAAAACTTAAAATCCGGTTAATTCGTCCAATCCACTCAAGAAAAAAAAAATCACCGGATTGAATTTTTGTCAAAGTATTATGGATTGGATTGCGTTGAAAAAAGGCTCTCATATTCAAAGGCTTGGCCAACATTACTAGCCACTCTATTGTCATATCCAATTTCTATTTCTCTTTTTCTTTGCATAAATGATAAATCCAATTCTAAACTGTTAAAAAGAATATTTTACAAGCATACCGCATGGTAGCATTGCAAGTCAACAAAATAACTGCATTATTATAGTAATAAAATAATAATAATAATAATAATAATAATAATAATAATAATAATAATAATAATAATAATAATAATTATTATTATTATTATTAGTATTAGTATTATTATTATTATTATTTTCTCCATCTGACAATGTATATCATAAGATCAGATCACAGAGTTGGTAAATTATTGATTGCTTTCGGATTGTACGGATCTAACTATGCAAATTGGCCCATTATAAAAAAGATCACATTTAAATAGATTAAACCTCCATGTTATACACACGTGGCAATAGAAGATAAGTCAAAAAGACCGATTAAATTATCAGCTTAACTCAACCACACCACAATTCCCGTGCTTCATGTTCTCTATATTTCCATCTAACGAGTCCTCCACCATCCTCAAACGACTCGTTACACAGACTATAACAATTTACACTAAACAAGCCGCTTTAATCACTCAGATCCGTCCTATTCATTTTTCTTGAGTACATTTAATATTTCCACGTGGGAATCATATCATATAATCAAATCATCTCATCCTAACTCAACTTTACACAACAAATAAAAAAAAAAAATCAATTACACGTCATTTCAACAAGCATTTTAATTAAATTTCACGAAAATTTAATAATTTGTTTTTGAGAAATTATTCGTAATGTCCAAAAACATTCACTATACAGTTTTAACTATATATATATATATATATATATATATATGCACTTGAATATATTTTGTATTTATAAATATAATTTTTTGTAATTTTACTATATATTTTGTATTCATCAAAATATATTTTTATAATTTCATTATATTTTTTATAATCGGTCACCCGGCTGTACTCTCCAAAATGCTGACTGTCAACATTTTTTTTTTAATTGTAGTAATTTTTGTTTTTACACTAAATTCTTTTACTACATTATTGGAAAGAAGATCAGAGACATTGATTGGAGCTTTAAAACACTCGTCTCTTGATCTTCCTTCTTCAGTCAGCTCAGCTCTTCTTCATAAAAAAACAGAGAAGCTTGAATTAATAGAGAAATGGCGAGTGGAAATCAAGTTGTGGGATTGGTAGGATCCGACGATCTCAGCCTAGACCTCGTCTCTTCATTCCTCCGATCTGGATTCCAAGTGCGAGCATATCAGGTTCTCTTTCTCTCCTTAAATTGTTGTTTTTGATTTGTTAAGAGGAAGAAAGAAAGAATGATTCTAGTTTGGTTGAGGAATTTAGAAAGCTGAGCGAGTCACTGCTCAGCTCAGGAAGTTGTTTATTAGTGGATCATTGAATTAATAGCTAATTAATTACAATTTTTTTAGTTAATATTGTAGTGATTCATGCAGGTAATGAACTTAAATGTAGTTTAGAAAAGGATAAATTACTGGATAATTTTAGGTCCGTACTTTTAATGCGTGGACTGGCCAAAGAATTAATATTGATTTTCAGTAAGTTGATTTTTGGTACCGAAAAATGAACTACGATGCGGAACTTTAATATTTATCTTTTTTTTGTGTCTATGCAGGAAAATGAATCATCTGCATTAAATGGATTATTTGATTTAGGTGTTAAAAAATGTCAAAGCCAAACTGAGGCTACTAAAGGTAATTAATATTTGATTTTGATTTAAAGTCTTTTTATAAATAATATTTTTATTTTGATGATATATTTCACTCTAGTTACTTAATTTAATCTTTTTCTTTTTTATAGGCGTTTCTGCTGTAATTATTGCGAGTAATGGCGATGATTTTGCAAATATAGAAGGTATTTAAATGATTTTATCTTTGTTTTATTTTGTATATTAAACTTTTTTTAACTAGTTCAAAGCTAAATTAGGGTTTTAACCAGCGCAAATTTATTTGCGCAATTTTCATTAAAATTTTATTTATTTTACTTATATTTAGGGTTTAGTGATGGCACTGTTGTAATTCTTCTATCCACTTTGTCTCCTAGTCAAATTCAGAAGTTTAAAAAGAACCTTTCAGGTACAATTTATTATTAATTTATAAACTAATTTCTGATTAAAGTATTAAATTGTGAAATATTTTTTTATTTGATATCATTGCAGAAAAAGAGAAATTATTTGCTGTTGATGCGTATATTTTTAAAGGACACTCTGAGGCTTCAGAAAGAGAAATTATTGTAAGAACTGAAAAAATATTTTATTTACTAAACAAAAGAATATTATTTTTATGTCATACCAATTATATATATATATTTTTTATTATTTCTTCAGGTAGTTGCATCTGGAAAGAAAAATGCACTTGAAAAAGCTCAACCATTTTTCGCTGGTACCATAACTTTTTATTTTCTTATCAAAAAACATTTAAAAGAAATAATATGACATATTTTATAATATAATCTCAGTTATTAACAAGTTTTATAACATTATTTATGAGCAGCTATAACAGACAAAGTTTATTACTTCGAAAATGAAGATGGAATTGGAAGGTATATCCTAATATTTTTAATAATTTTAGCTATAAATTATCATACCAATTGGTTAATGATTTAATCTCAATTTTTTTTAAATTTTTTTTGATTTTGTAGTAAAATTAAACTGGTAAATGATTTATTAGAGAGTATTCATTTAATCGCATCAATTGAAGCGATATTTCTTGGTTCAAGAGCTGGAATTCACCCTTTAATTCTTTATGATATAATTTCCAATGCAGCTGGAAGCTCTAGGTATTTTTTTTAATTTATTAATTTTAATCTTATAGGGCATATATGCAAAATTGAGGATTTATTATGTTAATTTGGGAAATTAGGGGTTTAATTGCACAATTGGCGGTTAATTGAGGCATAATTTGGTAAATTGGGGATTATTATTTCTTAATCTTTTTGAGGCAGATTTGCAAGTTCTGCTTATTTGCCAAATCTAGGGTTATTGCATTAGTTTGGGTAATTTGGGGGTTTTAATTTGGTAAATTGACTGTTGATTGAGGTTTATTTTCAAGTTTTGCTTATTTGAGGGTTTATTGCGTTAATTTGGGGAGTTAGGGAGTTTAATTGAACAATTGAGGCATAATTGGGTAAATTGAGGGCTTAATTGCACAGGTTTTAACTAAATATCATATTTAATTTTTGTGATAATTGATTTTGATGTTTTTAGGGTATTTGTCGAAATTGTACCGAAACTTTTGGCTGATGATGGCTCGCTTTTAAATTATTTAAATTCCTTGGTTAAAGATGCAGTAAGCCTCTGATTTTTCATTATATTCATTACCTATTTTAAATCAGATAAAGTAGTCAAAATGTCTATTCTAATTTAGTACAAGACTAAACTATTTCCTTTTTTTATTTTTGTTTGAATATTTTTATATTTATTTCCAAATTTGGTAGAAAAATGTAATGGACAAGGCAAAATCAGTCACGTTTCCGCTCCCTCTACTTTCTGTGTCGTATCAGCAGTTAATAAATGGTACATATTTATTATACATAATAAATCCAATTTTACAAATTAATTCCTTTTTTTAATTAATTACTTAATTTTAATTATTTTTCAGGTTGTTCAATGAAAATTGGGGACGGAATTTCTTCTTCACCAACAAAGGCAAAAATATAATCTCACGTCCCATTTCATTGCATGACCAATTTTACAATCTTGAAATTTGAGATTTGAATAATTTACAGGTGTATGAGCAAATATTCGGCATGAACATAAGAGAAGCGGCAAATAAGCCGACATATAACCCTAACGAGCTGGCGAAAGAACTATGTAATAGTAATAAGTCAAAAAATGTGAATAAAATTGGGTTTATTGGGCTTGGAGCAATGGGATTTGGCATGGCGACTCATTTGTTAAAATCAGGCTTCTCTGTTGTTGCATTTGATGTGAGATAAATTTACCTTTTTAAACCTATTGTTTTTTTTTGTAATATACTTCTTTTGAATATTTTTTCGTGTTTTATTTGGCATAATTGGAAAAAGTTTTAGTTATATTATTTATGTTGTATAGGGGTACTTTTGTTGGTGGGATTTTCTTTCGTGTTTTATGATATTTTTTTCATAGAATTTATGACATTTTCTTTAGGTCCACTAAGCTAAAATTACCTTTTACCCCTGTTATTCATTATTTGTGAGGTTATTCTTTTAACTATATTTTCATGCTTTATTTTGCCTAGTAGGATATTTTTAATTATAATTTTATGTTTTGTGGGAATTTTTGGTAATATTTATTTTTTATGACATTTTTTTTATTATTTACGATATTTTATTTTAGGTCTACAAGCCAACATTAGTAAAGTTTTCCGATTTAGGAGGCCTAATCGCAGAATCTCCTAAACAAGTATCACAAGGTATATTATATTCTCAATTTTCAAATATAAATTAAGTATAAATACATTTCCTAGAAAAATAAAGTGGGGTTATTTAAAAAATATTTAAATAATTGCATGAGAAATAATTTCAGATGTGGAAGTATTAATCATCATGGTTGCAACTGAAGCTCAGGCCGAAAGTGTTTTATATGGTGATTCTGGTGCAATTTCATGTATAATTTAAATAAATATTTATCCTTCATATTTTTTTAAGAAAAAAGAAACTTAAATATTTTTTATTGTTAATTAAATTCATTTTTTTATTTTTTTTAAAAATAGCACTTCAAAATGGAGCGACAATAATTCTTTCTTCTACAGTGTCGCCTGGATATGTAACTCTTCTTGAACAAAGATTAAAAGGTATTATTGAACCCTAATTTTCTCAAATTAATTAAGGGAAATTTTCCAAAAAAAAAAAAAAAAATCCTAGTTTTCCCAAATAAAAAAAAAAACTTTTGGAACATTAAAATTTCCCTACTTTTGATTTTTCATTTTCCAAAAACTCCTAAACTTATAAAGTTCTCGAAAAGAAAACACTAAGTTTAGGAACATTTTGAAAATAAGTTAAGGTGTTACATATTTCATACATACAAGGAAATTCAGAGTAAATTTCCTATAGACACGTGTCAGATCGTGAAGAGAATAAATAGTAATTTTAACAATCTATATCAACAAGCATCTCTTGACTTGGGTGGTAATGCAGCATGGTTCTGTACTCTGCTAAAAATTTTGGTAATTTTTAGAAACGTATACAAAAAAGATTAGGTCATGATGTCTTTAATGCAAAACTGTGTAATGGGTACAAAATATTATTGTGATTACATTTTCCCCATGAAACATGGCCTCTTAATTTGTGACACAAAATCAAAGGGAATAGTGCAATATAATTACATTATTTTTGCAAATTGGCTGCTAGGCTTTAGTTCATTCAACTATTGTCCAGCAACATAATTACATGATACTTCACAAGTGTAGTGCATCATTTACTCTATGCACACAGAATATATTTTTGTCAAACTATTTTGAAACAATTATATTAATATTTTCCGTATATAATATATTATTAGAAGGAACAAAATAGTATAATAATAGACAATTTATATTAATATAATGTTAGTTCAATAATATAATTGCGCATTCTTTTAATATTTATTTTTTTTTATTCTCATGTAAAGTAATCACTGATCTATATTATTATTAATAGCATAGCAAATAATTATTGTCTATAAGAAAGATTACTTTTGTATCATCTCTACCCCTGAATATTACTTAATTTTGAATTTATCTTTGCACTTATACAAACCATTTTAAAGATGCTAGGTTATGTATCCAATGTCCCATTTTCTAAAAACAGTGAATTTCTTCATTTGTTTAACAAATTTATATGTATGATTTTATCGTTGGCACATGACTATTTGGAAAAATTAAAAATTACTATCCACACGATATTTAGACGTCAAATACCCTTAATCTCAAAAAACAAGAAAAAAAAGAAATAGTCATATGATTAATGTGGCTAAAAAATTCAAATAATTTTTTTAAAACCCAAGTAAATTAATTGAAAGCAAATATTGATTTGTTTAGCATCAGCACTTACAACATCTAAATATATCATGTACATTACTATCTATTAAATACATTCTGAAGCGGAGCGAGAATCTCTATAATATATAAAAGTTCAATTTTAACAATTGTTTGTTTGGGCAGCTTTCAAAATGTGAATCTTTCATAACACATAGGATATGAGTTGACGCAGTGCAAAGATGACATATTCCATCAAATCTCATACAGACTCCACTTTCTGCTCTTCAATATTGCACAAACTAACATGACCTTGATTATCCTCCAACATATCACGTATACAAAGTTGAATTTGTCATTATATCGAAATTTGATTTTTGTGACATTTATGATAGCGCATTTTGCATTTTCTTTCTTTCTTTATTTTCTTTGTAGAAGTTCTAGACAAAAAAGTCTTGAATTGGATTTGAACCACAAATGCCATGCATGAAAAAAGAGTTTTACTGTCATTATTTTTTAATGCTCCAAATGCATGTTAAGCAGCCCATTTGTGTAACTAAAGTGTGACAATGCATGCTCCAAGGGCATGTTAATCAGTTACTATCATAATTAAAAGACAACCATTTTGAATTACAGTACATTGTTTTTTTAACTATTTTTTCTTTTTAATGAGATTTGGCATAGCAGCAGTCATGATTAAAAGATAATCATTTTGAATTATAGTACATTGTTTTTTTTAACTATTTTTTCTTTGTAATGAGATTTGGCATATCAGCAGTCAATCACTTGTTATATCAAAATGAGTTAGGAACTTTTTGAAAACAATACATTAGTATCAAAAGGAATTTTGAAATAAAAATTAAAAAGTTAATATTATGAGGTTTTTTATAGTACTTTTAAAAGTCAGAGGATTTTGTAAAATGGTGAGTTTAAATGTTTAAGTAGTTTTAATATTCCAAAGGGTGCGTTTTTCATAAAATTATTTTTAATTCCCCATTAATTAATGAATTATACTTTATTTAATGTAGATGAGAAAACAAACATAAAGTTGGTAGATGCACCAGTATCTGGCGGAGTAATTAGGGCTGCTGATGGAACCCTAACTGTATATTTTTTTTTTGAGAAAAAAATTGAAAAAAAATAAGAAAAATATTTTTTTGTGGAAACGGAACCGTAACAGTTCAAATTTATAAGATGGAATTATTAATTAAATATTTTTTTACATTTAGTAAGTTCGAATTTATAAATTGGACTAATTAAGTACAATATCTATTTAAATTTAGAAAATGGAATAATTAATTAATTTATTAAAATATATTTAAATTATGAACAGATAATGGCTTCAGCATCCGATGAAGCTCTTCATTCTGCTGGCTCAGTCCTCTCTGGTAATTATTATTATTATCTTAATATAATTTTGAGATATTTGAAATAAAATAAAAATGACTAATTTATATTTAAATGCAGTATTAAGTGAGAAGCTTTACATCATTAAAGGAGGCTGCGGAGCCGCAAGGTAAGAGGAATAAAATAATTTAATTATATTGATAAAGTTCAAAATAAAATATTGGAAAAATTTCACTAGTACCCCTACAAATCCTCAAAATATCTTGTATACCCTCACAAAACAAGAAAATCGTCTATTATTAATATAAGAGATAACATATAGATTATCATATATATTCAAATAACATCTTAAAAAAATGCAGTACTCTCAATAAGCATAGCAATTCCCGAACTATTAATAGAACATATTTTATGTGTATCTATTGATTCTTTTCCTCATAATTTGAATTTTATTAATTCATCAAAAAGAAGCCTCAAAATAAATTACATTTTCATTTTTAATATATATTTTAATAGTTTTATTTTTATTTTGAAGTTCGGTAAAGATGGTGAATCAGCTTCTCGCCGGGGTTCACATCGCGTCTTCAGCCGAAGCAATTGCTTTCGGCGCTCGTTTAAGCATCCAAACCCGGAAACTTTTTCAAATTATTCAACACTCAAACGGTTATTCTTGGTAACTTTCTCTATTAGTTGCTCTCTCTCTTCTTTTCATCCTCTTTTCAAATCATCCACCTGTGTTGTCAAATAACTACCTTATTTTTCATTCATCTGGGAAATAACTACTTTATTGTGGGTTTTATGAAGGGCTCTAATCTACAGCTACCACCTGTGTTACGTAATTTGCAGAAGAGCCCATTATTTCTGAATTGCAAAAAAGAAGCTCTGTTATTTAGTAACTTCAAAGAATAGTCTACAAGGGCTTTTTTGCAATTTAGGCATAATGCTGGGTTCTATTAGTGCTGAACTGATCAGTGAATAGCGAGATTTAGTTATTAATATTACGAATTATAGTTTGAAAATATAATCTAAAATTAAATAAATTATTATTATTATTATTATATCAGGATGTTTGGAAACCGGGTCCCACATATGCTTGACAGCGACTACAAACCCTACTCTGCTGTGGATATTTTCGTTAAAGACCTTGTATTACAAATATTCTATTTATTATAAAACTTTTCTCTTTCTCAAATATAAAAATATTTCAGGGGTTGATTTGCGAAATTCACTTCTTTTTACAGGGAATTGTGTGCAATGAAAGCTCCAAAATGAAGATCCCAGTTTTCGTTTCTAGCATTGCACATCAGTTGTTTCTCTCAGGTTTAGCTAATTAATTGATTGCCTTCGTATTTTAACATGAAAAGTTTCTTTCAGAAATTAGTATTTTTCTTGGAAATTTGCAAAAAGGCCCCTGCATAATTGGAACTTGCCAAAAAAATCCATTATTAAGGAAATCGTAAAAAAATCCATTACTAAAGATTAACACCGTTTTTGCAATTTCCTTACTAAGGTAGGGGCATTTTTGTAATTTAAGCATAATGCAGGTTTTTTTTTTTTTGCAAATTTCGCTATATTTTGTTTTCTATTAATTAATTAATTTTTGTCTATTGAAATAGGTTCTGCTTCTGGTTGGGGTCGTTTGGATGATGCTGCTGTAGTTAAGGTTTATAAATTAAATCAATTTTTAATTCTACAATTTTATAATTTTATATAATTATCTTAAATTATATTAAAAAATTCAGGTTTATGAGACGTTGACTGGGGTCAAAGTGGAAGCGAAACAATCAATTCTCAGCAAAAATGAAATATTAAATTCTCTCCCAATTGAATGGCCTGAAAACCCAATGCAAAATAATAATAAAATAATTCAAAATTTGAATTCAAAAGTCCTGGTTGTATTAGATGATGATCCAACTGGGACCCAAACTGTGCATGACATTCAAGTCTTAACTGAATGGTACGTTTTTATTATTATTTTCTTAATTATTTTAGTAATATATATTTTGCTTTAGTTAAGTTTGATTTATTTATTATAATAGGAGTAAAGAGAGGCTAATTGAGGAATTTCGTAAAAAGCCTACATGCTTTTTCATTTTAACCAACTCAAGAGCTTTAAGTTCCGATAAGGTAAACTATATCATATCATACACATCTAATTGTTATGAAAATATGCAAAAAGTCCCTGCATTATGCTTAAATTGAAAAAAGTCCTCCATTATTTGAAAGTAAGTTTTTCTAAAAAATTAATTAGAGTCATTAAGATATCTTAACAAACAATAGAGGCCTTTTTTGCAATTTCCTAAACAATAGAGGGTCTTTTTTGCAGTTTTCAATAATGGAGTTTTTTTTTTTTTTTTTTTGCAAATTCCCAATTACTATATCAAACACTCTATATAAATTATATTTTTATATTCATGTGAAATTTATATGCAGGCTATTGATCTCACAAAGGAAATATGCAAGAACTTAGAAGATGCTTCAAAGGAAGTAACTGGAACCAGTTTTACAGTAGTATTACGTGGCGATTCAACTTTACGCGGCCATTTTCCCCAAGTAATTATATCATTTTTTATTAAAAAATAAAAATCATCTCGTACTTATTTTCCACATTTTTATTTTTATTTGTTTATTTTTGTTAGGAAGCTGATGCTGCTGTATCGGTATTAGGAGAAATGGACGCGTGGATTATCTGTCCGTTTTTTCTTCAAGGCGGGCGGTACACTATTAATGATGTTCATTATGTTGCTGACTCAGATAGGTAATAATAGTATATTAAAAGAATATATTGTTATTTAATTAAATGTGTACATTTATATATTTTTTATTTTGTTAGATTGATCCCAGCTGGCGAGACTGAGTTTGCCAAGGACGCATCATTCGGTTACAAATCATCTAATCTCAAAGAGGTACGTAAAGACATATTTCATTATTTTTTTAATCAGCATATTTTAGCTTTTTAACAGATAAGAACATTTATTATTTTTTCGGATAAATAGTGGGTTGAAGAGAAAACAAAGGGTCGTGTAAAAGCTTCCAGTGTTTCATCAATCTCAATTGATGTTTTGCGCAAAGAAGGGCCTGATTCTGTTTGTGAGCATCTTTCCAATTTGAATAAGGTAAATTCAAATCTCAAATCTCAAAACCCTATTTATTTACATCATAATATATGTATATTTTTTGATAATTAATTAATAATAAATATTTTTGTAGGGATCGGTTTGCGTAATAAACGCTGCAAGCGAGCGAGACATGGCTGTATTTGCCGCAGGAATGATAAAGGCACGTTAAACAATTTTACAAAAAAACCCCTAAATTTTCATCTAATTATTATTTTCTTTTTAAAGGCGGAAATGAAGGGGAAGAAGTTTCTGTGCCGAACAGCTGCAAGTTTTGTGAGCGCAAGAATCGGGATTGTGCCAAAAGCGCCATTATGCCCAAATGACCTTGGAATTAGCAGAAATTCAAATGGAGGGCTCATTGTTGTTGGCTCTTATGTCCCAAAAACTACAAAACAGGTTTGGTTTAATGAGAAATTTGATTAGAAATACAGATGTATTTAATCACAAATTGGATTGGATAATACGAATAAAAAGAAGAGGAAAAAGTTGGACATTTCTTGTGTTAGAATGCATTAATGATTTAATTTGCGATGTACTTTTGATTTTTAGGTTGAAGAGCTTCTGTTACAATTTGGCCAGAATCTAAAAACAATAGAGGTAAGTTTCTTTAACATTTTGCGAGGATCCATTTCATGTGTATTATTATTATGAGAATATTACACATAGCCCGACAAATTTTTGTAAGTATCATGTATATCCTTATAAGTTTTCTATTTTCCTCTATACATACACCCCTATTAAACTACCTCTTCTCAATATTTATTTGCATAAACGGAGGGGTAACAGTAAAATAAGACATTTTCCTACTTTTTTACGGCTATGCATAATATTTTCTCAGTTTTGCAAAGGTTACACATGACATTCTGAGGTTTTGCAGGGGTACAAATGAAAATGTTCCTAATTATACTCTTATTTTTACTCTTTAACTGTAGATTTCTGTTGATAAAATTGCGATGAAATCAAATGAGGAGAGAGAAGAAGAAATAACTCGTGCTTCTGAAATAGCAAATGCTTCTCTAAAAGCACGTAAAGACACGTTAATAATCACCAGCCGCCAGCTCATCACCGGAAAAAGTATATTTTCACTTTCACCCCACTTAAAGACATAATTTCAGTTCTTAATTTTTCTTTTAACATTGTGCATATTTTTTGGATAAGAATTAGTGGTCAACATTTTTTCACATCATTGGTTACCAAAAGTCAAAAGTGTAAAATCAATTTTGAACGAATATAGATGAAGCACATATCATTTATTGTGCTGCAGATTAAATTTCATAGTATTTAGAATTATATCTCTTTTATCATCATATTTTATCAAAATACAAAATAAAATTTAATGGCTAAAAGTATCTGCAAAGATATAAATTCGAAAAATCATGAAAATTAAATGTACAACATACCCTAATGAAACATTCATCTCAAAATGTTGGAAATTAAATCAGCACCTCCGATTTTAAGATATAACTAATATTGGATCCTTTGGGCCTTTGGCATGATAAAAGTGTTGGTTATTAAATCTAGCCCATATTTTATTTTTATTTTTTATTTGTTTATTTTTATTTTTTTTATTTAATTTAATTTAATTTAATTTAATTTAATATTTATTTATTTATTTTTCCTTTCCAGCTCCTGAAGAAAGTCTCCAGATAAATTACAAAGTCAGCTCCGCTCTCGTCCAAATCGTCCGTCAAATCAATACTCGCCCTCGTTATATCATCGCCAAGGTACTTTTAGAAATGATTTCTTTTCCCAAGGGCCTTTTCGTAATTTCTCAACTTTTCCAGGGCGGGATTACGTCGTCGGATTTGGCCACAAAAGCGCTGGAAGCGAAAAGAGCGACTGTGTTGGGCCAAGCCTTGGCTGGCGTGCCTCTGTGGCAGTTGGGTTCTGAGAGTAAACATCCGGAAGTTCCTTACATCGTTTTTCCTGGTAATTTTGCATTTTAACCCCTTGAAAGTTTAGATATTGTTTTAGGTGAAAGAGACTTAGTTATATGTATGTGTACTGTTTTCTGTGTTTATATATTGTTTTACTTTTATATATGTTGTTTTGTGTTTTTTATATATTCTTTTTTTATTTATATATTGTTTTAAAAAGTATAGATTTAAAAAGTTCCTTATATCGATTTTCCTGGTAATTTTACATTTTGGACCTTGGAAATTTGAACATTGTTTAGATATGTTGTAAAACTCGCCGATTTGGAGCAAGACGTGTGTATGCTATGTATTGTTGTTTTCTGTGTTTATACTTTATATGTTGTTTTATATATAATGTTCTGTGTTCTTTATGTACTGTTTTTTTGTTTATGTATATTATTTTTAGAAAATATATATTTATGTACTTTTTTTCGAATTTATATACTACTTTTTTTATTCTATATATTGTTTTTATATATACTGGTTTTTTCCATGTATATACTGTTTTTTTATTTGTAAATACTGTTTTTAAAAAGTTTATATTTTTATATTCTATTCGAAAGAAAAAAATTACGCCGTCGCACAATTTATTATTTTAGGTGAAATAAATTGTTCTTTATTTATTTAATTGAAGGTAATGTTGGAGATAATGAAGCTCTAGCAAAAGTAGCTAAAAACTGGGCGAGACCTTCTAGATGTTCAACTAAGGATCTTCTTGATGTAATATTTATTTAATTTTTTATACTTCATAAGTGAAATGAAAAAAATAATCAAACCCCCAAAATACCATTTTCCATAGTAAAATACCATCCTTTTACTCAATTAAGCATCTGCAGTATATTCAGAAACTATGTTGAATTAAAACAGTGAATATACACAAATGTGGTGTATTTTGTTAAAAATAATTTTATTACTATGAAAAGGACGCGGAAAAAGGCGGGTATGCAATTGGTGCATTTAATGTTTATAATTTGGAAGGAATTGAAGCCGTAATTTCAGCCGCTGAGTCTCTAAACAGCCCTGCCATTTTACAAGTAAGAAAAAATTAAACTAAAAATATTTTATTTTTTATTTTTATGTCAAGAAATGATTATTGTATTTTAAAGAATAAAATATATGTTGTTTTATATATGTAGATTCATCCTGGTTCTTTAAAAGGAGGCGGTGTTGTGTTAATTTCATGCTGTATTTCTGCTGCTGAACAGGCCAAAGTAAGTTTCAAATTTAAATTGAGAAAATTTCATTTGTACCCTTTATTAAAATATTATTTTTGAATTTTTCATTGATTTTTATTTTATTTTAGGTGCCAATTACAGTCCATTATGATCATGGAAATTCAAAACCAGACCTACTTGATGCTCTTGAGCTGGTACTCCCAAAATAAAATCTTTTTTAATTATTGCAAAAAAAAAAAAAAAAACCCTACTTTTTTTCAAAAAAGCCCCTATTTCTTAGATTCCTTCTTTTAGTCCCTATAAGCTAGAATGAATTATTTTACTCTCATGCTGGTGTTAAACTTAACGTTTCCTGTTCTATGGAACTAAATTTTTTCGGACCAAAATACCCTCATCAAACAATAAATTGAGAAATAAATGTCAAATGAGGGGTATTTTTCTCCCTTTTTTTTTAGTTTGACATAACGTTAAGTTCAACTTCAGTAAAGGGGTAAAATATAGGACTAAAAAAACGAGAAAATCTAAAAATACACCATCTTTGTAATATCCCAAAAATCCAGGGGCTTTATGACAAAACCCCAAATACTCACAACTAAACATGTATATTTCCTTTGAAGGGATTTGATTCGGTAATGGCAGACGGATCCCACCTGGCGTTGGATGAAAACATCTCCTACACCCGGTCCATATGCCAGCTGGCGCACCAGAGAGGGATGCTTCTAGAAGCCGAGCTGGGCCGGCTTTCCGGCACCGAGGACGGACTCACCGTCAAGGAGTACGAGGCTAAATTGACTGACATTTCCCAGGTCAGTTAATTAATTAATTGTTAATTAGTGTTTTGTTGTTGATTTGTTTTTTGATGGGAAATTTGAGAGGAACCCTTGTGGTGTGATGAAATTGCGAAAGAGCCCCTGTGTTGTCGGATCTTGGGGAAAAGAGAACTGGGTTATTGCTGAAATTATAGAAACTCCCTGCTTTTAATGAAGTCACTGAAATTAATTGAAATGTTATTTTTGCTTAATTAGTTCAAATTAAACTTTAAGTATGTTAATAAAATTTTCAAAATGTGATTCTAGAGTGAGATACTAACGGTACGCAGTTTTTTTTGCAATTTTCAATAATTCAGGGGCTTTTTTGCAATATTTTCCTTTTTTTTTTATCAAATTTCCCTTTTTCATTTATTATTTTTTTTAATTTTTCATGAAAATGCAGGCTGAAAAATTTATTGATGAGACTAAAATAGATGCGCTAGCAGTATGTATTGGAAATGTGCATGGAAAATATCCACCAGCTGGCCCTAATTTAAGACTCGACTTATTGAAGGTCAGACAATTAATTAAATTACCTGTAACCAATTAATTAAATATATTTACTATTTCTTTCTCTGATGAAATATTTTTTTTGTATTTAAAAGGAGCTTCACGATTTAACGATGAAAAAAGGTGTGAGTTTAGTTCTGCATGGTGCATCTGGCCTTTCTGAGGACCTCATTAAGGTAATATGTTTAGAAGTTTGATCATATATTATGAACATAGAAATTTAATGAGGAATTTCAATAGATACCCTTCTGAAAACTGAAAATATGTTGGATTTATTTTGGCCTTACTGCAATTAATCAAATCTTCCCTTCTAAAAATCAAAATATGTTAGATTTAACCTTTGAAATCCAAAATGTATCAATTTTACCCTTCCAAAACTGAAAAATACTCTCAAATGTTAAATATATAATATATAAAAGTTTAAAATATCAAACTCGCACAAACATTAAAATTTCAAATTTTTGCCTCTAGAACTTGCAAATATCAAATTTTCCCTTCCAAAAATCAGCGTATCAATTGTTTTAGAAAAAAGATATATCTAATTTACTCTTCTGAAATTCAAACTATATCAAATTTAAAAGCACAAATATGATATTTTGAGTTCTTATAATGTTATATACATGAAAATTCCTTCAAAATTTAATTTACAATATCTTTGGGCAGGAATGCATAAAATTGGGCGTGAGAAAATTCAATGTGAACACGGAGGTCAGAAGCGCATATTTAGAATCGCTTAAAATACCTCGCAAGGATCTTGTTGAAGTGATGATGTCAGCAAAGGAGGCTATGAAGGCTGTTGTTTCAGAGAAACTGCGTCTGTTCGGATCCGCTGGTAAAGCATAAGCTAAATTGGTCCAGAGCTACGTTTTACACACGGAAAATACATCTGTTTGGATCCGCTAATAAATTATATGATTGAAATGGTCTGAAGGTACATTGTACACGTGTTAAGTGGATTTGTTATGTGATTCAGTTGTAATAAGGTGTACTTGTTTTGTTTGGCACGATTGGACTGGAAAAATTTGTAGTTTTTATTTATTTTATTATTATTGTTGTTATTTGTATTTTAATCTTGTATTTAGATTCCACGAATGATGTATTTATATTGAAATTGTCAATAAATGAATAAATGGCGAAATTGTTCAATAAATGAGTTCCAACAATGTTAATAAAAAAATAATGTCTTATAAAAATAAATCTATTTGTTTATTATAAGATTTCAAATTTATATATTGTGCAAATAGTTCATATTATGAGATTGAAAATATTTAACCGTGATGTTTTATTTGTTTATTTCTTCATGAATAAGTTAAACAAAGGATTCAGCATTTCCATTAGGTAAAAAGATTCGTTTTGTGTCATTATAGTACGTACATTATGTCTAACGAACTAACTAAATACTAATGTCGCATGTACTAATATTATTTCATACATATGTATGTATGTCAATTTTAGGTGCATACATACAATACACACATATGTACATTATGAAAGTACAGTAACATACGCACTGGAGTGTTAATATCTATACCTATTATAAAAGATGACTAGGTAAATACCCGCGCTACGCTGCGGTATTTTCAGAGTGGATATAATTTTTGAAAGAATATATATTTTGACAATGAGATTAATAATACGAAGAGGAACATGAAATTAAAAACAGAACTATTTATAATATTAAATAGGAATGCTTAATTGCTCAGCAAAAGTTGATAATATAAAGTATTTCTAATTTTAGATTACACACCATAACACTAATTAAGCTATACAATATACATAATATATTATACGAATATGCATTTGGCACTACCAATCATAAGCTACATAATATTAAAAAAATAGATGCACTACATATTTTTACTATATCACAAAACTCATATTACTGATCATGCAGTGCATACTACCTTTTTTTTATTTGCGAGTGTCGAAAAACAAATATTATTCTAAAGAATTCATGCGCATATTAAATTACAGCTATAAACTAATTCCGCTTCTGAAATCTGTTTCCTCTTATGTCATATACTAATTTGTGACCCTGAAATTTACAAAATCAGTTGAATTAGCTATTAAAAAAGTCAGAAACAAAATAATAAAAGTAATAAATATAACCGCTTCTCTCAAACCCTAACCCTAACAGCAATTCTTCACCCTCTTCAAATAACTTTAAAACACGTTTGATTTTCTCTCTGCTTAAATGAAATGATCTCTTCTGGCCCAAATTTAATCCATAAGCCTGACTGATGACTAAAAACTTTTCCGAACAGAATTTGTTTCTCTCAGATTTTATTCTCCGATAAAGAATCGGCACCTGAAGATCAATGGCAATAGATGAACAATTGTACACAGCTACTGTCAGAAGGACTCGTCGCGCTTGCACGAGCTAGACCCTCCAGTACTCGAAAAGACACACCTTAAGTTGCGGCTGTATATACAACAACCTAATTCGTCCCAATAATCTCCGTTTCCTGATTAAGAAAAATGAAAAATCAAAGGTAAGATTCTCAAACAAAATAAAATTAGGGTTTTACCTTAAGATGAGGGTTTTACTTTTACCTGAAAACCCTACGTAAGGGGTAAAGTAAAGCCATAAAACACTTACGAATTCATATGTACGTGATTAAAAACTAATATCATGGATGTACTCATACAGTTAATAACAGAAGTTACTATTTAATGAATAAATATATAATTTCTCTCTATACCATCGCAGCGGGTACCATATGTCCAAATTCTTCATTGGTTTGAAGTAAATAATTATCAACTACTTTTAAACTATATTTTTGCAATATTTGACACAAAAAAAAAATAAAATAAAAATCCAATATAAGATTCATATAGTAATTAACATGATATGATACGTGAATAAAAGAGTAATTAATTATTAATACTAAATATTACCTTTGTAAACATGTTTTTTATAGGAGACTCGACAGGGTTATTTTTTTTTTTAACTTTTGATGGCACTGTCTACAAATAAGTTTGGAAATTGCATTAAAAATTATATTGGTTTAACCCTTTTTTTTACAATTTCCTAAATAATAGAGGAACTTTTTTTCAGTTTAACCATAACGAAGGGCATTTTTGCAAATTTATCATTCATTACTTATTCACAACAATAATGAATTATTGGAAAAAATATGAAATAATACTTTAGTCAATTGAAATGCTTGCTGAAACTGTCTGATTTGAATCCATTGCTCTGAAATTATATTTTGAACATATGATATAACTTTATAAAACAGTATATATATATATATATATATATATATATATATATATATATATATATATATATATATAGCAATATATAATTCAAACAAAAAACAGTATATATAACAATGCAAGATGTAATATATCTATATTTTATAACAATATATAAATATAATATATTTCAGACAAAACAGTATATATATATATATATATATATATATATATATATATATATTCTTAAGTCGATAAAACAGTATATAGCATTTCACTCTCAATTATGTCGACGCAAGGTTGCTACCTTATTGTCATGGCGTTCTTATCATTCAAGTGGATCGTTCCGTTGTTGGCTTTGACTTTCATCACTTCGTTCTGTTTTTGGGTTTTTTGTCTCATTCCCTATTTAATGGGTGAACCTTGATTGCCCATCGAAAATATTTAATTATGGTCTAGCATTTAAGATGTGGGAGGAAATTATTATTAGGTCTAGTTATTGTTAATCTATTTTGAAGCAAAATAGCATTAGTAGTTATCAAGGCTTGGTATACGATACCTGAATTTCTTGAATAAGGCTTGGTATATGACGTTTGTCCAGTTTGAGAGAGGAGTTATGTTGTTTTTTTCATAATTTTTATTTTCTTTAGTTGGGCTTCTTTGTGTTTTGTTCTTTTAGGCTTTTAAAGGCTGGACCTTGGGCTTTTGATTTATGGGCTTGGGTTAAATTCATGTAAACTTTACTTTTGATTTTTAGCGAATGTCCATGAGTTTAACTAGAGCGTACCTCGCTCCGCTTCGGACGGAAAAAAGAATTAATATTTAAATTTATGTAGCTAATGGATAAATTTTTAAATTTAGTAACTATCTTTTCAAATTTAACATATGTGAAGATATAATTTTAACACAAATAATAAATGAATTTCTTATTTGTAGGCTGTGCAAAAATATTGTTGCAAAATTTATGCAACATAAATAGATAATATTATTCATGTTATATGATAAGATATTAAGAAAATAATATTGTTATTGTATTTTTTGTTATTATGTATATGAGTATAAATTGGTTGTGAGTTGGAACTCATGTTGGATTTTTTTTTGTTGAGATGTGAAACATGAAATTAGCAAATGATGTATAGATTATAATTTTTTATTTGTAGGCTGTGCAAAAATATTGTTGCAAAATCTATGCAACATAAATAGATAATATTATTCATGTTATGATAAGATATTAAGAAAATAATATTGTTATTGTATTTTTTTGTTGTTATGTATAAGAGTATAAATTGGTTGTAGTTGGAACTCATATTTGATTTTTTTTTTTTTTTTTTGTTGAGATGTGAAACATGAAATTTGCAAATGATGTATAGATTATAAGATTAGAAAATAAAAGCAGAAATAAAGGATTTCCATTTTAATTTATTAATTTAGGTTGAGAATGAAACATAGAAGGGAAAGAAATTGGTGAAAATGGAAGGAAATAGACCTAATAAAGATAAGAATTAGAAGGGTCCATGAAACGGATTTTTTTTATAATCCGGGTCACGGGTTTTTTCGTAAAACCGGATGCTTTGACCGGTTTTTACTGCTTCGACCGAAATGGAAGTGTGCAGAATGACGTTTGTACCCTTGCTTTTCATAAGAGGCGGGATTGTTTGAGCAGGGGTATGTTTGGAAACTCATATGAATTCTGTGAAATGACTTTTTTGCCCTTGATTTTTGAAGCGGCGAGATTTTAATGGAGGGTATTATTGTAATTTCACGCGAGAAGCCACAAAAATCAGAACTAAATTCATGCATTGGACGGGATTCGAACCCAAGGTCGCTGGGCTGTAAGGCAGAATTCAATACCATCTGCGCTACACAAATTATCCGCTAATAAGTTATCTAATTAATATATATAGTATATTCCAGGCAGAGACAGGTGTCAAAACAGGAAAGAGAAAAAATCTGCTGTCCCTGGGAGTCGAACCAGAGACCCTTCAAATGAAAGGCAACACACCTAACCACCGGACCAACTCATTTTTTGTGAATTATTGTATCAAAATAAATTAATATACTCTTCCAAACAGGACACATGTCAGAATGAACCGAAACTTAAATTTCCTTGTATACATGGAAAAAAAATGACCTTTTGACTGACTTTCCCCTTATCTGATCTATTCTTCTCACAATGTCTGAAGATTCATCAACTCGACCCCCTATTGTAGTGAATACACTCACTACAGTCGAAAAACCCATCTCTTTCACCTATCAGACTCCAATCAAACTCGATCGCAGTAATTACATGCTTTGGCAGTCCCAAATTCTCCCTGTTTTGAAGGGATACGATCTCCTACACTTTCTAGATGGATCTGTCTCTGCTCCAGATGCTTTTCTTCCCACTTCAAATAGATCGCAATCAACCCAACCCAACCCAACCCAGCGGCAAAATCATGGCATTGTCAAGACCAATTGATCCTCGCATGGCTAAAATCATCCCTTTCCGATGAAATTCACGCTCAGATTGTTTGCTACAACACTTCGGCTAAGGTTTGGTCGTATCTTAGTCGGAGTTTCTTCAGTCAGTCTCTCGTGAGAGTAATCCAGCTCAGATTACAGATGGGAAATATCCGAAAGGACCTCAGACTATCGGAACAAAAAGAAGGCCATTGCAGATCTTCTCACATCCATTGGTGACAAATTCGAAGATTGAGAACTGATACTGAGCATTCTGGGCGGACTAGGACCCGATTATAATGCGGTGTTTTGCTCTGTCACCTCTCTGACGATGACCAAGCTAATTTCTCTTCCTGATCTCCAAGCCCAGCTACTGAGCTACGAACCTCACCTCGAGAAGGAACAGAACAGTGCCTCCACCGCCGTCGCCCTTCTTTCTCAGAGCACGCCTTCGAATCTCACGACCGCTCTTTTCCCGGCTCAACAGGTTCATTCCACCTCTTATAACCAGTCACCTAATTTCTCTAATGGGTCTCAAATGGGTTTTTCGAATGGGCCTTCACATGGGTTTTCAAATGGGCCGGTGTAAACTTTTCTTACTCAAACCCAAAACCCACAAAATAATTTCAATCCCCAGCCCAATAATCCATATCAGCAAAATAATCCATATCAGCAAAATAACCCATATCAGCCCCATCAAAATTCGAATTATTATCGCCCCGATGGTCAAAACCAATTTCGCGGCAAGAAAAAGAAAAATTTTCAGTGGCGCCCTCCTGTCCCCGATGGACGACCTATTTGTCAAATCTGCTCCAAACCGGGACATACCGCCCCAATTTGCTTTAAACGTAACGATCCAACGTTCAGTCCTCAATCTCGCCTACCAACTGCCCTCATTGCGCGGGGACCATCTTTCAATTCAGCTCCACCGTTGCTTCCGACTCCATCTAATTTCGCTCCACCGCCACATGAATGGTTCTTGCACTCCGAGTCCACACATCATGTCACTCCTGATTTTAACAACTTCAGCTCCTACACACCATATCAAGGACAAGAACAAGTTCGTGTTGGTAATGGATCAGGTTTGACTATTCTTAATCTTGAAACTTCTTCAATTCATACTCCTTTTAATAAGTTAACACTTAAAAATATTTGTCATGTTCCCCAAATCACTCATAATCTAATTAGTATTTCTAAGTTTACTAATGATAATAATGTGTTTCTTGAGTTTCATCCCTCTTTTTGTCTTGTGAAGGATTCTACAACCAAAGCTACCCTTCTTCAAGCTCCGGCCATTAATGGTCTTTACAAGCTCTCATCAACTACACTTTCTTCCCCTACTACGCTTTTTTCTGAGATTGTACCGTTAAATATTTAGCATAAAAGATTGTGTCATACTTCTTTTCCCGTTATTTCTCATTTAGCTTCTACTTTACAAATAAATTGTAAAAAAAAGGAATTTACATTTTGTTTTGCCTGTTGTCAAGGCAAGACTCATAAATTACCTTTTACACTTTCAAATAATTGTACAATTAAACCTCTTGAGATTGTTCATACTGATTTGTGGGGGCCCGCTCCTATTACTTCAATAAATGGTTTTAAGCATTACGTTCATTTCATTGATGAGTTTTCACGTTTTTCTTGGATATACTTTTTAGTGTCTAAATCTGATGTTGCTTTAGCATTTTTTTCGTTTCAAATCTTTAGTTGAAAACTTATTTTCCACAATAATAAAATGTGTTCAAAGTGATGGTGGCACCGAATTTCTTTTTCTAAAAAATTATCCTCAAATTCTACATCAAACTTCGTGTGCTTATACCCCCTAACAAAATGGACTTGCTGAACGAAAACATAGGCACATAGTTGAGTTAGGTCTCTCCTCTATGGCACAAGCCTCCGTTCCTCCTCAATATTGGTGTGATATTTTCAGTAATACCGTTTTTGTTATAAATCGACTACCATCTCCCACACTTTCTCAATTGTCTCCATATCAAAAACTTTTTCATAAAACTTCAGATTACAAATTTCTTCGTGTTTTGGGATGTGAATCTTTTTCTTGTCTTAAACCTTACAATAATCACAAACTCCAAATGAAATCTTCTTCATGTGCTTTTCTAGGGTATTGTTCTACTCAAAAAGGATATAAATGTCTTAATCTCATCACTAACAAAATTTATGTAAGTAGACATGTTGTTTTTAATGAAACCATTTTTCCCTTTGCTCAACCCACAACTTTTCAATCCCCAACTTCATCTTCTCCTCCTCTCATCCCATTAACTATGCTTCCGCAACCTCCTCTATCTACTATACAATCAAATAATATTTCACATCCCTCCTCCGATACTTCCCTTCCTCAGGTTTCCACCTCCATCTCCCCTTCCTCTTCTGAGCTTTCATCTTCTCAAGTTCAGTCATCGGCTCCTAGTCATCATATGATTACAAGATCTAAAACTCATACTCTCAAACCAAAATAATTTACCGATTTCGTTGCTCTTACTACTCAACTTACAACCCTTGCCGATCTCATTGAACCTACCACTTTCAATATGGCAAACAAAGATCCAAAATGGCGAGAAGCCATGACACATGAGCTTAATGCTCTTCAAACAAACTCAACATGGGTCTTAGTTCCTCCTTCTCCCTCTCAAAATCTAGTCTCTTGCAAATGGGTATATCACATTAAAAAGAAAGCTGACGGATCCATTGAACGCTACAAAGCTCGATTAGTTGCTCGTGGCTTTACAAAAGAATATGGCATTGACTATGATGAAACCTTTAGCCCTGTTATTAAATCTACTACCATTCGTCTTGTTCTCTCTTTAGTCGCTAGTAAAGGTTGGGCCAATCAATCAACTAGACGTCAATAATGCTTTCCTTCATGGCAACTTAGATGAAGCTGTTTATATGACTCAACCTCCAGGATTTATTAATCCTGATTTTCCAACTCACGTGTGCAAATTAAAGAAAGTCATTTATGGCCTAAAACAAGCTCATAGAGCTTGGTTTCACAAACTTGGCTCTGTCCTCACTCACCTAGGATTCAAAGCATGTTCTTCTGGTGCCTCTCTTTTCATTCAAAATGATGGCAAAAACATTGTTTGGATCTTAGTATATGTTGATGACATATTAATCACAGGAAAAAATTCATCTCTCATCCAACAAATTATCTCCCACTTAAATAATCACTTCTCTTTAAAAGACCTAGGACCCCTAAACTATTTTTTAGGTATTAAATGTACAAAAATCTAATGGTTATCATCTTTCCCAAGAACAAAATGTTCAGAATCTATTGATTAAGTTTAAAATGCAGAATGCAAAGGCGTGCTCGACTCCAATGGCAGCTGGTGACTCTCCATCTTCTCTTCAGGGCGATCACATCTCTGACCCTCAAGTCTATCGCTCCATGGCGGGGGCCTTACAATACGCCACCATCACTCGCCCTGATATCGCCTTCTCCGTCAACAAGGCCATCCAATTTCTTCAAAATCTAACCGACAAGCATCTCGCTCTTGTTAAACGAATCTTACGATATCTCAAAGGCATCATTGATCATGGCCTCCTCATCACTAACTCTCCTCAACTAACCCTTCACGTCTATCTTGGACAAAACCTCATTTCTTGGTCTTTCAAAAAGCAACCGACCGTCTCTCGGTCTAGCACCGAAGCGGAATACAAGGTGTTGGATACCGCCGCTGCGAAAGTCATTTGGCTCCAATCTCTTCTCTTTGAGCTCGATATTCCCCTCTTCTCCCCTCCTATTCTATGGTGCGACAACTTAGGGGTCATGTTTCTTGCTTCTAACCCCGTGTTCCACGCTCGAACTAAGCATATCGAGATTGACTATCACTTTGTTAGGGAACATGTTCAATCCAAGCAACTCTTGGTCCGGTTCATTTGCTCCAAGGATCAACTAGCCGACGGTCTTACAAAGGCACTCTCCACGTCTCGTTTTCAATTTCTAAGGGACAAGCTCGTCGTCTATCCGATGTCTCGCTTGAGGGGGGCTGATAAGACATGAACAATGATAAAGAAGCATCAGATCAAAGAGTGTACTCTGCAGGTTAAATGTAGAAAATGTAGTTAGGTTGTTGTAAACTAACCGTTAGAGATGAGAGGATCAAGAGTAGGAAAGTGTGGTGTAGCTTGTGTGGTTTAATCTCAGCCACACAAGATAGAGTCCATGTTCTATAAATAGGAACTCTTGTATGTACAGTTCAATCAATCTAAGATCAATGAAACAATTCAATTCTTTCTTTCATCATTATTTAGATTCCACGAATAATGTATTTATCTATGGAAAATGTTCAATAAATGAGAGCCGACGTATTATTCAATGAAGTGGGAAGTCTGTAACAAATAATTAAACCCAGTTTTATTATTATTATTTTTAATCCAGTTGTACTGTTTGTAACGTATAATTCACCAATATTTGTGTGCTACTGCTAAAGTGCTAATAAACAATAGTTAATGAGGTCTTCTAACCTTGTACATTCTGAGTTTTTTCTATTTAAAAGCTATGGATTACATATGTAACTATAAATCTCTAATTTGTTATTATAACATTTTAAATGCTTCATCAATATATTGACCTCCTTGTGTTGTATAACAAAAATGTACAAACAGTTCATAGTATGAGATTAAAATATTTAACTGTGATAATTTCCCTTCCATGCATAAGTTGTTAAACAAAAGATTCAGCACTTCTTTAGGTTAAAAAGAAATGTTTTTTTGGTCCGTACATTATGAACATACAATATGTATATAACGACACTAATGTTGCATGTAAAATGGTACGTATGAAAATTATGTACATACATACAATATGCACCGATGTATATTATGAATAAGTATACTAAATGTGCGCTTTAAATGTGATATATTGATAAATGTATATTGAAAATGTTATCGATTTGATTATTTATATTCTCTCTATTTTTGAAGCCACCAGTATAATTCTACCCAAACATTTTTGGATTTTGCAATTGGAAGTGTCAAAAGTAAGAAATTGCATTAATAATAATAAATACTTAAAACCATAGTTTGGTCCCTCAAGAAATAGAAGTTCCATTGATTGGTGATGTGCATCTATCTAAAGGGGATGCTTTACACGTATGACGGGTCCTAAGTTAACAAAGATGTTTGGCATGATTGTAGAAAAATATATCCTATAAATTAACTTCACATCATGGAAAAGAAAAAGTTTTGTTGGGTTTCTTAGTTTCCCAAGTCAATATAATTACTTGATAGTGAGATGATAGAAGGATTATTAGGGGAACCTCCATTTTGGACACAGTAGATATTTTTGTTAAATGGAGAGACTATCTGCTTTATTTTCATTTTAATGCTAATAGAATTTTTTTTAAGCTTAATACTAATAGTTTTTATCAGAAATTATATATATACTGTTTTTTGTCTGATTTATATATTGTTATATATATACTGTTTTGTTTGAATTATATACTGTTATATTACCATCTATATACTGTTTTCGCTGTCGCGTGTCTGTTTTCATATCTGAGCAGCCAGCTGCATCCATCGTGCTCCTGTCATTGCATGCTCAGATGGAAGGGGCCGATTGGAGCTCCGTTGCGTCGCCGTCGTGCTTTGACTGATACATCAGCCGTCGCACAAGGGTTACCCCTAAAATCGGCGCGCAATATCAGTACCCTTTTCTTTAACAGATGAGGTAAATGATTCTTGAATTTTGCCAGTAATCAAATTCGGATTTGTTTCGGAAAGAGAGTTTAGGACCTCAGACTTATTAATCATTATGCCCAAAGCCAATAAATAGAACGGAGAAACAAATTTCTAAGCATTTATGTGAGATCTATGTATGGGTCTAATTGCGATAATTTTGGAGGACAATTATTTGTTTTCTCTGCTTTAAAAGGACCATTTTGGAAAATTATCCATTAGTAATATACGAAGACTACTTTAGTGCATTAGAATTGACTACTTTAGTGCATTAGAATTATTTAAATGTCTAAAAAAGTGCATTAGAATTATTACAGGATAATGTAGCATGAATGAGAGATGCATGATCAATCCAAATAAGCCATCACTTTTTCTTTAAAGAGAGAATAATTAGTAGTGGGTCCTCGTCTGAGGAAGGAAAATATCATTTTCAAATTCAACAAAAGCTAACTGGTATTCCTCAACATAAAATGGTAAGATACTAAATTTAAGCTTTTAAATGTCCAAATTAATCTAATTTAACTTTATTTCGAAATTAATCTAAACTGAACTTCGTTACCAAATTTTCAAATTTCGCTACCATAGACTCCAAAAAATTGTTTCTAGTTTATATAATAACTTGAAATTTTATTCTCTTTTGACCCAGTAAATAAAAAAAGGGTTCAGATATGAAATGCCAGCATTTTGGAGCGCCCAGCAGTGCCCGATTACAAAAGGTATGATGAAATTATAAAAAAATATTTTTGTAAACACAAAAGGTATAGTAAAATTACAAAAATATATATTTTTAAAAAGATATATTTGTAAACACAAAAGATATATCCAAGTGCAAATATATATGTGTACAGTTGAAATTGTATGGTGGGCGCTTCTGGACACTCCAAAATCTGGACACTCTGAATAATTTCTCATAAAAAAAAAGCAACCGACTTTTTGAGTTTAGAGTCCTGTAAAAAACTATTGAATTAAAAAAATCCACTAGAAAATTATAAAAAAAACAGACTTTTACGTTTTAAGATAATTTAGAATAAAGTTGATGGATTCATTTGGCAATTTAAAAAAATGAATTAATTTGAAACATGTTACAAAACTCATCTATTTTTATTTTGTGATTAAGCAAAATTTCGAATGGGCCTTCACAAAAAGGACAAAATTGAATAGAAGTTTATCCACTCTCCCAAATCTTGAAGGTTATGAATTTGACCTTAAACTTAACATAAGCTAATCTATTCATATATATAATCCTAAACCACTTATCTACAGTACTTTCAATAAAATGAGCCACATCATCCATTTTTTCTAGACCCTTTGATGATGATCATATGGTCAATATTAAGCATGGTCTATCAAGAGCAGTGACGGATCTTAGTAGGGACAGGGAAGAGCAGCTGTCCTTCTAAGATTTTGAAATTTTAGTATATATATATGCTAATGCTACTGTATTTTATGATAAATTTATATATTATATGTATCTCCCCTCCTCCCCCTCAAGATTTTCACTGTATTTTCCACTACGACTTCCCCGCCCTCCCAAGAATTCGGGTCAAAATCCTCCACTGATCAAGAGTAAATTAAGACAACCATGCCCATAAGAACTATTCTATGTAAGTCATAAGTGGCTCTAAATGTTTGGTGTAAATTCAACATTTATGGACCATATATATACTTACGTTCTCTCTCTCCTTCCATAAAAATGAATTTTAAGATGTTCATTCACAACTAGACTCTTAAAATAAACAATTCTTTCATTTTAACTTACAAAAGAGACTTCAATTTTTTTACAAAATTGAAGACAAGATCTTCAACTTTTAATTTTGAAATTTTGCTAGTAAACTTTTTTTTATCTATTTAAATAACTTTAATTTCTATTAAATACTTAAAATATGACTAATTTCCTCTCCATCTTCATTTTCATTTTACATTCCATTCCTTCAGAAATAGAGATGTTTGTGGCATCAAGATATATTATTTGTTGTTGTATTTATGAATAGTTAGTCGGTCATTAAGTTTAAATCAAATCATCATAACTAGAATGTTGGCTAATGAATTATGAGTTAGCATGTTAAGATTTTGCTATGTTAATTTTTTGCCAATGAAGGCCTGGGGCATCTTTATTGAAATGGAGAGGAGCAGAATCCTTGAATTTATGCTAATATCTGGCGCTGCGCATGCACGTACCTAATTCGAATTTTTTAATTAAGCATGCGTTTCATGATAGTGAAATTAGATTTAAATACAAAGGATAGCAAACCCACCTCTAGCAAAGTGGTAAGGCACCTCTCACCAGCTCAAAATTTGTGAGTTTAAAACTCGGCGAAATCGGTTTCCTTCAAAAAAAATAAAAATACAAAGAGATAATTAATTAATTATAGGGACCATGATGGCATTGTAGCACGACTGTTCACGACGGATCCAATAACAATATATATAATTTATTTTCTAATAATAATAATATATATATAACAATATATATAATTTATTTTCTAATAACAGTATATACATAAAAAGTAAAAACCGTATATAAAATGGGAAAAACAGTATATAAAATGAGAAAATAGTAAATAAAAATAAAAATAAATAAAAATAAAAATACACAAAGAATAAGTAACAGTATATAAAATAGCAAAACAGTATATAAAAATGAGGAAACAATATATAAATTGGAAAAACAGTATATCTACAGTGTCATCGTGCTACAGTGCCATCGTGTTTGTACATATCCCTTATTTATATATTTTGGTCAAATGTATCTTTGTTTGTATGTTAAGAGATGTACTTGTGTAATTAGGTTATATAAACATGAAAATGCATCCATATTAATATATATATATATATATATATATATATATATATATATATATATATATATATATATATAGCGGAATTTCATGGCAACCATACAAAACCTCAAGTTTCACGGTTCACGCACACCCATCTAAAACATGAAATATCATGAATAACACCGCATACACAGCATAAAAATATCATTAATTATCCCCATCCTAGTTAGTTGGGGTGCGCATAATATTTCATATGTTTTGTACAAAACATATATATTTATATTTATTAAAAACGAAAAGCTTGACTGTCTCTCGTTCATTTCATATAATTATATTTATGGCGTTTTCTGTGTTTTGTTGTGTATATATTATATTTCTCAATTTGAAGTTGGAGATGAGATAGCAATCAATGTGTTTGACAAGAATAATAATGCAAGTTGTAAAGGAGAACGAAATTCAAATGTCTTATATGACTTACACGCATTATATGGATTAGAATAATTTAAAAATCAATAATTTATTTATTTCTTGACCAGTTTATTTAATTATGAATGAACTCTAAGAAATTTTATTTTCGGAAATTGGTAGGTGTGCCAATTAAGTGTCACCAGATATTGTATAAGTAAATAAATATATCCAAAAGAATGTTGGAATTTTTTTCTGTACTAGATATGTTTTAATTATAATTTAAATATATTTTTCCTTTAGAGATATATTTATGCATTATTCTAGATTCGTTTAATGACGTAATTTCATTTTTTTCAGCCTGAATAGGAATTCGAACCGCCTTGAAAACAAAATGTCAACAATTTAGTCCAGAAAATATTTGTTTGAAACATTGTTAATTAACAAGAGAGGATCTCGCTCCGCTTCAATATAATCATATTTTTTTATTCTAACTTTTTAAATAAATGTTAGCTGATTTTTTTTGTTCAATAAATAAAAATAATAAATAAGTATGAAAAGAAATGCAAATTTAACATATAAAGTGGTATTGGTTTATATTATTATATATAGTTTAACAAAATTTGCAATGAAAGTAAATGATCATTGCCGCAATAGTAAATCATTGGAGAGACGATGAACACCAGGGTTTAAATCGCACCTATCTCAGGACACAAAGTTAGCAATAAAAACTTTAATAATCTTATAATACGACAATTTAAACTCATTGCATTCGTTTTCACTTTTAATTTTATAGTGATTTGTTGAGTTACTTGCATTTAGAACACAATTTTTTTCATCTTATCTTTTTGTAATAAATAATAAAACATATTTCATAGGAACTAAAGTGATGTAATGAAAAAGATCCTTTTTTAGAGTGGGGCACACATTATTTTATTATAATTTATCCAATATCGTAATATGTTATATTATTAATTTTTTTTATTACTAATAAAACATCATAATATTAAAAATTAAAAATTTCTTAAAAAGATGAAAATAATTATTATGTTCAAATTGGAAATAATTATTGGGTTTAATTAGAGACTCATATCATATGAAAGTACATAGTATGGTTTAAATTGGGAACTCATATCAATAGTCCCTATAGGACACATGTCAAAAAAGATCCAAATCATAAGTTTTATATATTAGAAAGAAAATTTACGAAATTATATATAAAATAAATATCAGTTAATTGGGTGTTACTTCTACTAGACGGGCTTATGTGCAAACAATTCGACATATTTTAGCAATTATATATAAAATAGATAATACTGAATTGGGATGCATTTTCATAGACATGTTTGTGTGCAATTGTTAATTCTGATTGGATGTCCGAAATTTAAGTCGAGAGTTTGTAACACTCCGAACATCTTAGGTATTAAATAGAAAATTGAGTTAATTAAAAAACTAAAAGAGTTTACTATTATTAAAATCGGCTTAAGTTTTCAAGACCAAGTTGTTGTATTTGGGTCAAAATTGAAGATGCTATATTTCAATCTATACAAAATATGAGTCAATAAATGTTATATTTAATAATTTGGGGCAAGAAATGGGTATTTATTTTTGAAAATTATTCGGACCTGATATTATCCGGGTCCAAATCGGACATACATCATAATTTAAATACTAGATCCAGATATGAGTAAAAGATCCGGATCCGGATCAGAAACGATTCGGATTTTTTATTCGAATTCAGATATTTTTTAGATCTAGTTCGAGTCGGTTCGGGGCGGCCCATTTACACTCTTGTATATTTGCAAGAAAGAAAACATGTTTATAATTCTGTTATTGTTTTTTTTTTTTAGATTTAAACCCACTATCAATGAGCTAAATATAATTCAGTTATTTTTGGTACATACTGAATTAAAATTTTCAACATTTTGAATTTCAAATAAGATATTATTCACAAGACTATGAGATCATTTGCAAAATTGATAATTAAACAACAAAAACTACCAACCAATTATGATCTCTCACGCCCTAAATGAAACATGAGTTATTCTCTATGGAAATATAACATGCTAATTTAAATAATAAACATTATCTATCCATCCATCCAAATACATTAGGTCTGAAAATCATTGATCTTGCAAATTGGATACAACAGTAAAGGTGGCGGCGCCGTCTGTTTTTGGATCTCTAATCCAAAACAAAATTCCATTCCTTCTCATTTTATCCAAGTCTTGTTTGATCAAAAAAAAAGCTTTCGAAATGGGGCCCAGTTGTGTTGATCTTACCATTTTTAGTTGCAGCATCACATTTTTGTAAGCAACACAATATTTTTACTTTAATTTATTAATAATTGTATTGTATTATAATAATACGAACACGAATACATGCTGTGGATTTTGAAGAGATCGTGGTTTCATTATAAAATAAAAAATAAATCGAGAATGAGTAATATTCATAATGCATAATTTATATTTTATAAATTATAATTCCTTCAATATAATTGATAATATATATTTTATAATTCCTTGAATAATTCCAAGTACTATATCCTTTACTTGTCATGCATGATTCAAAATGTGTGATTTTTATCTTTTTCCAGCTGGAAAAAATAATTTTTATTATTATGTTATTAGCAGGTCTATACTAGAACTATGGAGAAGGGGGTCGTGATTTATTAAATTGGTTTCTTTGAGGGAGAGGGTGAAAGGGCAACTCTATAAAAGTTTAAAATTATTTGATAGTATAATATAATCAATCGTTAATTGTATATATTGTTCTAATGCTCTTGCTGAAAATCATAAGAAATTTATTACTAAGGGGAAATATTTTCATCTCCCATTTAAAGATCTTGTAATGACAATATACATTCTTATTTTTTACCCATCATATTTTTTATAAGTTTATTGTATTTTTTTTATAAATCAATGTACAGTGCGGAACCAAGGCGTGTTCCTGTGGTGCCACGCCCCCTCCCCCCCTCCCTATGCAAGCAAAATTTTAAGTGCTCAAATTCCGCACCTGTCGATATACAATTTTTAATCTTATTATATCTTTCTGAATTCCGACAGTGTTTGCAACACAAAAGCTAGAAATGCATATCATCTCATTAATAAGACGATAAATCTAGCACTGATCAAGGTGAGGTGATCAAAAAATACACCCATTTGCGTGGCACAACAGACCCGTCCTACATTTTTGTAAGTCCCCCAAAAGTACATATTTTTCAAATAAATAGTTATATGCATATATATATATATATATATATATATATATATATATATATATATATATATATATATATATATATATATAGATGCAACAAAGAGCATATATAGGAGTAATGAGTGCAAAAAAATTATATCTTAAATAAAAATTGCAAAGGTGAAAAAAACATATGTGGGATAAATATATGTATAAGTATTAATAGAGGACATGAATATAAGAAAAATAAAATGATGGAAAAAAAATGGAATATTTTCAAAAATCATAACTAAACCCCTCACATTTCTCAAAACCCCCAAGTAAAATGGATTAATAATCAATAATCATTAATAAAAAAAATATAATGCACTTTATTTTCAATATTAATTATATATTAATATTCAGAATAATAATTAATAAAAAAAATATTAATTATATATTAATATTCATTAAATAGTCTCTTTTCAATGGAGGAACAAGAAAATCTCATTTCGGTGGGGTTTGAAAATTTTCCCAATAAATATATAGGTACAAAAAGTATACAAGAATACAAAAGAAGTATGTAGAAACAAAAGATAAAACTAAAAAGAGTATATAAAAGTGTAAATAAAATATATGTGATATAAAAAAAATATGTAGTGAATATAATCATACAATATATATATGATGTAAATAGTCAATATCAAGATGAGTTGTATAATCTAGTCTAGTTAACAGTCAATCCTGATTATCTAACACATTCTGTCAGCCACTTGGGTAAATTCGGTCGGAACGCCAATCATGTCAAAAATAAAATAGGATCATAATTGTGAATTTCCCAATCTTAGAAGTGCATTGCAAACTTTCCATTTTGTTGGATTGATGTAGAAATTAAATTAGAGAGTCAATGTCATTTGAAGATTAAAAAACAAACAGAAAATGTGTCAATATGTCATTGATGTGTTGGATGAAATATAAGTAATATATGTATAATTTGTGTCCACAAATTACTTCAAAAGAAAAATTGCTAACATGACGAAACTTTGTATAATCTTAATTTAGTTACTAGATTGTTCTTTTTTAAATGTCTTGACATGTAAAGAGCCGTTTGGTACATATTAGCAAATGTATAAAGAGCTCTTGAGTACATGCAAAAGCCAATATTGTTTTAAGTTTCTAGACAGTAAACTTAACCTCAACTTTTTATTTTTTCATCTATTTTTGAGCCTCCTCAAAAGATCACATCATCACTTTTATCTTGGTCGCTCGATCAATTTTTTTGTTAAATTTTATCTTTCATTTTCTCAAATTTATTGATATTTCATGGCAACATGTGTGTGTTTTGTGTTTATTGATATTTGTTAAAACATAATCGTATGATTGGTTGAATTGGTGTTTTGTGTTTCATCCCCGATTTAGTGAGAACCGTTATGAATTTGTTTCTCAGATCTTAATCAGATGATTTTAATGAATAATGGTGCAAAGTTATATTAATACAAATAGAATATGAAGAGTTCACTAATTAAAATATAAATTATTTTTCTTTTCTTCTTTAAAAAATAATAATTCTTAATGAAACATTTTATTTCTCATGTTAAAATCGTCAAATATAAATTTATTGGAATTTTCTCTTTATTTTGAATTTAATATTACTATGGTTCCAAATTAATTTTTTTTCTTGCTAAAATATGTAAATATAGACTATGTAATAGAACATGTAAAAAAATATAATACATTCATTAACATTGTGGTAATGATTCAAATATGTGAATTTTTTTCACCTCTCATTGAGCATTCTCAAGAGGTCTATCATCAATTTTCTCTTGGTCATTGGATCAAAAAAAATTCTCAAATCTCAGTTTTTCATTTGAATCATTACCACAATATTTCGAGTTATATCTCCAATTACGTTAGAACTATCATAACAAAAAATCAAAGTGTTGAGAATTATATTATATTACTTAATGTATTACGGGTTTAAAAAAAATATATCTGATTAGTTTATACATAATCTATATCATTTTAACAACCAAAAAAATAAAAATAATAGTGTTGTTCAATTGCGGCCTAAAGGGGGGTTTAAAGGCCTAAAAACGTGCAGAAGTGTGGATTTGACTTTTAGGTTTTAACGACTTTTAGGTTATTAGACTTTTAGGCGGATGATCGTATTAACAAACAAATAGATAATATAAACATAATAAATAATAAATAAGCTGTAAAGAGATACCGAACACCGAATCTTGTTAATGAAGTTTGGCTAGGTGGTTGTTTGTGCTATTATCATCCATCCTCACTAGAGGTTCTTACCGCGTTTGCGAGCGCCTACTCTCCGGGTCTTGCCTTTCGGTACCGTTATTCACTAATCCAAATAGTATTTCTTTTACACGATCACAATCCACCATTCGCCTTACAACAACTCTTGACGAAGCAATAGAACAAACTTACAATATATCTCTTTCAATCTTTCAACAACAATCAATTAATCAATCGCTCACTAAAATTCTCCCTAATCTCACAAATGATTTAGAATAATTTTATCAATCACTAGAGAGAGAGAGTTTTGCTTGAATTTCTCAGAAAATTGTCAATAAAAACGAACTAGGGCCGGCCATATTTAAAAAAGGAAAGAGAGGCCAAGCAAACAAGGAAACTGTCTACTTGATCCGGGTACACATGAAATATGCTCACTTAATTCTTATATTATTTTGAGATTTTACACAATGAAAAATTTGGCCTAGTCAACCCAAATATTTGGGTTTGACATGTTTTACATTTTAGTTCTAGATCATATGTTGAAAAATGAGGCATGCGTGAAGATTGATGTGACTAACTTGCTAAATATTGAGTTATATGAACTCACATGCCACATGATCATCTGTAAAAAAGTTGTAACAAAAATCTAAAAATAAAACGCATGTCAAAAAAATACAACACAAACTTTATATATAAGGAAAAATAAATGAAATCATAAATTATATATGAATAAAAATATATATTAAAAAATATTGTATTTCTATAAAATAAAATAATGTGTTACTAAAATAAATTATAGATAGAAAACTAACTTTAATTCTTATAGTTAAAAAGAATATAATTTCTAGAAAGTAGAAACTAAAAAATGAATATCAAAAGATATGTGAGCTTTAGAAATATTGAGAAAAATAAGAGGTGTTTCAAAAACTTCCAAAACAATGTCAAAATTGAATTAAGTCAGTTTTTATTTATATATGAAAACATATAAGATAATTTTTAAATATTAAAAGGATTTAAAATATTTCATTATTTTATTTCTCATATATAAATTTATTTGTATAGGTTATCCGCCCTTACAAAATTAGATGCGATATATAAAATATTTTAGAATGAACAATAAATGAATAAAATATCTTATGATGTAATTTAAACATATCCAACTTACTTAACATAATTATTATATATTATTTATGTACTATGAATTCATTTAAAATTATAATTTTGAATTTTCATAATTGTAATTTACATATTACAAATTGAAATAAATAATAAAATTGAAATATTCACCGTGAAGCGTGAGTATTATCCTAGTGTATATGAATAAATAATCACATGACCTCGACTTGGATTGACCCCGACTTTGAATTCAAACTCAACTACTATGTAACTCAAATCCAAACGATCTGAATCTAAATGTCTTGACACAAATTTTAGAAGACAAAAAAGAAAATTTGACCCCATTACTTCGGGTTATGTTCCGCCATTGATTCCCAAACAATCTGAAACTATCGATGCCATCCAAGCAAATCATGGCCCGAATGCCGAAGGACTTGCAATCCTATACTTTATATAATCATGCACAATTATTTCCAAAATTTAGCACTAATAATGCATGTTTGTATGAAGTACAGAATCCAGGAGTTTTTATCAATAATAAAAGACTTGCAATCCTGTTTTATAAGACAGGGACCACTAATGCATTTATCACTAATCGAAAGTACTAACGCCCTTACCAAAAAAGTTTCACTTCTCATGAGTAATTACTGATAGTTAATGCAAGACGAATCAAGCCAACAAATTTTACCTTGTATACCATAGTAGTAATTAATGATAGTTAATGCAAGACAATCCAATAAATTTTACCAAGTAAAGCACCATTGCAGTAATTATTAACAGTTATGCAAGCCAAATCAAACCATTTTTTTTTTTTTACCAAGTAGAGTAAACCATGTCATAAAAGGCCAAAATCACTGCACTTATTGTACACAGATTGTCCCATGTTAAAAGATCTCTTACCAAAATTTTCAGAAAATAAAGAAATCTTACCGTATCCAATCAGAACAGGACACGTAGGCCCTTATCCATATCTATCATGTAGCTTTTCGCGTCGGTTATTTATAATCGGGTCACTTAAACAATCATATATGACTCGCGACACAGGAATATACACAGATTGATTCACAAAGATATTGTGATCTTCTCTGTCGCAAAATCTTCCTCCACAACAACCAAATAGTTCGTTCTTCACTTAATTTGAACGCGGTTCACAGTAGTACATTATAGACCATTAGAACTTTATTATTATTTTTTTTTTGAAATGTAGGCAATTTGTCTATTTAGACTTGCATTAAATAAAACATTTTACAAAAATATTTACATTCAATTTCCTTGATAGTCACGGTTTTACAAAATATAATAAAAAATTTCTTATGATATATGCGCCTTATGATGCTCGTGTGGCGTCCGGATTGCTGTTGTGCCATGAGACTTCATGTTGACTTCTTGCTTTGCCCGCCATCCTTAGCCATGAGAGATTTATTTTGTTAGAAAATTTTCAAGAAAATCCTATTTGAATATTACAATTTACAAATAACCTCCCCTCCCCCCCCCCCCCCCCCCCCCTGTGTTTAGATTTTCAAAAAGCCATCTATTATTAACATTTCATTTCAAAAAAGCCACTCCATCTACTTTCCACCTAAGAATTTGTTAATTTTTTTGTCATTTCAATTTTACCCTCTCTGATAAAAAAAAAATTCTAAAGAAATTCTTAAACATATTTTTCTTAAAAAAGATTTCTGAAAAAAATTTATTTTTAAGTTAAGTGAAAAAAAATCGATGGAGAGTTTTTTATTAAAAAAAAAATAGAATGTTATCATAGGAGGTTTTTTAAAAATCTGAAAATTCAGAAGTCTTTTTGTAATATTTCCAAAAGTTAGGGTTTCTAAAATTTCTCCGGATGTTAATTCTTAGTGCGCCAAGTGCATGCAATAACTTATTATTGATTTGCTTGTACTTTATTAACCTCATAAATAATTATCTGCTCCCGGTTCAGACCGTACAAAAGGACCGACCATTTTTAGAAATTGAGCCCACTTTGATATTTATATTTTTATATTTGGAGCCCATTTTGATATTTATAGTTTTTCTTTTACAGCCTTATCAACTGGGCATAATTTCTTGTGTACCCTGCAAGATCTCATAAAATGTTAATTATAGCGTTACAGAAATGGAAAATATCACTTATATATGTATACAAAGTAAGAATATTAAATTAATAATGCAAGATTAGTTATTGTCTATATATTAATTTTGAAGAGAAATGCGTAATTACTTATTATTTGAAAAAAACTAGAGAAAATAAAGTCAGAACATTTCAAATGTTTAATAGAGATCCCATGACTTAGTAACATAGTATCTTGCTTACAATAAAAGAGATTATGGAGTTTAAAATTTTTTTTTTCTTTCTTACAAAATAATTCTTAAGGGAGTTTAAAAATAGAGGAATAAATAAAATTTTTTTGGTTTTTACAGGGGTACAAAAGATATTGTGCCTTGTTAACTTTTTTTTTTGGGAGCTGATACATCACGACGTACTGTAACGACTCTATAGCGATAGTATATAAAAACTGAAAACAATATATACAAACATATGAACTAAAAACAAACAGTATATAAAAATTCATTCTATAAAACAATATATATTTAAAAAAAAATGAAAACAGTATATACAAACATATAAACTGAAAACAAACAGTATATAAAAATTCATTCGGTAAACAATATATATTTAAAAAAATGAAAAACGGTATATAGCATATATAGGAACGTGAGAAAACAGTATATAATTTTAATCCGTCGCTACATGGTCGCTACAGTACCCCCGACGTGATTTTCAATTTCCCTAAACTAATTGAGTAATTTTTATTTCTTTCTTACAAAATAATTCTTAAGGAGTTAAAAAATAGAGGTATAAATGATTTTTTTTGCTTTTACAGGGATACAGAAGATATTATAATTATACCTTGTTAATAACTTTCCTTTTTATTTTTGCCTTTGTTATTACTCTTAATCTAAAAAGAAAAGAAAAACTATTTTTTTTTTTTCCAGTATTCAATTCAACTCATTGACTTGATAAACAAATCAAATCAACTCAAAAGAAATACACAAAACAATACATAAGAATACACGAAAACCGTCTCAATCGTAAGCTTCGTGTAGCCTTCGCTTTCAATCCTGCGCTATATCTTCACCCTTTTCTCCCCCAATTCAGATCTCACGTCAATTGAGTCCGCCACCGATTGATTGCTACTTTGGTTTTGTTTTTCCCTGATAAAATGGGTTTTTGTGCTTTTGTGCGAGCTTCAATCCGTTCTTTGGTTGGATTTAGGGATCTTAGTGTTCATAATAATTTCGTTTTGATTTAGGTTGTTTTGGGCTTGATTTTATTACCTTAATTTGTACATAGGAGAGGGCAATTTTATTTTCTGACTGTATCCTCTGGGGAAATTTTGATCTCTGAGGAGTTGATTTTGATTTATTTAGTGACTTACTAGCAATCCTGGGGGTTTCCTTTTAGTTCCCTTCAGATTCTTTCACCTTCGTTTTCTTTGCCTTTTTTCATAGTATTTTTCACCAAAAAAGAAGGGAACTATAGGGTTTTTTTTTTCTGTTTGATGGGAGTAGTGAAAAATCAAAATCCAACTGAAGCACCGAAGAAGGTGCAATCTTGGATCAACGGCCTCTCCCAGAACTTCTCAACACAATTAATGGAATCGAATTGTTCTTGTGGCTGCTCCAATGGATTTGAGGAAGAAAGAGGAACTCTTGAGAGAAAACCATCTTTGCTCTCTTTGGAGCGGATGGATGAGTCGACTGGATCTGAAGAGACCAAAATCGAACAGTTTGTAAGCAACCTTCAGCTTGCTTCCGCTCGCTCGCTCCGATACTCTTATTCTTCTCCCAGGTATTTAATTTTAATTTCAATCTCAATTAATTTTAATTATTTTTGGTGTTTTTCAATGTGTATTATTGATTTTTTTTCTTAATTTTTTTCTTATTTAGGAGTGATTATGAATATGATGACGATTCGGACCGAAACTTCTTCACTCCATCAAGTTCTTTCTCAATCGGCACCACATCAGACTCAGACTCACAGAGCCTGAGCACTTCTAGAAGCATAATTAGCGAGCTGAACAACAGCTTCAAATCCCTCACTCCAACTCCCTTACAAATCCCGCCCAAAACCCTAGAAAACTCCGACGACACGACTCCCACCTCTAAACGCCGCTCCACCCCCACCCCTTCAGACGAGGAAAAAGACCAAAATGCCCCCGCTTCAGAAAGACGACCCATCCCTATTTCTTTCTCAGATGATGAAAAAGACGAAAATACCCCCGCTTCAGATGAGGAGTCAAGTCAAAAAGACGAAAGCGCCCCTGCCGCTTCTGTCAACTTAGAAGGAAACTCTCTCATCTGGCTCCCGCCTCCAGCCGCCGATGAGGATTTGGATACAGAGAATTGTTTCTACGAATATGAAGAAGAAGAATTCGACAATGGCTTTTTCGTAAATTCAGCTTCTGATGAGGACGGATTTGGGGATTCAAATCCGGGGCTCACATCTCAAAAGGAGGCTTTGAGATCCGCGCTGAGGGTCCACTTCAAGGTGCTGGTCGCCCAGCTGTTGGAAGGACAGGGGTTGAAAGTCGGGAATGAGAATCCTGGGAATGGGAATCCGGGATTTAGTTGGCTGGAAATCATTTCCGGGTTGGCGTGGGAAGCCGCGGGATTCGTGAAGCCGGATACGAGTAAGGGGGATAGTATGGATCCGGCGAATTATGTGAAAGTTAAGTGTATCGCGTCTGGAAATCCAAACGATAGGTATTTACTATTTAATAATATTATTAATATTATATTTGGTTTAAAATGTATATATGATGTTTTGAGGTTTTGACTTTTAGGAGGCCAAACTTGAGTTTTGATATTTCTTTCTTTTTTTTAAAATAGATTTTTTTTTTTCAAAATGATTTTTCTTTTATTTTTGTGTAATTTTCGGTTTAAAACCTTAAAATTTATATGATATTTAGAGATGGAATTTTTTTAAATTAATTTGTTTTTATTTATTTATTTTTGGACAGCACATTTGTCAAGGGCGTTGTCTGTTCAAAAAACGTGAAGCACAAGAGAATGGTCTCACAACACAGGAATCCAAAGCTTCTCCTTTTAGGCGGTGAATTAGAGTACCAAAAGAAGCTCGCCTCTCTCAACTCCGCCCTTATGGAACAGGTAATTTTTCACTAACCCCCCTAATCTTTCCCAAATCACAAAACTCACAAAACCCCTCCTTTTTCAGGAAAAGGATTATTTGAAAGCCGTCGTTTCCCAAATCGAAGCGCAAAAGCCCAACGTTTTGTTAATTGAGAAAAGCGCTTCGCCTTATGCGCAAGAGATTTTGTCAAAAGATATATCTCTAGTTTTGAATGTGAAAAGGAAGCTTCTAGAAGGAATCGCCAGGTGTACTGGGGCTCAGATTGCCGATTCGATGGAGAATATCGGGGCGGGAAAGACGGGTCGGTGCATCGTTTTCCGTACTGAGAAAGTGAGTACTGAGTGTGTTGGTTCAGATGGTTCGGTTAAGAAAACGGTTAAGACTCTGATGTTTTTTGAAGGATGTCCTAAACGGCTCGGCTGCACGGTAATTTTATTTAATATTTTGGTTCATTAAATAATAAATATTGAAATATTTCGTTGGAGTTGAGTTTGAATTGAATAGCTGTGTCTAGAATGTATGTGTTTGTATTAACTTATTTTTTTTAATAAAATAAGTGTACCACTAAAATAAGAGGTTAGGTAAAGTGTAACTATATATGTTAATAGTTAGGCTAATTACATCTGATAGGACCAAATATATTTGTGCTATTAATTTTGTAACCATAAAATATGCATCAAGATTCTTTTATTCTTACTATGTAATAATTTCTAACATGATTTAATTATATTAAAATAGGTTTTACTGAGGGGCGGGAATTTAGCAGAGCTGAAAAAGCTAAAACACGTAGTTCAATTCGCGGTATTTGCAGCCTACCATCTCTCACTGGAAACCTCGTTTCTCGCCGACGAAGGAGCCTTCCTGCCCAAAACCCTAAACCCCCCTTTCCCAAACGGGTCATACTCTCTCCCAAACGGGTCAGATGATTCTGAGGAGATGACAGGTGGTGAGTCAGGATTGGAGGAGAGCAAATCGGACGGCGAGCAAAAGGGGAGTAGTAATAGTAATAATGAGATATTTTCTGAGAGTCAGCAGAGTATTTTGGTCAACTTGAGTATGTATGATGTGAAGGGATCCGGCGAGGTTTGCGAGCAGTCGAGGTTTTACCGTATTAAGTTTTACGGTAGTTTTGATAAACCGCTCGGACGGTTCTTGAGAGACGATTTGTTCGGCCAGGTTAGTTATTTTTTTTTATCAAATTTACTGGCTAGAAGGAGAAATATATTTGAGGGATAAAATAAATGTGCCGTTAGTCCGTGGGCTTTAAATGGATTGTGATTTAGTCCATGTACTGTTGATTTGAACTTTTTAGTCCATGTACTTTATGAAAACATGCACTGTTGAGTCAGTGACTGACCAACCGTGCACAATTATATAAAGTACAGGGATTGAAAAGTTGAAATCAATAATACGAGGACTAAATTGCAATCCAACTAGAGTACAGGGGCTAACAACGCATTTATCCTTTGTATTCAAACAAATTCAATGCCTCTAGTTTTCGGCCCTGCTGAATTTCTTATATTTCGAGTCCTAAAACAATAAAAAGTCAATATATTAATCAAATTAACCCTTCCAAAATATTCATATCACTTTAATCCAACTTTCTCTCTCTAAACCAGCCTCTGTATTGCGAATCCTGCAACGAACCAACCGAACACCACGTCCGCTGCTACACGCACCAACAAGGCAGCCTCACCATCAGCATGAAAAGGCTGACATCATCTTGCGTCACCCTGCCAGGTCAGCGGGACGGCAAGATCTGGATGTGGCACAGGTGCCTGCGCTGCAAGCCCTCCAACGGCGTGCCGGTCTCGACGCCCCGCGTCGTCATGTCCAGCTCAGCATGGGGCTTGTCCTTCGGCAAATTTTTGGAATTGAGTTTCTCCAATCACGCCACGGCGAATCGGGTCGCCAACTGCGGGCATTCGCTTCAGAGGGATTGTCTGAGGTTTTACGGGTATGTATTTAATTTATGTGTGAATTGAGGTGTTAGTGCACTACCGTAAACAATATGTAGGATTAGAAAAACGTATATAAAAAAACAATATATGATTAGATTGCTAAAACAGAAAAAAGTATATATGTTAAAACAGTATATGAAATAGAAAAATGGTATATAGGACAGAAAAATAGTATGTAGAATGCATTTCCAATAAAAAGTCAACGGGTAACTAGGGAAACGATGACCGTTGACTGGAGTGATATAGGAGTGGTTTAACGGTTCTCTTTTAGTAATTTTGATGGATTGTTTATTTAGTTTTCTTTTTTCTTTTTGGTTTTAGGTGTGGAAATATGGTGGCGGTTTTTAGGTACTCGCCTGTGGATATATTGGCGGTGAATTTGCCGCCTGCTGTTATGGATTTTACGAATAGAGTTCCGATTCAGTGGATGCGACACCAAATATCTGACGTAATATTATTGTTTATTTTTTATATTATTATTATTATTGTTATTTTTTATTTTGTTTTATGTTGGTAATGTTTATTTTTTTTATTTTTGTTGTTTTGATGTAGATATGTGGGAAGGCCGACTGCTTGTATATGGAGATATTTTCTGTGCTTAATAGAATTGAAAACAGCATGTCGACTTCACATAACGAAACCCTAATTTCAAGCATCCGTGAAAAGGTCTCGGAGTTGAGAGACGAAGTTCAGATGGAAAAAGACGAATACAAAGTAAGTTCTTAATTAATTAACTCAAGACTTTGCGGAAAATCTCCTTATTTATATGGGAAATTTGCAAAAAAGCAACAGCATTATTGGAAATTGTAAAGAATCCCCTGCATTATTTTTCTCAAGCAAAAATGTTTTTCTGGAACAAAAATGTTAATTAATAGTTAAAAAATATTTTCAAGAGATTAACCTCTTAAAACTTCAGCGTTAGCTTTAACCTATTGCAATTTTTGCAATAATGCAGGAGTCTTTTGCAATTTCCAATAATGCACGGGCTTTTTATTTCACAATTTACGCATAATGCAGCTTTTTTTTTTTTTGCAAATTTCCTCATTTATATTCATATGTACTCATATTTTTTATCATTTGACAGGTGTTGCTGGACCTAAACGCATCGGAAACTGTGCAGCCACCGATAGATGTTCTGGAGCTGAACAGGTGGAGGCGTTGGCTCTTAAACAACGCGTTCAAATGGGACCAATGTCTTTTCAACCTAGACTCTCACTCCAAAGGGAATCCTTCCACACTAGACCTCACCACCACACTTCTAGAAGCTTCTTCCTCGAGACGGATGGAGGATTCCAGTTCTCCGAAATTACTGGAGTGCAACTCGAACAGCATCGTCGAAATGGACCTGTCCATTGAGGGACTCAGCATGGTCTCAGGCCAGTTCACTCGATCAGAACAAGAAGAAACCCTAGTTGAAGCATCTTCAGAAACCCTAGTTTCTGACAGTTCTAGCCTGTCTGACAAGATAGATCTTCACTGGACTGGGTCCACCAACCAACTCACCGACCCGTTTGGGTCATTCAACTTGAGCAATAACCCTAGTATCAAAAAGGCTTTAGCGCCGGTCAAACTCCTCTCTTTCGACTCGGCTCTCACTCGCGCGGCCCGAGACCAATTTCCCAACATTCGGAGGGCTTATTCGCAAAGATCCCCCAAATTCGACGACCTTTCTTCCGCCATTTCCCTCCAAAACCAACCTTCTATACAAAACCACATGTTATCGGCCTCTTTCATGATCCTTCCTGACGGGGCCCGCATCCCTAAATTCTCACACACGACCTCACAGGACATCGTCATCGACTTATACGACGATGAGCTCACCAGCATCATCGCATCAGCGATGACATCACACGAGTACCAAACCTTCATCTCACCTCCTAACTCTCAAACCCTAGAAGAAACCCTAACAACGCATTTTAGGGTTTCGTTCGACGACGGTGGTTCCTTCCACACGGCCGACAAAGGCCGATACTCCGTAACCTGTTATTTCGCGAAGCAGTTTGATGTGCTTCGGAAAGCGTGCTGCCCGAGCGAGACGGACTTCGTCCGGTCGATGAGCCGGTGCAAGAAGTGGAGCGCGCACGGCGGGAAGAGCAATGCGTATTTCGCCAAGACGCTGGATGAACGGTTTATTATCAAGCAGGTGACGAGGACGGAGCTCGAGTCGTTCGAGGATTTTGCCGGGGAGTATTTTAAGTATATGACCGAGAGTTTGGGGACGGGAAGTCCTACTAGTTTGGCTAAAGTCGTTGGGCTATATCAGGTATTTTGATGTTTGAATATTTTTATCATTTAATCGAAAAATATTACTTGACTTTTGAGGGCTTTGTTGTGTAGTAGTATCTAAGAGGTATAGATAACTCATTTTTATAGGGGTGTTTTTGAAATATCACGAAATTTGAAAAGGGTTTTTTAAGGGATAAATGCGCGGTTAGTCCATGTGCTTCAATTAGATTGCAATTTGGTTGGTACTACTGATTTGAACTTTTTGATCCATGTACTTTACGGAATTCTGCACGGTTAGTCCCCTGACTCGAGGACTACGTTTTCATGAAGTACAAGGATCAAAAAACTTAAATCAGTAGTACAGTGACTATATTACAATCCTATTAAAGTACAAGCACCGTGTATTTGTCCATCTTATTAATGTCATCAAACTACATATTTCTTTAGAACTATGGGGAAAGATGGTTTCTTTAACGCATGATCTCGGAACTTGTTTACAACAAATCCGCATTTTTCAACTAACTAATTAACCAATCAATCAACCATAGGTGGTGGCGAAGAACCTGAGAGGCGGTCGTGAGACCAAAATCGACTTCATGGTGATGGAGAACCTCTTCTTCGGGCGCAACGTCGCCCGGATCTACGACCTCAAGGGCTCCCTCCGCTCCCGCTACAACCACGACGCCGCCGGCGACAACAAGGTTTTACTGGATTTGAATTTATTAGAGACGCTCCATACCAAGCCCATCTTTTTAGGGAGTAAGTCGAAGCGGTGGTTGGAGAGAGCCGTTTGGAACGACACTTCCTTCCTCGCGGTATTGAGATCTTGTTTTTTATTATTTTTTTATTGTTATTGAAAAGTGTTGAAGTTTGTGAATAGCCTACGGAAGAATTGTTGTTGGAAAATTCGATGAATGGCACCTACCGGTAAATCACGTCTAATGGTGTTGGGTTGACATTTTGAATTATATAATATGTGTGGTTGAGGGTTTCGAACAAAGATTTATGTTTTCGATATTTAAATTCAAATAAATTGATCTAAACCATTAGGTGTATTTAACGGTAGGGGCTATTCGTTGAATTATTTAAGAGAAGTTTTTTTCTTTGCAACTTTCAATTATGTAGGAGCATTTTTGCAATTTAGGCATAATGCAGGTTTTTTTTTTTTTTTTGAAAATTTCCTGATAATTTATTTTTAATGGTTTTTTATTTGTTTCGTTTTTTAGACGGTGGATGTGATGGACTACTCGCTTTTGGTCGGAATAGACGAAGAGAAAAAGGAGCTCGTAATTGGAATAATTGATTATTTGAGGCAATATACATGGGACAAACAATTGGAAACTTGGGTCAAAGCTTCCGGAATTTTGGGAGGACCGAAAAATACGTCTCCTACCGTTATTTCGCCTTCTTTATACAAGAAAAGATTTCGCAAAGCCATGTCCAAGTACTTTCTCACCTTGCATAACCAATGGTCCTCTTGATTTTTATAGAGGCATTTGATTTTTTTTAATTTAATTTTTTTTGGTGGAATGGAATGTGATTCCTTTTTGTATGAGGTTGATTAGTTGATTCAATTGTACGGCTTGAATCGTGTAATTTGAGATGTAACACGTGGGATCACATTTGCCGGGCGTCGAAAATATTAATCGGTGCCCGGATATACGAATTGTTTGATAGATTTGTGAATTTGTATGAATTGTTTTGAACTTTAAACTTGACCTAGTTCTGTGTTATTAAATTCATCTTCATGTTTAGGCTAGGTTAGAAGAATGTAGACTAGGGATTAGGGCTGTTACTTTTGTTCGTCGTTCGATGTTTGTTCGCGTTCAGTTCAAGTTCGTTTGCTAAATGGTTCGTTCGATTTTTCGTTCGAATAATTAATGAATCAAACATGAACATACTCATGTTCGTTCGATTGTTCGATAATATGTTCGAATATATATTTAGTAATCCAAAATATATATAGTTATACTAATTATATATTCAATAAAAAAATTTTCCATTCCAATCCAGTGATCCATTAAAATCAGGCCTGACCCAAGAATTAGGATACATAATATTTTTATATTTATAAAATTTTGTTAGCCCAAAAAGCAAAAAGAACTTCTATTTTGCTCACCCCTAAATTTTAATTACCCATATCCCAACCTTTACGACTCTCTTCGCTTCTCTTTGAGTCTCTGATCGACTAATCCTGGTTCCTATTTATAATTGCATATTTCTCATCCACGATTCTCTTCTCTCACGGTCTTACTCACAAATTTAAATTATGTTGGGTTGATATTTATTTAAATTTTTATTAAATTTACCAAAAAAAAAGTAGTTAAAATTTGAATATTTGAACTCATAATGAATAAAAATTAAAACGATTATTTTGTTCGTGTTGTTCGAAGTTTGTTCGCTAAATTGTTCGTTCGATAAATGGTTCGTTCGATTTTATGTTCGAAATAAACGAACCAAACAGTGTTCGTTCCAATAATTAACGAACAGAACATGAACATGGCTGCGTTCAGTTCGGTTCGGTTCGTTAACAGCCCTACTAGGGATTGAATCAAAGCTTTAATTTGGTAGAATTGACCCTAACAAAAATATGAATTTGATACTCGCATTATGGGCCCAATTAAAATAGTTATAATACAAGCATAATAGACTATATATGTTATGAAGGATAAAGATTAGAGCCGTTGATGAAGCAAACTCTAATGAAGTCAAGATTGAATGTAGTAACAACAAACAAACATAGATTCAACATGTTCGTAACTGTAAAATCAACAGAATCTACAAGTTACGAGTTCTGGTGAACAATGGGCAGGTATACTTGGGTTACATACTTACCTGGGCTAATGGGTTAAATTTATTTTGTTTTAGTGTGGGTCAATTTTTTAACAGGTTATGAGATTGTGTAATCGATATGAACTGAACTGTTCAGACAAATCGAGGTTGTTTTTTCAATTTGTTAATTTCGAACATGCCAGGCCAATTTGTTAGTCGAGGTTGTTTTTACAATTTGTTAATTTCGAACATGCCAGGTCAATTTGTTAATCGAGGTTGTTTTTTCAATTTGTTAATTTCGAACATGCCAGGTCAATTTAGTATGGTTTCGAACTGAAACAGAACGAGCCTTTAGCGAACAATGTTGAGCAAAATTCTAGCGAACACTGAAGCACAAACAAAATAACAACCCTAATATAGATTTCCTCCATAAACCTAACTACAACCCGACATAGTCGGGGAGGTCTAATAGGCCTATTAGGAACTGAATCAGATTAATTTCTGTTTAGTTCCTAATCTATAGAAATATGACTCGATTTTGTCCAAATTATTTGACAAAATTGGCATAACGACTAGGCTTGATTTCGGCCTATTTTACATGTTTGAACCAGTTTAGCCCAATTAAAGAGTTGTTTTGAAATGAATCTTCTTTTTCTTTTCTTTATGCACATTCTTGTCATGTTGTTGTGAATGATAGCATATATATGAGGATAATATTTAGATTATTGTTTTTATGATGATATTTATATTATTTTGATATCATATAATTAAGACATAGATTCTAATTCTAAAAAATTACCTCTCATCTCATTTAGTTATGTAGGCATTTGATTGGATCATCTAATGATCAAGATTTAGCCATGTATGATATAAAAGTCAAGATTTTAATTTAAAAGAAAATTCAAGATTCAACTCATGTACATGTAATTATAAGGGTGTAAACAGGCATGGTATAAACATGCATGATATTATCCGACCAATCCGTATCTTTATCCACAAAAATACTGTATCCGAATCAAAATTATCTGTATTCGGTTGGATATGGATATAGATTTAGTTTTTATCATATACGGATACAGATATTATCCATATTCATATTAATGTTTTGTTATTAATTATTTTAAAATTTTCTTAAAGTTGTTATAATTTATTAAATATATGACACAATTGTAGTGTTTATTTTTTTTTGGCTAAATTAGTATTACGTTGTGCAGTAATACTAATTTATACTATATTGCAATGTAAATATTATTATTATCTAAATTATGTTTAAATTATTTTTTAAATAATATTATAGAAATTTCGCGCAACACCCGAATGATTTGCTACTGTAATATATATTTAAATCATAAGCCGATGCAGCCGACCAGATTACGTATTATAATCCTTGACTAAATCCTCCTTCCCACCATTATAACAGACGACTTTTGCATCATTGCCACCTGATGGAAATGCAATTCGTGGTAGTTCATTATAATTGACATATAAAATGTTGGTATTCAACAGACTGAATTGAGTTTGAAAATTTTCAAGAATAACTAGAGGAGCCCTCGTTCCTTTTCAGATGTAGTGATATTAATTGCGATTTGCAATGTAAATGTCTTTTGACAAACACGATAATTTTATATATGTGCAAGATGTCTTGTAAATGTTTTCTTGATGAACTAATCAAACTGTGTCTGACTTTACTGTATCGAGATTCATGTGTGAAAACATAACAAACTTTATAGTTATATATGCTAGTGACATAACTTGAGTAGATAAATGACATGGTGAAGTGAAATGAAGGAATGATATTTATACTAAATTAATGTTGAATGATATTTGATATATCAACAAAAGATTAATAATAGTTGAGTAAATTATCTGACAAATTTGTAGTGATTTTATGATATTGGAAGTATTTATTAAATGACACGTTAGAGAGAAAATTAAAATCAAAAGTGAGTAAAATATATGAGGTTGCTAAGTAAGAACGTAAAAATGCTTGAGGCCAATATTCACAAAAATCTTTGCTCGGTCACATCGTTTGTTAAAGCGCGTCAAATAATTAGATATGATGGTGTGTGTATTGGGTTATTTTTTGAGTATGAAGTGACCCGCCCCATAGAATTAACATACTGAACTGCCACTGAAAATCTGAGAGGGTGACACGTGTCGGACGTACAAAGGAAGTTCATATTCTCGACTAAAGGTAGAAAATCTCATGACGTGGGCCATGAAAGAAAACAACAAATAAAACGTTTAAACGGTCTTGATTTTTCTAGAATTTTGTGAAAAATATGTTTGTTAGTATAGTGATTTTTCAAGAATTTTGTAAAAACCAGTTCCAACGGTCCTGATTTTTCTAGAATTTAGTAAAAGAATAATAAAATATGTTTGTGAAGTTCGAAAAAATGTTGAATGTTTTTCATAACAGTCATAGGTCATTGCCGCCACATAACTAACAGTCTTTGCAACTAATCAGAGAATGACAAAAAACAATTCTATGTCAAAATAGAAATTCATTTGCTCTCTTATTTCATCTAAATTTTAGAAAAGCTGCAATTAACTGGGGATTCTGAATTTGAATTAAGATGTAAGTAAAATACTTTGGATAAAAGTTTAGAGCAAGTTGTAATTGAGAAATTAGTGCACTGATTTGTATGTCAAAATTCATGGCATGCATATCCAACAGTTTGCATTTTTTATTTTTCATTTTTACACGTTTCTAATCAGGGGTGAAGCTTAATAGAGACTGGAAAGAGTAATGGTCATCAAAATTTTTAATGAAGTAGTATATATCAATAGTGTTTTAGCAAAAAAAAATTAAATATATGTATTTCTATGTATTTGCCCGTTTAAAATTTTTGTACCGTGTTAATCAATAGGGAGAAATTCTTTTGACCCTCTAGTATATTCAGTCAAGTTCCGTTTTGTAACTATCCGATTTTATATTGCAAATTTTGCCATTGCGTGTAAAATTTTATGATAAGGATTTAGAATCAATAGTCAAGCATCGTGCAAAGAATATTAGGGTTTTACATAACCAGTCAAGTATAAATTATTGAAACATGAAAGGACACAAGAAGGTTAAAATTGACAAACAAGGAAAGAACAAGTATACGCTTTTACTCGAGAGATATGACTTACCATCATGAACAGACCAGAATTTTGGTTGGTATATCTATTTGTTTTGAACCGGTCAGAGTTGGTACCAAGATGAATTTAGTTGGTACCTTAATTCTTCAAATGACTTCAAATAATTTATCTATCCTTCTCAATCTTGACTAAACTCATTCATTCCTTTTCTACTGATTTTTAACCCTCACGTGTATTTTGCAAACTTAACGTTTTTGTTCTTGATTTGTAAAATTAACATTTTTTATCTTCCAATACAAATTTTCGGTACATATAATATGATTCTTTTGAGAAAAGCATAGAATCCTCATATTTCAGTTACAATCCACAACATAGAAGCAGTCTTTTACTAGAAATGGTGACAGTTCAAAAAGAATTTCCGAAACGTTTTTATTGCTTTTAAGAAGTTATCCGTTTCAATCAAAGAATGTAGTGTTTGTTGGGCATTTCTTTCTGTCACACTGAGACCATAAAATTCTAGAAGTTTGGTTGGTTTCTACCTTTTGAGGTAAAATTTGCTTAAAAGGATATATGACAAGCCCCAATTTCTTTGAGTTGTGTTTTAAAATAACATTTTCATGTTGCATTTTGTAGAAAGAGTGTCTGTGAATATAAAGAACTCTGAAAATATGTTTTTCTGCCTTTTGTAAATATTGTGCATCCGAAAATAGAATTTCTATTTTTTTCTTCTTGTTTGGAGTGAAAATTTTATTTTCAAATATCTTGTGCTTGAGACAGATACAGAAAATTTTCATATTCAACTTTCTCAATTTTCTAAAACACCAATTCAAAATATTTCTTCAACATTGTAACTTTTTAGGCTTTTTTATATTTTGGTTTAAAAATTTTCCGTAAGCAATTTTCCCATTGTATTTCAAAAAGGAAAAAGATATTTCGTTACTAACCATGTTCGGAGTTTCAAATGATCTCTTAAACTAAAAATGTGATGAAAATCTCATTTCATGGTTAATATGTTACAAAAACTAACCGAAATGCATAAATCTGAGACATTAATTGGAATCAAGTTTTTTTTATATGAGGTAGGATTTGAAATTCGGAGTGGTTAATCGAAAAATAAGTAAAAATAAGTTGATTTGAGTATTTACAAAAATATGAGAATTAGATATAAAAACTTGTCTAATATTGTATACACAAGCTTCATTTTGTATGTTACATATATTATATTGTTTACATATATTATATATTGTTTCTCATAATGTATTGAAAGATACAAACTATGTGCAGTTATCATGCATCTTATATACTGTCATGTTCTTTTCACTAAAAGTCCAACTAGTAATGGTGACTTCATATTGATGTTCAAAAGACCTCCTTTTTCTTTACCTGGCATAATTGTCAAATTTGTGTTTCTTATTTGGACGGAACATTAATCAGAAAAATAAAATCATCATATTAATGTAGACACACATAAAATGATTTAATTTATTTGTTTTCTTGTTCTGCTGAAATCATGAAATGTGCATGCATGGGAAAATTTTACTCATTTAAAATGAGAGTCATTTAAAAGAACCACATCAGCACTAAACTATCTAATTTATACTCGAGATAATTATACAAGGCGAGAGCTATCTACTCAAATATCAAACTAAAATAAAGAAGAAAAAAAGGAAAAAAAAAGAGAGGATAACAAGATAAGGAAATGTGACTCAGAGAGAGAGAAACAGGAAGCCATATCAGCTTCTCATGTATGTAATTCTCCATTCTCTCTCACTGAATTTCACTTTCTCTCTTTCAGCTGCTCCAGACCCGTCATTGAAGAGCTGCTTTCAATATATTATTACACTTATCAAGAATTAATTTCGCGCAATTATCTCATCTGGCAATGCTAAAAACCTCGTCCTCTTCTGAAAATTAAAAAAGAGGAAAATATTAAGTTTATGGATAAATGAGTTTTTATTTTTCATATTTTATTTTATGTCACAATAATGATCTATGTCTAATGTCTATTATCTACTTGTTTCTGTATAATTAGTAGCACTCACATGACATCAATTATTAGTGAAAAACAGATGTGTAAATGCTTAGTCAAATTCAAAAGAGAGAACATGGCTATGATGCTTAAGTTTGACATTAAGTACCTGGTGAATAATATATATATATAGACAGATAATTTTGTTATAAAAATTTAGACTTATTATTCACAATATGCATAAAAAATCCATGAAATACTAGTCAAACTCTAAACAGAGTCACATGGCCATGGTGCTTCTAGTTTGACATTCGAAATACCTAAAGAATAAACTTTTATATCGTTATTCAACATAATTTGAATATCAACTAAAAGTATGAAGAAGTTTTTATGTACTTATTCAATATAATTTTTAATATCGACTAAAAATATTTAAAACAACCAATTATATCAAAGTCTCTCTTTGCTGTCTAAAATAAAAATTAGCCCAATTATCTGTTTTGCCTACTTTATTCACATGGCTTGACAAAAAGAAAGTCAAATTGTTATAATAAACAAAAATAATTTCTCTATTATAATCATATTTTAATAATTTTTTTAAATCTAAGGGTCCAATATAAGTTTCGAATTATAATTCTCTGTTGCAAAATCAAAACAAATAATACCAAAAAAGGAATTCATATATTTTCTTTTTTTTTTTTAATACAACTTGGCATATAATATATATATATATATATATATATATATATATATATATATATTTAACCATTGTGCAACAATTCTTGTTGGTCTGGTAATCCTTATCTAATAACTGGATAAGTTTAATTTTTTCATGAATGGTTGGTTTCATGCTGTACTTGTGATAGAGAATAATTGACCAATAGAAAATTGCCACCTAAGCGCCACTTTTACAGCGTATTAAGAAAGTTTTTCTATTTGGAACTTTGACAATGAAATTATCAAATATGATTATCTAACATATACCTTCTAGAAGCTATCAAACATAACAAAAATAAAAATAAAATAAATTCTAAGAGTGCCTAATGAAAATGGAATGATATGATATTACTATATTACTTATTTTTCTATTTATTCAAACTTTATCTGAGATTTACATGGTGCTAATTTATCTAAATGCTCAAGTTTTTCTTAATTGGTGGAATTTACACACACAAAAAAATGCGAGAAAAAAAGGAACCCATCAAATCAAATGTTGACACCGCATATTACGCTTTCAGAATTAACTTCAGAAAAAAGAAATTACTAACTTTTTATTTTTATTTTGCAATTAAGAGAAGTGTTTCCTTAAATTAAAAAAAAAAAAAAAAATCAGAAAAGAGCACTTAACCGTCCATTACTTGTACTATTCTACGATGAACCAAAAATAATAATAAGACTAAAGTCCAGATTCAAGCCCCCATTTTTTACTATTATTTATTTTGTTGATAGAAAACCGTAGCAAAAATAGTATTCCAAAAAAATATAAATATAAAATGACGAAAATAAAATAATATTCCGAAATTGTATATATGTAAAAAATATCATACCTCTTTCCTTCCGTCCTTCACATCCGGTGTCTCAAGCTCCGGCAGCCTGGCCAATGACGGCCATCTCTCAGGCAATCTCGCATGTGACATCACCGGCGACCTCAGCGGCGACTTCATCGCCGGCGTCAGTGAGCCAGTTGGCGTCATCACCGGCGACCTAAGCGGTGACCGTGACCTCATCGGAGTCATGACAGGTGTCAAGCCACTCGGCGTGCTGCTCGCCTCATGAGCTTTGATCAGCTGCATGATTCTTTCAGCCGCCTCGTTTGAATCTTTACTCTCTTGCATGAGTTTTGCTACTTCATTTTTTGGGAGTCTCATTTTGAGTCTGAGTCCTCCTTCCACCTCTTCTGAGTCGATGGAGGGAGATTTCATGCCGAGCGATATGTCTGATGTGGACCGCCTCGTCAGCATTAGGGTTTCAAGCCGCTCTCTTGCTCCTACTTGCAACGCCCCTGACCAAGCTCGCCTATAGATAAATCATCAATTAAAGGATAATTAAACTCTAAATGATGATTAAATTCTGAAAATTTCATATGAATAGAAATGATTTATCATTTGCGATATATTTCATGATGATTTTATTACCTTGGGGCGCGCTTGTCAGGGAGTTTTGGGAGTTCTACCAAGAAATAGAGTTTGCCGGCCTTGAGAAGAACGTCAGGGCCGAGCGGCTTGGCTCTGACGCCCAAAAGCTTTACCTCGCCGGACTCAAGAAGGGTGAAGCCCGGGTGGTCGCGGAGCACATCGGAAACTTGCACCGGCGGTTTCAGGCGGAAGGCCGTGCCGTCGATCTTCATCACTTTGGCGGTCCGTTTCTTGACTCCGATGCTGTTACCCATTGTTGGTGGCGGTGGTGATGGTGAAATGGAAGTTTGAATGCTTTTTTTGAGTTTTTGAGTTTTAAGGGGGTAGGAGAAGGAGAAGAGGAGGGAAATATAAAGGAGAGGGAGAGTGGGGGTTGGCGAGTCAAAAACACAAAAAAGAAAAATATGAGAAGAATAAAAGCGGTGAAGGGGATCAAGGGAACGGAATCTTTACATGTTAGATGAGTACTTTTGTAAATTATATCCCTCCTTTTTTTAGTTTATAAAAATAATTTTATATAGATTTTATTTAAAATATTTCCGTGGACCTTTCCGTAAGTTTTAACCAAATAATTCGAACTGGATGGAGGACTGGAGGGGTCAGCTTTTACATCTCCTGTTATAATAAACCGAGGGAAATTTACAAAAAAGGGAAAATTTCATATTTGCCATTAGAAAAACATTGCAAAATTTAAAATATCATATTTGTCATTACAAAAACTTTAAAATATCATATTTATCATTATAAAAACTTAAAATATCATATTTACCATTAGAAAAACTTAAAATATCATATTTGCCATTGCAAAATACAAAATTTATCAAAATTACCCTTTTAAAACTTCAAGAATATCAAATATATCCAAAACCGTTAATTTTCCGTTAAGTTTTATTCAATATGACCAAAATGTCTTTTTATTTTCTCTTCACAAGCAAATATACATACTATCTTTTTGACCTAAACTCTCGTTCCCGTTTTCACACATTCTTCTCACAATATTATTTTAACTGTAAAGATAATATATTCTCCTTGTTCATTTTTTCCTTCAAAAATAATTATTTCAAAATTCTGTGGAGATGGAATAGTTGATTCTTCTTTTGAATATATATTTTTTTCTCATATTAAATTCTGACTTTATATTAAAAAAATGAAAAAAATCTTTGTTTGTATATTTGGATCTAAATCTTGAAGAGAAATGGGGAGATAAATTTGGAATAACTCAATCAAATCAACGGTAAGTATAATTTACTTGATGAAATATATTTAGGGGTAAAATAGTAATTACAAAAATGGACCGTTAGTTTAAACGGAAAAAGATGGATAGTTTCAAGTTTTGGATAAATTTGATAGATTTTAAATTTTGGAATGGCAAATATGATATTTTAAGTTTTGTAATGGCAAATATGATATTTTTAAGTTTTTGTAATGGCAAATATGATATTTTGAGTTTTTGTAATGGCAATTATGAAATTATCCCTACAAAAAACACGCCCTAAATTTTCTGGATATTACAAAAACACCCCTGATTTTTCAAAACTTACAAAAAAATCCTTGTCAGAAATATTTTTTTCACAAATAACCCCTACATCCACTTTTCCATCCAATTCATTGTTAAACATTTGAAAATGACAAAAATACACTCATCTAAATTTAATAAATTTAATTAATAAATAAACTTTAATAAACAAAAGAAATTTAATAAAATTAAAAATAATTAATAAAACTAAATTTAATAAAATAGTAAAATAAACAAAAATAGCTATAAATATGAACACTAATTAATTAAAAATAAAATTTATTAAATATAAATAAAATTAATGAAAATAAATAAAATACAAAAAATAAAAATATTTAAAAAGTTAAAAGTTAAAAGTTAAAAAATAAAAATAAGTAAACTAAAATAAAAATAATTAAATAATAAAATAACTAAAAAATAATTCATTAAAAATAAAATTAATGAAATTAAAATAAATTAATGAAATTAATTAAAAATAAAATAATTAAAAAGCTAGAAATAATTAAATACAAATACAAATAATTAAATAAAAAATGAAAAAAATAATTAAAAAATAAATAAATATAAATGAAAATAATAAAATAAAAATAATGTTAAAAAATAATAATAATAACCCTCTGTTAAATTAAATAGGGTTTTGTGTGTCGATAATTATTATTATTTTTATTCTACTATTTTTTATTTTAATTATTTTAGTTTTGTTATTTAATTATTTTAGCTTTTTAATTAATTTTCTTTTATTTACTATAATTATTTTTATTTTTTTAACTCTTTTATATTTTTAGTTATTTTGATTTTTATTAATTATTTTGATTTTTATTTATTTTTTTGTTTATTTAAGTTTATTTATTAATTAAATTTATTAAATATAGATGAGGGTATTTTTGTCATTTTCAAAAGTTTAACCATGAATTGGATGGAAAAATGGATGTAGGGGGGTATTTGTAAATAAAATATTTCTGACAGGGTTTTTGTTGTAAATGTTGAAAAGTCAACGGGTTATTTGTAATATCCAGAAAAGTTAGGGTTTTTTTTTATAAATTTCTCTTTTATTTATTTATGAAGTAAATATTGAATTAATATTTTTTATGAGATCACACCTACAATTTGTGGATTAGTAAAATATGTTCTACACATGATTATATTTTCTAGAACTCGAACTAGAAACATTTATTCTCAAAGTTTTAAGCTGTTTTATCGTTTGATCTATCAATTTTTGCTGAATTGATTTTATTTACAAAACAAAAGTTTTATTTAAAAAAAAAACTTTTTTCTCACCTAGTAGGAGCAATTTTTATCAACCCACTTAGTTAGCTTTAGTGCAAAAATTAGCTCTCACTAGATGAGAGCTAGTAGAAAATACCATTTTTTTTTTCAAAGAATGTTAATCTTTTATGGAAAAGTTTATTCTTGTACTAGCACCAATATAGTGAATGAAAAATTATTCTTTATAAAATAGATTTAGTTCTAAACTCGAAAAAACAGAGGGTTATATTAGAAAAAAAAAATACTCAGATTGGTACGTAGTGTATGTATCTTGTACGATGCATTGTGTGTATTTTCGTGTGGGGTGTTTTTCATTGCCCGATAAATAGGAAGAAAAAGCGAGCAAAATCCCAACGATTGCTGGCCTTTTGTGGGTTTGCGGAACATGTATGCAAGTAATATACTATTTTAATATCAATATATTATCGCGTACTAAGATGTTTACAGCTCACAACGTAATATATCAAAATCATATACAGCCAATTTGAACAGTATATGCATGCACAATAACAAACAATCGTTTTTTTTATGCGAGCACCAACTATCCTTATTTGGGCAATACAAGGGCTATCATACATCGATATTTAAAAAAAAACTTCATAAAGATTTCTCAAAATAATTATTGGCATAAATGTATTATAATTATGTTAAACATGCTAATAAATGAGATGAACCTACTTTACGAGTTCAAACATAGGAATAGTAGGATAATAAATATTTGTTTGAGTGTTAATTTGACGGCTATATGGGGTGACGTGTATAGCATTAACTCTTAATTAATCTCTCATTATGCTCTTTAAAATGATCTTGACTTGTACTGACCCAGTAAGAAGAGTTACTTTTTGAAATAACCTTAAAATAAAAAGAATTTGGAAGATAACACTTTTATATATTCAGATCTATATAAATAATATTTTTTAAACTCTAAGAATTTTGAAATCATTATTTTTACTTTTTATTTTCATTTCGAGCATCATTCAAAATTATTATTTGTGCTTGTGTTCTTTGATTTTTTTTCAAGGTCTCAGAGTTTAAAAAAAAAATGAAAAATAAGTTCTAACTCCTAAAATTCGAAAAGTTGTGCTTACAAACTCAAACAAAACAAGCTCTCTTTTTACAAAATCAACTCCAAGGTGAACAAATTAAATGCAGTCCAAAAACTTACCCAAATCCAAAGTCGAGTAACGATTATCTTGATTGGAAATCAGAACTCAAATAAATCGAACCCAGACAGGATAATTAAAATTTAAAATGCTGAGTTTTTTAGGGCTTATATGCAATTTCCAAATTAAAAGTCAAGGCAATTTTGTTGTAAGTGGGAAGAGTTTTTTTTACTTCATGAGTAATGGTGAGAGTAAAAGAATTTCCACATTAATTGTCAAAAGAAAAAGTGGGAAGAGTAACAGTATTTTTACTTCATGGGTTGAGAAGAAGTGAGTGTTGAGTGGCGATAAGAATTCTAAGGCTTTATTTTTCTTTCTTCATCATAATCTTTTTCTTAGAAATGAAAATTCGTAGTGGTGGAGGATTACCTTCCATATTTGAATCTCATTGAATTTATGTTTAAAATCATTATTCATTGCAATAATTTTAGGAATTCATGAAATCAAGATTTAAAATTAACTTTATAATTAAAACAAAGAAATGTTGTCATTTTTTTTACTCATGTCTTTTTTATTTTTATTTTTGAATGAATATGGTATGTTTGTTTTCCTATGTGCAATTTGGATTAATTTGAAAAATAAACATTACCTTTACAATTACAATTAATGACTGATAGCAAATCAAAAGAAAGATAATGTTAAAACTAAAAACTGAAATTAAATGGTGGTTTCCGCTACCAGTGGTGGCTCCATTCCACGATCTCTCTTAGACACCATTTGGATGACCGTGTTAGAAATTACTAGAGAAGTTAGACTTTCTGCAATTGAATTTTCTACAGTTACACTTATAATTTTATTGTTTGGAGGGAAGAAGTTGAAACTACTATAACTACAGTTTTCTTACTTGGATTAATGTAACTAAGATATGTAATTTCTTGCAATTATTTAGTTATCAAATCAAATATCATATGAAACATATTTTTTTCCTATATATATATATGTCATTTAAATAAATATTATTTTATTGTTACTATTTTTTCAAAACAAAATCTCGTAAAAAATCATCTTTTTAGACAAATTATATACCTTAGAAATAAATTAAGCCTAAAATATCATATCCAATTTAACCATTAACTTAACAACCTTCCTTTTTAGTCTTGCATTTTCTTCTTGTCTTTCGTCAGTCGGAAGCTCGTAGTTTTGAGAAAAAGTCGAGTTACCGCGCGTAGATGCGTGTGGAAACTCACTTCCGTAGTTGAAGCAAAATACCATAATCTACATACTCAAAAAATCTTATTTATTTATAGTAGCTGCACTTTCCAACCGCCCTACTTACCATGAGTCAAACAGCCTCTTCGTTACGTTCTCATTTCTTATGTTGCTTCTGAGCTGCCATTCTTTATATTCTTGTGTTGCGATCCGAAGTACTGAATTTTTGTTTGTGTAATATCTCTAAATATTTTGTTGTAACACTATCTTCAGATCGGAAACGTCTTTTTTATTTTCATTTTTGAAATTAATTGTGTAATTAGTTTCTAGAATTTTTGTATTCATTGAATCAATTTTAAGAACTCAAATTGAAATCTCATAAGTCACTGAATAAATTTAATTGTGAAATGTGATATTACGACGGCACTGCAGCACGACGGCACTGTAGATATACTGTTTTTGAACTTTTACATACTATTTTATAATTTTTATATATTATTTTGCTATTTTATATACTGTTGTTTATTCTTTGTATATTTTTTATTTTTTTACTTTTATATATTATTTTCCCATTTTATATACTATTTCCCCATTTTATATATTATTTTCACTTTTTATGTATATACTGTTATTAGAAACTAAATTATATATATTGTTCTTAGAAAATAAATTATATATACTGTTATTGGATCTGTCGTGCTCTATCATGTCCCAATTTAATTTTATTGATAGCCTAATTACAAAAATACTGGTTTATGTACAATTCATTGATAGCCTAGACTTAGCCTTAATCCTATCACTGTCCTTACTTAATATTATCAGCACTAGTTATGATTTTTAGGAATTGAATAATGATGCTTAAGATATCCCACTAGTGAAGCTTTAGGAATAACTAAGATACGTGATTATTACGCATGGCATGTTAATTTGTTTCTTTATGATATTGGATAGTCATCTAGAGTGGAACTACATATTTTTCCCTAAATTTCATCACATCCATAAGAAAAAATGGTCCCTTGGATTTATCCACAAACTATGTTTTGTCTCTCTTTTTTTCTTTTTCTTTTTTCTTTTTTTAATGTGTTTATTAGAACGAGAGCAACTGTAAAAAAATCTTCCCAAAAATTAATGCAACAATAAAAACTGACAAGGAACTCGACAGAGCGCATTAATATAAGATAAGATTATTATTTATTGTACTTTTAGAAAATCAATAAAATAAAATTTAAGATATCTAATTATTTAACTATCAAAATATTGTGAGGGATGAATTAAAACACGCATAATTTCCAATAACCACATAAATTTACAAAACAATCGATTCATTTTGAGGTTACAAAACGCCTAGTCATATTTCAGTCTTAATCTTGAATAAGACAATAACATTTGAGTATGCCTTATTATGTTAAAATGAAAATTAACTCAGTATTTCTTTTTTGAGAAATTTGGAGAGGGCTCTAAGTGTCCCCTTCCAAATGATTTTTTTTACAAGCTTTTTCATCAGATTATACTACCATATAGAAAACTATTATAGATGGCTGACACGTGTCCCCCTCATTTACATAACCCATCAGCCCACCAGCAATGAATTACTCCAAATTTGCTCAATTAACTCAGTATTTCATTATCAATGTAATGATATTTATAAGAATAGTTATATTTTTTTTACTATACTTTTGTATTGCTCCAGCTTTCAATTGTTTCAAAGCTTTTATAGAGAAATATTGATATAATGAATTTTAAAAATGTATATCTTTTGATTTCTGAAATTATTAGAACTAGTATTAGGTTAGTATATTTTGTTCAAATTGCAAGTATTCCCTTTTTTGCATTAGATTCTTGAAAAGATAAGTTTGATGTTTTCTATGCAGGTGATTGAATGAATGATCAACATAGATAACTTCTGTACCAAGGATTGGTAAAATTCAAGAGCTACAATTAGGTATAATAATAACACAAATAGGAAATTTGTCTTTGAATACACAGTAGACACTTCCTTCGAATTAAGAATTAGATAAATTAATTGAAGACTAGAAGGGAGCAAGTCATTTAGTCTCTAGTTGGCTATATTATTATGTTTTAATTACATAAATATCAAAAGAATGCAACTATATTATTACAATGAAAGTAACATTCTAAGTACCATCCACACAACAACATAACAACTCAATTGGGTCAAAAGAGAAGAAAATATGATATGTATATTCCTAAAAGAATATGTTTAATTAATTGGGTATCTAATTATTTTTATGAGAATTATGGAATAATAGGGGACTGATAAGCAGTTAATAATAAGGACTTTCACAAGAGATGAACATTATTGAGGCATAATACGTGAACTCATTGAATATATAAATGAATTGCGTAAGGCTCCGTTTGGATGGAGAATAACATGGGTGTAATATTATCATAAGGAGTTCTGCCTTCTTATTCCTCCATTTTATAATGGTGCTTGGTTAGATGATAAGCATAAAAAATGAGATAGTATTGAGTATAAAATATATTTTCTCCAAAATGATCAAACTGTCCTTGTTTTTATATAAATGTTAAAATGCTCTATATAATTAACTAAATAATTCCTCCAAAAAAAAATTAACTTAATATTAATAATCATGTGCAAGTGTAACATAAAAATATTATAAATTAGAAAATAAATGTATATATTAACATAACACATATTAAAATAAGTTAACATCATACAAAATAATATCAGTGAATATCATATTAAACAAGACTTGAATCGAAAGTACTTCAATTGAAATCTCAAATGAAAGAGATTTGTATAAGAAGAAAACTATTTATGTAATTTAATTTTAGAGATAATAAGTTATAATAGAAATATTCAAATCTAAAAGAAAATATTAGAGTTGCAAAATAGATTTTATTTGAAGAACGTGAAGTAAAAAGAGGTACTTTGGGAAGGCAGGCTAGGTATAAGATGAGCATAATCTTATCACACCTCAAAGCAGTTATAAGCTTATACCTATTATATCTTCTTATATTCTTTTTTAGTTCATGTGTTTTATAACTATTATATCCTTCTTATATCTCCTTTTAGAAGGATTAAGAGGTATAGTTGAGTTATTCCTTTCTTATCCTCCATCCAAACGAGGCCTAAGAATATTTAGTGGCCGTGGTGGTGCATGGAAAAAATCGGTGGCTATAATTCTTTGATTGTCTTAAAAAGTCCCAAAATTTTAAAGAAAATTTTGAAATAACCCCCTATCTTTTCTGAATATTACAAATAATCCGCTATCTTTTCAAAATTTACAAAAAAACTCCCTGTCATAAATGTTTTCTTTACAAATACCCCCCTTCCATCCACTTTTCCATCCATTTAATAGTTAGTTTTTTTATAAATTTTGAAAAATTAGGGAGTTATTTGTAATATTAAGAAAAGATAGGGGGTTATTTATAAAGTTCCCAAAATTTAAATGGAACCCTCAATTAATGTCTATTTGAAACTTGAACGAGGTATTGAGGTCTTAAATATAAAATATGGTCATGATTTGGTGCTTTTTTTGTCCCTCTATCTTAATTAGCCAGGAGTCTTGGATGTCGCTCTTTGGTGACTTTTTTTCCAATAGTAATTGTATGAAAAATAATTCATCAATTAATAATATTTTGAAAATAATACTGTATCTAACACTTTCGCATACCCTTCAGATGGAACATAGGTTATTTTTCAATTTTCTGATCCCCGTCATTTGGACGCCTTAAACACGTACTATGCCTCTTGGCGAAACATCGTAAAATTATAATTTTCACGTTAGCTAGAATTAATAAAGAGATATAGCAATATATATATATATATATATATATATATATATATATATATATATATATATATATATATATATATATATTGTTCGCTGTTCCGCCAAACAAATGGCGGAACCATTTTATTTTTTTTTGCTAAATTTTCATGGGTGTTTAGAGGCAAAAAAAAAATATAAAATACGTTGTTCCACCACAAGGCTTGGCGGAACACGAATTTTTATTTTATTTTGTGGTTAATTTTTTGCTAAATTTACAGTTAACGCTAAAAATTAAAATTTTAATCTGTTCAGCCAAAGAACTTGGCGGAACAATATTTTTCCCCTAATTAAAATTATTTAAGGCTGCTAAATGGTCCGGGACATGTTCCGTCAGAATCATTGGCGAAACAACTTCTGTTTCGCCAAAAAGGATGGCGAAAATGCTAGTTTTTTTAATTATTTTCAAACCGATGTTATTCGATGAATTATTTTTTCACAACAATGTTATTTGAGAAAAAAAAAATCCTCTTTGGTGGCAAGTTTCCATAGAATTGAATTATATTTTTTAGGGAAATTGAATATCACTGACGGGTCTGGTAACGATCCGCGCGCGACACGTCGTGGTGCTACACGTGCTTTTGGGTCGTCGGCGTCTCCTCCATATTCTTCTCATCGTGGTGCGCGACGGGTCTGATATATACTATTTTATCGGCTGAAGACAATATATATATATATATATATATATAGTTTTTCGTTTGACTTATATATTGCTTTATATATACTGTTTGTTTTAATTATATCATTTCTATATATACACATATATACCAGTATATATAACATCTTACACTGTTATATATATACTGTTTTCGTCTGAATTATATATACCGTTATATCAGAACTCTATACTGATATATATATTGTTTTTGTCCGAATTATATATATATATATATATATATATATATATATATATATATATATTTGTTTGAATTATATGATGTTATATTATCATCTATATACTGTTTTCGTCGTCGTGCCTCTGTTTTCATATCTCAGTAGTCAGGTTCATCCCGTCGTCGCCTGCGCAGGTGAAAGTCACCGTTTGGAGATCCGTCACGTTGCCATCGCGTCAGCCATCGTGCGCGGGTCGTTACCAGACCCGTCGCGTAATATCACATCTTTTTTTTTTTTTATTTGAGGCAGAATATGAAATTTCGAACTGAGTTGCAGGCAATAACCAAATTTGTTTTCGGGATCACAAAAGTTAATATATAAGGCCACATAGGAAACACGTCACATAAAAATGATAAAAAGTAGTAGTTTCATTTAATATACTATTTACTATTTATATCTATGTTTTCATACAAAAATATGAATTAAAAAAAATGTGTTTATAACTAAAAATGAGTGAATAGTGATTATCTTAGCGGAAATATAGGGGTCCAGTCTCCATATGCATCAATTAAAGTAGGAGAATTTTCTTTATAAACTATTTCCAGGAACTTAAAAATGATGTTTATAAATATTTGAAAATGACTCTCCTTCTCTCTCTAAGATTTTGTGGGACTAGCATGACCTACCTTAGTACTTGAGAATTCAAAAAGCATCTACACCACCTACTAACAGGGCTATATTTGACAAAATTGTAGGATAATGCTTTCTTTTCTTTAATTTAATAAAAAAAATGTTTTCTTGTTTTAATAAATCTAGGGTCGTAATTGGATTGGATGCTTCGCGCGGAACACAGAGGGTTGAATGACTCATTTCATAGTTGTTTATTTTTTTTAATAAATTGATATGAATGATATTATCAAAGCAATTATATGTTTGTATTTGATTGAAATGTACTTTTTGATGTTTTAATTTTATCTAATTGCTCTAAAATTAGAAACATAGAAGAATCGAAGCTGTGTGATAACTTCAACAAATGCAAAGTCGCAAAAAAAGGCAAATACAAACTTTTGCTGATTCATACTGATACTGGTACAATACCCATAAAAATGAAAAACTAATAGCCGACTCTTTTTTGTGTCTATAAAGTATAAACACCCAAACAGGCAGATGAGAATAAAAAATTAAGGAAAATAAAAAGAATTCCTCTTTTTATTATATATTTGGACTGTATAATGGATGATCCTATACCAATTAGACCTGAAAACTAACTTGTTTACCAAATAAGACTTTTTTTAGGAAAATGTACAAACATGATGCACTGTAGCATGACTATACCACGACACACTGTAGATATACTGTTATTTTTCATTTTATATATTGTTTTCTCATTTTATATACTATTTTTCCATTTAATATACTGTTATTTATTCTTTGTGTATTTCTTATTTTTTACTTTTATATACAATTTTTCCATTTTATATACAATTTTTCCATTTTTATATATTTTCACTTTTTATATATATACTGTTATTAGAAAATAAATTATATATACTGTTATGTATATATTGTTATTAGAAAATAAATTATATAGACTGTTATTGGATCTCGTTGTGAACAGTCGTACTACAATGCGTCGTGCTATAGCTGATCCTTTTTTTTATATCACAAACCAAATAAGACTGTTTTGTGAGGGCCTAAGAAAAATGTCAACAAGAGAATTCATTTTGATATTGGCATAAAACAATAAATGCTGGTATACTTTGCAATCAATAAGTTAGCTAACAAGGACATTTATTATGTGGCAGGCAAATTTTGAAGAAAGGAGCAATAAAAAAGGAAATGAAAGTGATGCTTATTACCACCTTTTATCTCAAGGCCAAATTTCACGTGTACCCCTACAAAACATCATAATTTCGCGTGTACCCCTACAAAAGGTGAAATATTATCAATATCCCAATAAAATCGCTCAAATATCATAGATAACCCTATGATATACTTAGTGTTAATATTGACATTGTTTTTTTATTCTTTCATTTTTTTCTCAATGTAAATATGGTAATAATTTATATTGAGTTATTTTTTGTACTTTTTAGTTTATATATTTATATATAATAGGTTCAAGATGAATATCTTTGAGAGAAAAATTTACAATTCTCTAAAAAAAATTAATAAAAAATTAGTATATAATAATTATTTTATATTTTAATAAAGTAATTAATAATAATGCAATCAATATAGATGTTATTTGATTAACAAAATTTGACGGAATATTAACGACAAGGATGTTCATGATATTTTAAGAATTTGTAGGGGTCTTCATGATATATACGTGATTTTGTAGGGGTATACATGATATTTGAGTGATTTTGTAGGGGTATTGGAGATATTTCATTTTTTGTAGGGGTATACTGTATACATGAAATTATGAGCTTTTGCAGGTGTACATATGAAATTTGGCCTTATCTCAAAATAACTCGTAATATACTATTTTGTTCTTGTTAGGTGCAAAACAATAGTTTTATGTTGCGTTCAGAATGAAAATTGACATGTTGTTAATTATATATGGATTTAAATATTTTGAATTGTCTTAAGTTTGTAGGTTCTAAATTGGGTTATTATGAACTATTTGAAATGTTGGGTGTCTGACATAATTAACACCTGATATTATTGTCCATGAAAGATTTTTGCTCAAAAAATGAAAAATAAAACTATTTTCAGTTCCCCTGAAATGCATTAGAAAAGATAGATATTTAATGACGTGGATGGAAAGTGTGGACAATACACGGATGCATGACAAATTAATGACATTGGCCACAGAAAGATTTTGACTACTTTAACTTTTCTAAGGCAATCCTTTGTACTTTTTGTTTGGATTAAAATTAAAAGTCTTTTTATGATTGGATATGAATTCAGTGTTTGGCAAAGAACAAAAGGATTTGTCGGCCCGTCCAGTCACTAATAAATCCATGCGCCCATTATTTTTCTATTAAAAATCTTTTCATGTTTGAATTTAGTAAGAAAGTGATTGGAAAATGGTCACCAATATAATTTCTTTTAAATATGGTAGGTGATTGTTTACTGAAAATTAACAACATAATGAAATAGTTTTTTTCATAGTTTTTTCAGTCACTTTGAGTTTATATTATTTTGTGTATCATATATTATGTATGAGTTCTTACAATATCTGAAGAAAATAAAGATTCAAAACTAGTAAAAATCTGAGGATAGAAATGTTTGTTATACATAAGTTGTACTGCTACATGCCATGAAAATTTGAACAAGCAATACAAAATAAGAGATGTGTTTTCTACAAATCTCAAATCCTTTCTTGAATGACAAGAATTCTCTTTCCCTTAGCATATGGTAAAGACCATTATTTAATTGTATAGTACAGATCTTGATACATATTCAACTAAAAATAAGACGAACACCAGAACTCAAATACTTATTTCAATATGTGTTGGTCGTTCTAATCACATGCGCCATGGCTCGTGCATTTTGAACAAAGAAGTGAAAAAAGAGGGTGGTCTAAGTATATTCATTCTGATTTGGTCTAATATAGTTATAGTCTTGAACAAGAAGTGAAAATAAGAGGGTTGTCTAAGTATATTCATTCTGATTGGTCTAATATAGTTATAGTCATTCTAATTTGGGTGCTGCACCAACCAGAAATACAAATTCTAGAAAAGAAAAAGAGATTCAAGTCAATCCATATGTGAACACTTGGCGTAAGCAGTCAAATTTGGGAGAATAATTTTGTGCACCTGCAAACAGAAAAGTTAAATAAACATGTTTAAGAATTCTAACTAGAAGAAAATGGGTAGTTAAGAAATAGGATTAATAGGGTAGTTATATACATAGTAGGATAGGGGCACAAATCTTTTATATTTTTAGTCAGTATCTTTTAAGGGTGAAATGGAATGAAATAGTGAAAACAAATGTTTATATTAATGAACGATAAAATAAAAAATATGGATAAAATGGATCAAAAAGGGTGAATAAATTATTTTATTTGGGAAATGGAATAAAGTAGAACAGGAGAATGTGGGAGATAAAATAGAGGAATAAGTGGATTAAATGATTGATAAATCCAACTTTTCCTAGTGGTAAATAAAATAGAGGAATAAATGGATTAAATGTTTATATTAATGATTTTTTTTTTACCACCACTATGTTCCACCTATCTATAGGTGGAAGGTTCGAATCCCGCGTCTAAAATATTTTCATTTTTAGTTCAAAAAATGTCAATCCCATGCAATTATTAATATATTTTCAAATTGAGAACACAATTCAATTATTAATTCACAACTTAAATTTGGATCCCTATTAGCTTAATTCGGATCCGAAGTAACAACAAAATATACCTCAAATCAGATACCGTTTGGAAATAGATTCAGTAAATCTCCTATCAGAAAAATGCCATTATATTTCTGAGTCTTAAACATAAACAAAAAGTTTACACATCAGGAGCACAAAAAACTAAAAACAAATAAATAAACTCATTAAACAACCCCTTATTATTCCCAATCTTTCAGTCAAACAATTATCATCAAATAAGTCAATGGCCCGAAAAAATCAACATAAATCCTCAAAACACAAAAAAAAAGTCACAAAACTCTACTCTACCGTATACACAACACAACCCTCGCTCAAGTTACATCACAATTTTCCTTCCATATACACAAATCACCACACCATAAAAAAAAACAAAAAAACAAAAAGAAAAAACCAAAAAAACTTCTAAAAATTACATCACCTTCACCTTACTAAGATGCTCAAGCAACGAGGTGGCCTTCCTCTTGGCCCGATCCGTGCCACTCTTAGTCAACTCAGTCAATGGTATCAGAGCTCCCAGTCTTCCAATACACGCCAAATTCTCACCGTCCTTCTTACAAAGCGCGAGCAAAATCGCGGCCGCGTTCTCCTTATTCCTCGGTTGGCCAGCCCTCAGCAAATCGATCAGAAATGGAATCGTATTAGCCTTCGCAATAGCTGATTTACACTCCTGATGACTCACCAGCACAGATAAAATCGTCAACGCTTCATCAATCGTGCCATTGCTAGACAAATCTTGCAGCATTTGGATAAGCGGGGATAAAATCCCCGCTCTTACCGCCCGTACTTTATTCGCCTGATAAATGCATAAATTAAACAAAGCCGTGGCGGCATCTTTATGGCCTCTCGTGCTGCCAGTCTGCAAAAGCTCGACCAAACTCTCAATCGCGCCTGGCGTGCTTCCAACCGTAATCTTATTCTCATCGATCAGCGACAAACTAAATATCGCCGCAGCAGCATTCTCTCTGGCTTCCATACTCCCCGATCGTAGAACCCCAACAATTGGGGTAATCGCGCCGGCTAAAACAATCAGCTCCTTATTATGGTCATAAATGGATAAGTTGAGCAACGCGGTAACGGCGTGCTCTTGCGTCTTCAAGTCCTTCGAGCTCAACAACCCCACCAAAGCAGGAATCGCTCCGGCCTCCGCCAACAAAATCCGATTATCAGTCGATCTCTTTGCCAAATTGCGGATTTCAGCTGCGGCTGATTGAGAGAGAGAAGGAGAGGAGAGAGATTTGACGAGAGACTCGACGGCGAGACGGTCGTTGGAGAGGTCGAGAGAGGAGGAGGAGAGAGAGCGAGTGGGAGGGGAGATTTGGTGGTCCTCGCACCATTGCGTGATGAGGCTCCGAAGGACGTAGTTTGGAGTTAGGGTTAGGTTTTGGAGCTTTTGTTGGGTTTTGGGGCATGTGCGGTTCCCGTTGTCGATCCATCTTTGGATGAAAGCCCGCTCGTACGTCTGGTAGAGAGAGAAATAGTATTTTCTATGAGAGAATATTTATGATATTATGTTTACGAGGTTTTGTTCTTATATATTGTTTTATGATGCTACTAGCATTGCAACTTGATTTGATCATCTAATGCTGTTAGTGTTATATTATTTGGCTGCATCTAGATTTGTCTCATTTTTCTTCAATATATTATTTATTTTAATTAAATTAAATATTTGATTAATTCTTAGAAATTTAACCAGCAATTATTTAAGTTTGAATAGATATATTAAGGCATAATTGGACGATTAATCCTTGCACTTTAATTGGATTGCAATTTGGTTCTTGTACTATTGAATTGAACTTTTTTAATCCTGTATTTTATAGATTATGCATAGACTCAATGACTTATTTTGCATATTTCCATAAAGTACAGGGATAAAAAGTTTAAATCAATAGTACAACTAAATTGTAATCCAAATAAAGTACAAGGACTAGACAGTGCCATTCATCCCTAAACATAATGCATATTAAGACTTCATTAAAACTAAATTATGATTAAATCATCATAAATAATAAATACCTGTCCAGTCGAAACAATAACCGGATCCCTAATCAGCTCGAGCGAAATCGGGCACCTAAAATCTTCCGGAATAGTCACCGAATTCTCCTTCTTAACCTTCTCACCATTTCCCTTTTCCACCCTACAATTCTCACTATTTCCCTTTTCACCCTCTTCTCTCTCCTCATTACAATTCTCTGTCGAAATCTTCTCCAACTTTTCGATCAGACTGCAGATTATTCTCTCAATATCCGAGTTTGGAATTTCGTGAATTTCGGTTACCGGTAAAACGATTTCCTCTAACTGTTTGTGCTGAGCTGGAATTTTGGGAATTTGGGACGGGAGATCTCCATTTCGGTGGGATTTTATTGTTTCGTGGATTTCTGAAAGGAGTTTTGTATCAGGAGCCTCTTTCTTCTCCATTTCTCTCTTCAGCTGAGCTCTCACCAATTCAACCTTGAAAAAATTAAAAATCAAATAAAATAAAAGGTGAATTTGTGTGTGGAATTTATGTGTGTTTTTTAGGGTTAAGTGTTAAGTACCTGTTCTTGGATTTCTTCGGATATATGAAAATAATCGAAAGGTAGGTGTTGAAGAGCCTTCTCAAGCTGCCACATCACATATTTGAACTGCACTGTGATTTTGTCTGGTACAGATTCCTATTATTTTCCAAAAAAATATTGAAATTAGGTCCCAGAAAAAAAAAAGATGCCATAAAAAGGAGTGTGTATTAAATTAATCATTATTTGTTTTTCTGGGAAATTCTTCAAAAACCCCCTAACTTTTTTGGTATTTATCAAAACACCCCTAACTTTTCAATATTCTTCAAAATCCCCCTATAAATTGGATTGAATTTTTTTTAGCCCCCTATGGGGTTAACTTTAATTTTTTCATCCTATTTAATTTTAAAAAGAAAAAAATGCCCCTCATACATTTATTTTCATATTTTATTATATTCGATAAAATAATAAATAAATATTATTTTTGAATATAATATTTCACGATGTTATTTTTACGATAATTTACGCGATATTATTTTATGATACGTTAGTTTTATGGTATGGTATTGCAAAAAATATTGTTTTATTATCCTATATTTAAATTATAATTTTATATAACGTAAAATATTAATTTTGTCATTATTATTATTGTGATTTTGTTTATATTCTAGTCATTAATTTATTTTTAATTTAAAATATAAATTTATTTATTATTTATTTTAATTCAATAAAATATAACATGAAAACATATATATGAGGGGCATTTTAGTCTTTTAATAATTAAATTGGATGGAAAAGTTGAAGTTAACACCATAGGGGGCTAAAAAAAAATTCAATCCACTTTTTAGGGGGATTTTGAAGAATATTGGAAAGTTAGGGGCTTTTTGATAAATACAAGAAAAGTTGGGGGCTTTTTGAAGAATATCCCTTTTCTCCTATTTTCAGCATGTAAATAAAGGATTAAGCTAGAACATCTTAAATGGTTCATAAAAATAAAAATTAATACTAGTCAAACCATGAAAAAGACATATCAACTTAATATACAATCATTACACATATCACTTAGGTAGTTAGGTTAATATAATCACAATTAGCAAAGATAAGGGTATTAAAAGGAAAATAATTAACAAATGACAAATGAATTATTACTCTTTCAATTACAAACAAATTACTTTTAACAGTAAATGAAATTAATACAAATAAGTACAACTAGCTAAGTAACTATCTGAAAACTAAATTTTAAATATTATCTTCTTTTCCAAATGATACAATGAGTTAATGCTGATTGTTTATAAAAGACAAAAGAAATTGTCAATAAAAGAACAGTGAAACAATTAGAAAAAAGATTTTGCAAAAGGAATTAACTATTTTTGGAAATGGTCTTTAAGAGTTAACATAAAGTTATTTAAAAAAAAAAAAATAGCATAACTTTGGAGTGCTTTGAGTTAAAATTGAAATACCATCTATTTCAACAAGACTTAGTTACATTTCTTTTCTTTTTTTGTTTTTCATTTCAAGCCAATTACAATTAATAAATGATGAAATCTACGCTGAAACATCCATTCTACATGAAAATTAAAATTTTCAAGTTCAGTCAGTGAGTTCTATTTCATTTGGGATTAAATTTTCATTAAACAATACAACTAAAAATAATTACCCCATTTCTTTAAAAAAAACTAAAATTAATTACCACAAACCAAATATTGTTATAATTACTTATTTAACTCACTAGCTTGCTTTTTATTCCCTAAATAGACACTAAAACCATCAGCATTGTTCTAATCCTCAGTCAAACCAACTCAAATCTAACTCACATCAACAAAAAACTCAATTAACCCATAAACAGAAAAAAATTCCAAAAACCCAAGTCAGACCAAAGCTAAACAAACAACCCACAATCAAATTCACCCAAACCAATGCAAAAAAAAGAAAAAAACGACTCTAGACCCACTAACCGTATCCACATTTCGCGAATCGACCCTCCCAAGTTTCAAAAACCTCTTAGCAGCCTTAAGCGCTTCTTTTAGCTGCTCCAATCCGTTCTCCTTCGGCTCCGACGATCCCTCGCCAACAGATCGAGAGAAAAACTCGTTAATCTCATCGGATAAATGCGAGAGCAAAGAGACTTTTCTCGCCAGGCGCTGGCATTCCGGCCGGAGGACGTCCCCGGAGGAGCTGGAGACGGAGATGTCCCGCACTAAGGCGGATAGGTCCGCCGCCGGCGAAGCCGAGCTTGCCATTGATGGAGCTGTATAGAGAAAGAGAATGAGAGAGAGAGAGAGATGAAATGTCAACTTCAGAACATGTTATAATAATACTGTTTGTTTCAGAGTTAATTAAGGGCAGAGAAGGGATATGATATTCTGAGAGGAGATTTTGTTATTATGAGAGCGGGGAGACGTATTGAGAGTAGGGGTGAAAACGGTCCGGTTCGGATCGGTCATACCATATCCGTATCCATATTATTTTTTCGGATCCAAATACGACTACGGATAGTCCGGATACGGATTCGGTTCGGATATATGTACGGATACGTATACGGTCCGGATATTATCAGATACGAGTACAAATACGGATTCATTTCGGATATTTAAATGGATATATTAATATACTAATGGATCATATTCTTCTAAATATTTAACTATTTATAACGATAAATCTAATAAAATATAACAATTTCTAAGAAAAATTTGAACAAAACAAAATAATAATATGGGTATAATAGATAATATCCGTATCCGTATCCGAATATGATAAAAAAATCAAATATCTGTATCCGTATCCATGTAGATATCCATATCCGTATCCGATATATAATAAAATATCCGAAGGATCCAGATATTATCCGAATCCGTATCCGTATCGGGGAACCAAATTGATTACAGAATCCGTATCCGTATCCGAATAAAGTTATCTGTATCCGTATCCGACCGGATATGGATATTTTGATTCAAATACGAATATTTTGCGGATACGGTTACCGGTCGGTCGGATAATACCAGACCCGTTTTCACCCCTAATTGAGAGCGGATTTATTTCATACTATTAGCTCTGAGGATAGAAAATGCGCTCTCGGAATATCGTCGAGTGTTGGATTGAGAATCTTAGGAAAGAAAGAAAACAAGATAAACTCGGTTTATTGTGAAACTATGAATCGGCCAATGAACGCACGCCACGTCATGGAATTTGATGAGACGGGAGTGTTTAGTGGTTCGGTGTACGGTGGACCTGTTGTAGGTAATGATAACGGAAGTTAAATAAATGGTTAACAGATCTGATCAGGTTAGGAGTGGATGAGCTTTGTTAATTGGAGACAGTTTGTTATTTATTTATCTTTTGACCAGCTGTTAATTGGAGGATTGATTAATCTTATCATTAATGAATTCATTGCAGATTTAAAGGTAGGAAATAGGTTAATGAAAAAATGGGTTATAGATTGATTATAGTCTGACTAGACTTGAAGGAGACCAGCTCCTATTGGGCCCCCATCAGCAACAAAAGAAATGAAAAATAATAGGTAGTTAAATAAATAAAAGAGATGGAATATTGCAAAATGACCAACATTACTTAAAAATAAAAAAAATTAGCCCTTAATGTATCTTGAGAATTAGAAAATATGGTCCATGGTCCTTAATGTATGTTTTAAGAACAAACAATTTAGTTTAAAATTTAGAAACGCTTTACTTCGAAATTCGTTGTTCAATCAACTTCGACTCAAAATGCTCAATTATAGCTAGTTTGGAAACAGTTCGAACGGAGCATGAACTAAGCCAATCTCTAGCTGGAACCTGCTCGTTCGAATTCTAACTTTTTTTTTAATAAAAACTCGTAATCCACTTGCAACTTGTAACAAATCGGGTTCAAACTCAACCATAATTTTCTTCCGCAATCCTAATTAACATCGCTTTTATTTTCTTCTCTCAGCTTCTTTGTGATTCTTGAAAACCCTAAATTATTTGACAACTAGCATGTGACATTTTTTTTTTGTTTTTTTAGATTCAACCCATCTTTAATGGATAGAGAGATTTTTCTAAATATGTGTTACGTACGCTTACGTTTGCCGGAACTTAAACTAATAACCTCTTGTTACATATGTAAGTCTGTGACTTGTCAACACTTCTTTGTTCTCATTTCTCAAACAACGTCTCATTTTCAGAATTCATCACTATAACTTTATTGTGATAAACCAATAAGAGCTAGCTCGAACTGGAAATCTGAACTTGAACACCTATTATGAGTTGAGCTAAACTGACTTGATCAAATTTTGTACCGAGGGTAAGCATGATCTAGCTCGTCCGAACTCAGTTAGTTTATGTCATTTTCCTCTATTAATTTAGTCTTATTAAATATGACAGTTTTGCAACTAATTTTAATTACAAAATCAAACTATTATAATGATTAATTTATTCTATCATAACCAAAATATTTGTCTCTACATAAATGAAGGAGTTTATTTGCGTTTTATAATAATTTAAGTTCTTGTAAATCTATAATGATTGGGGGCGCGTTTTGTAAATTTCTCAAAATTATTTAGAATGAAACAAGACGGTGCACGTATTCAGTATCATGGTCGTTTCAATGGGGCCTAAGGGACGCGCTTTCAATTATCTCAACATATTTTGAATTTGAACAAAGATATATATATATATCCAAACTATATATATTTTATATTTTTAAGAAGCATTTGTTTGTACATTAGTTGTTAACTTGTTATAATTTTATAAACTATAACCAACCACCACTATTATATTTACATTCGAACTCTGTTAAATATAAACCACAGCATAGTTAGTCATTCGTAATACGCGAATAATACGATTCGCGATACGTTCGTGTATAATTCGTATTGAACGTTTCTTAAGTCGGTCAAATATTCAGTTAAATAAAATTGAGACGGTAATAATCCGTCAATTCGGCTAATTGTTCGGAATAATTCAGTATATAAATTATGTAAATACAAACTTTTTATTTAGAAATAATTGGAAAAATATTATTATTTGGTAAAAATTCGTAAAATTCGGGCCGAATTTTTCTCGTGTCAAAAATTCGTGAATGAATGCGAATTATTGAAATGGAGACGCGAATTTCGCGTTTTTTGAATTATTCAAAAAATACGTATTTAATACGTGAATTATTCGTGAATTGACCAACTATGAACCACAGACGTTATGTTTTTTTATTGAATGGCAGATGGTATCAGTTAGTTACAAACTTGAGATATCAATTAATATTATTTTAAGGAAAAGATATATTAATCTTGTAATTTATTTCCTAACAGCATCAGATTTTGATTATGGTAGGTTACATAGAAAGATATATAAATATAATATAGCCGGTATGGTTCACAGTTGGATACAGGCTAGGAGAGAAATAGGATAGGATACCAGTCTGGCTTGTTGGTGCTCTAGTGGCCTTCTTTATCTCCATGAAATATGAAAACTAAAAAATCGAAATAAAACTATAAAAATGAGTTATTTATTCGAAAAAAGAAAAACATAACAAGTGAGTTTACACAATAGAATACAATATACTGATGACACCATTATAGTAAGTGAAGCAAACATGATAAACTTGCAACTAATAAGCCACACACTAAAATGTTTTGCAAACTCATCAGAGCTGCAAATTAATAACAACAAATCTTCTTTCACCATGATTCAGCTCCCAGCAACATCAGAGCGATCGATACAACACATCCTACAATTCAACAAACAAGATTTCCCAATCAATTATTTGGCTCTTCTTTTATCGATCCATAAACTTATGAAAAGTTTCTTCATACCTATGATTGAAAAATCAGGAAACAGATATCAGGATGGTCAATAAAGTTCCTATCAATAGGGGGTAGATTGACCTTGATAAACTCGGTCATCTCCGCAACTTCGCTCTACTTCATGCAAGTCTTTCTTTTACTAGCAAAAGCAATTGAAGAAATAGACAAACTAAGAGAAACATTCTTTGGGAGGGTCGGGTGAATACAAAAGGGTCAAACATTTCGCAAATTGAGAGCTACTGGAATTTTTTTGCAAAGTAGTATTTTTTTGGAGAATAATTAACCAGATGAAAATATTTTGAAAATAATTAACCAACTAGCACTTTCGCCAGAGGGTCTGGCGGAACTGAAGTGGTTCCGCCAGAGGCTCTGGCGGAACTGGCCTGGCACCCTTAAACATGATTAATTAAGAAAAAAAGTTAGTTCCGCCAGAGGGTCTGGCGGAACTAGGTAAAATTTATTTTTTCAGGTTAACCTCTCAATTTAGAAGGGTAATTAGCTCAAAAAAATTACGAATTCAGCAGTTCCGCCAAACCCTCTGGCGGAACAGCCTATTTTATTTTATTTTGCCTTTAAAGGCAGGAAAATTTAGCAAAAAAAAAAGTACTGTTCACTATAGTTCCGCCAGAGCCTCTGACGGAACAGCGATTTTTTTTTTTTTTTTTTTTTGCTAAATTTTCCTGCCTTTAGAGGGAAAAAAAATATAAAATAGACTGTTCCGCCAGAGGGTCTGGCGGAACTGCTGAATTCATAATTTTTTTGAGCTAATTGGCCTTCTAAATTGAGAGGTTAACCTGAAAAAATGAATTTTACCCAGTTCCGCCAGACCCTCTGGCGGAACTAACTTTTTTTCCTTAATTAATCGTGTTTAAGGGTGTCAGGCCAGTTCCGCCAGACCCTCTGGCGGAACTAACTTTTTTTCCTTAATTAATCGTGTTTAAGGGTGTCAGGCCGTTCCGCCAGACCTTCTGGCGGAACCACTCCAGTCCCGCCAGAGGGTCTGGCAGAAGTGCTAGTGGGTTAATTATTTTCAAAACAGTGCTATCTAATGAATTATTTTCCAAAAAAAATGCTATTTTAAAAAAAAATTCGAGCTACTGCAAACAAGCAAAGAAAATGGGGGCCTAAGAATTAAGGACTTGAAATTACAAAATGAAGCACTCCTCATGAAATGGTTGTGGAAAATAAAAGGTAAGGAGCAAGGAGTATGGCTCTCAACCATTAGAAATTACTATGCAAATGACGAAAGGCCATGGGTATACACACATAAAAGCTTTTTCATCTGGGACCTAGAATCATTACTCCCTAAGTTTGAAAATCGGGCTAGCATTAAATTAGAAAATGGCTTTAAAGCAAAATTCTGGATAGATGGCATCCGGATATAAATTTCGCCAAGAAATATCCCGGCTTATTCAGAAAAGCAAGAAATAACAGAATAACGATAAATTAATTACTGACAGACCGGCTTCCCTCTAATGGGATCAGGCACAGAGTACCTTCCAGGAGCGTCAATTGCATGATTTAATAAATAACATACAAAGCACAAATTTAGCCAATGAACCTGATAAAATAGTATGGAACACAAATAAGGAAGGAAAATTCTCAGTTAGCTTAACGTATAGATTCTTTGGAAATACAGGCATCAAGGACTATGTACGTGAGCAATTTGGACACTGAAAGCACCTCTAAGAATCAAATTTTTTATTTGGCAAATGCACAAAGGTAAACTCCCCTTAAAGGAAATACTTAAAAATTGTGGCAAACTACAAACAGATAGTTGCGTGACTTGCACAGCAAACCTGTGCGAAAACCACAATCATCTCTTCTTAGATTGCACTTTTACAAATGAACTTTGGCAAAGGTCTTGTGTGCAATTTAACCAATCAGTACCTAACGGTAGGGATTGCCCGACACATATCCTACTATGGATGGACGGGAAGCTAGACAAAAGCAAAAAAATGGAGTGGAGAGCCCTATGAGCGGCAACGTGTTGGAAACTTTGGAAGGAATGAAATAACAAAATCTTCCAAAATATGAGGAAAAACGCAACAAAAATCTTCGACACGATCAAGGATACAACAACCCAGTGGTTGAAGGCTTCGAATGCAGCAATGAAATTACACATTCCTTTATTGACCCACATTTGTCATTCCCCCATGTACAATACAAACAATATTTTACTTGCTAACAAATCAAACGCTGATTATCAACCTTATTTGCACATTAGTATTTGGACAAGATAAATTACCCAATCCACTCTATAGATTTATGTATCTTTGTGTTCTTTTATTGTTTTTTATATAATGACATAAAAAAAGATATACCTGTTATATTGATGTATAAAATCATCAAATCAATAATATATGTAGATACAAACACACACAAAAAATATATAAATTTTCAAAAACATTATATAAATCACCAAATATAGAATATATAATAAGGAACCCATGTAATTTTTCTTGAAATAAGCAAGAATAAATAAATAACTAATAATGGGCTAGACTAAATGATTCATTCATTGAAAGTGGGCCTAAATGATTTAGAATGTAAGTTCATATAAATAAATAAAAAACTTTTGCCAAGGTCAGTTTTTCTTTTTTTTTGAATTATTTAAAAAGCCCGTAGGCAAAAATTTTACAAGGCCAATACATCAGAGCAAGAATAAAGCGTAAACCCTTGTTACAGTATTCAAGTAACAAAAAAAAAAATGAGAAAGACAAAAACTTCAGTCCAAGCTCCCAGGTAGTGGAAATAAAGTTTCATCATAACCCTGGCTCTCCTTGCATATTTCGCAATCTGGTCAGCTTGAGTAATTCTCTTCACGAGGGATATAATGCAACACCAAAGTTGGCCCAGGTCAGTTTCTTAAAGTTTAGGTTTAATGAAGAGGCCTTTTAATAAATTCTCCTTAGTTTTTTGTTATGTCAACAATTTCAAACTATTCTAAATATATTATGTGATTTTTTCCATTTCATTGTTGTTTTCTTACTAATAAATTTGTTAATATTTTCAGCAACTATAAAAATAAAAAAGATTTTGTTATAATAAAAGAGGCTGTCAATATCAAAGGTTGAAAAGTAGAAAGCCGATCCAGAGATGAGAGATCTGTTCACAAGCTCAATTATTGAATTAGGAGTTGAATCTATTTCAAAATCATGTGGTATTCTTATATCAAATATTTGAAGAAGTGGAATCGATGAAGGTAAAATAACTTTTAATATTCTTTTTCTTTGCAATTTGGAGGGAAATATGTAATATAACATTAACGGAAAATGAATCCAACCATTGGGAGATAGCGACACTGATTCTATAAACTCGAAGAGAATTTATTGAAGCTTCTACTTAATTTTCTTTCTTCTTTCTACTTAATCAATAGTACACGTTACAAGTTTGCAATGTAATTTTTTTTTCTATCTCTTTTGGTAGTTTTTAGTTATTTTTGTAAATTAATCAAAAAATTGGATGCAGGACTTATGAGCATGCTCCAAATATTCAAAAAAAAACTTCAAACTTTTATTCTAATTTTAGTATAATTTTAAGTAGTCTATTGTCTCAAAAGGAAAAATATGTGTTAAAAATGATTTTCTGAATACAAGATGTTATACGTGATGTTTGTGCTCAATCTTTTTTTTTTGTTTGTGAGAAATTCAATAGGTAATAATGAATCGGTTATGTCATGCAATAATGCAGTAATGTTAATTTTGTACTATTCAAACTTTGTATCGTATCCAAAGGGAGCTAATTATTCACACTTTATTAATCATTTTATTATCATAACACATAAAATACAAAAACTATGCCCCCTCCTCCCTAGAAGTGGCAAATGGATGGGTCGAGTCGGGTTTAGGTCAGATCATTCGGATTTCAGGTTGTTCAGGTCTCGGGTCATTCGGATATCAGATCATTCGGGTTTCGGATCGTTCGGGTCTCGGGTCATTCGGGTCTCGGGTCGTTCGGGTTCGGGTCGGGTCGGGTCGGGTCGGGTTTCGGGTTGTTGACTTGTCAACATTTTCGGGTCGGGTAGGTTTCGGTTCAGATGGGTCGGGTCGGGTTTTCAGGTCAGGTTAGATTTTGTCAGCTCTAGTTACGCACCGTGTTTAATTTGTAATGAAAAATCATTGATTAAATAAATATCTATCTATTTTCAATTTTGCGCAAGTTGTAAAAAGAGGCCGATGAGTTCAAAAGTTTCAAATAGAATTTTATGTCTTAGAAACCAATATAATTAATATATTATTTTGTAAAATAATATGTTGACATTATAAGAACCAAAATAAGATATTATAAAATAATATATAATACTAGTATAATAGTGAAATCAACAGGTGTATGACGATTCATTCATTATATACAAGTTCAGATCATTTAGATTCGGATCATTCGGGTCTCGGGTTATTCGGGTTTCGGGTCGTTCGGGTCTCGGGCCATTCGGATCTCAGGTCATTCGGGTTTCGGGTCGTTGGGGTCTCGGGTATTTCGGGTTTCGGGTCGTTCGGGTTCCGGATATTTCGGGTCTCGGGTCGTTCGGGATCGGGTCGGGTCGGGTTTGGATTCGGGTGGTCGGGTCGGGTCGGATTTTCGGGTCGGGTAAAATTTTGCCACCTGTACTCCTTTTTTAGTTATGGAAATTTGTGCGCGAGTATCCCTCGTATATCCTATTTTGATAAAGAAGTGCAAACTACGCATAACATATAAACACGTATATGTGATCATGCTACAGAATCTTCCCTTAGGCAAAGTATCAGATCTTCTTTCTACTGAATAAAATATAAATGCCCATTTAGGGTTGCTTCTTTTTAAGTTTTTGATTCCTCCTGTCAGAACTCATGTGAGGTTCAAATTCAAGCTCAACTGATATATAATTTCGTATCCACCATCCATAAGATTTTTCTTTTTTTGATGTAAAAGAAACCCATACCGATTATATCCTTGAGTTACCTATATTATTTTAATTTTACTATTTAAAGGCTTAGATGGTACGTAGAAATTTCTTAAAAAAAAAAACAAAAACTACATGGTACGTAGAAACACATTCTTCAGATTTTTTTACATACATTTACATTTATTTAATCTCCTTAAATGGGAACACACCAACCCTACCGGTAAGAATTTATTAAACCCCGTACAAAGAAATCAATACATTACAAGAGCTTGACGACATCCGGTATTTCGACTGGGTACCGATGGATCGAACTAGACCAAGGCCCATCAACTGGTGTTTTGACGGTTCGCAAACACTTCCAAACTGCGCTGTTACACTTGAACCCGCTTCCAAACCCAATCATCCAGACTCGGTTGCCCTTTTTCATCCGACCCTTGGCCTCAATGTAATTCAGCTCGTACCAGAGCGAGCTGCTAGACGTGTTACCGAATCGGTGCAGTGTCATGCGTGAGGCCTCAACATGCTCGTCAGACAGCTGTAGATTATTTTGTAATTCATCAATAACTGCCCGCCCGCCCGCATGAATGCAGAAATGCTCGAAGGCCGACTTGAAATCAGGGATGTACGGCTTCCGTTTCGACTTAAAGACCTATTGAAAAAAAACACCCGATTACTCAATTTTAAATTGGTTGTTGGTAAAATTTTATTTGAACGATGTGGCACATTAAAGTAACAGACCTTTCTTGCGATGAGGGAGAAGAGGAAGAGGAGTTGCTCGCATGAGGGGAGAACTAGCGGACCCATCGTAGTGATATTAGACTTGAGTGCCTCGCCGGCTATAGCCATAAGATCCTTCGACAATTTTATCCCAACATTGCCCTCCGAATCCTGCTCCTGAAACACACAGTTGTAGGCCGCATCATCCGCCCCCTTGTGTGTCCTAACGACATGCGACAACCGATATTTCGCCCGACTGCCCTCACGCCTGCAATTTGAAAGCAAAATAGCAGCTGCGCCCATTCTGAAGAGACAGTTCGGAAGAATCATAGCTCGCTCCTTCCCCAAATAATAATTCGGGGTGATAATTTCTGTTGACACGACTAGGGCATATGAATTACCTGTTACATCTCAAATTTGAATAGCCAGAATGATCAGTCACACCTTAAAATATGATGTTTTATTAAGACATAAGGCAATTATATATTAGAGCTCATCTTCCATACACCCACTTTAAATATGATAATAAAAGCTAAGCTGAAATCTAACCGTTCATTTCACAAGGGCATAACCGAAAAGAGTGGATAAATTTAAATAACAAATTAATAACATGGCCTTCAAGCAATTATGTCCTTTGTTGGTAGAATGCACCATTTATTCGGTTCAAGAATCAGTCTATTATTAAATATGTAAACCACCTCTCCTATATTCTCAAGACAATTTGATGGCTACACATATCACATTTAAGGATTTACACCAATTTCATGGAATGATAAAATTTTCTTTCTGACTTTCTCCTCCTTCTAAATATTTTTAGTCGCCAACCAACCTTTAGCGCAGTTGGTATGGCATAGCCCCCTCTTTCAAAGAGGGCATAGGTTCGAAACTTTGGGGGGGTCTAGGTATTAGGGATTGGATATGCCTACGGGCCACTAATCGAAAAAAAAAAATGTTTTTAGTCTTCAACTTTTTATGTATTCTTAATAAATATCATCCATATTATGTACATACGATAAAATCAAATATTTCTGATATATATCACGTTCAATAATATTTTTATATACTTATATATATAATTTCTCTCAAAATTTTTATTTAATAATAATATATGTTTATTTAACAAAGAGTTTTATATTTTGAATTTCAATATATCTTCTTGCATATTATAATCATATTCCATTATACCGTTTGAATAACAATATAGCTTTTTTAACTATACAATATACTTTTTTATTCATTCAATAGAGTGGAGTTCCAAAAATATTAATATATTGGTTCAAAAGAAAATACAACTATTTTGTACCTAAACAGATAGTAATTTCTAGTTGGAAAACTTAAGCAGCAATATATACTCATAATAATAATAAATAGTATATAAGTAAAGTACACAATAAGTATATAGTAAATTTGTAGTTGTAGACGTAAAATTTAGGAAATAGTATTTATTCATAATAATAAAATATAGTTCTAATAAAATAGCTACGAAGTATGATAACTAATAATAATAATAATAATAATAATAATAATAATAATAATAATAATAATAATAATAATAATAATAATAATTTCATATTTATTTTTTAGTGGAGTAAGTATAGTTTTATTTCTTTCTTTCATTTATACTTTTGTGTACACATTGTTCTTTTATCCTCCATTTCTAGCTTCATTTTGTGTGCGCACTTTGGTGCTGGAAAAGATATCCATTTAGTTGTACTTGTCAAAGATAAAGCAATTACAATGTAATTTGTTCTGTAAAATCTTTTTTTGCATGTGACGGATTATTTAGAAAATAGATTCAATCCGTTACATTGAAGTCATAAAATAAGAACTGCATCATATAGTATCTCTTGTTTCATGTAATTTGTGCATGTTCCCACTAAAACTACCAATATACTCTCATATTTAATGGCCTCCTAACAGGCTGTATAATTTAAATTACCGGCTAAACCGGCTGAATAAATTTTACCAGTCATCTCAATTAATTCTAGCCCTTGGGTTTATCAAAATGGACGGCTAAAACAGAAAGGGTGTATGGAAGAATTTCCCTATATATTATAACTTGACTAAAACAATATGGATCACTAAGTCACCACTTCTATATAGCATTACCATGTGCTTGTAACAAGTTGCGGGCGAGGTCTATCGAAATGAGGCCGGCACTACACCCCATGCCTGACAGGTTGAAGTTTATCACGTTGCTCCTGAGTTTATACTTGTTTATGACCATCGTAGAAAGAGAAGGGGTCGGAGAGAAGAGACTGCAATTGACTATCAACATGTCAATATTTTTAGGTTTCATGCCGGTTTTGTTTAAAAGTTCGTCTATGGCCGAGAAAATGACGAGCTCTGCCTCGTCACGTGCAGTTGCCATGCTGCATGTCGGAGGTATGTAGTGGTTCGCCGGAGGAACACATGTTTCCTCACCCAGACCTGATCTTTCCAAAATACGTATCTATGTATGCAATAATTAAAAAGAATAATTACCATAAAAAATAGACAAAGAAATGTAACCTAGTTAGATTTTGTAAAAACCCTACCGGCTAGGGAATAGACTTGTAAAATTATTTTCATTTAATGAAAATTTTCGAGAAGTAGGCAATTGCCTACTCTCCTTCAAAAAAAAAATAATTAGTTTGCCTACTTAAATTATCCTCATTTTTTCTGTGTCTATAATAAAATGTTAAGCAAGACACGTGATAAATCAAATACATGGTAAACGTAATCTAATTTAATTTATGTCATGCATAAACGAATACAAGAAGAATTATTTTGAAGGAGCATTGTATACAAATCCATTAATTAACTGAAACTCTCCTTCAACAAAATAATTACCTGAAAGCGGACAGTCTTCTCATCAAACTGAGGAACAAGACGAGAATGCTCGACAAATGTGGAGAAAGGAACTCGAAAGTTCGGCAGCGGTCGAAAACATGCATAATCGACTAAAAACACGGGTCTAGGTTTACACATTAAATAAAATGTTGCGCTGATTATCACTAAAAGCATGGATGAAATAACGTAAATTAGGTCTAACTCATTCAAGAATCGAAAGAGAGAAATAATCTCTTCTGGTCCGACGCGCGCCAGTTCAACAAGAATGGTTATTATAATTGGGATTAGAAGAAAGGTCAGGATGTGGTTTACTAAGTATTGGTACCCTAGCTTGACATATTTGAGTCTTATTGAGTTCAGAAACTGAGGTGATGGCTCAGTCGCCATTTTTATTGAGTGATTTGGTTTCTAGGTTTTTGATGGGAAGAAAAAGTAAGAACTAGTTTGTGGTGTGTTTGTGGCTTAGGAGCGAAATGAAGGGAAGAATGAGGGGTTTTTAAAGATGAAATTGTGGTCCGGGCTAAGTCAGTACTAATTATCACCATATTATATTTGTATATTACTTTCAGTTCTTCATTATATTTTTGTATAGAATTAATTGAAAAAATATAAATTTTTATATGTGCATTCTAAATTTTTATATATCAATATAGATTTTTGTAATTATATTATATTTTTCTGAAATTTCGGCGATACTGAATGATAAATAAGCAGGTGGTGCGTATCAAGTCCCTTAAATATTAACTGCAATTCCAATTTACTTTGTCCTTATTTACTAAACTGCCCAGGTGGGTCATTCGAGACATTGCAAAAGTTATGAAATAGTTTCTTTGGAAAGTGACTATCAATCAAAGGTATCTTGCATCTTGGTCCTAGGTCATGTGTAGGCCTCAAAAAGATAACTTGGAATGTTTCAATAAAGCTCTCCTTAAATGGGTTGGAAACTTTTTCAATAAACCGATAAAATTTGGACTAATCTGATTATGATGCTCAACGTATACAAGGTACTCAAACAATATTCAGGAAGAGCTTCACAATTGAAGTAGAACACAACACTGACTAACATACCAGTATACAAGGAAGTGTGAGAGAGAGAAAGACAGAAAAAATACAAGAAGCAAGAAAGAGAGGCCTAACAGAATACTGAGAGCTTAGCTCAATTTATTTTCAAATCTGTAATTTGAGCCATCTTTTCCTGTTTCCCCTGCTTTATTTTATTTCTTTTTTAATTTTTACTAATGTCAATTCTCTTGGCAGTTAGAGACTCTATTTGTATTTTAACTCTTTAAATTAATATAATCTGCTGGACTCCAAGTCAGATCTGGATCCATTTATTCAAAAAAAAAAAAAACATATAGAAGGGGATGTATTAGTCTATTCAGATTCATAAATTACCGAAATAATAGCTTTCAAATTTGGAAAATTTTTTATAGCTCAATGATATGTTAAGGTTACTAATGAAGATGGCCTACTTTTAGAGTTTTTTATATTATTAAAAAGACCTCTGAAATAATACATATCATGCATCTCTTTATGAAACCGATGCATCCCATGCACCGTTTTGAATCGTACCCTTTCGTTAAGAATATTCAACACTTTGAAAAATAACGCCTTAACATCAAATCGAAATTGGATTTAACATCTTAACTTAATCGTAAATCACTTGGCTCTGATACCACTGTTTGGATTTCTTGAGCTTTCTAGACGCAACGAAAGTGGATTCAAGAGTCAAGACATTCAAGAATTCAAGAAATTCAAGAAAACCAAATGAAATACGATTAAGTCAAAAAAAAAATAAAAACTTAAAATTCATACCTATCGGATCGAAAATTGATCCGATCTCGAACTTGAAGTGGTAGAGCCTTTCTTCTTCTTTTGCACAAATCGGTAACGATTATCGATTTCCACCACACACACCCGTTCGTTTAAAATCGCCTCCAATCGCTTCTCCAACCGAAATGACTCACAACCCATTCGATTCTCAATCAAATCGATTCTCCAAAATGACTTTCACAAATTCAACCGAATCAATAAGACGCCACGAATTATTTTGTCAGCTATTGGTATCCACACGGAACAACCCCTTTAAACGGATGAAGAAAGGATATGCTAGTCTCCGTTCTTTACGTTTTGAATAACAGAAAATTCAAAGAGAAATTCGGAATTTTCTCTCTTTTCTCTTTCTCTCTCTTTTGTCTAACAAAACGGAATGAGAATTATGAATGGTATAGACTGAAATCTGATAGCCTTTTGGGTATATATAGTCCACCTTTTCAAAGAGGAGCCATTGTTCATTTAATCCTATGTACTTAGTTATTATGTAACCATATGTGTGACACGTCTTATCATATAAGATGTAGGATTATATGTGGCAATAACTATATAACCTTTTATATAACTAATCACATAAATTATGATTTTCTGTGTACATTTCAACGGTTGTTCTTTGTGTGTGACCCTATAGGTATACTTAATGTTGGCAATAATCAACACTGATTATAAATCATGAGCAGACTCTAGCAAGCCATCATGACTACCCAATTTAAGTAAATATCGATGATTCGATCCAAACCTATGTGTTGTCCTTGTATTGTATCCCTTTGTTACACGATATCTATATCGACCATAAGGCATGGATTGTGTCAACCTTATATAGTACGATAACGTTTCTTGATCCCGAATTTGATCGAACCATGAATGACATTAATAACTCTTTATTAATTCATTCGAGCACGGCCGTGCATTTTCTTCAATCAAACTCATCAAGAGGCCTTAAGATATCTCTCTCATTTACGAGAGGAATAAATCCTATCTTGATCTATCTCATTCCTCCGCATGTTTCATTATGTACCTAATCATAACCCTTATGGTTACCCGGTTAAAGGTAACGTTAGATTATGTTAAAGTACAAACTTTCATATGTAGGAAACTGAGATAATCTCAAGTCTAAGGATAACAATACTATTGATGAGACATACCAATGACAGAACCATGTGGTATTCACCCGGTGGGTCAATCGAATATATGTTCTCCAACATATATCCATGTTAAGGATTTAGTAACACTTACTTATGATCAGTAAAACATAACCATCAATCAACTAACATACTGATGTATATTTATAGCTTGCATACTTAAATAAGTATATTGTATATGATTCCGCAAATATATTTGTCTCCACAAATATCCTATAAATGATCAGGGATATTTTAGAATACGTTTTTCATAATACTATGTAGTTTTACTATCAGAATCACATATTCTGATGATACAAAGCTGAATAACATATTCAAAATTTATTTTAAATCATAAGAATAAAATCACCAATACATACTTTATTAAATATCTCTAAACAAATACAAAGTTTGATTCACACAACAGATACAACTAGGTCACATATACAAAGGCCTAGGACATAAAACCAACACCAAGCATACCTATTGTCCACTTCTAAAGCGACAATATGGTATTGTTTCAGTTACAATGCCTTATTTGGAACTCTTTCCAAATTACTATATTCAAAATAAATGAATTGCGATAATGATCCACGTTAGAAAAGTGTAATCTCTTACCACTACCTAGCTTCTCATAGATCGGGATATCTTAGTTCTTCATAAGAACTTAGATATTTATTCTAGTCATCAAATGACTATCATTTGCTCTCTGATGATCCAAGCATATTGCACAGTATATTGTATGGCTTGAAGAATCTTATTCATCCCGTTACCAAGAACTGTTTCTTGTACATTGAACCTTTCAATAAACGAATGATAAGCATATGTTTTCATTATATGAACGTCATAGGCAAGAATTCTTTCTTGCATATTGAACTCCTTCATAGAATCCAATTCATGTGCCTTTCATTGTTCATATTAATGCCATATGCAAGAACCCTTTCTTTCATGTTGAATATTCAATATATGGTTGAAGGTATAGAATCTAATTCTTATATCCTTGTATTTGTTCAAGTGAATGCCATAATCAAAAACTCTTTCTTGCATATTGAATACTTCAATATATGACTGAAAGTATAGAATCTCATTCATATGTCTTTCATCATTCATGTGAACACCATAAGCAAGAACATTTCTTCCGTACTGAATTCTTTCAATATTTTACCAATTTACTTTATCTTACAACCATAAGTCTACATAGACTTCAACTCCCAATTATTAGGATGGTGTAAGTCCGTTGTTGCAACACAGGAGACTGTTATACTCCCAACAAATTTCTTGAAACCGAGATGGTCTTATCTATTTATAAAGTAGATTCATCTTGAGATGTCTGCTTTTAATCCATTAATGAATTTTGAAGCATAACCACTTTTCAGAATTCTTGGGATCATATAAACTCTTGCCATATATCAAAGATACATCCACAATAAGGTTCCTTTAAAGGAATGTCAGTTTTTTTATCCTTGTTCCATTATTCACAATCGCATTGTGGAATTCTTAATAGCGTCAAGTGAGAAAGTCTTTTACTATAGCCCATACTATAGCTACTTTCCTTGCTATTTATAGGTTATCCATGTAGTTTACGCAATGGTCATCAAGCCATTGGATACTCCGATCAAGTTCCAAACTTGACTGCTTGTACATGGGTTGCATCTCAGTTCTCATGATTCTACCATTTTGAGAATATTGACTCCCCACAGTCTCCTCGGTAGAAAGTCGACTCATCCTCTATGAGCACCTTTTATGAGATATCATGTCTCTCGGGCTAATGTCTACCAGGTCTATGAGGAGGACCTTATGTTTCAAGTATAGCCTTATCAATTACTTGATAGTATCATTAATGGTTCATCGCTAGTATGTGGATCTTGAACCTTTCGAGATGTATTACACTCCCACTGCTTCTTTAGGAGATGAGATCTCTTTTTAAAGAAGTATGAATTATGAGTAGGAAACAATTTGAACTCGTAACGGATGTAAAATAATATTAAATTGATATTCCACAAATATTTATAAGATTCTTGTGTTGATATCGTCAAACTTTTTGACATGAGTCGTACTTCAACCTTTAAAGACAACTTGAAATCATCCCAATCCATATCACATATGGTGTTCTTTTGAACCTTTGATATTCAGTGTTCAAGATTATAAACCTATAAAGATTTTGGAGCATCTGTTTGACTTATCATAGATTGAATCTTATCCAATAAGGTTCATCATCTTCTTTATGAACATATCGTGAGATGTTCCATATAGAGTTAATTGTGAAATCCTTTGCACAATCTCTATGATGATCGTCAAGCTATTGACTCCAATATTTGTCACCTCGATCCAATCAAAGTGCTTTTATTGTCAAGTCGATATCGAATTTCATTATTAAATATTTTGAACATTTCAAACATTTTGTGTTTAATTAAGTAAATATTTTACTTAAAATACTTTAAGATGAAATACTGATATTACTATTTCTAGCTGTTTTGCTTGTTGTCTCTCGTGCATTATATTCGAAGTTTAATTGTCATTTTGTTCCACTAATATTTATCTTGCACACATATACAGTAAAGATATTTTTACGGTCCTATGACTCTATCAAAGAGATGAAGCTTAATAGAGACCGAGAAGGAGGAGCCGTGCTCTCCTTCACAAGATTTTTCAGCATTTACTATATATCAATTGAACTTTAGTGTATTATATTATCGAGAGGAAATAAAACTAAGTGTATTGACACCCCAAATATATTTACAAATATTAGAAGGCATAAAAAAAAAATTTTGGCCTTCATTATTCCGAATTTAGCTCCGTCCCTGCTCTATCAGATATTATTTAGAGCGCAAAATATTTTTAGAAAATATTTGTTTATCTATTTGGATCTTCTATATGAGCATACCTGTCGCAATTTTCATTTGAATTGCATATATTTGCAATTATACAAAGTTGTATGTAATCGTTGTTGCTTCAAAAGTTTCATCCAACTCTTCACATATCATGTGTTCTTATAAAAACTTTTGTTTTGTGTAGTTTTTTTTATTACATGGGGTAGCCTCTTTCATCCTATTTCCAATTTTCATTAAAAATAAAATAATTACAAATAGTTATATACAAATAAAAAAAAAGAGAAAAAAAAGAAAAATTGTAAAAACAATTACTACTAAGAACAAATGAACTATATTTCAGTATTCTTCACTGAGTATTCAATAAACAATGCATCCCGGATGTTGAATTCCAGTCTGTCTTTTCCTCTGATCAAACTCGTGAGAAGAAGAAAAAACATCTTTTACACCTCTCCCTTATTATCGAGAAGAAGAAAAAGATCTGCATTTGGTTAAGCTTCTGCAATCCAGGTGGAAGGAACTTCATATCAAAAGCAACCAAGCAATTTCCCGGTATCCCTTTTGTCCATCGATTGGAAACTGTGTGATAACTGATAACTTTTACATGAATTGTAAAAGTTCAACTTCTAAAGAGATGATCAACAAAGTTCAACTACCATTCAATAAAAAAAATTCCAACTCATTTTACATAGAGTACATCTATTTAACAAATTCCATCTCCTTTCTGAAGATTGTCTAAAGTTAAAATTCTGTTTTGTGTATCTTCTTATAGATTCATGCGCTCATAATGTACCTACTGAACTTCTACTCATAATTTCGTATTTCTTATTGGCTTTTTATGACTATAGCTTTACGCAGCTTTACCAAACTATGCTAGCAAAAACGCCCTAAATATAAACTACGGTTCAATCCAAACCCCCAACAATTTTTATGCATTATTACTTGTCTAACTAAAAGAAACATAAATTACATGTTACACAGGTACATGCGCAGTGCTGTAACATACGGCCTCGCTTCACATCATAATTAAATGAAGAATTACTCCTGCACCTCATCAGAACCCCAAAAATTTCCGGCTTATGAGGTTCCCTTCTCATAATAAATGGCAAACATATTATCTTTTTTTTTTGAAACATAAACGTTTACTTATTTTGTATTAATACGATTAAATAAAACGTTACATGAATTACTTACAATGAATTTTCTTAAACAAAAACGAAATAAAAATCCTAGAACAATCTGCTATTTTCTTAGAGAAGAAACACTAAAATCGGGAGCGTAATCTGTCTAGTTCCCCGACTTGCCGAATCAAGTCCGTGCGTCCAGCGCCAGTCGCCATTCCTTGGTTGTTTCGACTACCTTCTCGAGAATCATGACAGTCGTTTGTACGTTTTTGCGGAAGTTGCGTCCAATTCTTACCTTTCAGATTTTTCAACAAGTGGCGGCTCATATTGTGCCCCAATTTCGTTGGCTAAACTTGGTTAGCTTTTGATGGGTTGAGTTTAGGATTTGCATAGGGTCTTCTAACTGCTACTTGCGAAATTACTATAGTGCTGCCTTACAATGTGTCCAGACCTCTTTTGCGAAGGGACATTGCGCGAAGAGGTGTGCGTGATTGAAGGCCATGGACTGTACTTGATTAGTAAAATTGAATATTAGTGGTTTCTTCATAAAATTGCTTTGAATATTTGAAGGCGAAGTTTCAAATACCCTTTAACTTTTCTGAATATTACAAAACAAAACCCTCACTTTTAAGATTTCGACTCTTTTTTTCAACTTGCACTATTTTGAAAAATAATTAAGAAAATAGCCTTGGTTTTAAAATAAATGAAGAATTACTCCTGCCTCTATTGCACTTGCACTTCCGTCAAGCTTTCTGGCGGAACAGTGGTTGTTCCACCAAGAAGTTTGGCGAAACATAAGCTTTTTTATTTTCCACCATTAACAGCCTAAAAATTATCTTAATTAGGTTAAAAAAATATTGTTCCACCAAGCTATTTAGCAGAACAGGTTAAAATTTTAATTTTCAGCGTTAACGGCAAATTAGTAAGGAAAATTAGAAAGAAAAAAAATATTGTTTCGCCCATCAGTGTGGTTGAACAATGATTTTTTTCCGGAGGTTTTAGTGGCCGTTCAGGGGTAAAAAAAATGTAAAATAGGTTGTTCGACCAATAAACTTGGCGGACATATAATTTTTTTATTTTTTGGTTAATTTTCTTGATAAATTTGCAGTTAACGCTGAAAATTAAAATTTTAACCTGCTCGGCCAAATAACTTGGCGGAACAATATTTTTAACTTATCTAAGATATTTTTAAGACTGCTAATAGTTTAAATCACAAAAGCTTATGTTCCTCAATTATACTCAAGTAAGTGCTATTTTCTTAATTATTTTTCAAAATAGTGCTTGTTTAAAAAAAGTCTCAGATTACTCAAAAAACCCCTAAAAGTTAATTTTATTTTCAAATACCCCTATGATGCTAAATTTAACCATTTATGGTGTTAAATATTTTTTTTATTAATGAAATTACCCTTCTTCCTTCTATATATATATATAATTTTAATAAATCTCTTATATTTTTTAATATTTGAAAAATAATATTTAACACAATACAAATAACAATAAAGTTTATTAATCCCCTAATATTTTTGTTTATTAAAATGTAAATATGTAAAGTAATAACTAACATATAATTAACATAATAGGCAATATATAATTAAAATAATAAATCATATATAATATATATTTAATATAAAATATACCATATAATTAATACAACAAAATTTATATAATTAATAAAAGAGATGAAGCTTAATAAAGACCGAGAAGGAGGGCCGTGCTCTCCTCCACAAGATTTTTCGGCATTTACTATATATCAATTGAATTTTAGTGTATAATATTATCGAGAGAAAATAAAACTAAGTGTATTGACCCCCCAAATATATTTACAAATATTAGAAGGCATATAGAAATTTTTTCCAAAGAAACTGTTTCCAATCACAAACTTACCAGACAATGATTTGAAATCGCGTGTTAAAAGGTCGGAAGCTGTCGAGTTTGATACTGATGAAGTCGCCGTCGACTTTATTACTGCCTCGTGGTTAATAAGCAGATGCGTGGCGCCAGATTCGCCTTCTGGATCGAGAGATGCGCTGCGGGTTGTAAACGGACAGACGCGTCGGATGGGGGCGGGGGGATGGAGTCGCCGTCGCCATCGGTTTCACGGTGATAGAGCGGTTGCGAGAGGAGAGGCGAATGGAAATCAGGGGAAGAGGAAATGGAATGGCTCGTCGTCGCTTATCCGACCATTTTTTGAAAAAATTTGAAATTTTATGGGCGGGATTTTGGGCTGTTAAACAAGGCATTAAATTTGGTAAACGGAGATCCAGTATGGTAAACCTGACATGCATCTGGTAAACTAGGGCCAGGGTGATAAATAAGCTCGCGTGCGTCCTATAAGGTTTCGGGCCGGTAAACAAGCCCATCCAATTTGTACAGAATATTCCCTGCCAGCGCATCATTTCTTCAGGGGAACATTTATAAGGGGATGCATGTGTATATAAACCCTTTAAATAATTCTGACCCTTCTTCAACGTAGTACGTCTGAATCATCATTATCTTCTTAAACTTCAACAGTGCGAATATATACATACAACACAATTTATATATATATAAATGTAAAATTTTATTTATCATCCACTATCTAAATGCATAAAAAGTATGAAAAAGTTATAGCAAAAGACGTCCTAGTTAGGTTTTTGGGGCTCACATGATTAATATGATCATAATGCATCGGTGGCCTTAAATACATCCTGGTCTACTTAATTTAATCTTCCCCCATCGTCCGTCCTTAAATGTATATAATGTTGTTAAATGTTATATCATAATTCAATGATATTATGATCAATTCATGTACTAAAGTAGAAAATTGTTATCACTTTTTTTTCTTGATTCATGTGTACTACAATCGTCAAATCTATATCTATTGTAATGTTTTTTCCGGTTTACCGTTTATTTATTATCAATATCGCCTGGATTCAGAAAAGTATAACAGAATTATACAAAAATATATTGGATAATTGAAAGAATATGGATCTAGAGTGAAGAATTGTGTGAGAAAGAAAGAGAGAATTAATGAAGAATTTTATTCATTGATTTGAATGATTATTACAATAGCTAGATGCTTTTTTATATAGGAGAGAGTCATACTAATTATTAAAATAAATTGTCTAAATTAAAAATACAATTACCTAAAATACAATGCAAGGATGAAAACAATCCACCTCCTTCCATTGTCTAAATATTCTCCAAATATTTATTTCCATAGCCTAAGCAATACCAAATAGAAAATAGATTATTGAGAGATTTAGAGTCATACATAACAATCTCCACCATGACTCAAAATCTCACTCATGACTCAAAGTCGTACTAGCGACATACTGAAATGAGCTCCGCACAATAACTGAACTTTGCGGACGGCAAAGGCTTTGAGAGCATATCCTCTGGATTATCGGCAGTAGCAATCTTCTCGATCTTCACTATCTTCTTCTTGGTGACTTGTCGAGCAAAATTAAATCTGACATCAATGTGCTTACTTCTCTCATGATACGTCTGATCCTTCGTCAAGTGAATTGCACTCTGATTATCACAATAGATAATAGTAGGACCACCAAAAGTCGAGATTTCTCCAAGCAATTCTTTAAGCAAAATTGCCTCCTTAGCGCCTTCAGTGAACGCCATGTATCTAGCTTCCGTGCTAGATAGAGCAATGGTGGATTGCATAGTAGCCTTCCGACTAATAGCAAATCCGCCTAAGGTGAATACATAACTAGTCAAAGATTGTCTCTTATCAAGATCATTTATAAAGTCCGAGTCAACATAACCCGTCAGCTCCTTGTTGCTCCTCCCGAACTCTAAACGAGCATTTACGGTTCCCTTTAAATAACGAAGAATCCACTTAACCGCCTCCCAATGTTCTCTTCCTGGACATGACAAATAGCGTCTCACCACACTAACGGCATAAGCAATGCCAGGTCTAGTACAAACCATCAAATAGATCATGCTACCAACCACACTAGAATATGGAAGTCATGACATGTAGCTCTTCTCCTTCTTGGTTTTCGGACTCAATTGTTTTGACAATCTGAATTTGGTTGCAAGAGGGGTAGAAACCAGTTTTACATCATTCATGTTAAACCGATTCAACACTTTCTCAACAAAACCCCTTTGTGAAAGATACAGTTTTTCGTTCGGCCTATCTCTAGTGATCTCCACTCCGAGAATCCTCTTGGCAGCCCCTAAATCTTTCATCTTAAATTCAGAACTTAACTGACTCTTCACCCTTCTTATTTCCTCCTTATTCGAAGCCGCGATTAGCATGCCATCCACATAAAGAAGTAGATACATAAATGTCTCATCCAGTAACTTCTTGAAGTACACACAACTATCATAATTGGAACCACAGAACCCAATACTCTCCATACAGGAATCAAACCTCTTATACCACTGTCTTGGAGACTGCTTTAAGCATTTAGTGACTTCTTTAACAAACACACATGGTTCTCCTGACCCGCAACTTCATATCTTTTAGGTTGTTGCAGTCGTCTCCTCCAGGTCACCATGCAAAAATACAATCTTCACATCTAACTGCTCCAGTCCCGCAGCAATCAACGAAAGTAAAACTCGAATAGAAGTATGCTTAACCACCGGTGAGAATAACTCATTAAAATCCACACCTTCAATCTGACTATAGCCCTTAGTCACCAGTCTCGCCTTGTACCGAATGCCAGTTGTGTCGTTCTTCTTCTTGAACACCCACTTGCAACCCACAACTTTCTGCCCTTTAGGCAGTTCAACAAGCGTCCAAGTCCCGTTCTTTTGAAGAGATTCTATCTCCTCCTCCATAGAGGCAGTCCACTTTACCGCTTCACATGAGGCTATTGTCTCCTTAAAGGTCGAGGGTTCACCAAACTCCACTTCTTCGGCAATTGCTAAACAATACGCAAAATCAGAGTGTCCATAACTCGTAGGTGGTCTAATGGTACTTCTAACCCGATCCCTTGCTAAAGCATAAGATCGTTGCGTCTGCTGACTCTCCTCGTCAGACACATCATCACTGTGAAAATCTTCATCATACTCCAAGTTAGGCCTAGTTACTTGGCCTTGTTGATCCGAAATTTCAAGCTCCGCCTTCTTCACAACCGTCTCAGCCTCCTTAATAGCCGATTCAGATGCCTTCGCCCGCAACAATATCCGACTCATCGAAAGTCACATCTTTCGAAATGATGATCTTAGGAGCCTTTGGATCCAGACACCACAAACGATACCCCTTCAAACCTGAAGCGTACCCAAGAAAAATGCACTTCTTCGCCCTAGGCTCCAACTTCCCTTCATTTGCATGCACATAAGCCGGACAACAAAACACCCGCAACGTCTTCTAGTGTCTTGCACTCAATGGACGTGTTCAGAGAGTGGTTGACCAAACAACAAGTAGTATTAATGGCTTCTGTCCATAACTCCTTGCATAAAATCATGTTAGAAAGCATGCACCGAGCGTTCTCAAGAAACGTCTGATTCATCCGTTCGGCATCGCCATTCTGCTATGGAGTACCAACAACTGTTCGATGTCAAACAATTTCTTTCGAAGGATCACGAGATGGTCCCACAAATCCGACTAGATGTAATCCAAAGTTCCCTTCGTGCGATGAACGACTGTACTGAAGTTGAGTATCTTCTGCTCGCCAAAAATGCAATCTACACAAAACTCCAACTTGTCGGTACTCTGACCGCACATTAGACCTCTTTAGCTCAAGATTGTCATTCCGCGTTCATTCATATGCCCCAATTTCATATGCCACAACTTGGTATTTTCCGAACGTGAAGTAGAGTTGACGACAGCGACTGAGCCCGAAACTGTGCTACCTTCTAGAAAATATAGCGTACCGATTCTTCTCGCCTTCATCACCGTAAGAGCCCCTCTAGAACTCCACCTTCACCGAGATCTTCAAGAGAGCCTAACGAGATCAAGTTTTTCTTTAAGTCGGGTATGTGTTTAACGTCCGTCATTGTACGGACAACTCCGTCATGCATCTTGATCCTCACTGTTCAAATACCCGTAACACTACAGAGATGATCATCTCCCAAAAGAACACCTCCACTAGACGCCTCATATGTGTTAAACCACTCTCGATTTGGGGTCATGTGTTGTGAAGCCCACGTATCCATGTCCCAATTCTTCTCAAAATTCTCCTATCCATTCGCCACAAAAAGCACCTCATCATCACCGAATTCATCCATATTAGCTTTGTCCGATGGAATACCTTTCCAATTCGCTTTCTGTTCGTTTTGGTACTTATAGCAGCTAGCCTAAAAGTGTCCCTCTTCCCGTAAAAGTAGCAAGTAATGTCCTTGTGCTTGAATCTCGAACGGGTCTTCTCCGAATTCGGGTTTCTCTCCTTTTGTCTTTCTCTCTCCACAAACAACCCAAGATCTTGATGATTGCTCTCGGCTATAGACAAGTCATTGTCGATGTCGGACTTGACCAGCAAATTACTCTTCACATCCTCAAGCGTAAGCGCCTCTCTACTATGAAGCATGATCTCCATAAACTCTTTATATGACGTCGGTAACGAGCACAACAATACCATGGCTTTATCCTCATATTTTTCATCTTAATACCGATATTCTCCATGTCATTAAGAAGAGCGGTATATTCAGAAATATGGACCATAGTGGGTGTACCTTCTGCCATCATCAAGAAGTGGAAGCGCTGCTTCAAACGTAATCAGTTAGCAACCGATTTCTGCATGTAGATGTCTTCGAGGTTCTTCCACGCGAAGGCTGTTGTAGTCTCCGTGAGGATTTCTTGAAGAGTCGAGTTGCTCAAACACAATTGTATCGTGGAGAGAGCTCTATCATCCATCATCTCCCACTCAGTCATTTTAGTTTCGTCCTTCATATCCGCCGGTTTCCCAAAGATGGCGGCCTTCACAACCTGATTCGATAATATAGCCTTCATCCGCACTTGCCAAAGTGCGAAACTCGTCGTGCCATCATATTTCTCGATATCGAATTTGTTTGACATAACCGCACTTGAATTCATGACGATACAAGTCGGTTGGTGATTGTCTTGCGGAAGCAAAGAGATGATAGTAACTTGGCTCTGGTACCAATTTGTTAGAATAATTGGAAGAATATGGATATAGAGAGAAGAATTGTGTGAGAAAGAAAGAGAGAATTAATAGAGAATTTTATTTATTGAATTGGATGATTATTACAATAGCTAGAGGCTTTTTTATATAGGAGAGAGTAGTACTAATTATCAAAATATATTGCCTAAATTTAAGATACAATTACCTAAAATATAATGCAAGGATGGAAACAATCCACCTCCTTCCATTGTCTAAATATTCTCCAAATATTTATTTCCATAGCCTAAACAATACCGAATAAGAAATAAATTATTGAGAGATTTAGAGTCATACATAACAGTTTCCAAAATTCCAAGTATAGAAAATCATCGGTTGTGCGAGTTATTTCCTTAAATGAGGATTTTGAAGCATACTTCAGAAAAAAAGGATGGTACCTCTACTATTTCTGAGATTAATACTTCTCATAAATGAAGGATGTATTTTACTACTTGTCATATACAGATTTGCCGAAAATTCTCTCACTCCGACCCACAACTGAAACGGCAAAATATTGCATAGATACTTTGGATAAGGTGGAAGAGGTTAAAGTCTTAAACGAAGATGAATTCAAATTACGCATTGATCCAAGGACTAAAGCTTTTAACTTAATCTCATTAAAGAAAGTGAATGACAACAATGATCATTTTGTACTTGACTTAAACTTGGTGATCAAAACACAAAATATTTTCATACGATCGCGTTTTCAAAAAGGCAACAAAACTTCATTTCCTCTCTATCACAAGGATCTACCTCCATCTCCGATCCGAAGGAAATATCAACTCGCCTTCATCTCCCATTTTGCCAATACGCTTCGCGCAGGGCCGGCTCAACATTTTTCGAGGCTCTCGGCGAAAAATCTGATTGTTTAAGTGTATTAGTATTTTGAATGAAGTTCAATTTTAAGACACAAAATTTAACACAATTTTTTTAAACACTCAAAATTTTAAGATCTTACAAAAGAAAAGAAAACTAGCAAGTCAAAGTAAAAACATGACAATTATTTTGATTGACTACACAAATTGAAAAAATGAGTTGTGTACATGTCCAATATTAAAATATGTGTTTGTGTAAATCTAGATTCAAGAAATAATATATTTAATTTATATTATATGAATTATATGAATATGTCTATAAAATGTGTTGATGGGATACCAATATAGTGAAATGACAATTTCCAAAAAAAACAGATTTTACGAAACATATAAATTTGAACCATATTAAAAAATTGTATTATCTAATTTTTAGTAAAATATTTTGTTCAGACATGCTTAACCATATCGTAACTATCTTGTCAAGTTTAAAAATTATTCGGTTTAGCTGCTGGAAGTAGTAACAATAACGTATAAAATAAATTAAAAAATAAATGCAGAAAGAAACTACTTGACTATACTAACAAGTAACACCATATAAATTATCTTATTTATTATTATTGGTATACTGAGTCTAATAAATGTACTATATTATAGTCTGAAACTCCAAAAATTTAATCCAGCGCAATCTTCAAAAAATGATTGTTTCTAAATTATTTTACTGAGTGGGCCCCAAAGTCCCATCTAACCTACTTCTTGTTTCTCCTCAGTTAAACTTATTAATGGCTACAATAAATACAGATTAATTCTCATTTTTCTCTGTATAGCATAATTAGTGAAAAATATAGGGGGCCCTTTTCAATTTTGGGGGTTCTCGGCTGCCACCTAGATTGTCTAGGTGGTTGAGCCGACCCTGGCTTGGCACTCCCTCTCTTCCTCATGAGGCCCAACTCTCCTCTCTCTTCCCATCTCAAACAATAGAACCAGGTCTAACAACCCTAACCGAACCATTCTCCGAATCGGAAATTACAAAAGCCGTCCTTGACATTTCCAAAGAAAAATCAAGCGGACTGGATGGCCTTCAGGCCAAGTTCTTCTGAAGCTATTGAAAAATTGTGAAAGGAGATATAAATATAACAATCATTACTCTAATTCCTAAAAAGAAGGAGCGTCTCTTCTAAATGACTTTCGCCCAATTAGTGTTATATCCGGTATCCCTAAAATATTATTGAAGGCTCTAGCCCAAAGATTACAACGCCTTCTTTCAAGATTCATAAATAAAAACCGAACGGCCTTCATAAAAAAGAGATCTATTATCGAGTCATTTCTAGCTTCAAGGCAAATTCTACATTTCTTCCATCGATCAAGGATCACAACGGTGATACTAAAGGTTGACTTCACTCGGGCATTTGACAATCTATCATAGGATTTTATTCTTGACATCCTTAATGAAAGAGACTTTTCGAGACTTTGGATCTCATGGATACATATACTCCTCTCAATCTCTAACTCGGCAATATGTGTAAATAGAACAACCAGGGATTTCTTTCAACATAAGCAGGGTTTGCGACAAGGAGATCCCCTATCTTCTATGCTTTTTAATATTGCGGTTGATTCGCTCCAATCGATTCTTCTAAATCTAAATTCTCTCTTATCTTCACCCATAGCCATGCCACCAAGGGCAATTTAATTCGCGGATGACGCCATCCTTTTCGTTGAAGTACACTCAAGAAACCTTCGAATCATTTCTTTAGCAGGTTTAAAAATAAACAAAGCAAAGAGCTCCTTCACGGCAATTGCCGTGCCTTCTCATCTTCATATAACCAAATAGCTCCTTAGGTTGTGAGCATGAATCTGTCCCGATCAAATATCTAGATTTTCCACTTTCGCTGGCAAGACCAAAAATGGCTTTATTCCTTCTTTTGATAAAAAAATTCAAATCGAAACTAGCAGCTTGGAAATGAAAATTACTCTCAATAAGGGAAGGCTTACACTAGCCAAATCCGTCCTTAACTCTCCACCGATTTATTTCATGTAAGCATTCAAATTGCCAAAATGGGTTATAGAGGACATGAACCGGATCACACGTAGCTTCCTTTGAAAAGAAGAAGATCAATGCACGGGAGGGCATTGTCTAGTAAATTCAGAGTGTGTTTGTCTACCAAAGGCAAATGGAGGATTGGGACTAACTCATTTAGAGTCCCAAAATGATGCCCTTCTAATCAAATGGTTATGAAAACTTAGGATTGAGCATAACTCCCTATGGCCAACGACTTTACAAGAGCTCTATGGCTCTACAGATATAACTATCTTGGAACAAATTCTAACGGCAAGAAAAACTTTCTTCCTAAAGGACGTCTTGGAGCTCACGGAATTCTTCAAAGCCTCTTCATTACTCGCATCTGATCTACCAATCAAATGGCATTGGAATAATGAAGGCTTCTATTCATCTTCCTCGGCATACCGGATGATCCGCAATCCGGGTCTTTGCTCCCCATGGAATGAAAAGGTCAATGATCAAATTTTCCGCATGGCTTTGCTTACAAAACCGACTCCTAACGGCCGAGAACTTGACAAAAAGAAGTTGGCCTCATCCAATTGTATGTCCCAATTTCCGGAGAGGTAACGAAACGGCCGGCCATCTACTAGGCACTTGTGCCTTCGCAAGGGCGGTTTGGCAATTGGCATAAAAAGACCCACAAGGTTAATGCGTGATTTTGACCGAGGATAACCTAAACAATTGGCTACTAAATCAGACCTCAAGGAAAAACGAAGATAGAAAATAGTGGGATCGTTTATGGTTATCATGTTCTTGTGAAATTTGGAAAGAAAGAAACTGGCGAAACTTCAACTCCATGACGGCCATGCCGAAGATCATCTACGAAAGGGGAAGGAGCAACGCACTAGCTTGGAGAGATACACTGGCAGGAAATCAAAAGGTAGAGGTAGCTCAATTGCCACTGGGAAACAAGACAACAGAGACTAGAACCTAATTATCTTCATCTTTCTTATTATTCTACGAAAAAGCTATGTAATTAAATTCTGTGACTTGTGAATTGGAAACTTATTTCATTAAATGAAATTTATCGAGAATATACTATCGCATATCTCCTTCAAAAGGAAAAAAAAAAAAAAAAAAAAAAAAACAGGTTTGCAAAATCCTGTATTGATCCTCAAATTTTGACTACCTGTTTTTGGAACAAATTCCTCTATCAATTTTTTCTGAAACAATCCCGTAGGCGTTCCTCTAGGAAATTTGATGTTTGCAATATTGTATGGTTAAAAATCCTGTAATATTGCTTGCTTGAAAAAAAAAATATCAATTATATGGCTAATTAATGGTTCTGTAATATTCAAGGGATGCGACTTAATAATTCTATGGGTTGGCTCATTTATAACACTGGTATATGATGGATTTATTATAGCTTTAAGTCTTGTAGACCATGAATATAATGGACTCGATTTAGCTGACCATTTTAATTTAATTTTTTTTAGCTCTCATTTTCAACAATAAGTTTTTATATATGGCCAATTTTGTATTGGTGGAATGATTCATTTTAGCCTATAGGCATTAACAGCGTGGAACTTTCATCACCCGAGGGTATATCTCATATTTAATATTTCGCAGGGGTATCTATAATATTTTCCATTTTGGAGAGGCATATTTAATATATGCCGCATATATGATATTTTGGGATACTTCCCATTTTCCTTTTGTGAGGCAAATGTGAATTGAGGTTGAATTTTTAAACAATAGATTATGCATTATGGATAATTAAGAATTTGACTATTAGGAGGGATCGATATATTAGGAAGAAAAAGGAATGAATGTTGTTTACAATTAGATGATATGAGTGTAGAGCTCATTATATTTTTATTAATTAAGGTACGCTCAAAGGCCTACACCCAAGCCAAGCTATTGAGATGAAAAGATGTTATAAAGGTTTGCCGAAATGGCCAGAAAAAACATAAGAAAAGAAAGAGAAAATACGATAAAAAGATTAGTTCGAATTCATGAAATGGTGCGACTTGATGAAAGGGTGCATGTGATGCATCATATTCATGGAAAGTTGCAATTTCATGAAAGAGTGCAATTTAATGAAATGATGCATATGATGTATTCATGAAAAGGTGGGTAAGGTTTTTCATAAATAGATGCATATGATGTGTCAGATCCTTCAAAAGGAGCGAAATGATGTATATAAATTTCAAAAGGATGTATTCCACATATCAAAATTTTAATAAAATTTAATGTTTCGGCACCACAGAGAGTAAAAAATTTCTAGGGGCTCTTCCCCCGACCCCACAAGGGCGGCTCCCCTTGACCCCGCCCCCCGAACTCTAATCTATATGGATAGATAATTTAAATTAATTCCAAATTTAGAATGAGTAACGCCTTATATATAATTCGTAAATTGGTTAAAAGTTTATATTTTGCATATAGCATGGCCAATTAGATATGTGATGAATGAATGTGTTTGTGATGATGTGTGTGATGTATGTATGTATGTAATGACGGACATGGTTCCGTTCGCTTATATAATTATTTGTATGTAACCACGACCTCACAATCCTCATGAAGATGAAGGAGTCAACCATAGTTTCCTCTTGGAGATGAAGGACGGGCACCATCCACCATACATTCCTCATGGAGATGAAGGAGTCCACCATCCACTTCACATTCATCATGGAGATGAAGGAGTTCATCATCATTGACTTGTGTGATTGTTTATATCTTAGGAAATGATCTTAATGTTTGGCTCATTTCGATCATTTAGGTCATGCTATATGATGTGATGTGATGCCATCGTCAAAATGCTTAATAAAATAATATAAAGTGAAAGCCAAGTTAAACATTATAATCCCTGAAGTTAATGTTAAGTCATAAAATATCCCCAAGTGTCTACACTTGCCATTCCTTCGATCATCCTAACTCGGGTTTGCCTAAGCAACGGAGTTTAGTTTAATCTTAGGAGGGTAAGAGGCGGAAAATGGTGATTCCCGATAGTGGACATGGTTGGACTTAAAAGAGCTTTCAAGTATGTGATGTTGATCCTATAAATTGTTCAAGAGTTGTATAAGATACAATTGGAAGGGTTCCTACCTAAATAATTAAGTTCTAGGCGATGAGCCCATGCTCACTTAGGACTTAATAAAATATGAATCTTGAGCCACTATGAAATTTTAAGTTTGAAATTTCCTAATTAATACTTTTATTGGGGAACCCGTAGCCATGTACGTTACATGGGAAGCGGAACCTACGGGTTCAACCCTTAATAGGATCATCATTAAGGGAATAAAGGTACGAGATTAACTATTAAAATTTATACTTCGGATCTTCCTGATCCATGGGACGGAGAACGAATGTAGGGCTGAACGATTCTGACTCGCAACCTTCTCCTTCCTGGCTTCTGAAGCTCGACTCTGCGAACCTTCTTACTCTTCCTAGGGATGAAGAACTTGATCGCTCGCTTATCTCCAAAGTAGGAGATCTCTACTCGTATCCATGCGAACTTCAAACATACGGAATTACTGAACTCAGCTATACGAGTCTGGAAATACTTTCCGAAATTACCTCTAAACTCTCTCTTTCTCTATTTCTATATTTGACGGCCTCTAAGGCTTGAGAATTGTCTGTCGAATAGAGAGGGACTGCCTCTCTATTTATACTAGAGAGGAAGGCGAACGATTGCTCAATTACCATAACTGAAGACCTAATTTTGTGCGCATATTTCGTTCAGAACGGAATATAGTTTCCAAAACTGCGAAAACCTAGTTGCCAAGAAACTGGCACCTTCCGTTCCGAACGGAAGCCTTCCGTTCCGAACGGAAGCCTTCCGTTTAGAATGGAAGTGTGTTGTTTTGCAGAATCAATCATTTAATGATTGATTATTTCGTTCACGAATTTATACATCTCATGTACAACTGTTTTAAGGTATTTTCATCCCGTATAAATGGAGTTCATTGTTTGATCTTGTAGGTTCCATTTGACGCTGGCAACGATCTTCTAAAGATTGTAAGTCATATGTAACCTCTAGACTGATGTCATGACTATCCATGTTAAATGAAATAATCAGCGATCATAAACCAATCTGAATAGACATTTGCTTATTCCTTTTTTTCTACGATATATGTCTTGATCACAAGGCATGGAAGTATGTCATCCTTGAGTTTGATCAAAGTCTCTTTCCTGATCGAGAATTAGACTGAACGAATACAAAATGATATTAACAACACATGTTAATCCATTTTGAGCATTGTCATGCATTTTCTTCAGTCCTAATTCATCAGGGGGCCCAGAGATATCTCCATCTTGACGAGAGGAACAAATCCCATCTTGGTCACTCACATTCCTCGTCATGATTCAGTGCATACCTAACGATGACCCTAATGATCATCCCATTATGCATGACGTAGAATCATATTAAAGTATGCAGTTCCATATACAGCAATCCATGGTGACCTCGGGTCGTAGGAACAAGCACACTATTCATATGAGAATCACTAATGACATATACCATGCATATTATCTATATTCCAGACATGACATCCCTATGTCCATGATCAGCAGAACATGATCATCTAGCCTGCGAATATACTAGTGTGGATATGTAGCTTCTTACCTGAAGTATGTTTAACTCTATAAACATCCCACATATCACTAGGGATGGTTTAGAATCTCATTCGTTGGTTCACAGTTCTACTATCAGAATCACGTATTCTGATGACGTGAACCCGAAGTGTCATTCATGGTCGATCTAATATATGTAAATATATTAGTCACCCATACACTCAATCATATATGAACTAAATAAACGTGTTTCTCATAATCTAATCTCTAATCCAACACTTTGGCCTAGGGCATAATTCCTTCAGTCTCCCACTTGCACTTGTCCAATGCTATTCAATGCTCATTAGGCAACTTGACCTCCATGTTCTACTAGCCGGAAATATATGCCTATTAGATTATAGAAATTTACATTGTAAACTTGTAATGTCTACTATTGATCTCTATCATTAGTCGAGAATCTTATGAAATAGGTACTTGAATCCTTGTAGCTTTAGTCTGAGTGATTCTTCGTTCACAACATAGATCATCAGGCTTTAAGAGCACTCGGGACTACTCCTAGTTCCAAGATCAAGTTTTGATCCAAGCATACCTATTGTCCGCTTCTAAAGCAACAATATGGTCTTGTTTCAGTTACAGTACCTTATTTGGAACTCTTTCCAAATTAATGTATTTGAAATAAACGAATTGCGATAATGATCCATGTTAGGAAAGTGTAATCCCTTACCACTACCTAGATCTTCATAGATCGGGAAATCTTAGTTCTTCATAAGGACTTAGATATTTATTCTAATCATCAAATGACTATTATTTGCTCTCTTATGCTCCAAGCATATTGCACAGCACATTGTATGGCTTGATGAATCTTATTCGTCCTGTTATCAAGAATTGTTTCTTGCATATTGAACCTTTCAGTAAGAGGATGATAAGCACATGTCTTCATTATATGAACGTCGTAGGCAATAATTCTTTCTTGCATATTGAACTCTTTCAATACATATATTGAAAGCATAGAATCCAATTCAAGGGTCTTTCATTCTTCATATTAGTGCCACAAACAAGAGCTCTTTCTTGCATACTGAATATTTAATATATGGTTGAAGGTATAAAATCTAATTCTTATATCCTTTTATTGTTCATGTGAATGTCATAAGCAAAAACACTTTCTTGCATGTTGAACATTTCAATGTATGGCTGAAAGTATAGAATCTCATTCGTATATCTCTTCATCATTCATATGAACACCAAGAGCAAGAACATTTCTTGCACATCGAATTCTTTTAATATTTTACCAATGTGTTTTATCTTACAACCAGGAGTCTGTATAGACTTCAACTCCTAACTATTAGGATGTGTAAATTGTAATGCAGGATGATTGTTATACTCCCACTGAATTTCTTTAAATCAAGGTGGTCGCATCTATTTTGATTAAGTCAAATTCTTCAATTTACTTTGTCAAATAGATTCATCCTAAGATGCTTGCTTTAATCCATTCATGAATTCGAAGCATGTAACCTTTCAGAATTCTTGCGATCATAAAACTCTTGCAATGTATCAAAGATACATCTATAGTAAAGTTCCAATAAAGGAATGTGAGTTTTATATCCTTGTTCTATCATTAACAATCGCATTGTGCTATAAAAGTTAGAATTCGTAATAGCAACAAGTGAGAAAGTATTTTTACTATAGCCCATACTATAGCTACTTTCTTTGTTATTCTTAGATTATCCATGTACTGTATGCAATGGTCATCAAGCCATTGGATACTCCAATCAAGTTCCAAATTTGACTGCTTGTATATGGGTTGCATCTCAGTTCTTATAGTCTAATCATTTTGAGAATATTGTCTCTTCACAGTCTCCTCGGTAGAAAGTCGACTCATCCTCTATGAGCACCTTTCATGAGAGATCATATCTCTCAGCCTAATGTCTACCAGGTCTGCGAGGAGGACCTTATGTTTCAAGTATAGCCTTATAGCCTCATTAATGATTCATCACTAGTATGTGGATCTCGAGCCTTTCGAGATGTATTACACTCCCACTGCTTCTTTAGGAGATGAGATCTCTTTTAAAGAAGTCTGAATTATGAGTAGCAAACAATTTAACTCATAGTGGATGTAAGACAATATCGAGTTGATATTCCAGAAAGATTGTTGTGTTGACACTGTCGAACATTTTGACACAAGTTATACTTTAACCTTTAAAGACAACTTGGGACTATCCCAAACCCATATCACATATGGTGTCCTTTTGAACCTTATGATATTCAGTGTTTAGTATATGCAAGAGTATAAACCTATAAGAATCTCGGAGGATCTACTTGACTTGTCATGGTTTGGATCTTATCCAATAAGTTTCATCACCTTCTTTATGAACACATCGTGAGATGTTCCATATAGAGTTAATTGTGAAACCCTTTTCACAATCTCTATGATGATCGTCAAGCTGTTGACTCAAATATTTGCCATCTCGATCCAATCGAAATGCTCTTATTATCTTGTCAAGTTGATATCAAATTTCATTCTTAAATGCTTTGAACATTTCAAACAATTTTGTGTTTCATTAAGTAAACCTTTTACTTAATACATTAATATAAAATATTGATATTCTTATTTCTAGCTGGCTCCTTTGTTGTCTCTCGTGCATCTATATGCATGAGTCTCAACAAACTAACCCATCAACATTGTGATGGTTTCCCATTCTTGTCATCTTGTTCGATAAAATTCGCACGTCTCAATTGATCCTAGATCCAATGAGTCTATCGTTCCACATATGGTGGAGTTTAGAAATGCGATTCTCATTCTATAACTTAGATGACACTGCTAGAAGTATATAATCAATGGACTTATTATTTAGCATATAATGGTTATTTTTCTAAGTGAATATTTCAAATAGACAAATCTAGGAAAATTTTATTATTCCAAATAATAAATTTTACAACCACTTTAACGCTAATATAGAAATAATATTTATTTCATTACAAGTCCACAATGGCTAAGTCAATAAAATACTAGAGCTAATGTAGCAACTCTTGCTTCATTCCCCACTCGTAGGTTGACTTTTTCTCTAGCTAATCTTCTACTTAAGAGTAATATCCTGCACATTCAAAATATGAGAATTACAGTGGATATCTAATATCCAAGTAGAGAATTAGGAAGAGGAATATCTGATAGAATTGTCCTAATTTTGGTCCATATATTATACTCCCACTATTTTCTTCAAATCAAACACCTTCAGTAGTATTGATTCGGAAACTTTCAACTGAGTGAAGCTTAATAGTGAGTCAAGATCCGTATTTCACTGAGTATTAAGTGCGCTTTGGCGCAACCCTCAATACTCAACTATTTAGGTAGGAGCACTTCCAATTGTATCATATACAACTCTTATCTTTTATGGAATGAGCATCATATGCCCAGTGTATAATCCCATCTTGTGCCCTGAGCCCAAATCCGATTTGCTTGCTCAGTTAAGTTTAGCCATGTATAAGTATCGGCGAAATAGAATCCAGCACATTCAGCTTTGGCATGACCCATGCTGGACGCCATTTCCTGCATACCTTCCTTTACAAAGACAATCCCCCATATGCTTAGCTTTGGCATGACCCACATGGAAGACTATCTAAGTACCATGGGCTTCAATAACATGGGGGGCACTTCCTTACTTAACATTCTGAAGGATTTTGTTTTTAGATTTATAAACATACAGAAACAAGAAAAATATAGTATGAACCTTTTCCTCTCGAGCGATCATGAGGTTCCTAATCTTAGATCTATCTCTAGATTGCAGGTGAATCTTCAGCGAACCCTTCGTTGTGTGTGTGCGAGGATCCAATGCCATCTTCCGAAGATTGCGCCAAGATTCTCGTCTAGTCTTGATATAATATCTTTTTTAACAACTATCATATTGCTAGAAAAAGTAATTTACAATTTTGGACAACTCACCGGTTGCCATAATTATAACTTTGGACTACTCACAGGTTATCATAGATATTAAATAATATTACAAGCATTCACACACAAGATTACATCCCAGAATAATCACAGATCTAAGGCTCATACCATATTTACATATTAAATTCCTTGTATAACAAAAATTAGGGTTTCTTGCCAAATCAGCCATATTCCCTTGAAATGTACACAGAAAATTATAACTTATGTGATAAGTTATATAAAATGTTATATAGTTATTGCCACATATAATCCTATATCTTATATGATAAGATGTATTACACATATGGTTAAATAATAACTAAGTACATAGGATTAAATGAACAAAGGCTCCTCTTTGAAAATGTGGACTATATATCCAAAACGCTCTCAGATTTCAGTTTATGCCATTCATAATTCTCATTCCATTTTGTTAGACAAAAGAGAGAGAACGAGAAACGAGAGAAAATTCCCAATTTCTCTTTGGAATTTTCTGTGATTCAAAACGTGAAGAACGGATACTAGTATATCCTTTCTTCATCCGTTTAAAGGGGTTGTTCCGTGTGGATACCGATAGAGGAATAAACGATTCATTGCGTCTTATTGATTTGTGAAATATCGTTGAATTTGTGAAAATCGTTTTGGAGAATCGCTTTGATGGATAATCTAATTGGTTGTGAGTCGTTTTGATTGGAGAAGCGATTGGAGGCGATTTTAAATGAACGGATGTGTGTGGTGGGAAGCGGTAATTGTTACAGGTTTGTGCAAAAGGAGAAGAACGGCTCTACCGCTTCAAGTTCAAGATCGGATCAATTCTCGATCCGATAGGTATGAACTTTAATTTCTTATTTTTCTTTGACTTAATCGTATTTCACTGATCCATTTTTTTTTATTTTCTTGAATTTCTTGAATTCTTGAATGTCTTGAATCTTGAATCTACTTCCGCTGCGTCAAGAACGCTCAAGAAATCCCAACACTTGGATCAAGCACTTGATCTTGAAACTAGAAGTAGTCTCAAGTAATCATAAAGCCTGACAATCTATGTTGTGAACAAAGAATCGGTCAGACTAGAGCTACGAGGATCCAAGTACCTTTTTCATAAAGTTCTCGACTAATGATAGAGATCAATAGTACACATTATAAGTTTGCAATGGAAATTTTTATAATCTAATAGGCATATATTTCCCGCTAGTAGACCATGAAGACAATATTGTTTCGCCCATCAGTGTGGTGGAACAGTGATTTTTTTCCGGAGGTTTCACTGGCTGTTCAGGGGCAAAAACAAATATATAAAATAGGCTGTTCCACCAAAAAAATTTGCGGACATGTAATTTTTATTTTATTTTTTGGTTAATTTCCTTGCTAAATCTGCAGTTAATACTGAAAATTAAAATTTTAACCTGCTTGGCCAAATAACTTGGCGGAACACTATTTTTAATTTAACTAAGATATTTTTAAGGCTGCTAATAGCGGGAAAACACAAAAGCTTATGTTCCGCAATTATACTCAAACCAGTGCTATTTTCTTAATTATACTCAAATAGTGCTAGTTTAAAAAAAGTCTCAGATTACTCAAAAAATCCCTAAAAGTGAATTTTATTTTCAAATACCCCTATGATGTTAAAGTTAACCATTTATGGTGTTAAGTATTTTTTATTAATGAGATTACCCTTCTTCCTTCTATATATACAATTTTAATGAATCTCTTATATTTTTTAATATTTGAAAAATAATATTTAACACAATACAAATAACAATAAAGTTTATTAATCCCCTAATATTTTAGTTTATTAAAAAGTAAATATGTAAAGTAATAACTAACATATAATTAACAAAATAGACAATATATAATTAAAATAATAAATCATTATATAATATATATTTAATATAAAATATAACATATAATTAATACAACAAAATCTATATAACTAATAAAATTCAATACATTATCAATACATAAATTAGTATATTATATATTAATTATTTCACTAATTACATGTTTCTTATTTTAAATATTCATGTAATTTTAACATTAAAAATAGTATATTATAATATTATTATGTTAATTATATACAATTATTATTTCAAGCATTATTATATACTTTTACATGAATTACTATTTCAAGCAATTACGGATTTTTTTTAATTAAAAAACATAAAAGAAACTTTAAAACTAAACATTAAAAAAGAGGAGTATTTTGGTAAATAGAAAATATTTATCCTCATAAATGGTTAACTTCAACACCAAAGGGCATATAGGAAAATTAAATTTACTTTTTAAGGATTTTTTGAGAAATCTGAAAACGTGAGTGATTTTTGTTTTATTCAAAAAATGATGGGGTTATTTGGAAATTTCCCATGATTTAATCAATTCATACACAAATGCCATTATTTACGAAAATGTAAGCTAAGTACATTTATTTTTTGTGTATTTCTTATTTTTTTTTATTTTTATATACTGTTTTCCAATTTTTATATATTATTTTCACTTTTTATGTATATATTGTTATAAGAAAATAAATTATATATATTGTTATGTATATATTGTTATTAGAGAATAAATTATATATACTGTTATTGGATCCCGTCGTAAACAGTCATGCTACAGTGTGTCGTGCTGTAGCAGGTCCTATTAATTAATTCTCCTTCAAAAAAAAAAAGAGTATTAATTAATTAAAAGTGTTTATAGTTTTAGGTCACTTTTTGTGTGTACAATTTACAAATTGAAGCAGTTAAACATTGAATCAAATCTCTGTCTCCTCTTTTACATGATTCTGGACGTAGTACGTCTGAATCATCTATAACATGTATAGACTTGCTTCTTTACAAGCTTTTTGTGAAGCAACTATATTTAAGTTTGATTTTTGCAAAAGAGTTGAACTTTGTGAAATTTAATGTTTTTAACAACCATGTGAAATTATCTTCTTAAACTTCAACAGTGCGAATATATACATACAACACAATTTATATATATAAATGTAAAATTTTATTTATTATCCATTATCTAAATGCATAAAAAGTATGAAAAAGATATAGCAAAAGACGTCCTAGTTAGGTTTTTGTGGGTCACATGATTGATATGATCATAATGCATTCGGTGGCCTTAAATACATCCTCGTCTACTTAATTTAATCTTCCCCCATCCTCCGTCCTTAAATGTATATAATGTTTGTTAAATGTTATATCATAATTCAATGATATTATGATCAATTCATGTACTAAAATAGGAAATTGTTATCATTTTTTTTTCTTGATTCATGTGTACTACAATCATCAAATCTATATCTATTGTAATACTTTTTCCGGTTTACCGTTTATTTATTATCAATATCGCCTGGATTCAGAAAAGTATAAATTTATAATATAAAAAAAAATATAATGAACATATAAAAGGACATATAAATATGATGGACAACTAACAAGATATAATATGATAGTGGATAGTGTTTAGGTGGTGGTTAGGAGAGTGATGGGGATGTTTTCTCTAAATTTTATCAATAAATAATTTACTTTGTGTATAAATTATTAACACTAAATTTTTATCAGATAAATTAAAGTACAAAATAAAGTAAACAAATACTAGATGAGGCATTCTAGTCCAAAGAAAAATGACTCTTATCAAAAAATGTCAAGTAGATTGATATTGTAGTAAATAGAAGTCAAGTTTACAATGCTACCTTTGTTAGTTTCCAAAATTCCAAGTATACAAAATCATCGGTTTTGTGAGTTATTTCCTTAAATGAGGATTTTTAAGCATACTTCAGAAATGGAAAAAAGTATAATATTTATTTCCATACTCGTTAATATTTTGATCAAGACATGGTATAATTCCAACTAGTAAGAAATTATTTCTGTCATAGACTTATAACGGGTTGAAATATTTTTATATCATCATGAAATTTCAAATTACTCGTGAATTGGTTTGGATGTTTCTCTTTTGAGCAAGTCAGATCATGCATCAAAATTTAATGATATTTAGTGCATTGCTTTCATTATATCGTTTTATTTTCTTGCCAATATGTAACATCCAAAAATATCAAATTAATCATGTTAATGATGCATGTTTCTTAGCACTGTATTCCACCATTTCGGTTAAATATTCCAATAGCATTTAGTTTAAATAACAGATATATATTCCTTGTCATTCTAGGTTGGTTGAGTCTTCAAGTATTCGAATTAACATATGAATATTCAATGTGAACAATTAATTTTGTCTAAACGTGCAACATCATATATGAAAACCGAAATATGTAAAAACTTAGCACGGAAGTTTTCATTTCGCTATAAATAGCTAAGTATCTCATTCAGCAGATATTCATTCTCTCATCTTGATCCATCCTTTCATTTCTTGGCTATCCTCATTCTATTCAAGTTATAGCAGTACTTTATCAAATAAAAACTACTGCCATTTTTTATCTACACCGGAGCATTACAGAAATTTCGAAGTGTCGGCTTGGTTGTGTCGATTTTATTTTAAGATAAAGAATTTTACTCTCAAATACATTTATGATTTTTAAATTATTTTGCTATTAATAAATATTAATAATATGAATTATATTTTTATTTGAACTTACATTGCTCGTACCGAATATCTTATTATTTATGAAAATAAAATATTTTATAATAACAATAATATATTTTTGAGAGATAATTATTTTATGGGATAAAGATGTGATATTGAGAAAAGTGAAATAATTAAGGTCAATCCAGCAGTACTTGGTAGGTGGAAGCCAAGACTGCTGATTATGATCAAGGTGATAGATCATACTTAGTAGGTGGAAGTTAGGGCCGCCGAATCACCCAATAACGAGCTCGAAAAGTCTTGTATCTGTGTGCGTACTCGATGCCACAGAGCATGATCTAATGTGTATGCGTGAAGGTGAAATAAGAAATCAATATCCCAATATAAAATAATTATATATATATTTATATTTATTACAATTTGATCAAATATTTATTTATTAAAAACTAGTATTATTTTTAACGTATGTGAAGCATACCCTTACTGAGTTTTGTACTCAACCCCCCTTCTTTTCCCATTTCCAGATTTTAGGTTCCATTGTTTGGGGAATCGGGTTGAGCGACGTCAAACACAAGAAAATTTAATAAAAGTAATAAATATAAAAATAACTATTAGATACTTAATTTTGCATATTCCTTATATTATTTCGCTGTGTAATACGATTTTAGCGTCGTATATCCTTAAGGGTATACGACCTTTACACCTCGGATCGAAATTAGAATTCGGGTGTAATAGATACTTTGGATAAGGTGGAAGAGGTTAAAGCCTCTATCACAAGGATCTACTTCCATCTCCGACCTCAAGGAAACACCAACTCGTCTTCACCTTCCATTTTGCCAACACGCTTGGCGCCTTGGCACTCCCTCTCTTCCTCATGAGGCTCAACTCTCTTCTCTCTTCCCATCTCAAACAATAGAACCAGGTTTAACAACCCTAATCGAACCACTCTCCGAATCGGAAATTACAAAAGTCGTCCTTGACATTTCCAAAGAAAAATCTGTAGGATTAGTGCCCTAGGCCAAATGTATTTGTGCTAGGAAATTGATTATATATTAAGACATTATTATTTATTCAATAAAGGTTGTTTCTTATATATCTGTGTGTATGGATTGTCAATGTGCATTTACATATCTTATATCAACCATGAATGACACTTCGGGTTTATGTCATCAGAAAACGTGATTCTAATAGTAGAGTTGTGAACCAACGAATGACATTCTAAACTGTCCCTAGTGATATGTAGGATGTTTATAGAGATAAACATACTTCAGGTAAGAAGCTACATATCCATACTAGTATATTCGCAGGCTGGATGATCATGTTCTGCTGATCATGGACATAGGGATGTCAAGTCTGGAATATAGGTACGTGTTAGAGAACACATACTGGACTGACCACATTATGAGAATATGCATGGTATATGTCATTAGTGATTCTCATATGAATAGTGTGCTTGTTCCTACGACCTGAGGTCACCATGGATTCATGTATGTGGAACTGCATACTTTAATATGATCCAACGTCATCCGTAATGGGATGATCATTTGGGTCATCATTAGGTATGCACTGAATCAAGACGAGGAATGTGAGTGACCAAGATGGGATTTGTTCCTCTCGTCAAGAGGGAGATATCTCTGGGCTCTTGGATGAACTAGCACTGAAGGAAATGCATGGCCATGCTCAAAATGGATTAACATGTGTTGTTAATACTATTTTGTATTTATTCAGTCTAATTCTCGATCAGGAAAGAGACTTTGATCAGACTCAAGGGTGGCATATTAACGTGCTTTGTGATCAAGACATATATCGTAGAACAAAACAAATAAGCAAATGTCTCTTCAGATAGGTTTATGATCGCTGATCATTTCATTTAACATGGGTAGTCATGACATCAGTCTAGAGGTTACTCATGACTTACGTTCTTTAGAAGATCATTGCCTGTGTTAAATGGAACCTACACGGTCACACAATGAACTTCATTCATACGGGATGAAAATACCTCAAGAACAGTTATACATGTGATGTATAAATTGGTGAACGAAATAATCAACTATTGAATATGGCAAATGGATGTCAAAACAGTTTTCCTTAACGGAAACTTGACCGAGGACTGCATATGATCCAGCCCGAGGGTTTTGTCGATCCTAAGAATTTTGGTTGAAGCAGGCATCTCGAAGCTGGAACCTTCGTTTTGATGAAGTTATCAAAAGTTTTGATTTTACCAAAAGCGAAGGTGAGCCTTGTGTTTACATGAAGTTCAGTGGGAGCACGGTAGTATTTTTGGTGCTTTACATAGATGACATATTACTCATGGAAAAGACATCCCAACATTACTGAATGTTGGGAGATAATTTCTCAATGAAAGACCTTGGAGAATCCTCCTATGTGCTAGAAATCAGGATCTATAGAGATAGATCTAGAAGGCTTATAGGTCTGAGTCAAAGTACATATATAGACACGGTCATGAAACGGTTCAGAATGCAAGAATCCAAGAAAGGATTTTTGCCCTTGTCACATGGCGTTTCTTTCAGTAAGACACAGTTTCCTACAAATGAGGAGGAACGAAGACGCATGAATAAAATCCCATATGCTTCGGCTATAGGATCCATCATGTATGCCATGATATGTACCAGACCGGATGTGTCATACTCATTAAGCGCAACGAGCAGGTATCAGTCTAATCTAGGTGAAAGTCACTGGATAGCTGTAAAGAGAATCCTTAAGTACTTAAGAAGGACTAAGGACCTATTCTTAGTTATGGAGGTCAGGAAGCCGAGCTGGCTGTAAAGGGTTACACCGACGCAAGCTTCCAGACAGACTCAGATGACTTTAGATCGCAATTAGGTTATTTATTTTGCCTAAATGGAGGAGTTCCAAGCAATGTACTGTAGCAGATTCTTCAACGGAAGCAGAGTATATAGCCGTTGCAGAAGTGGCTAAATAAGCTGTTTGGATAAAGAACTTTTTGGAGGAGCTAAGAGTAGTTCTGAGCATCTCGGAATCAGTGGATCTATATTGTGACAACAATAGAGTGATCGCACAAGCAAAGGAACCGAGATCTCACCAAAGGTCCAAGCACATACTGCGACGCTTCCATCTGATTAGGGAGATCATGCGAAGGGGTGATGTTAAAATGTGTAGAGTGCCATCGACGACAATGTCGCCGATCCACTAACTAAACCACTCCCGCAAGCGAAGCATGAGGGTCATGTCAGGTCTATGGGCATAAGGTGCTTAGAGTTGGCCAAGTGCAAGTGGGAGACTGTAGGATTAGTGCCCTAGGCCAAATGTATTTGTGCTAGGAAATGGATTATGTATTAAGACATTATTATTTCTTCAATAAAGGTTGTTTCTTGTGAATGTGTATTTACATATCTTATATCAACCATGAATGACACTTCGGGTTTATGTCATCAGAATACGTGATTCTGATAGTAGAGCTGTGAACCAATGAATGACAGTCTAAACTGTCCCTAGTGATATATAGGATATTTATAGAGATAAACATACTTTAAGTAAGAAGCTACATATCCACACTAGTATATTCGCAGGCTGGATGATCATGTTCTGCTGATCATGGACATAGGGATGTCAAGTCTGGAATATAGGTACGTGTTAGAGAACACCTACTGGACTGACCGCACTATGAGAATATGCATGGTATATGTCATTAGTGATTCTCATATAAATAGTGTGCTTGTTCCTACCATGGATTCCTGTATATGGAACTGCATATTTTAATATGATCCTGCGTCATCTGCAATGGGATGATCATTAGGGTCATCATTAGGTATGCACTGGATCATGATGAGAAATGTGAGTGACTAAGATGGGATTTGTTCCTCTCGTCAAGATGGAGATATCTCTGGGCCCCCTGATGAACTAGGACTGAAGGGAGTGCATGGCCAGAAACTTTGATCAGTCTCAAGGGTGACATATTGCTGTGCCTTGTGATCAAGACATATATCGTAGAACAAAAGGAATAAGCAAATGTCTATTTAGATAGGTTTATGATCGATGATCATTTCATTTAACATGGGTAGTCAAAGACATCAGTCTAGAGGTTACTCATGAGTTACGATCTTTAGAAGATCATTGCCAGTATTAAATGGAACCTACACAGTCATACAATGAACTCCATTCATACGGGATGAAAATACCTCAAGAACAGTTATACATGTGATGTATAAATTGGTGAACGAAATATTCAACTATTGAATATTTGATTGAACGAAACTTCCGTTCTATGGATATGGAAAGTCCTTATTCCTTGACAGCCAAGAACTTCATTAAGGAAATACCTATTCCGTTCCCAACGGAATATTTCCGTTGGCAACGGAATTGGCGCAATTTAGGATTTTCAGTTAAGGTAATTGATCAATCGTTCGCCTCTCTCTCTAGTATAAATAGAAGGGTAGTCCCTCTCTATTCAACACACAATTCAGAAGCCTTAGAGGCCATCTAATAAAGAAATAAAGAGAGATAATTTAGAGGTAATTTCGGAAAGTATTTCCGGACTCTTCTAGCCGAGTCCGGTAATTCCGTTTGTCTGATGCTCGCGTGGATACGAGTAGAGGTTCTCTAACTTGAGAACTTGCGAGCTATTGATCTTCATCCCTAGGAGAAGCAAGGAGGTTCGCGGAGTCGAGCTTCAGGAAGGAGAAAGTTGCACGTTAGAAAAGTTCAGACCTACAGCCGTTCTTCGTCTCGCGGATCAGAAAGATCCGAGGTATAAATTTTAATAGTTAATCTCATACTTTTATTCCCTTAACGATGATCTTAGGGCTGGTTGAATCCATAGGTTCCGCTGCGCATGTAACGTATATGGCTATGGATTCCCCAACAAAATCGAGCGGACCGGATAGCTTTCATGCCAAGTTCTTCCGAAGCTATTGAAAAATTGTGAAAGGAGATATTATGACTATAATAGAACAATTTCATAAAGTCAAACTTGATTTAGCCCGCCTAAATGTAGCAATCATCACTCTAATTCCTAAAATGAAGGAGCATCTCTTCTAAATGACTTTCGCCCGATTAGTGTTATATCCGGTATCCCTAAAATATTATTGAAGGCCCTAACCCAAAGATTACAACCCCTTCTTCCAAGATTCATAAATAAAAACCAAACGGCCTTCATAAAAAAGAGATATATTATGGAGTCATTTCTAGCTTCAAGGGAAATTCTACATTTCTTCCATCGATCAAGGATCACAACGATGAAGCTAAAGGTTGACTTCACTCGGGCATTTGATAACCTCTCATGGGATTTTGTTCTTGACGTCCTTAAAGAAAGAGACTTTTCGAGATTTTGGATCTCATGGATACATACACTCCTCTCAACCTCTAACTCGGTAATATGGGTAAATAGAATAACCGGGGATTTCTTTCAACATAAGAAGGATTTGAGGCAAGGAGACCCCCTATCTCCTATGCTTTTTAATATTGCGGTTGACTCGCTCCAATCATTCCTTCTAAATCTAAATTCTCTCTTATCTTCACCCATAGCCACGCCACCATGGACAATTTAATTCGCGGATGATGCCATCTTTTTCGTTGAAGCATACTCAAGTAACCTTCGAATCATTTCTTTAGCCCTAGATACATTATCGGAAATCTCGGGTTTAAAAATAAACAAAGCAAAGAGCTCATTCACGGAAGTTGCCGTACCTTCTCATTTTCATATAAGCAAATAGATCCTTAGGTTGTGAGAGCATGTTGTGAGCATGAATCTGTCCCGATGAAATATCTAGATCTTCCACTTTCGTTGACAAGACCAAAAATGGCTTTATTCCTTCCTTTGATCAAAAAATTCCAATCGAAACTAACGGCTTGGAAATGAAAATTACTCTCAATAAGGGAAGGCTTACACTAGCCAAATCCGTCCTTAACTCTCTACCGATTTATTTCATGCAAGCATTCAAATTGCCAAAATGGGTTATAGAGGATATGAACCAGATCACACGTAGCTTCCTTCGAAAAGGAGAAGATCAATGCACGGGAGGGCATCGTCTAGTAAATTCAGAATGTGTTTGTCTACCAAAGGCAAATGGAGGATTGGAATTAACTCATTTAGAGTCCCAAAATGATGCCCTTCTAATAAAATGGTTATGAAAACTTAGGATTGAGCATAACTCCCTATGGCCAACGACCTTACAAGAGCTTTATGGCTCTACGGATATAACTATCTTGGAACAAATTCTAACGGCAAGAAAAACTTTCTTCCTAAAGGATGTCTTGGAGCTCACGGATTTCTTCAAAGCCTCTTCATTACTCGCATCTGATCTACCAATCAAATGCGATTGTGATATAACTATCAAGATATCTTTTTATCATATTATTGTGAATATTAGTCATTTTGTAATCATGTCATCATAAATGTTATATATTTATTTCAAGTCCATCTAATTGTTTATGCAGGCTTATATAATAAAATTCCACAAATAAACTATCTGTGACATTTTTTTATACTCTATATGTTTTTTAATGACAACATTAAGCACATAATGCCATTCAATAATAAATTTAAACGGCATTTGATGATAAATGTCAATGTACTTAAAGACAATGTAGCATTTTATACTAAATTCTATATTTTTGAAAGTTATGAGAGGACTTATGGATAATTAAGAATTTAACTATTAGGAGGGATAGATATATTGGGAAGAAAAAAGAATGAATGTTGTTTACAATAGATGATATGAGGGTAGAGTTCATTATTTTTTTTCTTTGCTGCCAAGGAATTGGCTGAGTTATGTTGCCAACGGAACTGTTCCATTGCCAACGGAACTTCCGTTGACAACAGAACTGTTCTGTTGCCAATGGAACTGTGCTGATTTTTGCACAATCATTCATATCAATCATCCAATGATCGATTATTTCCTTCACCTATTTATACATCATATGTATAACCATTTAAGAGAGGAACAAATCCCCTCTTGGTCACTCACATTCCTCATCATGATTTAATGCATACCTAATGATGACCCTAATGATCATCCCGTTACGGATGACGTAGGATCATATTAAAGTATGCAGTTCCACATACATGAATCCATGGTGACCTCAGGTCGTAGGAACAAGCACATTATTCATATGAGAATCACTAATGACATGTACCATGCATATTCTCATAGTGTGGTCAGTCCAGTACGTATTCTCTAACACATACCTATATTCCAGACTTGACATCCCTATGTCCATGATCAGCAGAACATGATCATCCAGTCTGCGAATATACTAGTGTAGATATATAGCTTCTTACCTGAAGTATGTTTATCTCTATAAACATCCCACATATCACTAAGGACGGTTTACAATTTCATTCGTTGGTTCACAGTTCTACTATCAGAATCACGTATTATGATGACGTGAACCCGAAGTGTCATTCATGGTCGATCTAATATATATAAATATATTAGTCACCCATACACTCATTCATATATGAACTGTATAAACGTGTTCCTCACAATTTAATATCTAATCCAACACTTTGGCCTGGGGCATAATTCCTTCAGTCTCCCACTTACACTGGGCCAATCTTAAGCATCCAATGCTCATTAGGCAACATGACCTTCATGTTCTACTAGCGGGAAATATATGCCTATCAGATTATAGAAATTTATATTGAAAAACTTGTAATGTCTACTATTGATCTCTATCATTAGTCGAGAATCTTATGAAACATGTACTTGAATCCTTGTAGCTTTAGTCTGAGCGATTCTTTGTTCATAACATAGATCGTCAGGCTTTAAGAGCACTCGGGACTACTCCTAGTTCCAATATCAAGTTTTGATCCAAGCATACCTATTGTTTGCTTCTAAAGCAACAATATGTGGTCTTGTTTCAGTTACAGTACCTTATTTGGAACTCTTTCCAAATTATTGTATTCGAAATAAACGAATTGCGATAATGATCCATGTTAGGTAAGTGTAATCTCTTACCACTACCTAGCTCCTCATAGATCGGGATATCTTAGTTCTTCATAAGAACTTACATATTTATTCTAGTCATCAAATGACTATCATTTGCTCTCTTATGCTCCAAGCATATTGCACAGTACATTGCATGACTTGAAGAATCTTATTCATCCCGTTATCAAGAACTATTTCTTGTATATTGAACCTTTCAATAAACGGATGATAAGCGGATGTCTTCATTATATGAACGTTGTAGGCAACAATTCTTTCTTGCATATTGAACTCTTTCAATATATATTGTTAAAAGCATAGAATCCAATTCAAGTGTCTTTCATTGTTCATATTAGTACCACAAACAAGAACTCTTTCTTGCATATTGAATATTCAATAAAATCTAATTCTTATATCCTTATATTGTTCATGTGAATGTCATAAGCAAGAATACTTTCTTGCATATTAAACATTTCAACGTATGGCTGAAAGTATAGAATCTCATTCGTTTATCTCTTCATCATTCATATGAACACCATGAGCAAGAACATTTCTTGCACATCGAATTCTTTCAATATTTTACCAATGTGCTTTATCTTACAACCAGAAGTCTGTATAGACTTCAACTCCTAATTATTAGGATGTGTAAGTTGTTGTGATGCAGGAAGATTGTTATACTCCCACTAAATTTCTTGAAATCAAGGTGGTCACATCTATTTTGATTAAGTCAAATTCTTCAATTTAATTTGTCAAATAGATTCATCATGAGATGCTTGTTTTAATCCATTCATGAATTCGAAGCCTGTAACCTTTCAGAATTCTTGCGATCATAAAACTCTTGTCATGTATCAATGATGCATCCACAGTAAAGTTCCTATAAAGGAGTGTGAGTTTTATATCCTTGTTCCATCATTCACAATCACATTGTGCTATGGAAGTTAGAATTCATAATAGCAACAAGTGAGAAAGTCTTTTTACTATAGCCCATACTATAGCCGAATCCGATAATTTCGTCTGTCGAAAATTCGTGTGGATACGAGTAGAGGTTCTCTAACTTGAGAACTTGCAAGCGATCATTCTTCATCCTGAGGAAGAGTAAGGAGGTTCACGGAGTTGAGCTTCTGGAAGGAGAAGGTTGCAAGTCATAATCGCCAGACCAACATCCATTCTCCGTCACACGGATCAGGAAGATCCGAGGTATAAATTTTAATACCTAATCTCATACTTTTATTCCCTTAATGATGATCTTAGGACGGATTGAATCCATAGGTTCTGTTGCACATGTAATGTATATGGCTATGGATTGCCCAACAGATTCCATATTCTTCATTCCCCCGGAAGTTGATCAGATCAGGAGATTTAATCAAACTTGAAAATGTTTGGGAAAGTTTTAGGTTTAAAAATAAATTTCGATAAGTCAGAAGTGGCTTCCATTCAGGTTGATGATAATGAATTGACTAGGCTAGCTGAGAATTGTGGATGCCCCCCCAACGAATTTGCCTATGAGATATTTTTAGCCTACCATTACATTATAAAAGACCAACTAAACAAGAGTTCTGTCTGATAATAGAAAAAATAGCTAAGAGGTTTCTGGGCTGGCAAAAAAGCTTTCTTTTGATAGGGGGGAGATTGATACTTATCAATTCAGTGCTAACTACTATTCATATTTATTATATCTCTGTTTCTCCTTTCCAAAATGGGTGATAAAAGAAATTGATAAAATAAGAAGAAACTTCCTATGGAAAGGAAATAAAGAATCAGGTTATAATCTAATCTCTTGGAAAAAAAAACTTGTAGACCCAAGGAAGTAGGAGGTTTGGGTATAATTGAACTTGAATTATTTAATAAAGTACTTATGACCAAATGGCTATGGAAATATTTTCAAAAAAATGGATCTAATTGGGAAAAGCTAGTAAGTCCGATACAGTTTGCAAATTTGGATGAGATGAGTTCGGCTCAAGATTCTTTCTTTTGGAATGATGTATGAAAACTATTGAATTTCATTTTTGCCAGCACAGAATTTGCTATTGGTGATGGAAGGATGATCAATTTCTTGGATTCAAATTGGAGTGAAGGGAGACTAAAATTTACGCTATCCTCCCTCTATTCTTTCTCCTAACAAAGAAGTGGTACATTGGATGAATTCTATCAGTAGGTTCAAGAAACAAAACTTGCAAGAGCTTTGCATGTAAGAAACCTCCTATCAAATAATGCAATGCAAGAGTTATCGGAACTGCAAATCAAATCAATTCCATGAACTTCGCAGAGTTAGGAGATTTGATTAAATGGAAATGGGAACAAACAAGCCGTTTTACTACTAGAAACGCTTACAAAGTGCTAGCTAGAGGTGTTCATTTTGGTACCCTATTGAAAAATAGTTGGAAAATAAGAGCGCCATTGCGAATACAAATTTTTATTTGGTTAGCGCAATAAAATAAAATCCTCACGGTCGATAATCTATTAAAAAGAGGTTGGAGCATAGTTAATCGATGTGCACTTTATAAAAGGGAGAGTAAAATGGTGGATCATTTGTTTAACTTCTATCCCTATACAGCTCGAGTATGGGAAATTGTAGCTCAACTATTGAATCAGGAGTTCAATCTATTCCAAAATCATGTTATATCAAATATTTGAAGAAGGGGAATCGATGAAGGTAAAACAACTTTTAATATTTATTTTTTTTGCAATTTGGAGGGAAAGATGCAATATAACATTCACGGGAAATGGCTCCAACCATTGGGCGATAGCGACGCTGATTCTACAAACTCGAAGAGAGTTTATTGAAACTTCTACTTAATTTTCTTTCTTCTTTTCTCATGCTTTATAGTTTTTTGTTTTTTCTCTTTTGGTAGTTTTTAGTTATTTTTGTATAGTTTTTCTTTTCTCATTTTGTAAATATTTTTGTAAATTAATCAAAAAATTGGATGCAGGACTTATGAGCCTGCTCCAAATATTAAAAAAAAACATCAAACTTTCTTTTTTCTAATTTTAGTACAATTTTAAGTAGTCTATTGTCTCAAAAGGAAAAATATGTGTTATACGTGATGTTTATGCTTAATCTTTTTTTTTTTTTGGTGAGAAATTTAATAGGTAATAATGAATCGGTTATGTCATGAAATAATGCAGTAATGTTAATTTTTTACTATTCACAACTTTGTATCGTATCCAAAGGGAGCTAATTATTCACACTATATTAATTATTTTATTATCATGACACATAAAATACAAAAACTATGCCCCTTCCCCCCTAAAAAGAAGTTATGGAAATTTCTGCGCGAGTATCCCTCGTATATCCTATTTTGATAAAGAAGTGCAAACTACGCATAACATATAAACACGTATATATGTGATCATGCAACAGAATCTTCCCTTGGGCAAAGTATCATATCTTCTTTCTACTCAATAAAATATAAATGCCCATTTAGGGTTACTTCTTTTTAAGTTTTTTATTCCTCCTGTCAGAACTCATGTGAGGTTCAAATTCAAGTTCAACTGATATATAATTTCGTATCCACCATCCATAAGATTTTTCTTTTTTTGATGTAAAAGAAACCCATACAGATTATATCCTTGAGTTACATATATTATTTTAATTTTATTATTTAAAGCTTAGATGGTACGTAGAAATTTCTTAAAAAAAACAAAAAATACATGGTACTTAGAAACACATTCTTCAGATTTTTTAGATACATTTATGTAATCTCCTTAAATGGGAACACACCAACCCTACCGGTAAGAATTTATTAAACCCCGTACAAAAAAATCAATACATGCAACCAGTCCCTGTCTCTCATTAATGTTATCCATAATAGAAGACAAAATTACTAGAAATATGAAAAATAACATGTACACACATGACATGTATACGTCCGTACGTATATACGCACAATACGACTAAATTACAAGAGCTTGACGACATCCGGTATTTCGACTGGGTACCGATGGATCGAACTAGACCAAGGCCCATCAACTGGTGTTTTGACGGTTCGCAAACACTTCCAAACTGCGCTGTTACACTTGAACCCGCTTCCAAACCCAATCATCCAGACTCGGTTGCCCTTTTTCATCCGACCCTTGGCCTCAATGTAATTCAGCTCATACCAGAGCGAGCTGCTAGACGTGTTACCGAATCGGTGCAGTGTCATGCGTGAGGCCTCAACATGCTCGTCAGACAGCTGTAGATTATTTTGTAATTCATCAATAACTGCCCGCCCGCCCGCATGAATGCAGAAATGCTCGAAGGCCGACTTGAAATCAGGGATGTACGGCTTCCGTTTCGACTTAAAGACCTATTGAAAAAAAACACCCGATTGCTCAATTTTAAGTTGGTGGTTGGTAAAATTTTATTTGATCGATGTGGCACATTAAAGTAACAGACCTTTCTTGCGATGAGGGAGAAGAGGAAGAGGAGTTGCTCGCATGAGGGGAGAACTAGCGGACCCATCGTAGTGATATTAGACTTGAGTGCCTCGCCGGCTATAGCCATAAGATCCTTCGACAATTTTATCCCACAATTGCCCTCCGAATCCTGCTCTTGAAACACACAGTTGTAGGCTGCATCATCCGCCCCCTTGTGTGTCCTAACGACATGCGACAACCGATATTTCGCCCGACTGCCCTCACGCCTGCAATTTGAAAGCAAAATAGCAGCTGCACCCATTCTGAAGAGACAGTTCGGAAGAATCATAGATCGCTCCTTCCCCAAATAATAATTCGGGGTGATAATTTCTGTTGACACGACTAGGGCATATGAATTACCTGTTACATCGCAAATTTGTTACATCACAATTTTGAATAGCCAGAATGATCAGTCACACCTTAAAATATGATGTTTTATTAAGACATAAGGCAATTATATATTATAACTTGACTAAAACATTATGGATCACTAAGTCACCATTTCTATAACATTACCATGTGATTGTAACAAGTTGCGGGCGAGGTCTATCGAAATGAGGCCAGCACTACACCCCATGCCTGACAGGTTGAAGCTCATCACGTTGCTCCTGAGTTTATACTTGTTTATGACCATCGCAGAAAGAGAAGGGGTCGGAGAGAAGAGACTGCAATTGACTATCAACATGTCGATATTTTTAGGCTTCATGCCGGTTTTGTTTAAAAGTTCGTCTATGGCCGAGAAAATGACGAGTTCTGCCTCCTCACGTGCAGCTGCCATGCTGCACGTCGGAGGTATGTAGTGGTTCGCCGGAGGAAGACATGTTTCCTCACCCAGACCTGATCTTTCCAAAATACGTATCTATGTATGCAATAATTAAAAAGAATAATTACCATAAAAAATAGACAAAGAAATGTAACTTCAAAACCTAATATTCGTTTGTTTATTGTCATTCATTAAAGATGATGACACGTCTGAGCATGTCAGCTATTTATGATACATCATAAACCATAGTTCATGTACATATCACATGCATTTCTGTATTGTAATAAAAACATCAACTGACCAAACTTTAAAGTCGACATGATATATCTTTTTCAGAACAAAAATCAAACATGACCCATTTCACTAAACCCCGACTAGAAGTAAAATATATTAAATTACAAAATTATCTAAAAATTGACAAACTCATTACATCAAATACCCATAATTAATGTTCAAATAATAAATTAATAATGTTAAAATAATTAGTTTGCCTACTTAAATTATCTCCATTTTTTCTGTCTATAATAAAATGTTAAGCAAGACACGTGATAAATCAAATACATGGTAAACGTAATCTAATTTAATTTATGTCATGCATAAACGAATACAAGAAGAATTATTTTGAAGGAGCATTGTATACAAATCCATTAATTAACTGAAAGTCTCCTTCAAAAAAATAATTACCTGAAAGCGGACAGTCTTCTCATCAAACTGAGGAACAAGACGGGAATGCTCGACAAATGTGGAGAACGGAACTCGAAAGTTCGGCAGCGGACGAAAACATGCATAATCGACTAAAAACACGGGTCTAGGTTTACACATTAAATAAAAAGTTGCGCCGATTATCACTAAAAGCATGGATGAAATAATGTAAATTAGGTCTAACTCATTCAAGAATCGAAAGAGAGAAATAATCTCATCGGGTCCAACGTGCGCCAGTTCAACAAGAATGGTTATTATAATTGGGATTAGAAGAAAGGTCAGGATGTGGTTTACTAAGTATTGGTAACCTAGCTTGACATATTTGAGTCTTATTGAGTTCAGAAACTGAGGTGATGGCTCAGTCGCCATTTTTATTGAGTGATTTGGTTTCTAGGTTTTTGATGGGAAGAAAAAGTACGAACTAGTTTGTGGTGTGTTTGTGGCTTAGGAGCGAAATGAAGGGAAGATGTGAGGGGTTTTTAAAGATGAAATTGTGGTTCGGAAGTGTGGTTTCATTTAAAAGGGAGTAAAAGTTAAAACTTAAAACACCATTTTCTCCAATTTTCAGTGGGGCAATTGCCAGGCTAAATTTGTTTTAATAAGATCAAATTAAAAAAATTTATTATTATTTATTAATATTAAATATTAACTCTACGTCTGGACTTATATATATTGAGAAAACATTCGTATCACCTGCTTAAACATCAACTAAATATCACCACATTATATTTATATATTACTTTCAGTTCTTCATTATGTTTTTATAAAGAACTAATTGAAAAAATATACATTTTTATATGTGCATTCTAAATTTTTATATATCAATATAGATTTTTGTAATTATATTATATTTTTCTGAAATTTCGGCGATATTGAATGATAAATAAGCAGGTGTCACGTATCAAGTCCCAGTGGCGTATCACGTCCCTTAAATATTAACTGCAATTCCAATTTACTTTGTCCTTATTTAAACTGCCCAGGTGGGTCATTCGAGACATTGCAAAAGTTATGAAATAGTTTCTTTGGAAAGTGACTATCAATCAAAGGTATCTTGCATCTTGGTCCTTGGTCATGTGTAGGCCTCAAAAAGATAACTTGGAATGTTTCAATAAAGCTCTCCTTAAATGGGTTGGAAACTTTTTCAATAATCCGATAAAATTTGGACTAATCTGATTATGATGCTCAACATATACAAGGTACTCAAACAATATTCAGGAAGAGCTTCACAATTGAAGTAGAACAAAACACTGACTAACATACCAGTATACAAGGAAGTGCGAGAGAGAGAAAGACAGAAAGGATACAAGAAGCAAGAAAGAGAGGCCTAACAGAATACTGAGAGCTCAATTTATTTTCAAATCTGTAATTTGAGCCATCTTTTCCTATTTTCCCTGCTTTATTTTACTTCTTTTTTAATTTTTACTAATGCCAATTCTCATGGCAGTTAGAGACTCTATTTGTACTTTAACTCTTTAAATTAATATAATCTGCTGGACTCCAGGCAGATCTGGATCCATTTATTCAACAAAAAAAAACACATACAGTAGGGGATATATTGGTCTATTCAGATTCATAAATTACCGAAATAATAACTTTCAAATTTGGAAAAAATGTTTATAGCTCAATGATATGTTAAGGTTACTAATGAAGATGGCCTACTTTTAGAGTTTTTTTATTATTAAAAAGACCTCTGAAATAACCAGATATTTTCTACTAAAAGCACGTCTCAATTTTTTCTTGTTTTTAATTTGTAAATATTGTTATCTTTTTATATTATTTTCTCTTTCTTTTCTTACGTTTTTTTTGGCCATTTCGGCAAATCTTTATAACATCTTTTCATCTCAATATAGCTTGGCTTGGGTGTAGGCCATTGAGCGTACCTTAAGGCAAAGGAATAGGTCCGTTGGGAACGAAATAAGCGCAGGAATTATAATTTTAGTTATGGTAACTGAGCAATCTTTCGCCTCTCTCTCTAGTATAAATAGAGGGGCAGTCCCCCTCTATTAGACACACATTACAGAGCCTCCAGGCTGCCGTAATATAGAGAGAAAGAAAGAGAGCCTCCTGAAAGTATTTCCGGACTCGTCTAGCGAATCCGATTATTCCGACGATTCAAAGTTCGACGTGGATACGAGTAAAGATCTTCTGCTTTGAAGACTAGCGAGCGATCAGTTTCTTTTCCCAAGGAGAAACAAGGAGTTCGTTCGATTCGAGCTTAGGAGCACGAAGGAGAAGGAAGTAAGACGGAAGTTCGTTCAGACCTACATCCGCTTCACTCTCCCGGTTCAGGAAGATCCGAGGTATAAATATTAATAGCATAATCTCATACCTTTATTTCCTTTACGATGATCCTAGGGTAGAACCCGTAGGTTCCGCTGCGCATGTAACGTACATGGCTACGGATTTCCCAACAGAAATATCTCCCTCTTGACGAGAGGAACAAATTCCATCTTGGTCACTCACATTCCTCGTCATGATTCAGTGCATACCTAATGATGACCCTAATGATCATCCCATTACGGATGACGTAGAACCTATTAAAGTATGCAGTTCCACATACAGGAATCCATGGTGACCTCAGGTCGTAGGAACAAGCACACTATTCATATGAGAATCACTAACTAACATGCATATTCCCATAGAGTGGTCAGTCCAGTACGTGTTTTCTAACACGTACCTATATTCCAGACTTGACATCCATATGCCCATGATCAGCAGAACATGACCATTCAGTCTGTGAATATACTAGTGTGGATATGTAGCTTCTTACCTGAAGTATGTTTATCTCTATAAACATCGTACATATCACTAGGGACGATTTAGAATGTCATTTGTTGGTTCACAATTCTACTATCTGAATCACGTATTCTGATAACGTGAACCCGAAGTGTCATTCATGTCCGAACTAATATATGTAAATATATTAGTCACCCATACACTCATTTATATATGAACTAAATAAATGTATTTCTCATAATCTAATCTTTACTCTAACACTTTGACCTAGGGCATAATTCCTTCACTCAGGTCATAGGAACAAGCACACTATTCATATGAAAATCACTAATGATATATATCATGCATATTCTCATAGTGTGGTCAGTCTAGTACGTGTTCTCTAACACTCTCGAAGGAAGAAAGAGGTTATGCTTTCGGTTAATAAAGTTGCGGATTACCTATATTCTAGACTTGACATCCTTATGTGCATGATCAGCAGAACATGATCATCTAGACTACGAATATACTAGTGTGAATATGTAGCTTCTTGCCTGAAGTATGTTTATCTCTATAAACATCCTACATATCACTAGAAACGTTTTAAAATGTCATCCGTTGGTTCACAGTTCCACTATCAGAATCACATATTCTGATGGCGTGAACTCGAAGTGTCATTCATGGTCGATCTAATATATGTAAATATATTAGTCACCTATACATTCATTCATATATGAACTAAATAAACGTGTTTCTCATAATCTAATCTCTTGTCTAACACTTTGGCCTAGGGCATAATTTCTTCAGTCTCCCACTTGCACTAGGCCAATCTAAGCATCCAATGCTCATTAGGCAATATGACTTTCTAATTTTCCTTACTAATTTGCCGTTAACGCCGAAAATTAAAATTTTAACATGTTCTGCTAAATATCTTGGCGGAACACTAATTTTTTAACCTAATTAAGATGTTTTTTAGGCTGCTAATGGTGGAAAATACAAAGCTTATGTTCCGCCAAACTTCTTGGCGGAACAACCACTGTTCCGCCAGAAAGCTTGACGGAAGTGCAAGTGCAACAGAGGCAGGAGTAATTCTTCATTTATTTTAAAACCAAGGCTATTTTCTGAATTATTTTTCAAAATAGTGCAAGTTGAAAAAAAGAGTCGAAATCTTAAGAGTGAGGGTTTTTTTTGTAATATTCAGAAAAGTTAAGGGGTATTTGAAACTTCGCCTTCAATCATTCAAAGCAATTTTATGAAGAAACCACTATTATTCAATTTTACTAATCAAGTACAATCCATTGCCTTCAATCACGCACACCACCTCGCATAATGTCCCTTCGCAAAAGAGGTCTGGACACATTGTAAGGCAGCACTACAGTAATTTCGCAAGTAGCCGTTGCAAGGCCCTATGCAAATCCTAAACTCAACCCATCAAAAGCTAACCAAGTTTAGCCAACGAAATTGGGACACAATATGAGCCGCCACTTGTTGGGAAATATGAAAGTTAAGAAATGGACGCATCTTCCGTAACAACGAACAAACGACTGTCATGCCTCTCGAAAAAGTAGTCGAAACGACCAAGGAATGGCAACTGGCGCTGGACGCACGGACTTGATTCGCAAGTCGGGAACTAGACAGATTACGCTCCCGATTTTAGTGTTTCCTCTCTAAGAAAGTAGCAGATTGTTCTAGGATTTTTATTTTGTTTTTGTTTAAGAAAATTCATTGTAAGTAATTCATGTAACGTTTTATTTAATCATATTAATACAATATAGGTAAACGCTTACTTTTCAAAAAAAAGATAATATGTTTGTCATTTATTATGAGAAGGAACCTCATAAGCAGGAAATTTTTAGGGTTTTTTTTTTTTTTGAAATAAATTTTTAGGGTTTTGATGAGGTGCAGGAGTAATTCTTCATTTAATTATTATGTGAAGCGAGGCCGTACGTTACAGCACTGCTGCGCATGTACCTGTGTAACATGTAATTTATATTTCTTTTAGTTAGAGTTAGACAAGTAAATGCATAAAAATTGTTGGGGGTTTGGATTGAACCGTAGTTTATATTTAGGGCGCTTTTGCTAGCATAGTTGGGTAAAGCTGCTTAAAGCTATTTTTTTTTTTTTTTTTAATTAGTAGAAACCCGTAGGCGATTCATGTTGAAACCAAACTATCATTGTTATACATACTCTAAAAAAAACAACAAAGGAAAAGAAAGTAATCTAAATCTAAACTACTGGCCCATAAACACCAAAGCCAACAGATCACTACCCAAATTGTCTTCCCTCTAAACTCAACATTTCAACAACTCTATATGAGGCACAAAACAGGACCAAAATGGAATGAAAAAACGAATTTTTTTTCAAAGTAACACTTTTTTGAACAATAATTAATCAGATGGCACTATTTTACAAATAATTGGATATCTAGCACTTCCGTCAGAGGGTCTGGCGGAACTGAAGTAGTTCCGCCAGAGGGTCTGGCGGAACTAGTGATTTTTTTGTTGTTGATCCCGGCCATTTGGAATCCTTAAACATGCTTAATTGAGAAAAAAAAGTTAGTTCCGCCACAAGATCTGGCGGATCTAGGTAAAATTTATTTTTTCAGATTAAACTCATAATTTAGAAGGCCAATTAGCTCAAAAAATTACGAATCCAGAAGTTCCGCCAGACCCTCTGGCGGAACTGGCTATTTTATATTTTTTGCCTCTAAACAGCCACGAAAATTTAGCAAAAAAATAAAATAGCCAGTTCCGCCAGAGGGTCTGGCGGAACTTCTGAATTCGTAATTTTTTGAGATAATTGGCCTTCTAAATTAAGAGTTTAACCGAAAAAATAAATTTTACCTAGTTCCGCCAGACCCTATGGAGGAACTAATTTTTTTTCTTAATTAAGCGTGTTTATGAGTCCTAAATGGCTGGGATCAACAAAAAAAAAATTACTAGTTCCGCCAGACCCTCTGGCGGAACTACTTCAGTTCCGCCAGAGGGTCTGGCGGAAGTGCTATCTGCTGAAATATTTCGAAAAAAATGCCATCTGATTAATTATTTTTCAAAAAAGTGTTATTTTGCAAAACAATTCTGAAAAAACAGCAACTTATCCCAAGAAAAAAAAACCCCTCAATTAACAGGGAGCCACAAACATAAATATATCCTCAATCTCCCAATACCCACTCTTTCTCAGAAACTTCGCACCAATGGCGGAATTTCTGAATCTTCAAAATCAATTTGGAGCACCCTCGCAAGATTCGCAAGAGAATCTGCTTCCAAGTTGAAATTCCGTGATATATACTTAATCATCGGATCTTTGAGTCTTCTTTTGAAAAGAACACAATCTTGCGCCCTTTGTATCGCCATCCAAGATGACAATTGGATCCGATTCGCTTGTACGTCGGACTCCAACACATTCGCCACCTCTTGATTATCTGTGAGAAATAAGCAAGATTGGTTTTCAGAAAAATTTTGTACCATTTCCATCGCCAAAAATAAAGGTTCAAATTCCCCTTGTAACACGTCAGAGATATGATTCAATATTCTAGTGCCGACCCTAATTACTCTTCCTCGCTTGTTTTTCATAATTACAGCCGCCGCTGCCTTTCCAAGTTGGTCCCTTGAGAAATCCAACCAACATGTCAACTCTTTACTATTAACTACCTCCTGATCTTCAGAGTTTCGTAGCAATAAATCCAATTCCAAACCTGTAAATTGATTTCCCAAATTGACTGTTTTTTTCATTCTATTCAGTACCATTCCGAAATTAGGGTTTTGCCTACTAAAAAGCCAATAAGAAATATGAAATTATGAGTTGGAATTTCAGTAGGTACATTATGAGGGCATGAATCTATAAGAAGATACACAAAACAGAATTTTAACTTTAGACAATCTTCAGAAAGGAGATGGAATTTGTTAAATAGATGTAATCTATGTAAAATGAGTTGGAATTTTTTTTATTGAACGGTAGATGGACTTTGTTGATCATCTCTTTAGAAGTTGAACTTTTGCAATTCATGTAAAAGTTATCAGTTATCACACAGTTTTCAATCGATGGACAAAAGGGATATCGGGAAATTGCTCGGTGGCTTTTGATATGAATTTCCTTCCACCTGGATTGCAGAAGCTTAACCAAATGCAGATCTTTTTCTTCTTCTCGATCATAAGGGAGAGGTGTAAAAGATGTTTTTTCTTCTTCTCATGAGTTTGATTTCGGAGGAAAAGACGGACTGGAATTCAACATCCCGGATGCATTGTTTATTGAATACTCAGTGAATAAAACTGAAATATAGTTCATTTGTACTTAGTAGTAATTGTTTTTACAAAAAAAAATTTCTCTTTTTTTATTTGTATATAACTCTTTGTAATTATTTTATTTTTAATAAAAATTGGAAATAGGATGAAAGAGCCTACTCCATGTAATAAAAAAAACTACACAAAACAAAAGTTTTTATAAGAACACATGATATGTGAAGAGTTGGATGAAACTTTTGAAGCAACAACGATTACATACAACTTTGTATAATTGCAAATATATGCAATTCAAATGAAAATTGTGACAGGTATGCTCATATAGAAGATCCAAATAGATAAAAAAAAATTCTAAAAATATTTTGTGCTCTGAATAATATCTGATAGAGCAGGGACGGAGCTAAATTCGGAATAATGAGGGCGAAAAAAAATTCTTTACGCTTTCTAATACTTGTAAATATATTTGGGAGGTCAATACACTTAGTTTTATTTTCTCTCGATAATATAATACACTAAAGTTCAATTGATATATAGTAAATGCCGAAAAATCTTCTGAAGGGGAGCACGGCCCCTCCTTTGATAAGTTTCATCTCTTTGATAGAGTTATAGGACCGTAAAAGTATCTCTATTGTATATGTGTGCAAGATAAATATTAGTGGAACAAAATGACAATTAAACTTTGAATATGATGGATGAATCAGGCCAAAAAATTTCCAGGAATGAAATCAATCAACTCTCACGTCAAGTTTATTTACAATGAATTTTGGAGAATGGAAAGAAAGAATTCAGGTCGCTGATAAATAGAATTCCGTACTCAATATAGAAAAAAACCTCTAAAGTTAGCAATTATTAAAGATAAATTCACACGTATGCATCTCACTCATGACTTACGATCTTTAGAAGATTGTTGCCAGCGTTAAATGGAACCTACTCGGTCACACAATCAACTTCATTCATACGGGACAAAAATACCTTAAAACAGTTGTGCATGAAATGTATAAATTGGTGAACGAAATAATCAATCATTAGATGATTGATTGTGCAAAACAGCACACTTCTGTTCTGAACGGAAGGCTTCCGTTCGGAATGGAAGGTGCCAGTTTCTTGGCAGCCAGGTTTTCGCAGTTTTGGAAACTGCATTTTGTTCTGAACGGAATATACGCAGAAAACTAGATTTTCAGTTATGGTAACTGAGCAATCGTTCACCGACCTCTCTAGTACTTTGTAAGCGTTTTTGGTAGTAAAACGGCATGTTTGTTCCATTTCCATTTAATCAAATCCCCTAACTCTGCGAGGTTCATGGAATTGATTTTGATTTGCAGTTCCGATAACTCTTGCATTGCCTTATTTGATAGGTGGTTTCTTACATGCAAAGCTTTTGTTTCTTGATCCCACTGATAGAATTCAGCCAATGTACCACTTCTTTGTTAGGAGAAAGAATAGAGGGAGGATAGCGTAAATTTTAGTCTCCCTTCACTCCAATTTGAATCCCAAAAACTGATCATCCTTCCGTCACCAATAGCAAATTATGTGCTGGCAAAAAAGAAATTCAATAGTTTGCATACATCATTCTAAAAGAAAGAATCTTGAGCTGAACTCATCTCATCCAAATTTGCAAACTGCATCGGATTTACTAGCTTTTGTCAATTAGATCTATTTTCTTGAAAATATTTTCATAGTCATTTGGTCATAAGTGCTTTATTAAATAATTCAAGATCAATTATACCCAAACCTCCTACTTTCTTGGGTCTACAAGCTTTTTTCCAAAAGATTAGACAATAACCTGATTTTTTATTTCCTTTCCATAAAAAGTTTCTTCTTATTTTATCAATTTCTTCTATCACCCATTTTGGAATGGAGAAAACAGAGAGACAATAAACATGAATAGTAGGAGGTAAGGAAACCCTTCCTGCCGCTAGAGTTCCGTTCGATCGAAACCTGTGTTCCGTTCGACCGTAATACTGTTTCCAAATCTAAAAACGTGGCTGCCAAGGCATACCATATCTATTCCATTCGAACTGAGGATTGGTCCATTCGAACGGAATCTGTTCCGTTTGAACTGAGGATTACTCCGTTCGAACTGAGAAATTTCAGCATCTAATGCTTTATTCTTTCACCACTTTACACATCACATGTATAACTGTTTTTGAGGTATTTTCTGTAGGGTTTCGGACGTGCATGACGCAGCGGAAAACAATAATTATTCGTCCAAAACTAATCCCGAGAATCCGTGCGTATCGGTTAAATCAAAGAAATAAATCTTAAAGATACCTTTCGGATTACGCTTAATCCGTGACGCTCAAACCATGCGTGTTGTCCAAGCGCCTCTAAACCGGTTACCGTCCTAACCGATTTTCCGTCCGTCTAGGCCGTCTAGGTCGGATCGTGCGGAAGTCATCTACCGCACACACAATCGGTCTCCACCAAAACTCTCAACAAACCGTTCTCATCTTCTTAGGCCGAATAGATCACAAGCGCCGAAAGTACGAACGCCTCTACCGGTATCCACACGAACAAACTTCTTAAAACGGGAAGAAGAACAATATATATGCTAGTAGCTTGTTCTTCTCTTGCACAAGAAAACTATTTTTCTTCTTCTTATTTTGTCTCACAAAAGATGTATAATTCTCTCATATAATTGCACCCTTTCATTTTGTCATATAAAAGGAAAGCACCATTTAGTAATTTTGTCACACAAATGAGAAAGGATATTTTCTCTCTTTTTGTCTCACAAAAGAGAATGAGAAATAATGAGAGAGAGAATCATTTGGTACAATGAATTTGGAGCCCTCTATGTCCTTATATAGAGGTAAAGAGTCATGTCTATTCACACTAAGAGATGTGTATGACATCACTCATCATTATCCACATATCATCATCTAGACTCTTCTAGATTACATGATCTTGTGTGCTCATAGTCTTTATATACATATATATCACATCTTATCACATAAGATGACAATATCTTTTGTGTCATTATTATGCAACTCATCATATAAGTCGCTAGGATTTTCTGTGCCCGTTTTAGTTTGTTCTTTGTGTGTGACCCTGTAGGTTCACTTAATGTTGGCAATAAACTTGACCGTCTATAAATCATGAGCGGACTCTAGCAAGCCATCATGACTACCCAATTTAAGTGAATATCAGTGATCTGATTTACCTAATCAACAATCACGTATTTAGTCCCTTTGTCACGCGATATCTACATCGATCATAAGGCATGTAAGACGCCATCCTTATATTAATCGATTAATATTTCTTGATCCCGAGTTAAACTGAACAAGAACAAATGACATTAATAACTCTTATTAATTCATTTGAGTATGGCCATACATTTCTTCAGTTCAATTCATCAAGAGGCCTAAAGATATCTCTCTCATTTATGAGAGGAACAAATCCCGTCTTGATTGCACTCATCCCTCTACATGATTCATTGTATACCTAATCATAACCGTTATGACCACCCGGTTAAAGGCAGTGTTAGATTATATTAAAGTATAAAATTACTCATGTTGGGAACCGAGACAATCTCAGGTCAAAGGACTATAAATACTTTATGTTAGAAGAATCGCTAATGACATAAAACATGTAGCATTCTTATGGCGGGTCAGTCCAGTATATGGTCTCTAACATATACCTATGTTAATGACTTGATAACTATTTATCCATGATCAGTAAAACATGATCATCAGTCAACTAATATACTGGTGTACATTTATAGCTTGTATATAAATATATATTTATTTATATCCGTAAGTATATTTGTCTCCACAAATATCCTATAAATGACCAGGGACGATTTAGAATAGCATTCATAACACTTTATAGTTTTACTATCAAAGTCACGCACTTTGATGACATAAAGTTGAATTGCATATTCATGGTCTATTTTAATTATATTAAAATAACCTATACGCACATATTATATGAAATATCTTAGAATAAATATTATGTTTGTTATTACAATCCATCATCTAGGTCACAAACACTTTGGCCTAGGGCATAACACCATCAATCTCCCACTTGCACTAGGCCAAATCAACCAAGTATCTCATACTCATTGATCTATGTGGTATCACATACCAGTTGACCTAACATGATCACCATCATTTAAGGGATTAGGTTCTTAAATGGATTATCAAACATTGTCATATGCAAATACTTTGCATAATTTTTATGTCCACCATAATCTAAGAAGAATACTTTATCCTTCTCAAGTATATAATTATACTCTTGATTATTATTTAGTGACTTTCACTAAGATTAAACTTATGTGTGCTTGTTACACTTAATTCACATCATATGTAATTATGCTCCCACTGAATTTCTTGTCAACATAAGATTTATCTTTAATTTTTGATAAAACCAAACTGTTTGGTTATTTCATCAAATAATAAATATTCACCTAGAGATGTTTGCTTTAATTCATAAATGAATTTATGCAACTTGCAAACTCTTTTCAAAATTTTGGTTGCGTAAATAAAATTAAACAAGCATCTTCTGGTGCGTAGTTAAAAATAAACGTGCAACTTCTGGTTGTATAAATAAAAACTAAACAAGCAACTTCTGGTGCATAAAAAGAAATGATAAGCAACTTCTGGTGCTTAAAAATAAACATGTATTAATAATAACATGTTATCTAATGTTCAAATAAATAAATAAAAAAAAATTCGAATAAAGGAAGAAAAAGAATCCGAATAAAATTATTGGAATATAAGAAATAATTATGGTTCCTACCTCGCTTACTTTGGGTCAGAGTCGTGCTGATAACGTGTTATAAAATAAAAGAGCAAATAACTATAAAACAGAGAATTGGAAAGAGAGAATTATGTATTGAATTGTGGATTAAGGAATACAATAGTCACTGCCCCCTTTATATAGTAGAGGGTGAGTGCTGGACAAGAAATCTCTTGCCTGATTCAGGATTACAATAAAGGAAATAATCTAACCTAAATACAATAGAATATACAGTAGTAAATACCCTGCCACAACTCCTTCCATTCTTACAAGCATTTCCTAATTTATCTTTTCTTAGGGGTCAAGTATTGGACATCCATATTAATTATATTCATAACACTCCCCCTTGGATGTCCATATTTCATACGCATTAGAAGCTGCCTCATTAAAAACCTTACAAGGAAAACCTAGTAGGACAAAACCTTAGCTAAGGGAAAAAGAGTGCATCGCGTATTATCATTATTTCTCATTATTTCATATATTAAATATGCCTCGTTAAAAACCTTACTAGATAAAACCCTATGGGCAAAAATCCTAGTGAAGGAAAAAGAGTGCATCATCATTCTATATATTACGCACAAAAGCTGCCTCGTTAAAAACCTTGCTAGGAAAACCCATTGGGACAAAAACCATAGACAAGGGAAAAAGAGTGCAGTGCGTATTATTTCTCCCCCTCATATATGCAACTATATGTGAGATGACAAAGTTTAATCTCTATAATATATGCTTAAGAAGAGATCTGCTGGATCATTATTTGAGGAGCTTCGTTAGATATTCATTTCACAATCATCATGCTCATGCATGCATAAAAATAACTCACCATCATTTATTTTAATTGTTAATACATCAAACAAGTTATCTTGATGATCTTAATGGATGCGATTTCTCCACATTATATCATTATAATAGATGGATTATGAAATAATGACTCCTTCAGGGAAATATTCAATTTATAATTCAAGATAATATTTTATGTTTTAAAGAATTTAATCTTATATTCTTTTGAATAATATGGTAGTTTTTGGAGCTCTTCGAGAGTACCATAAGATTTTAAATCATCAATATATATATCAACATTCAAAAGGTAAATATATAGTTTCCTAAACGTAATTTTGATTAATTACATAACATTCATTCAACAAACATTTGTTATAGCAATTTTATCACATATCTCAATATTGCATTAATTAGTACAAAGATCTTTGTAATTTAATAGATTAAATCTCTCGAGAGTTTGAAATGCTTCAGGCATTCTAAATCCTTCAGGGATTTTCATTAATATATTGCAATCAAATGAGATATGAATAATTTGCTACTAAGTTAACGAGTCCTCCAGGGACAACAAAATTAGAAATATAATTGCATATCACAATTTAATTTTTCATTACATATTCTTAAAATACCCTCTTATAAGTTATACCCACTTATAAGTTACCGTTATACAACGCCAGGTGTTTGGACTACATGTCCATAATTTTATATTTCACTAGTGAAAATAATGATGCTTTAATCACATCTTTCGATTTGGCCAATACTTTATCAATCGACATTATACAAATAATTTTAATTCTAGATCCTCATTTTTATTTATTATATCAATTGCAATTGCATAAATAAATTTTGATTAATCTTAATTTTATTACGGTTCCATATTTATTCTAGTAGAGACCTAATTTATTGAGATCTCATCATTTTCAATATTATTAGGTACCTGAACCTCTTCTGGGGTTATTTGCTCGTCTATGTCTTCTACTCTTTTATCGTTAATATTCTTTTCAGAAGAATTTATTTCTTTAGAAGTATCGTTAACTTCAATTATGCCAACTTTTTTATTATGCTCATTTTTCTTCCTTGGATCTTTATCATTGGAACCGATTGGTCGACCATGCTTCTGGCATATATCAAACATAGAATTATCCAAGGGTACTTCAATATAATTATGAGTACATAATGCTGGAATGTATGATATGATAATCATTTTTTTGCATCAATATAAATAATATAATTGCATGTTGTTTCACATTAATAAATTTATGAACTTCTAGTTCATATTAACTTGTTAGAGGATCTAAGTGAAAGATATTAATGATGCATTCCATATAAGTCATAACTTATGTTTTCCAGCTCTTGTTTCTCTCCCCCTAATGTTATCATTAATTATTAATCAAGTTCTCCAGGACTTTCATTGTCTATTATATCTTGAACATATTCATTAATATTTGATTTGTTTCATAACAATCACTTTGGTATTCATTTAATTCTTTCTTCTGGAATTTTGTCTACAAACATCTAACACATTTCAGGTGTGTTTTTAAATGATCCTCCAGGGATATCCATCCGAATTAAGATGTAGTGAATAATTTTGTGTAATGAAGTTCAAGATATCAAATTATGCAGGGCAATTTAACTTAACATATATGCCCGACTTTTATTTGTGACCCATTTTTGTGCGTTGCGGTGGAGCTACCGGAACAAATATTACACATCCAAAAGATTTTAAATAGTATTTACTCGGCTGCAGGCCGGTCACAAATTATAATGGGGAGTACTTATTATAAAATGTTGGCTTTACTCTAATTAGTGCTGTAGCATATATCATTTCATGGCCTCAATCAAAAGACGAGCTTTCATTTCATTATTAGGGGCCAACGATTAATTATAATCGCTTAACAAGATATGATGTTAGATCATTCTAAGTGCGTTTGTGGGCCAATGCTCAACTATAATCTAAATCAACATACAATAGTCAATTATTACTTGGGATGTAGCCAACTGATCATCATCAAGACGATTTTTCTTAGTTGTACGATCCAGAAATTATTATCTTAATTAGAATATTCGAGCAAGGAATCTCGCAAATACAATATTTCGAGATTAAATAAATATACATGTGACCATCTAACAGATGCATCTATTAATACCATAAAATATCTAGATGGTCCACATGAAAGAGTAATAGGGCCAAATATATTACGATTAATACGCTCAAGGAAATTGGGTGATTTATTCCCAACCCTGATTTGTGATGTCTAACAATTAATTCTCCTTTGATAACATACAGCACATGAAAATTTATTTGATAAAAGAATCTTCTGGTTCTTTAATTGATGCATATTTGAATTCTCTGTGATTATTTGCATCATCATTGCTCCGAGATTAGTTAACTTTTGTTTCATGCCAAATCATGAAATTTCTCTTCGAACTAGTGAACTTCTGGTTCATGTCAAATCATAAAATTACTTTTCAAATTATTGAACTTCTGGTTCATGTTAAATTATTAAATTACTTTTCGACTGAACGAAATCTGATATGCAGAAGCATAAATAAGTTTTAAGTCAATAAACTTCTGGTTACTAATAAATCTGACTTAATTGTATTAGTCCTTCATAATACAAATCAATAGAAAAGCTGCATGTTGTTCTAATGAATATTTCTCAAAATACAGAAACATTGTCCATCGGTTCTTTCTCTAACTCGTTCTTGTTAATGTGCTTTAAATCCAGCGGATGATATTATTATCGGTTATCAACTTTTTCATTATGGTGATAAACAAGTCGACAGTATTATTTTCTCTTTGCTTTTAAGACGGCTTAATAAACCTCCACAAGATTCTAGGGTGTACATAGAGACATACCAAATGTCCTTTACTACAACATAAATTTTTAGACCATTTTGTGTGTTCTTTCCGCTTTCTTGTGTGTTTTTCTTAATATAATCATCACAGTCACAAGTATAATTTCGACCTTGACCTCTTACACGTCAGCATCCATATTAATAATCACGACTTGTATATGTGGTATTCACTTCTGGGAATGATGCGGAACCAATTGTACGGAATTCGTGATTTTTCATGTTAATGAAAAATTCATTATTTTGCTTATATACAAGAAATAGTAATTTACAATTTTAAAGCATTATCTATTATATACAGGCAACAAAATGGTAACTCTTCTGGAGTCTTAAATTACATTTACAATACATGGTATTATATTAATACCTGTCTTTCAATTTCTAATTATTATTTTAGTTGTTCAATGTCTGCTGGACATATGACAGACATTTTGGATTCCACAAATAAATAAAATAAATTGAATAAATATATGGTCAAGGAAGTCCGCCTAAAAGTCTTATGTAATATTTAAGAGCTTACTGAAATGGTTTTCAATTATAAAAATAATTAACCATAATTTGTTTTTTCTTTTAAAGAGACTTTATAGAATTCGACAAAATATTTTGGTGTACAACAGGTACTTAACCAATTCTCTTTTATACAACATCAAAAATACATATTTTGGAATCAATTACAAATAATATCTTGTTGTATCTTCTCATTGTCTTATGTGATTTTCTTGTAATGACTTCTGGCATTAGTCTCACTTATGTCATTATTTTGCAACATTCACTTCTGGGAATTGAATGCAATTATTTAGACAAGTTTCATAATTTCTTCTTTTACAACTCATTAGTTTGCTTTTTCACAATAAGATATGATATTGGTTTTCAATATATCTTACAACTCTCTTCATCTTGTTGCTGCTTCAAGAGCAAGATAAAAGGTAAGGAGTATCATATTTAATATATGTTCTTCATTTTTTTTTTTTTTTCAAATTATTATTTGAGAGTTGATCTTCGAGATTTAGACAATATTTCTGATTTATATTCTTGCAACTACTGGTGCTATATTTTGCAACTTATGGTGCATAAAATAAATTTTGCCGCTTGTGTGCAAAAGAAAAAATTATTGCAACTACAGGTGCATAAATAAAAATAAATTTGCATAAAAATAAATGTGCGTAAAATAAATGTACATAAAAGTAAATGTGCATAAAAGTAAATGTGCATAAAATAAATGTACATAGAATAAAGATAAATATACTTGCAACTTCTAGTGCATAAATATACTTACAACTTCTGGTGCATAAATAAAAATAAACATGCAACTTCTGGTTGCGTAAATTTAGGTCCTTCCAAAAAAAAAATTATTGCAACTACAGGTGCATAAATAAAAATAAATTTGCATAAAAATAAATGTGCGTAAAATAAATGTACGAAAAATAAATGTGCGAAAAAATAAATGTGCGAAAATAAACGTACATAAAAATAAATGAAAATAAATATACGTGCAGCTTCTGGTGCATGATTTAAACAAGCAACTTCTGGTGCTTTAATATAATAAACATGCTACTTCTGGTTGCAAAAATAAAAATAATTAAACAAGCAACTTCTGGTGCATAAGTAAAAATAAACATGCAACTTCTGGTTGCGTAAATAAAATTAAACAAGCATCTTCTGGTGCGTAGTTAAAAATAAACGTGCAACTTCTGGTTGTATAAATAAAAACTAAACAAGCAACTTCTGGTGCATAAAAAGAAATGATAAGCAACTTCTGGTGCTTAAAAATAAACATGTCTTAATAATAACATGTTATCTAATGTTCAAATAAATAAATAAAAAAAAATTCGAATAAAGGAAGAAAAAGAATCCGAATAAAATTATTGGAATATAAGAAATAATTATGGTTCCTACCTCGCTTACTTTGGGTCAGAGTCGTGCTGATAACGTGTTATAAAATAAAAGAGCAAATAACTATAAAACAGAGAATTGGAAAGAGAGAATTATGTATTGAATTGTGGATTAAGGAATACAATAGTCACTGCCCCCTTTATATAGTAGAGGGTGAGTGCTGGACAAGAAATCTCTTGCCTGATTCAGGATTACAATAAAGGAAATAATCTAACCTAAATACAATAGAATATACAGTAGTAAATACCCTGCCACAACTCCTTCCATTCTTACAAGCATTTCCTAATTTATCTTTTCTTAGGGGTCAAGTATTGGACATCCATATTAATTATATTCATAACAAGTTCATCTATAGTGTCGGAGTCTTTTTTTGGATTTTATGATAGATTAAATCTAGACTCTAGGGGTATTTTGGGTACTTAGTAGTTAATTACAAAATTAGTTATATAAGAGCCCATTCCTTATTTCCGTTTCTCCCATATGTGTGTTTCCCCTCTCCATTCCGTCCTCGCCATTTCATCTCTTTTTTTCACCACAAACACAACTCTTTTTTTTAACCTGGATCTTATCCTACTCGTCATAAAATAGTATATTAGTACACAAAATAGTATAATTGCACTTAAAAATTTATATCCATATTACAAACATAGTATAAAAAACACAAAAAATATAATATGACACAAATATATATTGATATTCAAAAATATGAATTGTCACCAAAAATAATCTTTATTCATATCCAAAAAGGGTATTCATGAATAAATTTAAAAAAATAACATTTATGTTGAATAACTACAAAAAGACTAAAAATAATTGAGCAACGAAATTACACAAAATGGTGTATTGGCACCAATACATAATTGTACAAAACATTATGTGTTAGCACTAAAAATATTGTATTGGTAACTGATGGTGTTATGCCCTAGGCCAAAGTGTTTGTGACCTAGATGATGGATTGTAATAACAAACATAATATTTATTCTAAGATATTTCATATAATATGTGCGTATAGGTTATTTTAATATAATTAAAATAGACCATGAATATGCAATTCAGCTTTATGTCATCAAAGTGCGTGACTTTGATAGTAAAACTATAAAGTGTTATGAATGCTATTCTAAATCGTCCCTGGTCATTTATAGGATATTTGTGGAGACAAATATACTTGCGGATATAAATAAATATATATATTTATATACAAGCTATAAATGTACACCAGTATATTAGTTGACTGATGATTATGTTTTACTGATCATGGATAAATAGTTATCAAGTCATTAATATAGGTATATGTTAGAGACCATATACTGGACTGACCCGCCATAAGAATGCTACATGTTTTACGTCATTAGCGATTCTTGTAACATAAAGTATTTATAGTCCTTTGACCTGAGATTGTCTCGGTTTCCAACATGAGTAATTTTATACTTTAATATAATCTAACACTGCCTTTAACCGGGTGGTCATAACGGTTATGATTAGGTATACAATGAATCATGTAGAGGGATGAGTGCAATCAAGACGGGATTTGTTCCTCTCATAAATGAGAGAGATATCTTTAGGCCTCTTGATGAATTGAACTGAAGAAATGTATGGCCATACTCAAATGAATTAATAAGAGTTATTAATGTCATTTGTTCTTGTTCAGTTTAATTCGGGATCAAGAAATATTAATTCGATTAATATAAGGATGACATATTACATGCCTTATGATCGATATAGATATCGTGTGACAAAGGGACTAAATACGTGATTGTTGATTAGGTAAATCAGATCACTGATATTCACTTAAATTGGGTAGTCATGATGGCTTGCTAGAGTCCGCTCATGATTTATAGACGGTCAAGTTTATTGCCAACATTAAGTGAACCTACAGGGTCACACACAAAGAACAAACTGAAACGGGCGCAGAAAATCCTAGCGACTTATATGATGAGTTGCATAGGAATGTCACAAAAGATATTGTCATCTTATGTGATAAGATGTGATATATATGTATATAAAGACTATGAGCACACAAGATCATGTAATCTAGAAGAGTCTAGATGATGATATGTGGATAATGATGAGTGATGTCATACACATCTTTTAGTGTGAATAGACATGACTCTTCACCTCTATATAAGGACATAGAGGGCTCCAAATTCATTGTACCAAATGATTCTCTCTCTCATTATTTCTCATTCTCTTTTGTGAGACAAAAAGAGAGAAAAATATCCTTTCTCATTTGTGTGACAAAATTACTAAAGGGTGCTTTCCTTTTATATGAAAAATGAAAGGGTGCAATTATATGAGAGAAATATACATCTTTTGTGAGACAAAATAAGAAAAAGAAAAAGAGTTTTCTTGTGCAAGAGAAGAACAAGCTACTAGCATATATATTGTTCTTCTTCCCGTTTTAAGAAGTTTGTTCGTGTGGACACCGGTAGAGGCGTTCGTACTTTCGGCGCTTGTGATCTATTCGGCCTAAGAAGATGAGAACGGTTTGTTGAGAGTTTTGGTGGAGACCGATTGTGTGTGCGGTAGATGGCTTCCGCATGATCCGACCTAGACGGATTAGACGGATGGAAAATCGGTTAGGACGGTAACCGGTTTAGAGGCGCTTGGACAACACGCATGGTTTGAGCGTCACGGATTAAGCGTAATCCGAAAGGTATCTTTAAGATTTATTTCTTTGATTTAACCGATACGCACGGATTCTCGGGATGGGTTTTGGACGAATAATTTTTAGTTTTCCGCTGCGTTATGCACGTCCGAAACCCAACAGTGGTATCAGAGCGACGTACGTATTTCGGTTAAATTGAGTCGGTATATATGTGATATATACTATTTAGATACCATTTATAATTTTGATTTATAATTATAAGGCTTGCATAAAGAGTATTCAAGTGTTGAATATTTTTAATAGAAAAGATGCGATTAATAGATATGATCCAAGAGTTGCATCCAAAGAATGTATCCAAAGAATATGACCAAAGGATGTGATCCAAAAGTTATGTCTAAGAGATGCGATCAAAAGATGCGATGAATAGATGTGATCCAGAAGTAGTCTCCAAAAGTTGCCACCAAGGGATATGATCCAAAGGTTGCGTCCAAGTGTTGCATCCAATAGTTGCGACCAAGAAATATGATCCAAAGGTCACGACCAAGGATTGCGTCTAAAAGGTGCGACTAACGGGTGTGACCAAGGGATGCGATCCAAATGTCACATCCAAAAGACGCAACGAAAGGTTGCGACCAACGGTTGCGACCAAAGGGTGCGACCAAAGGGTGCGACCAAAAGGTGCGACTAACGGGTGTGACCAAGGGATGCGATCCAAATGTCACATCCAAAAGACGCAACGAAAGGTTGCGACCAACGGTTGCGACCAAAGGGTGCGACCAAAGGGTGCGACCAAAAGGTGCGACTAACGGGTGTGACCAAGTGATGCGATCCAAATGTCACATCCAAAAGACGCAACGAAAGGTTGCGACCAACGGTTGCGACCAACGGATGCGACCAAAGGGTGTGACCAAAGGGTGCGACCAAAAGGTGCGACTAACGGGTGTGACCAAGGGATGCGATCCAAATGTCACATCCAAAAGACGCAACGAAAGGTTGCGACCAACGGTTGCGACCAACGGATGCGACCAAAGGGTGCGACCAAAGGGTGCGACCAAAAGGTGCGACTAACGGGTGTGACCAAGGGATGCGATTCAAATGTCACATCCAAAAGACGCAACGAAAGGTTGCGACCAACGGTTGCGACCAACGGATGCGACCAAAGGGTGCGACCAAAGGGTGCAACCAAAAGGTGCGACTAACGGGTGTGACCAAGGGATGCGATTCAAATGTCACATCCAAAAGACGCAACGAACGGTTGCGACCAACGGATGCGACCAAAGGGTGCGACCAAAGGGTGCGACCAAAAGGTGCGACTAACGGGTGTGACCAAGGGATGCGATTCAAATGTCACATCCAAAAGATGCAACGAAAGGTTGCGACCAACGGATGCGACCAACGGATGCGACCAAAAGGTGCGACTAACGGGTGTGACCAAGGGATGCGATTCAAATGTCACATTCAAAAGACGCGACGAAAGGTTGCGACCAAAGGGTGCGACTAAAGGGTGTGATCAACGGATGCGATCCAAATGTCACGTCCATAAGGTTACGACGAATGAGTGTGACCAAAGGGTGTGACTAAAGGGTGTGACCAATGGATATGATCCAAATATCACGTCCAATAGGTTGCGACTAACGGTTGCGACCAAGAGGTGCGACCAACGGGTGTAATCGACATGCGCAACTAAGAGGTACGACCGAAAAGGAGCAATCGCAAGAGTTGCGACCTCTTGAATAGTTGTGCCTTCATGAAAGGGTGCATACCATGAATTACCTTTTTGAAATGGTGCATGTGATGCATTATTTCATGAAAAGTTGCATGTGATGTATTGAATTCATGAAGAGATGCCAATGATGTATGTTCATCAATGAGTGAAGGTGCTAGAGAAAACTACTTCAGCACTTTATTAAAAAAAAAAAAAGTAAATTTGAATATTTTGAAAAGTTCAAAAGTTACAAATAATGAAGTAGAGAATAAAACTTGGCTTCGAAAAATCAAATTTCTTTGATGAGATCGAGGAGTCGAGAACTAAGTGTTTGATCATCATGATAACTATATCGAACTTTATTAGATATAGTTCGATTATGATGAGTTAAATATATCTTCTATTTCTTTCGGGGTTACGCTCTTATTGCGTTCATACTGAATATAATTCCATCTAAAGTAGTTGTAAAAGACTCCATATGCGATATGGACTGGTAGGTGTATCAGATTATCTTTTATCAAGATTTGAGGATATGATACTTAATTGAAGTATCATGCATCTAATCGGATTAGTGCTTATTGTGGAATATCCTAAGAAAAGTAAAGGACATTACTTCTATAATTAATATGAGAACAAAATGTTTGTTACTCGAAAATTATATCTCTTTGGAAATTGTGTTTCCAAAAGAATTAGTGGGAGTAAATTTGAAAAGTTCAAATTCCACATACTGACAGTAATGCTCGGATGGAAATTAATTCAGATTTCAACTAGTGATTGAGTCTGCAATTAATCAACTAGACTCTCAAGATGTTGAAGAGTCTGAGTATATAACATAAGGGTATTCATGTAGATCTATTAGAATTTATCGCAGGCCCGAAAAATATAGATTTTTCGTGTCTAATGATAAAAATTTCGTACTCATAGATGATGAGTTCACATTCTATTAATAGACTATGATGAGTCAAGGCTCTAATGGTTAGAGACTTTGAAAGTTGAGATGTAATCCATGTCAGACAATCAAGTTTTGAATTTGATTGATCCATCAGATAGAAATACCGTTTTAAAAAGAAGCCCGACATGGATAATGTGCAAACATATAATGCATGATTTGTGATTAAGTTAAACTCATAGTATAGACTATGATAATATTTTTCCAAGTCATCATGCTTATGTATTTCAGAATTTTCTTGGGCATATGTTCATAGTATGACTATAAAAGATGCCAAGTGGATGTCAAAACGTTGTTTCTTAATAGAAACATATGAAAGTATGTATATGATACAACTTGAGAGTTTTGTCTATCCTAAAAATTTTGAAAAGAGTTTGCAAGTTGCATAAATTCATTTATGAATTAAAGCAAACATCTCTAAATGAATATTTATTATTTGATGAAATAACCAAACAGTTTGGTTTTATCAAAAATTAAAGACAAATCTTATGTTGACAAGAAATTCAGTGGGAGCATAATTACATATGATGTGAATTAAGTGCAACAAGCACACATAAGTTTAATCTTAGTGAAAGTCACTAAATAATAATCAAGAGTATGATTACATACTTGAGACGGATAAAGTATTCTTCTTAGTTTATGGTGGACATAAAAAATTATGCAAAGTATTTGCATATGACAATGTTTGATAATCCATTTAAGAACCCAATCCCTTAAATGATGGTGATCATGTTAGGTCAACTGGTATGTGATACTACATAGATCAATGAGTATGAGATACTTGGTTGATTTGGCCTAGTGCAAGTGGGAGATTGATGGTGTTATGCCCTAGGCCAAAGTGTTTGTGACCAAGATGATGGATTGTAATAACAAACATAATATTTATTCTAAGATATTTCATATAATATGTGCGTATAGGTTATTTTAATATAATTAAAATAGACCATGAATATGCAATTCAGCTTTATGTCATCAAAGTGCGTGACTTTGATAGTAAAACTATAAAGTGTTATGAATGCTATTCTAAATCGTCCCTGGTCATTTATAGGATATTTGTGGAGACAAATATACTTGCGGATATAAATAAATATATATATTTATATACAAGCTATAAATGTACACCAGTATATTAGTTGACTGATGATTATGTTTTACTGATCATGGATAAATAGTTATCAAGTCATTAATATAGGTATATGTTAGAGACCATATACTGGACTGACCCGCCATAAGAATGCTACATGTTTTACGTCATTAGCGATTCTTGTAACATAAAGTATTTATAGTCCTTTGACCTGAGATTGTCTCGGTTTCCAACATGAGTAATTTTATACTTTAATATAATCTAACACTGCCTTTAACCGGGTGGTCATAACGGTTATGATTGGGTATACAATGAATCATGTAGAGGGATGAGTGCAATCAAGACGGGATTTGTTCCTCTCATAAATGAATATCTTTAGGCCTCTTGATGAATTGAACTGAAGAAATGTATGGCCATACTCAAATGAATTAATAAGAGTTATTAATGTCATTTGTTCTTGTTCAGTTTAATTCGGGATCAAGAAATATTAATTCGATTAATATAAGGATGACGTATTACATGCCTTATGATCGATATAGATATCGTGTGACAAAGGGACTAAATACGTGATTGTTGATTAGGTAAATCAGATCACTGATATTCACTTAAATTGGGTAGTCATGATGGCTTGCTAGAGTCCGCTCATGATTTATAGACGGTCAAGTTTATTGCCAACATTAAGTGAACCTACAGGGTCACACACAAAGAACAAACTGAAACGGGCGCAGAAAATCCTAGCGACTTATATGATGAGTTGCATAGGAATGTCACAAAAGATATTGTCATCTTATGTGATAAGATGTGATATATATGTATATAAAGACTATGAGCACACAAGATCATGTAATCTAGAAGAGTCTAGATGATGATATGTGGATAATGATGAGTGATGTCATACACATCTTTTAGTGTGAATAGACATGACTCTTCACCTCTATATAAGGACATAGAGGGCTCCAAATTCATTGTACCAAATGATTCTCTCTCTCATTATTTCTCATTCTCTTTTGTGAGACAAAAAGAGAGAAAAATATCCTTTCTCATTTGTGTGACAAAATTACTAAAGGGTGCTTTCCTTTTATATGAAAAATGAAAGGGTGCAATTATATGAGAGAAATATACATCTTTTGTGAGACAAAATAAGAAAAAGAAAAAGAGTTTTCTTGTGCAAGAGAAGAACAAGCTACTAGCATATATATTGTTCTTCTTCCCGTTTTAAGAAGTTTGTTCGTGTGGACACCGGTAGAGGCGTTCGTACTTTCGGCGCTTGTGATCTATTCGGCCTAAGAAGATGAGAACGGTTTGTTGAGAGTTTTGGTGGAGACCGATTGTGTGTGCGGTAGATGGCTTCCGCATGATCCGACCTAGACGGATTAGACGGATGGAAAATCGGTTAGGACGGTAACCGGTTTAGAGGCGCTTGGACAACACGCATGGTTTGAGCGTCACGGATTAAGCGTAATCCGAAAGGTATCTTTAAGATTTATTTCTTTGATTTAACCGATACGCACGGATTCTCGGGATGGGTTTTGGACGAATAATTTTTAGTTTTCCGCTGCGTTATGCACGTCCGAAACCCAACAGTAACAGAATATGATATACTAATAGTGAAAATGATATATTCTTACTGAAAATAGTACACTTGCATACAAAATGGTGTATTGGTGCTAACATGATATACTAACATCAACATCATACTTGTACAAAAAGGATGCACTCAAACTAAAATGGTATATTGACATTAGAAAGTGATACATTAATGATGAAAATGACATATATTTATATTGAAAATAGTGTATTCGCACACAAAATGACATGTAACACTGAAATTAGCACAAAAAAAATATATATATTAGCATTTAAAATCTATATTAACATTAAAAAGTATGTTACACCCCGGATCCATTTTCGGCCCGAGATGTAACAGCCGTATACCCTCAACTTATATTAAGGATATACGACTCTAAAATCCTATTAAAGCAGCGCAAAATAAAAGAATTAAGTATCTTTATATTATAAAAATCAAGTATCCATAAATATTTATTACATTAAATCTCTCGAAATTATGACGTCGCTCAACCCGATGTCCCGCCTAATAACTGAACCTGAAATCTGTGGAAAGGGAAAGGGCGTGAGTCAAAACTTAATAAAGGTATGCTTCTTATGCGTTAAAAATAATATTAATTTTAGTAAATAAATATTTGAATAAATCGTAATAAATATAAATATATTTAAAATCCTTTTATATTGGGATATCGATTTCTCATTCCACTTTCACACACACACATTAGATCATGCTCTGCGGCATCGAGTACGCGCACAGATACAAGTCTTTCTGAGCTCGTTATTTGGTGATTCGGCGGCCCTAGCTTCCACCTACTAAGTACGGCCTATCACCTATCACAAATCAGCAGCCTTGGCTGTCACCTATCAAGTACGGTTATAGTGGACCTTAACTATATTTCACTTATCTCACAAATCAAATCTTATCCCACAAAATATATATTTCTCAAAATATTTTATATAATCCATAAAATATTTTATATTTTCTCAAAACTATTATATATTATTCACAAATATTCTACTTTCATAAATAATAAAATATTTATTACGAGCAATATCAGCTCTAATAAAATATAATTTATATTATTAATATCTATATATATATCAAAATAATTTAAAAACCGTAAATGTATTTGAGAGCATAAATCCTTACCTTGAAAGAAATGACATGACTAATGAGGCTTCGAAACTTCCGATCATAACTATCATCTAGAATTAACCCGCATCACCGACACTAATATCTCATATTCTTCTTGTTCAAATTTGATTATTTATTTATTTTATTGGAGAAATTAAAGAGAGAGAAAGTTGGGAGATAGATATCAAAAATCAAATTTTATGTTTTGCTTTAGTGGAGACCAAAGAAAATAGAGAGGGAAAGAAAAAAATAACATGAAGGAAGAGAGAATAAGGGATAGGGGTAGTTATATACATATCCTACTTGCACCCCTTCATTTTACAATCTTATCTTATCTCCTACTTGCACCCATTCATTTTATAATCTTATCTTATTTCTTACTTGCACCCATTCATTTTATAATCTTTTTATTTATTTATTTATTTATTTTATTATAAACCCTTTGGAATATAACTACATAACTTTTCACATAACTACATAACTTTTCACATAACTACACAACTTTTTACATATAACTACATACAACTAATTAATTAAATATTAATTTTACTATTTTAACAAAAACTAATTTTTAGTATTTGTAATTTAGTCCCTAACTTCTAAACTATTACGAAAATACCCTTAATAAAAATTCGGGTTATAACATTATTTGTTATACCCAGGAACCAAATAGTGGAATGGAGGACTAGTTGATTAGTCTCATCTTGAGTAGTGAATGAAAATTGGAGTTACTTAAATAGGCTACTGCATTAACTACTAGCATCATCCAAGCTTAATCTTTTTTCAGAATAATATGGTGTGGACCCAATGGTTGAAATGAGCCCGTTAATGTATTAGACTCTAACAAATTCAGTTATTTCCACAAACAAAACCTATTAAAAGATTATTTAACAAAACAACACACCTACTTATTTATTAAGAAACGACACCATACCCATGCTCAAGAACCAAAACCCCCCCAACTATTCTACAGTTTAGACTGCCAACTTTTGCATGCGAATGTAGCATCACAATAATTTCTATTCAATCCTAATTATACAGTAGGAAATGTATTGTTTGTTGGATATGGTCCCACAAATGATTTTCTTTTCTTTTCATGGGTCCAGTAATTTGTTTGGAACTCTTTAATCTTAGAGTGTTAATGGAATGTCAGTTAATATATTAGACTCTAACAAATGATATCAGAGCAGTTCAATTCTGATGGTACTATTGTGCGGCCGGAAACGTACCATACTGTTATCATACCTAGAAAACCTGAGGATCGTATATGCCTCAGTGGTGATACATATATGGGGTGAAGGTGCACACAGATGTGTACTAGGACGAGACTGAGACCAGGTGCTAGTTCTGACGGGGATGTCAGAAATTTAATTGGGTGAGTTTGCTACACCCCGGAACTAAATAATGGAATAGGGGGCTAATTGATTAGTCACACCTTGAGTAGTGAATGAAAATTAGAGTTGCTTAAATAGGGTAGTACATTAACTACTAGTACCAACCTAGCTTAAACCTTTTTCATGACAATATGGTGTGGGCCTGATGGTTGGACTGAACCAGTTAATATACTAGAGTCTAACAAATTCAATTATTTCCGCAAACAAAACTTATTAAAAGATTATTTAACAAAACAACTCACCTACTTATTTATTAAGAAACGACACCATACCCATATTCAAGAAACAAAACCCCCCTACAGAAAAGTACCTTTTAACTATTCTACAGTTTAGACTGCCAACTTTTGCATTCGAATGTAGCATCACAATAATTTCTATTCAATCCTAATTATACAGTAGGAAATGTCTTGTTTGTTGGATTTGGTACCACAAATGATTTTCTTTTCTTTTCATGGGTCCTGTAATTTGTTTGGAACTCTTTAATCTTGGAGTGTTAATGGAATGCCTACGGTCTTTAAAAAAAAATGAGTTGTCTATGATTTCTGCTTCAAGAATGTATACTTGTGTGGACCATTTGCGGAAATTACGCATACCATTCCAAAATGTGAATATTGTGAATAAATTCCCCCCTTCAATTCTATCATCCACAAAGTGGAAAATAAGGCCACGTCGCCCTTTTATTATGATCATCTGATAGAAACATGTACTTTGTTGTGGAAGAATCCATGAATGATGGTAGAACCCTTAATTATGGATGGCAACGAGCCGAGTTCGACCCGAGCTAGGACCCGTTCGAGCTCGGCTCGGCTCGAGTTTTAATAAGATTCGAGCTCAAATGTTGGTTCGAGTTCGGCACGGAAAAACTCGAGCCAGCTCTGTATAACAAGTCAAACTATGTAGCGGATCCAGCTCGAGCTGGATTCGGCTCGGTTCGAATTCGGTTAGAGCTGTTTTCAAACGAGATTTTTCGAGTTTTTTTCGTGTCGAATTAGAGCGAGTTATCGAGCTACGAGCTTTTTTGCCAACCCTACTAGATCATAACTACATAATTTTACAAATTTTATTTATCTAGGAGCACAAGCAAGAAAGATTAGTTATCAACAATGATTTCACGTTTTTGTTAAACATATTGTACTACACATATCATTCTTCCTTTTTTCTATATCTTTTATGATCAGCTTGAACAAGCATATTTATTTGACCATATTATTCTTTTAGAAAATTCTTTCTTGCTCTTATACATGAATCTTTCTTGGAAAACTTATATTGTATTCATATATCATTATTTTTTCTATATAATATTTCCATAAGGGATTATTTTAAGTGGTAAATAATCATATTAAATAAACCACAGGGAAGCGGGGGAATTTTTCTAGTGATAATAAAATTAAGAACAATTTGGGAATCCTTTTAATCAAAGAGAATAAAAGATAATTTTTATGTTTTATAGGAGTATATGTGTATGAGTGGGGGCCTCGCTTCACTTAGAACCTAACAATTTTATCGGAAATGGCAAAATTTTCAATTGTGTAGCTAATTTTTTTTAAATAATGAACACGACAGATTTACATGATATTTACTATTATGATCATCTTGATTAATGCATGTTTCTAAGTTAACATATATTCAAATATGAATGTTACTATATTCATGTTATTTTTCTTTTCTATCACAATTATGTTATTTTATAACATTTTTGCATGAAATATGAAAAAATAATATTTTATCACTCGTGATTTAAATTATAAAAAATCATACAAATAACAACGGGGTGATAAACACGAAATTTGTTGGGCAACTAATAATTTGAGATTTTGCAATTTTTTACATATGTATTTTAGTATGGCTCTTTTGTCATGTACTATACGTTAAAATTTAAGGTGTATATCTCATATTTTTAGATTATACACTTCTTTAATGGAAAATATTGTCAATATTTCAACTTTTTTTTTAGCGCAATACTCAATATTTGTCGAGAAGGCATGAAAAAAAATAATTTATTTAGATTTCTCATTTTTATAGGGTATACATGATATTTTAGCCTCTTTTCAAATATAACTTGGATCATTGTTGTGAATATAAATTATTTAATTAGGATATATCAATTATAATTTAATTTGTATTGTTTATAACAACTCATACTATTACTAAAATATGATCATCATATTATTGTTAATAATTTTAGGAACTTTAATACAATAATTATTGGTGAATATGACTAACCACGCAACAGTTAATTGATAAATGCATAATGATTATAAATTATATGATTAAAAGCGAGATGTTTATTTTGGTTGTAAATGAAATCATATCTTAAACATATATACATACATATATGTGACATTAATACTTTTAATATTTTTTTGTGAAATTTGATATTTATCTTTTTGATTAATAGCATGTATAATTTGTTATATGAATTATTAAAATTTTATGATAATACATCAACCAATATTTGAAATGCCACTAAGAATCATAAATAAACAAACTTGGCTTAACGGGTTGAATATGACTCACGATGCAATGCCGATTGATAAATGACTACAACGCAAAATAGACACATGTCACAGAAGAAACTTTTTTCAAACTTTTTTCAAACTTTATAGATAAGAAGATAATTCCGTAATTAATAATATTTTATAATATTATTACTCCTTATTATAACTTCATAAATTAAAATATTTCTATAAAAATAAAAATAATTATTGGCAGAAAGAATCAACATTGAGGTCAAACTGGGGATCCTAAATAAATTCTATAAAGATAAATATATTTGTTGGGTTCAAAATGGGAAAATTTATCAAATGAGAATACATATGGAGAATTAATTGGGTGTAAATTGGGGATCGTCATCAATTTGTGAAGGGACGCGGGTCAAAAGAGCCTCAAATTATAAGCTTTATATATTTGTAAGAATTAGAATAGCTTTACATAAAAGCTGGTCGGATTTCAACAGTTTTTGACATGTGTCCCCTGCGGTACTGTTTTACTTATATTTATTTGGGAGTGCAAAATCAGATACTTTTGCTAGCGTAGTTGGTTATGAATCTCGCTCTCTTCCGTGAAGACCCGAGTTAGAAACTCGGAAACGAACAGTTTTTCGGAATTTTTTTCCCATTACTTCCTCAATTTCAACAGTTGAAATTCCAAAAATGCCCCACTGCTTTCAAAAATTTAAGGGCATTAAGGGAATTTCAGCGCATGGAAGGAAACCTCTCCATTCTGGTTCGCAGGTCGGGTATTTATATTTATGTTGAGAAGTGATTAACATAAACATTCATTTTGCGCAATGGTACTGTGGATGGTAGTGTGTCTGCGCTCCATGCATACTGCCATGAGTTCAAAACCCCTTCTTGAGCATTTTTTTCCTATGATTTTTTTTTTCAATTTTTTCTCTTTAATCTTGACATAAGGCCCATCAGGTATCAGCCCATTCTAGCTATACAAGAAAATTATTATTTTATAGTAACTTTGCTATTAATGATACCTATTTTTTAAAATTATACATGATGTTATAATTATACATCACATTTCTAATAATTATTTTTGAAATTATATTTTTTTAAATGGTACATAATGTGTTATAACTTATAAGTATGTATGGCATTATTTAATGAAACATTTTTTTTTTAAATGATACATCATTATCATTATTATGGAAGTATATATTCATTTCATTTATCCTTATAATATTTCATGTATACTATATCTAATATGATACAGAATTATATTTTAGTAATATTCATGTCAATATCATTATTAATGAATTTCATATTATGGCATTATTTTAATGATACTTTTTTTTAGATTATACGAATTATAATCTTAATGGTATACATTATAGTAGAAGTATATGATATATGCTTCTACTATATGTAAATTGTATTTTAATCATATGATTTATCTTTCCAAATTATATTTTAATCAAATTCACGTTAATACCATTATTATTTTATGTTAGTATAATACATATAATTTTCTTACAATTATACAGTTGAATTTATGTTAATATTTTATTACTGTAAAAATTCTTATTACACATTTTTTTCATCGAAATCACAAAATTGCACTTCATTGATTATCCTGATAAAATCCTTTATGGCTCCGAAGCAACGCGAGTGACGCCTAGTTTATATGGATCCAAGATATTTCTCATTTTGTAAGAGCAATTTTGTAAGGGCAACTTAAATGATATTGCTCACTTTAGCACCCTTAACTCTTAAGTTTGCTCACTTTTGCATCCCCAACTATTTTTTGCTCACTTTTGCATCCTAAACTATTTAAATTGAGCAATTTTGCACCCTCCATCCGTTAAATGTCTAGTCAGCAGTAAGATGATAACATGACACTATGATGTGGCAAAAAATATTATTTATTTATGCTGACTGGATATTTATTTAAAAAAAATAAAAGAAATATACCTTCCCTTCCCCTTCCCTCCCCCCTCTCTCTCCCCTCTCTGCCTTACGAAAGAAAAAAAACAAAGAAAAAAATACAAACACACCCGCCCCTCCCTCCATCTCTGTCCGTCCGCCGATCAGTTCGCCGGCCGCCGTCACCGCCGCCGGCCTCTCTCTCGCCGGCCGCCACCTCTGGCGATAGATTATTATTTTTTTTTTTTTCAAATTAGTAACGGTTTTTATGAAAGAACCGTACAGAATTGCTTAAATAGTCCAAAATCTGTAACAATTTTGGACTATTTAAGCAACTTTGTAACGGTTCTTTCAAAAATACCGTTACTAATTGTTATAATTAGTAACGGTTTTTGTGAAAGAACCGTTACTAATTGTTATATTTAGTAACGTTTTTTAAAAGAACCGTTACAAATTTGCTTAATTCTGTAACGGTTCTTTAATAAAAACCGTTACTAAGTTGGAAAAAAAAAAATAAACTACCGCCAGGCCAGGAAAAAAAAAGTAGTCTTTAAGAACACATAAAATGTCTATGAATCCTTAAAAAAACATAAAATATTACCAAATGCATGCATGTCCTTAAGAACACACAAATTGAATATGACAAATATTACTAAGGGTGTAATTTTGTGTGTTCTTAAGGATGTATATGCATTTGGTAATATTTTATTTTTTTTAAGGATTCATAGACATTTTATATGTTCTTAAAGACTACTTTTTTTTTCCTGGCCTGGCGGTAGTTTTTTTTTTTTTTCCAACTTAGTAACGGTTTTTATTAAAGAACCGTTACAGAATTAAGCAAATTTGTAACGGTTCTTTTAAAAAACCGTTACTAAATATAACAATTAGTAACGGTTCTTTCACAAAAACCGTTACTAATTATAACAATTAGTAACGGTATTTTTGAAAGAACCGTTACAAAGTTGCTTAAATAGTCCAAAATTGTTACAGATTTTGGACTATTTAAGCAATTCTGTAACGGTTCTTTCATAAAAACCGTTACTAATTTGAAAAAAAATAAATAAATAATCTACCGCCAGAGGTGGCGGCCGGCGAGAGAGAGGCCGGCGGCGGTGACGGCGGCCGGCGAACTGATCGGCGGACGGACAGAGATGGAGGGAGGGGCGGGTGTGTTTGTGTTTTTTTCTTTGTTTTTTTCTTTCGTGAGGCAGAGAGGGGAGAGAGAGGGGGGAGGGAAGAGGAAGGGAAGGTATATTTCTTTTATTTTTTTTAAATAAATATCCAGTCAGCATAAATAAATAATATTTTTTGCCACATCATAGTGGCATGTCATCATCTAACTGCTGACTAGACATTTAGCGGATGGAGAGTGCAAAATTGCTCAATTTAAATAGTTTAGGATGCAAAAGTGAGGAAAAAATAGTTGGGGGTGCAAAAGTGAGCAAACTCAAGAGTTAAGAGTGCTAAAGTGAGCTTTTTCCTTTTTTTAACTTTGCATGGTTATACATGGAGATTGCCCTTTTAAATATTCTTCAGTAACACTGTCTGAAAAGACCGGGTACACACTACTCGTTTATTTATCACCGCATCACCTAGCCAGTGAAAACACGCCACATGTAAAGTATTATGAAGTGAAAAAATGTGGCAAAGTCAATGAAAAATTAACACGTTTAGGAGATGTTCATGAGTCTTATTAATTGGGATTGGGATGACTTGTCTGTGCTGATATTTATTTATTTACGATATATCTAGCTTTTGTTTAGAAAAAAAAATTCTGCATCAATAAATCTAAAATTTGCTAGCTCAAATAATAAATCATTCCATTAACTTTGGGTTAAACTGTTCCACCTCAAAAGTATATAAAAGGCCTCTTTAAGCCTAAAATGGCAAGTTATATTAAAATGGTTGATATGGGCTAGATGAAAATTGGAGTTGATAAAAGTGCATATTTAACCATAAATTGTCAGACCGGCATAATTTTGGAAATGAAAAGTAATAATTGTTTACAATAGTAACCTTATAAAACAAGAATTTGTAAAAACAACGTTTTAATATTTGAATACATATAACTTTTCTTTCAAAAAGTTTCAGATTATTTTTTTATATTTCGAACTTTTTTATGTGAAATTGAATAATAAAAGAAAGAAAATTTATTTTCCTACACTAATGTTGCATTTCCCTATTTTATTTTATTTTCTAAAAAATGCGTTTGGTTAGTTCAGTTTCTATCCGTTTCTGGTCCAAATAGCATAAAAAATATAGATTTTAAGAGAAATTCTAACTAATATGTCGTCAAGCATCCAAATAGAATTCATAATCAAATGGAAAAAGCTCTTTGTCACACTTCCATTATTTGATGCCAATATGTTTTGATATAATTAACTATTTGTTACAAAAATAAATCAAATTAATATTAATTCTCATTTCAAGCAACCCGTTCTCCCCCTCTCTCTCTCTCAGCGGGGTTAGGAAGGACATGGGGGAGCGAGGGATCGAAAATGGTGGGATTAGTGTGGGGCAAGTAAAACTAATTATTGTGCAAAATAAACTCTAATTATTCTTCCAAAAGACACACTTGAGCTAGTGCAATTAACTTTTTCCAGTAAAATTAACCCTTGCCAACCGGAAAAAAGGGCACGTCTTCCAAAAGACACACTTGAGCTAGTGTAATTAACTTTTTCAAGTAAAATTAACCATTGCCAACCGGAAAAATGGGCACATGTCGTTAATTAGGCCTGAATTATATAGATTCTGGTTGGCAGTCCGATGAAAGCGAGAAAAGGTAGTTTCTCCTCTCTTTATTTATATTTTCACCTATAAAATCCAAACACGTAAAAATGGAGGTTCAGTATATAAAAGGAGAAGTGAACTTCCATGTGTACTATAATAACGCAAGAAGCAATTACAAAAATAAAATATATAAATACAACCAAAGCTTATTAACTCACGCTGTAAGTATCGCTTGAACTTGCGAGGGATCTCAAACTGGTGCCACATGCATAACTATGGGTTTTTTAGCAAGGGCATAATAAAGGTAAAATATATTGTAAACAAAAGGTGTGTTAAAATACTTCTTATTTCCAATTTCATTTTTCTAACAAGTTATGTCATTGTCTTGGAAGAAATCTGAAGTTCAAGCCACGGCAAACATATTTAACACAATGTTTTAGTTGGCAAGTCTCTCATAATCCCTATAGTAGGTTGAGTATCAAAAAAGAAAAAAAAAAGATGTGCCCACATGTGTAAGATTTTTGAAACCAACTTTCTTGAATTGGCCTATATTATAATTTTTTTTTAGTTATATAGATGGCTCGTACTTTCTTTGTATATCTCCAGAAAAAGTCCCGACAAAGCCTGACTCGAACTTGAATTAGTCTATATTACAATTGCATTATAATTTGGAAAAGCTAATCTATACAAATATTTTCGAGACTTTTTTTTTGTAATGGCGAAAGAAAAAAATAATTAAGCAAATAGCCCAGTTTTCAGATTATTTGCAAAACTCACCGTTTCGCTCCTCTACTAGGCGAAACAACCATTTTTTTTTATTTTTTTATATGTTCAGTTGTTAGGGCTAAAATAAATGATAATTAATGCAAAAATTGAAAAAAAAAAAAAAAGATGTTTCGCCTACTCACTGGGCGAAACAGTCATTTTTTCAGTTTAGAGTAAAAAAAAAAAATTATCAGTTTCGCCCAGTTTTAGCTGTTTTAGCGCTAATAGCTGAAAGGATGTAGAAAATGAAAAAAAAATGGTTGTTTCGCCTATTTATTGGGCGAAACAGCTACTATTTCGTCCAGTGATAGCTAGTTTTACAAATAATCTGAAAACTGTGCTAGATTTTGAATTAATTTTTTTATGGCCATTTAAAAAAAAAGGTCTATTTTCGAATGTTGAGTAGAGAGACCTGATAAGTAAATTAAGGTAGTAATTTGGATTATTCAAATTGTAACATTTAATTTGGAAATTTGGTAAATAAGAACAAGAGAACAAGATATGCTTGAATGATTCATGATTGGCATAATTTGCACTCGTGTCGTGGTGTGAGTGGGCACAACGCAGCCGACGTGGATTGCCTTAATTTGATTTATTTCATTGGACCGCATCATGGGCTCTATGTTTGATTTGCCTCTTCCGTTTTGTTTTTTCTTTTGGTTTCTTGGTAGGAATATGCTTTCATAAATATCTTGATTCTCTACTCTTTTAGGAATTTTTGACTTGATATGGTTAAAACATAAAATTAATCTCATCCCTTTACATTTATCCAATGTTTGCGAAAGAGATTATCTAAGTGACAAGTTACATATACAAGATAACTTATCTTTCTACATTTGGACACGTATAATTGTATACTATAGTAATGAATCATTTTATTTTTATTAACAACAAATTTTACAGAAATGCAATATAGACTTCTCTAATTCTCTTATTGTATTTTTAGGTCACATCACTAATTGAGAGAAGTAGCATTCTTGGAGATCAAGTCTCCGTTTGGATGTGGGATAAGAAAGGTATAATTTAATCTAGGTGTAAGGACTTACGCCTTCTTATTCCTCAATTTTAGAATGGTGTTTGGCAAGATGATAAGAATATGAAAGAGGATAGTGCTGAATTTAAAAATATAATAATTTATAATGACCAAAATGTCCTTATATTACAACATAATAAGTACAATGAAAGATTTAATTATTAATTATATTACATATTATGTAACACTTATAAATTTATATGTAATTATGATATTCATTTATATTTTAAATTATTAGTATTTTAGAATATAATTAATATTTATATTAAATTAATGCATTGTAAAGTTATTTTAAATGATATATTAAATCTATGTTTAACAAGAATTATTACTTAATAATTTAATATGTTATTCAATTAATAATTTAGTATGCTATTTAATTAAAAAATTATTATTTTATTTATAATTATATAAATTTAATAGTTAAATCAAATAATATTAAGTTAATTAAACCAGATTATATTATATTATATTAAACTAAAACTATAATTAAATATATTTAATGAAATTAAAAGTTAAATACACTTAATTATTGGTATTATTTTATTTTATTTTTATTTTTTAATTATAATTTATATTTGAATATTATTACTAATTATATTGTTCTGTATTAATTATTACTAAAATTGTTTATGACTTATTTTATATATTATTTAATTATATTTATTTTCTTAGATTATGATTAATTATATAATAATTAATTATTTAAAAAATGAAAATATTACTTTATTAATATAATAATACTATAACGATAATATATAAGTTATATATATATATATATATATATATATATATATATATTAAAATATTAGTTTATTTTATTAATTAATATTTTGTTACTATATTGAGAATTAAATGTAGTTAGAACTAGAGCTAACAAAAAAAATAAAACAACTTAAAGTGAGGGTATTTTCGGAATAAACTAAGGTATAAGAGTTGGAGTAATCTTATACCACCTAATTGTTGGTATAAGCTTATACCTCTTACACCTCTCTATTCCTCCAGCTTTTGATGGTGTTTGGCAAGGTATAAGGGAATAAGTTGCTTATTCCCTTCCTTATCCCACATCCAAACGGAGCCCAAATATTTAAAATTTGTTAGAATAACATCCGATAAGGTAGGACTTAGAGAAAGAGCATATGACTGGCATTTCAAATGGGTAAGTTGTATCAGCATTCTATGAGTATCTTAAAATGATCTCCTAAGTTCCGGAAAAAAAAAGACCTGATAGAGCACGGCCATTGTAGCACGACTGTTCGCGACGGGTCCCAATAACAGTTTATATAATTTATTTTTTAATACAAATATATACATAATAGTATATGTAATTTAGTTTCTAATAACAGTATAAGCATAACAATATATAAAAATGAGGAAACAGTATATAAAAGTAAAAAAATAAAAAATACACAAAGAATAAATAACAGTATATAAAATGACAAAACAGTATATAAAAAGTTAAAACAGTATGTAAAAAATGAAAAAACAGTATATCTACAGTGCGTCATGCTACAGTCGTGTTACAATGCGTCAAGTTTGCACATTTCCCTAAAAAAATACTTAATTATGGTCAGCTCGAGCACAACAACTTGACTTGTAAGCTATGTTGCGCGGAAATTTCAAAAATCCAGCTGTATCGTATCGGATACCGTATCGGATACTTATACCCGTATCGAATACTCGGATACCGTATCGGACACGCCACGTGGCGTATCATAATATTTTATTCGAAAATAATATCGGATACTTCACAGATACTTTCCGTATCCGCATCGAATACTTCCAACGTAAGAATATTTATTCTTAAAATATATAATTACATAAATAAAATCAATAAAATAAGATTAAGACATCTAATTATTTAATTAACTATAACAAATAAATATTCTGCATCAAGATATTTATATAATAATAAGTTTTTAGTATCTCCTACATCAAAGTCTAATATCTAAATATATATAAATTAATTAAATATATAAAATATAATTAATAAATAATAAAATAATATATAAATTGTCGTATCCATATTTTAAATTTTTTAAAATTTGCCGTATCGCCGTATCTGTACCGTATCGGATACGATATCCGTATCCGTATCCATATCCGTGCAACATAACTTGTAAGATATATAACATGTGTCTGCCACAAATGCTGCTAGGACAAGATAGAACAAGTAAAATTGAGTAGCAAAAACTTTTTTTTTTTTAGCAAAAACATAATTTGAAACATTATACCTAATTGAGATAAGATATGTAAAAATTTGCCAGATCATGTTGATATCCTCTGATCCAATCCCCCATTTTTTTAGCCCATGCTGAATTTTCAACTATCTTCCAAATTTCAAAATGCGAACCCCACTAAGTTCCACAAATGTTGCTTTTCGTTTCAAATATATAAGCACAACATGTTGCATGTTGCATAATTACTGCATAATATGTTTAAAATATCTTTTTTAACACATTATATTACTATACCACTTTTGATATATAATCTATCATAATACAAACACGTATGCAAACAATATAGTTATACATATATTTCCTTTTCGGAAATAGAACAATATACTAGAAGTTATAAGATTGCATGTATATGTATTTCAATTCTGAAAGTAAAGTAAATAATTAACCAAAATTATTCTGTCGTGTAATATACTCCGGCGCAGAAAGATTAAAAATCAACATTATCCACTAGCATGAAAAAGGACGATAGCGGCTCCTTTCGGGGACCAGAGATAATTTTATAGCGACATAATATATTCAGTATTCAGTATATCATTTGAATATCCAATATATATCATTTTCATAACAAATAACAGGAATTACCAAGCCTCAATCAGGAATTACTACAAAACTACAAACCTAACACTAAAACTTGATCTGACTAATTCAAAACATAAAACAAAAAATTTGATCATGACAGGAGAAAGGTATAACGTTGTCGAGTTGTGAGGGTGAGTCCCACATGAAATCTGGCCCCTAAGCTTCTAGCCAATCAGCTTCCAGATTTCTGGATGGGATTCCACCTCCAGCCAATCAGGTTTCAGATAAGGCACCCCACTGGCCCCACCTCTCTCTGCTCATCTTTCTTCAGTCTTACTGTCTAATCCTCTTTCTATACTTCCTCTACATTTCTGTAGAATTGGAGATCTACTGTATTTGCAAAATTTAGGTATAGATTTATAGAATTAAAGGCAAAATATCTGTATAATTTAACATTGTAAAATGGAGAAGATGTGAAATCTATACCCACTCTGGCAGAAAGTGCAAAAAGTGCAAGGGTGGGTCACCACCAAACCCCCTCTAAGATATAAAACAAAGCAAAAGCTCTTAGGATATTTCTCACAAAATATTTACTACAATTAAGAGCCAAAAACCATAATTTGAAACAATTCTTTCAACATGATTGGCAACGACAAGGAAATAGTAGCCGGAGTAGTCGGAGGCAAGACGGCTCGAGCGTGTGATGGATGCTTACGCCGTCGAGCCAGGTGGTATTGTGCAGCTGATGATGCATTCCTCTGCCAGAATTGTGACGCGTCAGTGCACTCTGCGAATCCTTTGGCTCGTCGTCATGAACGACTGAGACTTAGGGTTTCTTCTCCTGCTCTACCCTCATCGGTTATTTTGAAGACCGATGAGTTGGTGGTCCCCGCTTGGTTTACGCGTAAGGCACGGACCCCACGTGGCAAAAATGGGGCTTTGACACGTCGTGTCGTGCCTGAGTCATCTGACTTGTCAGATGAGAATAAAGAGGACGATGAGGAGCAGGAGGAACAATTGTTGTATCGCGTGCCTATATTTAACCCTGCATTAGCGGAGTTTTGCTCGTCTCCCGCATCTTTGGAAGACTCAAGTAATTCTTCGAAAGGGGAAATTGCTGAGGGTCATGAGTCAAGTAAATATGTGTTGGTTGGGTCCCAATTCAGCGTTTCTCCTTCGATGAAAGATGGAACGGCGTTAAATTTTACACCATCCGATGCAGAGTTGAATGAATTTGCAGCTGATATGGAGGCGTTATTGGGGCGACATGATGATGATTCCTTCTACATGGAATCCCTCGGATTGGTCGAGTCGCCAGAAGAGGCAGATGGCAGAAACGTGAAATTAGAGACAGAAATTGACATGGCCTGTGACATGGCGTGTCATGCTGATTTGGAGGCTGAGGTATCAGGCGAGATGTTAGATATTGATTTTGATTGTGGGTCTCCGATGGTTTTCGAAGAGGAAGATGAGAAAAATGCGATAGACTTGACATGTCACGAAGTTACGCCGTGCATGGAGAGTAAGTTCGTGTTGAGGCTCGATTATGAAGCGGTAATTGCAAGTTGGAGCCGATCTCCATGGACGGATGGCGAACGGCCCCAAGTCAGATTGGATGACGGTTGGCCAGATTACTCGGTATGTTTTCGACGTAGAATTTCGTCAAAACAATCTTCTTGTTTTTGCTCTTCTAGCATATTAATATATTCCTGCTAGGGAATTGGAAATTATATTCATATACATGTCAAAAAGATTCTTAAAGTTCAAGAGTGTGATGATAGGTGCATGTACAATCTTTTCTTCATAGAAGTACCAGTCACATGAAAAAAAGCTCCAATATGTTAATTACGATATTAATCATGCTTAGCAGCTTAGGTAACTAATTAGTATGATATGTTTTGAAAAAAAATAGGGTTTGTGGATGGGAAATGGAATTAGAGGCGGAACCAACGGTTCCAACGAAACAGGAAGCCTACGATTAGGATCAACAGACGGAGGAAGAGAGGCCAGAGTGACGAGATACAGAGAAAAGAGAAGAACGAGACTCTTCTCAAAGAAAATACGGTATGAAGTACGTAAACTCAACGCAGAGAAGCGGCCCCGCATGAAAGGACGGTTTGTGAAGCGAGCTTCGCCTCTTGTTTAGTTGAAGCACATATTTTTTCCTTTTTAAAAAATTTTGGGCTGTTTTTATTTTTCCCTCTTCCTTTTTGCCATCAGATCTTTTGTGATGGTTAGTATGTTAGAGGGTTTTTTGTTTTTTCATGTGTTTAGTTCTTGTTTTGTTTTATATTGTGTATGGAGGAATAATGTTATGTATGTAGGCCTTTTGTCTCTGTATTTTGTATAGTTAAATGAACAGACCGATGTGATTATATAATAATATATGATATTAACAATTCTTTTGGAATATACATTAACATTTGGTGACAACAAAATTGGTGGCTATGTGAAACTAAATGCAATGTCAATTTTATAACATAAGGGATTTGTGTATATTTTCCTTTTCTGATTTATTTTGGTGCGATGCGTTTTTCTTTATTAAGACTAGCAAAACTTTATTAGTCAAGTTTATAACATTACATCCACAAAGAAAATCCTAAGAAGACCCGAATATAAGAAAACTAAATCTATACATCAATCCAAGAATAACAACAATTTTTTTGATATTATCAACACCCAAAGAAATTAGGATGTACAACGTCCAAATCAGAGAGATACCTAAAATTCTCGAAAATTTTACGTGATTATCAGCCTGTGAATTAAGATTTCAACTAATATGAATGAAGTTGGAGCCTTAATTTTATTTTCCACAAAAAGGAATAGTATCCGCTCGACAAACTTCTGCTGAAAAATGGATTTGATTCCGGTTTTTCAAAAAATTTTAGATCGAACCCACAATTTATGGATTAATATACTTTTGCTAAAATATGTGCTATTGTAGATTGAATTTTACCGGGAGTCAAATTTAGAATCTCTTCCAAAATTGTAAGGTGCAAGTGCAACTATGCAACTTAATCAGGATTAATATATATTGTGCAAGGTCTGTAATTTTTCAATTAAAAAACAACAATATATACTTTAGATTAAGCCACTCTAAAGATTTTTCTTTGATAAATCACTCTAAAGATTAAGCCACTCTAAAGATGAAATGACCATCTTATAATCCCCAAAAAATAATACTCTATTTATTGTTAACTTGGCCCAAATATAAATACTTGATCCACAAATCTCTCTTAAATTGGGCCTTTAATTGAATAACCCTGTTTGCTGTTTTGTGCACTGTAGCAACTCAACTTCTATCTTTTTCTTTTCTTTTCAGATTTCTTTTTAGTTTTTAAAATAACTTTATAATAAAAATAATTTGCAAAAATAATGTTTTGATTTTTGAGTTTGTACAAATAACATTTTTGAACTGCAGAAGTTCGAAATCAATACTTCTATTTTTTTTTATTTCGAACTGAGTTCAAAATAAACTTTTCTGTTTTTTCTCCTTGTTTTGTTTCGACATAAAATACTATTTTCTGACTCTCAAAAATTTAGAAATAAAAAAAAAGAAAAGATTGATCTCAAACCATTAGATCAAAAATACTATATGTTCAAATCTCTCTTAAATTGGGCCTTTAATATTGGTGAATAACCCTGTTTGCTATTTTGTGCACTGTAGCAACTCAACTCCTATCGTTTTCTTTTCTTTTCTTTTCCTTTCTTTTCTTTTCAGATTTTTTTGTAGTTTTATTTCTCACTTTCTTGTTTCTTCTCTCTCAAGAAAAAGAAAAAGAACAAGAAAACCGAGCTTCAGAAAGAGAGTAGAGAATTCGAAGAAGATGAAGATCAATGTGAAAACCTTGAAGGGAACGAGCTTCGAGATCGATGTGAACCTCGGAGATAAGGTAGTATGGGTTTTATTTGTTTTTCAGATCTGGCGTCGTTTGTTTAGATTTTGGCTTCGGTTTTCTTCATTTTGTTGATTTTGATACCGGTGTGGTGGGTTTCGATCTGGGAATTGGTAATCTGAGATCGATTTGGCTACGGAAGGAGTTTTTATTATGAAAATTCTGTAGTTTAATATACTTTTAGGAGTTTAATGAAGAGTTTTGTCAGAGTGAAATTTGTTTAGCTGAAAGTGTTATATTGAGAAGTTTCTCAAATCTAGCGATTAGTAATCTGATTTCAGTTTAATTTGAGAGAATAATTAATAAATTGATATGCAAATTCTGGCATTGCAGAATAATTACATACTAATACTCAATTGTTAAAACTCTGAATTAATAAATTATCTCAAAATAATGGTGAAATTAACAAAATAAGAATTTTCTTTTTTTGTCAGGTATCTGATGTGAAGAAAAATATTGAATCGACACAAGGCCAAACTTACCCAGCTGAGCAACAAATGCTGATATATCAAGGCAAAGTGCTAAAAGACGATACTACCCTTGAGGATAACAAAGTCGCCGAAAATACCTTCATTGTCGTTATGCTATCCAAGGTATTACTGCTAAATAAGTTCATATTAAGTACAATATCTATTTTATTCATTTATTTCTATGTTTAGGAATATTTGTAATTTGATGAATTTTGAATCTTTTTTTAGCCTAAGGGTTCAGCAAGTGGATCTTCAACTGCTCCAAAGACTCCTGCTCCAGTAAGATAAACTAAGAATTCTCAAATTTTATATTTAATTTTAGGATTTCTTTAAAAAATTGTATAAATTTTTTTTTAATTATTATTTTAGGTTCCACCAACAAATACTGTACAGTCAGCTCCAACTGTACCAGCACCTGTACCGACTCAAGCTCCTCCTTCTACTTTACCTCCGTAAGTATAAGTAAATTACTTAAATCATTTAATATTATTATTAAATTTTAATAATAATTATTATTTTTCAATATTTAGGGCGCCGGCTAGTGCAGCTGCTCCAACTGGCACTGCTGCTCCAGCGACAGCTGTCAGTGTTTCGTAAGTCCTTCATCTCTTTTCTTTTAGGCATAAAGTCATGAATAAACCTAAAACACTCAACTCAACCTTTGTTATCTATATGTTATATTTTCTTTGAACAACAACAGGGAGGAAGGGGACGTGTACGGGCAGGCGGCGTCGAATTTGGTGTCGGGGAGTAATCTGGAGCAGACGGTGCAGCAGATCCTCGACATGGGCGGCGGCACCTGGGACAGGGACACCGTCATCCGCGCCCTCCGCGCCGCCTACAACAACCCCGAGCGCGCCATCGACTACCTCTACTCCGTAATTCACATTCTCGCTCTTCTCATATTTTTTATTCCTGCAGTTTTTGTTCCCCCTACGAAATGGAAACACATCTTCTTTGCCTGTACAAGGCGACACCGATATCTTGTTTAGGGTTTTTCAGTTTGGCGCCTCTTGTACTTATATTTTTGTTGCTCTTGTTATTGGTATTGTTGGGGGTCAGTTTATACGTAGTTTTGCACCCCTGCAGAAATGTCAATGTATTATGTATACCTCTACTCGAATTTCGGTATTTGCTTTAGATGATTCCTGAACTTCTATTTATGGGGGAATTTCATAAATACCCTTTTAAAATGTCAGAATATCGTTATTTTGGATTTATAGGAGGTTGTATTTGAAATTCCCCTTTATTTATATATGCACAAGTCAGAAAGAGTGCATGTGTGGTTTTTAAAAAAAAAAATTAGGGTGGGTGGGGTCTTATTGATATTTATCATGTTTTATAGGGGTACTATATTTCATTTTCCAGAGGGGTATACATGTGGTTCAAAAGGGTATTTTTTTTAGCATGTTATTTTTTTCTTTTTAATTAATTTATTCTTATTTTTTTTAAATCAGGGTATACCTGAAGTAGAGGCGCCACCGATGGCTAGAATCCCGCCAGCTGGCGCTGGACAGGTGGCAGCAGGAGCTAATCCTGCGCCAGCTCAGCCGGCCCCACAGCAGCCTGCTGTCCCTTCTTCTGGCCCCAACGCCAATCCTCTCGACCTTTTCCCTCAGGTCCTAATTCAACCCTAAACATTCCCTCTTTCTTTTCATAATTCAATGTTTTAATATTTTTCGTAATTTAATTTATGTTCATCTATCAAAAAGCTATTTTTATTTAATTTTATTTTTTCTAATATTATATTAGGGTCTCCCAGCTGCCCTTGGTGGAGCAGCAGGCGGTGGTGGAGCGGGCGGTCTTGAGATGCTGCGTAACAGCCCTCAGGTTTTTCAATATTCTATTTTTTCAATATTTTATTTTTAAAATCTCCAATTTTTATCTCTCTCTAACCTTCTGTTTGTTTTATTTCTCAGTTCCGAACTTTACTCGCTCTAGTCCAGTCCAACCCCCAGATCCTTCAGGTCTGTTTCCTCCCTCCTCTTTCTCTCACTCAAAACCCTAAATTTCTCTAATTAATTAAAACCTTAAAGTAAACCCTAAATTTAAAATTAAATTATTTTAAATACAGCCGATGCTTCAAGAGCTCGGAAAGCAGAACCCACAGATTTTGCGTATTATTCAAGAAAATCAGGCTGAGTTTCTCCGTTTGGTCAATGAGCATAACGCAGAAGGAGGAGCCGATCCGTAAGATTATAAACTTTATATTATTCAATTATATTATATTTAATTTTATATACACTCAATATGCCATTTTATGTGTTTGATGTACTATTTTATATTAATTTAAACAAAGGGTGCCGATCCGTAATAACCTCAACTTGATATTATTCAATATTTTATATTTATATTTATATATGCTCAATACACTGTTTATGGGTTTGATATACCATTTTCTTTTTAATTTAAACACAGACGTTGCTGATCTGTAAGAATATAAACTTTTATATTTTTCAATATATTATATTTATATTGGTATACGCTCAAATATACTGTATTTTATGTTTGATTTAAACACTAGTGCAGATCCGTAAGAACCTCAACTTAATATTATTCGATGTTTTATATTTATGTACACTCAATATACTGTTTTATGTGTTTGATATACTGTTTTATGTTAAACAGGAATTTACTTGGCCAACTGGCGGGGGCTGCAGCGCCACAGACTATTCGTGTCACTCCAGAAGAGCAAGAAGCTATTGAGCGTGTATGTTTATTTATTTATTTATTTATTATTACAAATTTGCAAATTTTTATTTATTTATTATTACAAATTTGCAAAAAGCCCTTTTATTATTCAAAAAAGCCCTTGCATTATGCGTAAATTGTAAAAAGTCCTTTTATTCTTCAAAAATACAAAAAGTTGCGCTGCCGTTAAATTTAGCGGTGTTAGTTTAACATATTTAGTGTCTTGGATTAATAAATTTAATGTTGTAGATTAATACATGAATTATGTGTTTGAAATTCATACATCAATAATTATCAAACTTGATTTTTTTCTGTTATAATAAAACAAATTGTTTGTTAATCCGTACTGATATCGGCATTATAATATGAGTTTACATAAATAATATATAAATGTAATATTCTGACACCAATGAATATATTTAAATTTTTAATGTAACTAATCAAGGGTTAAGTTGTAATTAATCAAGAACTTTTTGCAGATTTTATCAAGTTCCTGCTTTACTTCTGTTTATTTATTTAATTATTTATTTATTAATTTATGTGCAGCTTGAAGCGATGGGCTTTAATAGGGAGCTTGTGCTTCAAGTTTTCTTTGCTTGCAACAAAAATGAGGAGCTGGCCGCCAATTATCTCTTAGACCACGTGCATGAATTTGAAGATCAATAAACCCTAAAAATTGAAAATAAGAATAATAAACGTGAAAAATCCTTTCGAATTCCAGTTTCTTTGTTTTTAGTTAGGAGTCTGTGTTTTAAACCGTGTGTTGCGTGACGAGTTCTGTTTTTAGCTTTTTGTTTTTATTTTTCCTTTTTTTTAATCTTTTTTGTTTTGTTATGTTGCGCTTTTGTTGGAGATTTGAGTTTAAAAGTACATATTAACATTCTGTGTGACTTGTTTTTAACTTTGATATGATACTCTTTTAGTTTAAGAGCTTGTGTATAGTTGTGGGTTGTAAGACTCATATTATAATGTGTACATGGTTGAATTTGGTGTAATATTTAGTTAATTGCAAGTATTATATGTTTATAGCGGTACAGGTTAAGCAGAGATAGTTCATGGAGGTGTAGAAAAAATTATAGAGTTATGTTACTTATATTTTGCATTAAGCCCTAAGACAATTATGTACTTCTCATGAAAAAAATGCAACCGAACTAAAAATTGCTTATCAAGAACATATGATTGCATGATTTATTTTAATCCTAAACATAAAACCTCAATCTTTACATCCTAATCCTAATAGCAAGACATGATTACTTCAAACAATTGATCTCAATATTTAGCCCCAATCAGTTAATGCTGATCAAACAAACCCATATTAATAGCCAAAATCACAAAATAAAAAGGATTTTTTTTTATTCGACACCTTAATTGCGCAAATCCACATCCTAAATATTTAATTCTTTTCAAATACACTCAATTTGTGATTCAAATTATGTTAATATATTACATAAAACATGCTAAAGTCAATTCAAATCATCATAACTCCATACAAATTCACAAAAAAAGTGTATTGACATAAAATCAGATTGTCTTTATTGTCAACTGTTGAACAAATTTAGTTGCATGATTGAATTAATTTAAACAGAAAATTATTTCGGTTTGAAGTTGAACTTGTTTGATAAACCAAAAATCCTAAATCTGAAACCTCCATCCATCCTAATAGCAAGCAATAATTAATTCCAACACTAATCAAAACATTTATTTTTTTTGAAGTTGCTAATCAAAACATTTAGCCCCAATTATTTCAATATGTCAAAATTCAAACACCCTTATTAACAAGACAATAACCAAAAAGGGCAATTTTTATCCAAATTCCTAGACACTAAATCCCGAAATTCTTAAATTTTTTCCCAAATAAGCTCAATCCGTGATCCAAATTCTGCTAACATATTACACAAAACACGCCAAAGCCATTCAAATCATTCACCAAAACCCCATACATATTCACAAGCAAAACCCTCTCACATTATTTTTATGAAATAAAAATTATTTTCATATATTTTTGTATTGATTTTATAGCAAAAAATTTATTTTATTAACATATATAGATATATTTCTATAAAAAATATAAATTTGCATTATGGTCAAAACATTATCTTACAAAATACATACTATTTATATATATTTTTTTCATAAATCTGTATACTTATTTTTTTTATATATATAATAGTAAATAGGGAAATCTTCTCTCCCTCTCTAGAACCTTCTCTCTCTCTCCACTCTCTGTATTGATGAACGTGATCGCCTCCGCCGGAGCCGACACCGGACCATAGTTGTTCAATTCGCGAATAATTCGCGTATTATACACGTATTTTCCGAATTTTTAAAAATTCGCGAAATTCGCGTCTCCATTTCAATAATTCGCATTCATTCGCGAATTTTTGACATGACAAAAATTCATCCCGTATTTTCCGAATTTTTACCAAATAATAATATTTTCTTAGTTCTTTTTAAATAAAAAATATATATTTACATAATTTTATATACCGAATTTTTCCGAACAATGAACCGAATTAACGAATTATTACCGTCTCCATTCTAGTTGACCAAATATTTGACCGACTTAGAAAACGTTCAATACGAATTATACACGAACGTATCGCGAACCGTATTATTCGCGTATTACGAATGACTAACTATGACCGGACCATCACCTATGCTTCCCTCCTTCAAAACCGTGCAAGTAGTAATGAAAGGGCACATTCATCAAGCAAAATGTATTAAGTGGGATAAAATCAGAGGTGTATTTATTATCAAAACTGTTTACCAAATTTAGTTCCATGACTGAATTAATTTTAAACAGAAAATTATTTCAAGTTGAAGTTGAACTTGTTTCATAAACCACAAATCCTAAATCTGAAACCTCAAACCTCCATCCATCCTAATAGCAAGCAATAAATAATTCCAACAACTAATCAAAACATTTAGCCCCAACTATTTCAATATGCAGATCAAACACACCCATATTAACAAGCCAAAATCAAAAAATAGAAGGTAATTCTTATTCTAGACACGCCCAAGCCTAAAATCTCTACAAATTTTCCCCAAAGCTCAATATGTGATCAAAATTATGTTAATATATTACACAAAACACCTCAATCCATTCAAATCATATTAACTCCATACAAATTCACAAGAAAAATGCTCTTACAGCTCAAGCCGTAGGCTTGTGCTGAAAACCTGATTCGGACCCAGATGTGTATCTAATGGCAAGAAAAACGAGCCTCAATCTAGTTTGCTTACCATATACAATTGCATGATTTAAAAACAGAAAATTGTTTCAGCTTGTAGCCAACTTGTTATCACAAAACCATAAATTCTAAACCTAAAACCCCAACCTTAACAGCAAGAATAATTAATTGATTAACTCCAACAATTTTAGGCCCCAATTGTTTCAATATGTTAGATCAAACACATGCAAGCCAATTGAATCCATATAAATAGGCGAAATCACTAAAAATCAGCAATACAATCCTAAACCTTAAACAGTAAAATCATAAACGTCCATCTTCGAAGGAAAATTCTCCCAACAAGCTCAACTGTGAACCATATACAGATTTAAGTCAATTTATTAGCTAAAAAAGAACAGAACACCCTGGCGTGTTCTTTTTGTTCTGTTCTTTTTATTTCAACACTATACCTGTAAATACAAATACAGAATTATCTTAATATACAAACATAAACAATACTAGTAAAGACATTATAACTAGTTCCAATCCAGACTCATGAAACCCCATTCAAATCATCAAAACTCTACTCAATCAATTCCACCAAAAGGGAAAAACTCTCTTTTTTTTTTTAAATTGTAGGCAAAGGCAAAAACTCTCTTACAGCTCAAGCAGTAGGCTTGCGCTGAAAACTCTCATTCAAATCCATCTCCTCCTCAACCGGAAACGAACTCAACCCCGTCACAGCGGCATGCGGCGGGCCCACGCGGCACCGCCGGTCGACCATCTCCTGAACGGCGTCGGTCCGGCCGGAGAAGACGGCCTCCACGGACCCGTCGCGGCGGTTCCGCACCCAGCCCCTCAGGCCGAGCTGCTTCGCGTTCTCCACCGTCCAGTCGCGGAAGAACACGCCCTGCACCCGCCCTTTGATGAGTACTCGCACGGTTTTCGAGGACGGAGGCGGAGGAGGTGGTGTGGCCCCGGCGGAGGAGGCTCCGGCGTAGGCGATGACGTTCATCGAGAGAGAATGTGTGGAGAGAAAGAAGAAGGTTCGGGAGCAGTACAGAGAGGAGACTGGCTTGGCGCGAATACCCGGATCCGATCCAAGTAGTTAATTTATAAACCTTTTCCTTGTTTATTTTTTAAATTGTCACGAATATATTAATTATGGATGTCCAAATACTTACCTCATAGCATGTGAAAGAATTATTATAAATCTTATCTTGTAAAGATGTAAATTTTATTTTATAAAATATGAAGAGTTATTGTAGGGTATTTGTTAGCATATTTTGTATTGAAATACTAAAATAATACTCACCCTTCACTATATAAAGGGGTTATTATATTTGGTGTCTCTTTACCATTGTGTTTTGGTGACTCTTCACAATTAGGAAAAAACAATTTGTTTCTTCCAAACTCTAAGAAATATTTATCTCCTCTAAATCCTTTTTTCTTATGTTATTATCATTTTATATTCAACAAAAATGACATTTTGCTTATTTAATTTTAACAAGGTTTGTTTGGATTGAAAATAATTTTTCAGGATAGTAAAGGGTTTTTTAGGTAATAGAATATGATACTTTTTTTTATTTGAAGTTCATCAAGTGAGTAATATTTTTGTAAAGAAAGAGAAAATACTCTCACTCCAATTGATACATGCAGAATTTTAATCTTAATCTATAATGTTTTAATCAAGATACTTAATCATTTAATCATTAGGCTGAAGGTCACTTGCAATAGAATGTCATACATTAAAATGCATATATAGAAAATATTGTTTTACCAATATCTTTTATTTATTAAAATGATAAATTCTATAAATAAAATAATATTATTGCCCGGATGATTTGTCCCATTTTTAAATAGTTTTATAGAAACAATGTATATTGCTATTTATGAAAATAGTAGACATTTATAAAACTCTATCACTAAGATTATAAGTTTCTTTAAACAATGACTTCTAATTTTTATGCAAACTGTAATTCTACTAGCCTATCTTATCTTTTATCTATTATAATAGATAAAATTGTAAGCTTCTCGTGAACCTACCAAATTAAGTACATATAAGAATTCCTTCCATTCATTCATAAATGGAGAAGTCCATTATACAGGAAATTTAGAAAAATAATTTTATATTATCCCGATTTTACAAAGAGGTCTCTGTAATGTTGAAAATGACAAAAAACCTATATAAAGCATAAATTATAAAAAAGCCCCTGCATATTTAAAACAATCTTATATTATCCCGATTTTACAAAGAGGTCCCTATAATGTTGAAAATTACAAAAAACCTATATAAAACATACATTATAAAAATTAAAATATTTATAAAAATTTACAAATAAAACTCTATATTATCTCGAAATTGATATCCATTTTCTTAATAAAGTTTAAAAAATTTATTTCAATAAGATTTTTAAAGTTAATTAATATTTATTAAACTGAATTTTAAAATATTAATTAAATTATTTAAGTTTAAGAAAGTTAATTAATTTTAGAAAAAACTCATGAGAGAGACAAATATTAACTAATATTTACATAAATGGAGAAGTCCATTATACAGGAAATTTAGAAAAATAACTTTATATTATCCCGATTTTACAAAGAGGTCCTTGTAATGTAGAAAATGACAAAAAACCTATATAAAGCATAAATTACAAAAAAGCCCCTGCATTATTTAAAACAACCTTATATTATCCTGATTTTACAAAGAGGTCCCTATAATGTTGAAAATTACAAAAAACCTATATAAAGCATACATTACAAAAAGTTAAAATATTTATAAAAATTTACAAATAAAACTCTATATTATCTCGAAATTGATATCCATTTTCTTAATAAAGTTTAAAATTTATTTCAATAAGATTTTTAAAGTTAATTAATATTTATTAAACTGAATTTTAAAATATTAATTAAATTATTTAAGTTTAAGAAAGTTAATTAACTTTAGAAAAAACTCATGAGAGAGACAAATATTAACTAATATTTAACATATATTTTTAAGGTCTTAATAAGTGTGTACCAAAAAAGTTATCCTTATTCATTAAATTTACAAAAGTTACAACAAAAATTTGTATATGTATATGAGCATATATCGTGATAAAAGACTATGCATAATTTTTATTTGTAAATTGATATTTTTTATTCAATAATATGTTAATAACATCAAGAAAGATTATTTTTATTATCTGTTTTAATAATTTTTTTTACCCGCAGCAACGCGCGGGTGTCAGTCTAGTCTTTCTATCTATTATGCTGGATGAAATTCTAAGCGTTCTGTAGAGCCACCAATTTAAGATGTATAGAAATTTTTTCTCCATTAATTATTTAATGGAGACATCCATTACTTTAAATAGTATGTGTCATCAAATGAAAATAAGAATAAATGGAGAAGTCCATTAAGCTGCAAAGAGTTGGTTGTTTTTTATGGAAATTTGTTAAGTGAACATGGTTTACATAAATCAGGTCTTAAAATTAGCAGGTCTATACGGTTCACAAACTCAAGCAATTAGTTTTTGATTTATTTAAGAATGATTTTTCGTGTATAAATTAGGTTTACATACACCGAGACATTCTTAAAGATTGGTTCATATAAACCGAGTTCATATTGAACTTTGAACAAAACGCGTGAAAGTGTGAACCCAATTTACAACCGTTGTTTATTCTGATAAACCCGGTTCATATACACCATTTATGTGATATAATTATGATTCATATGAATTCGGTTTACACAATACTTTGGATGGGTTTGGGCCAAAATATGGTAGCTGTGGTGTCACTAACCATATTATTTATATAGCGGGTCATTTTATAATAATAATTATGACCCGTTTAGAGTTCTTGGATTAAATTGTGATTCAAAGAATATTAGTATTGCACTTACTATTTTTTAACATTTGCAAAAAAGTCCCTATAAAATTATAAATTACAAACAAATCTATGCAAACAAAAATTACAGAACAGAACTTGTATTATTTGAAATTGCAAAAACATCGTAATTAAATATTTTTTCAGATTTGAAAAAAAAACCTATATTATCCCGCAAAAAAAAAAACTCTCTTATTCCTAACTAGCAAAAAATCTCAATATTATTGGAAATTGCCAAAAAAGCCCCGACTACATATTATCCGAAAATTTCCAAAAAGAGTCCCTGCATTATTGAAAATTACAAAATAGCTTCTACTTAAATATTTTTCGGGGATTCGAAAAAAGTACTTATATTATCCTGAATTGCAACAAGGTCCCTAAAAATGCGTATGTTATTCAAAATTGCCAAAATGTGCCTTTATTATTGGCAAATTCCAAAGAAACTCTTCTACATTATTGCCAAAATGGCCAAAAAAACCTATATAAACCCGAAATCAACAAAATACTTTTGGAAATTCTAAAAAAAAAGTTTATATATAAGTTATTCAATGAATGTGTACAAAAAAATTACCTTATCAAGTTACAAAATAAAACAAATAATTCTACGTTAGTATATATAATTGTGAAAGACTATGCCTAATTTTTGTCTGTAGTTTGTATTTTTTTGACTAATATATTTTTGACATCTCAAAAGTTAAATTTTTATTATCTCTCATAATTACTTAATACCCGCAGCAACGCGTGGGCATCAGCCTAGTTGATAATCTGCCTCACACAATATATTTGTTCAACTGATATAAAAATCACACATGTGAACTTCACATGGGAGAGGCATCTCTGTCTCTCTATTTCTCTTTTTTTTTTTCTTCTTATCTTTTCAACGAAGGAAAAAAAGAGGGGATGAACTACGGCAAGGAGAAAAGTTAGAAGAGGAGAAAGTTAAAAAATGTTGAAAATTAGAGAAAAAATTCAAAGCTATCTATTGTATTATTTCTTAATGGTAATAAATTTCTATTTAATTCTCTTTAGCTCCTTATGATTTTCTTCCCCAATATTTCTCAAAATATGCATAAAACACTACACTGTTTGAACTTTCTTTTGGGTATTTATAGAAATTTTCAGAATTAATTGCTCTCTTTAATGATTAAAAAATAATGTTATTTTCCCATTTATGCCTGTAGAAAACATATATTTTATTTATACTAATTATTTTTTCAAAAAATTGCTACTTGCTATTAGCTCCTGATTTTTTGTGATATTTGGTATTATTGATTTTATTATTTAACATTTCCTTCCATAGAGTAAACAATGTTAAGTAGTATCAATTGATTGGAAAGAAAATATTGGGTTCTCATGCATGTTACAAAATGATGACTCTATTTTTCTCTTTAAAGAGTTGTCATTTGATTAAAAAAAGGGGCTGCACTTGTAACATTTTTTTTTTTCAAAATTGGAGTATTTATGTGCTTACATAAAAAATATTAAAATTTGTTGGTTATTATTGTAAATAATATTTGGTATTATTGATTTTATTATTTAATATTTCCTTCCTTAGAGTAAACAATGTTAAGTAGTATCAATAGATTGGAAAGAAAATATTGGGCTAGCATGGTATTATTGAATTTATTATTTAATATTTGCTTCCTTAGAGTAAACAATGTTAAGTAGTATCAATTGATTGGAAAGAAAATATTGGGCTGTCATGCATTTTGCCAAAAGGATGATTCTATTTATCTCTTTAAAGAACTGCCATTTGATTAAAAAAAGGGGCTGCACTTGTAACATTTGGTTGATTTTTTTTTTTCAAAATTGGAGTATTTATGTGCTTATATAAAAAATATTGAAATTTGTTGGTTATTATTGTAAATGTATTTAAAAATCAAATCAAAGAAATACACCTCATCTCTACATGCCGCATAAGATGTTCTTTTTTTGACACCTGTAAATACTTCATGAAGTTTTTTAAGGTGTTGGTATATAAGTGAATTCAAATCACATCATCATATTTGGGAGCGTAGTTCAGATTTCTCTAAGGCATGTTTCACTTCTTTGATATTTTTTAAGCTTCTTCTGTTTTGGTTGTTAATATGAGTTCATATTCATATTTATGCAGGTCCGGTTTTACGGTCTTGTCAGTTGGATTAACTTGCTTTCTCAGGTAGATTGCACCATCAAAACTAAGTAAGTTGATGTTTTTTTTTCATATTGTAACTTTAATTTATATATGCTTATCTTTGATGTTGGGATGTGGATTTTCTTTTTTGATAGGTTATATGTGCTTGTTTTCTTTCTGGCTGTTCATGTTTGAGCAATATTACATCATTTCTGTTTTGTTTCATATATATCTAGAAATAACTAAATGAGTAAATTCTGAAGTAAATGAATGGCTGCATGAGTAAATTATATAAACTTCTAACATTTATTTTCAATTGTTATCATCATTTAACATTTATCTTCACAGCACCTCATCTTGTATGATCACAATAAGAATTTGAAACTAAGGTAATGATTTTTTTTATTATGAACATGAGAATATATGCCACAAAAAAATTATGGAAGTTATAAAAAGATAAAACAGAAGGCTGCATTTTTTTGTGACCCTTAGTAATTAAACTATTTGGAAAAAAATTACATTAAAAAAATTCACAGTTTACTAAAAAAGGTTTTTCATCTATAATATTTGTCTTAAAACATTATGTTAGACCTATATGGAAATAGCAAAAGAATTAGTATGGAGTGCGCTCTTGTCGATGTGGAGGTAAATCATGTATATACCATTGAACATTGATCATTTTCCTACAAAATTAATAATTTATATAATATTTCTCATTGTAGGGAGATACGATACAGGCTACAATAAGGAAATTTGATGTACCTCGCTTCAAATCTATCATCAGAGAGAATGAGCTGTATTCATTGTCCAGGTTTATTGTTGTAGAAGCAACAAAGAAGTATAGGGCGGTTCCAAATAAGAAGATGATAGAAATGCAGAAGTCCACAATAGTTGAATGTTTGAGGAGTTGTGAATTTGAGATACCTTTACATGTATTTAACTTTCAGAAATTTGGCATGATAAAGGATCAGCTCCCTAATGATGAATTACTCATAGGTATATTTATTATTATCTTACTAGAAAATCACATAACATAAAATATCTATTAATATCAAATATGCTTCTAATATATTTTTATAGATGTTATCGGATATATTGTTGGAATTGGCCCAATGGAAGAGGTCAATCTTAAAAACCGTATAGGGCACAAAAGAAATATTGAGTTACAAGATTCTGAGTGAGTTAATGTTGTTGTTTTTTGTTTTAATTGGTTGTTTTATTACATTTGTTGCCACTATGAATAATATTAGAAAATAATGTTATCTTATATTAATATTTTTGTGTTTACAGGAACGAAAAAATTACTTTAACTTTATGGGAAGAATACGGATATGGTATTAACATGGATGACATAATAGATAAAAGTAGAACGGAATTTGTTGTGGCAATATTTTGTGGGATGACTGTTCGAAAATATAAAGGTATAATTTTTCTAATATATTCATTATTGTTTCATTTGTGTAACTGTAAATGTATAGAAACTTATATGTTTACCATTTTAATTGTTTCCATTTTGTTAATCTAACATAGAAAAAAGTTATGTGTGTACTACCTCTGCAACAAAGTGCTACATTAATGAAGATTTTCCTGAAGTGACCAAGTTCCAATCAAGGTAATATATCTTTAAACATACAAAACTTATATTGTATTGCTTTAAGTTATTGATATTATTGATGTTTTTATATTTTAGCCTCAAAGAACTCCCTCAATGTGTTGTTCAATTAGCATCTAAAGAAGTTCCAGTAATGACTCTTGCACAACAAAAAAGTGCAAATAGGTGTACTATTGATGAACTTCTAAGTTTGGATCCAAATGAACATCAGGTTCACATTTTCAAATATATTTTCTCACGTTATTTAATAGTTATTTTAAATACTTAAAATAAAATAATTAACTTTCAATAGGGACAACGATTTACATGCAACGCTAAAGTTGTTAATATTGACAATATCAAAGGGTGGTGGTATACCGCTTGTAAAACATGCGGAATGGGAATGAAGGAGTACGATAGTAAACTCTGGTGCACCAATTGTTGGAACAGCAACAAATCTGTTGCCATGTAAATTTGTGGTTTAATTTTAATTAAACATTTGTACTTTTGTGTCAAAATATATTACATAATCAAACTTTAATTCATAAATACAAATTTTTTCAGGTACAAAATAAACTTCGTAGTTCAAGATGATACAAACATGGCAAACTTCATAATGCTCAGTAATGTTGCTGATGAATTCATCGGAATTTCTGCTCGTGATCTGATAAGCTATTTGGAACCGGAAACTGAAGAAATACCGGCTTTACTAACTGAGTGCATTGGCCGTGAGGAAATATTTCAAGTTGGGTTTGATAGACGTGCTGTAGGTGGATTAAGACGGAGTTTCGTAGTTTCAAAAATATTTCCTTCTGTTGCCACATTCCCAAAAATCTCTACATCTGAAAGTGGTCAATCATCAAAACAACTTTCTTACCTGAATTTTGAAAGTCCAACCTCTGAAGAAGTTAATACAAGAGATGAAACCGAACTCAAAGAAGAATCATATATCAATGTGGATATTGACAGGTATTTTCTATCAAAAATTATTTTCAATTGAAATGATATCTCTTTTGTTTCGCTTATAATAACAAGTCAATTCTAATCTTAAAGGTCTATGAAGAAAAAAACAGAGGCAGGTGGAGTCAAAGAAACACCTAAACAAAGCATTAAAATGAAAAATCCCCTTCCAGAGTTCGTAATTTCTATAATTTGACTTCTTAACTAAACAATATTTAATCTTTCCAGCCTAATTCAGCCAAATTTTTTTGGGTCAAATAAACTAATTACTATTAACAATTTTTGCATAATTTAATGGTACTTTAAGATAGAATAATGGAAATTAAATATGTGAAAAGCCCACATTATTCCTGAACTAACAATAGTAATGAGTACCACTGATGTAGCTTATTTTTGCTACAAATAGTATCTTTGGTTGTATAAGAATTATGACAATTCTAATCTTTTTTGGTTATTTACTTGCAAACTTTCGTATGATCTAGGTCATCCTCTGCGGCAGGCGTACAAAAGGAAAAGAAACAAAAGACAAGGTATTTTTATCATATAGAAAACAATTTTATATATATATATATATATATATATATATATATATATATATATATATGTTTTTCCTAGGAACTGAAAAATATGGAAAGCTAGAAGAAATGAGGAGATGCATGTATAAAATATAGTAAATATGTGTGTGAACTTTTGAGAGTTGCAACTCATGGATCCGAACGCACCTTGCACATAAAGTAGGATGCGTACTCGGTTTATGTGGAGTAGGAGTTGTAACTGTGAAATCAATGTCTTGTAAGTGGGTATGTTTGCGACGGACCACCCTCCGTCGCAAACAGAAAGAGAAAAAGAAGGAATCAAATTAAACCCTATTCAGACCCGACGGGGTGAAGCCCACGCTTCTCTAGCGGCGCCGCTCCTCCCTCGCCATATCCGGCAGCGATTCTCCTCTCTCAACGCCTCTCCGGTGGCATCCATCTGGGCAGCAGCGTCCTTCTGCCGTTCTGAATAACTTGGCCGCTTTGCCGACTGGACTCGGAAATCCGGTGCCAGCGCTTTACACAATTTTCCTACGCCCCGGCCGCTGATGATGATTCATCCTTCCGGATTGCGATCATGCGTCATGTGTGGTATCTGGCTAAGGTGTTTCCGCTCGGTCTTGTCGCCGGTGGGCTTTGCGATGGATCAATTGGCGTGTGGAATCCTCTGACTATGATTAGGTATGTTGAATTGGTCATGTTTTGTGAGATCTAAGCCATGACTGCTGTTATTTTGCATTTTTATTGTTTTTCTTTATCAGAAAAATTAATGCCATGTGATTCAAATATTTCACAGCAATACAGATCATTCACTTTTTCAGCATCCAATTTCATGTTCGTAGGATTGAATCTTCTTAAGGATTGAATCTTCTTATTTCATCTTCTTGTTTAAGTACACTTAGCATTTCAAACACATTGTATTTTGAATGAAACAAAATAGAAAAAGGATGAAAAATCAACTGTTTGGCACCTTTGCAAACTTAATTAATTCTCTTATTTTTTTTTCCTTATTTTTAGTTGTTTGAGATTTGAGACAGAAAAACCATAAACAAGGTGAGTAATTAATTTGATGTTATTTTGAATACTTCTCATGATTGTTATTTTTGTTATTCTGATTTTTGGTATTATTTAACAACTTTTCAGACTAAAATAGAAGGAGATTCTCAGTTTTGCAATAGAACCCTGATAGATTATTAGTGCATCCGATGATAAGTCAATGGCTCTTAGGGTATGATTTTTTACCACCATATTGTTTATTTTAGTTAAAATTTGGCACTTTTCACAATTTTCTTAATCTCCCAAAGAGGTATGTTAATTTCCATCTTGATTTGAATCATTCTGTTAATATGAAAAGCTGAATCTTATCTCTCTTTTGCTTGATTGCAGTGAGAACTGAGAACCGAGAAAGACAAGACTTGTATGTTCTAATTTAATCTCAATCAGGTAAATGATGCAAAAGATAAAAAAAAAATAATCTAATTTTATTAATTTTGTATGCGGCGGTAAGAAAGATATGGACCAGGACATGTTGGTAGCAAACATGACCTTACTGTACATGATCAAACCATTGAAATCATTGAGCTTTATTTTGGTATATCCGAACATCTCAGCAAATATTGTTCTATCAATTATTCTCAATTAAGACATTTTTAGCTTTATTGAGGCTTAAATTAGAGCTTAAATGAGGCCTGATATCATTATCATTGTTATTGCCGACACATCATGCAATGAGTCATTATACCGACTGATATGCAAAACAGCAATACAATTGGACAAGTGCTCCCTTTTTAATTCGATTGAATTGATAGATGCATTACAAATGGAATTTTCCAAAGCTCAATTTGATTCTTATCTTATTTTTAATTATTGATTTAATTTATTCTCAACTACCTTTTTTGCATATTAAAAAATGCTAAGAGATCCTTTGGAGCATGTTAATGATAGTTCTTAAAGAAGAAATATGTTGATTGATTAAGTCCAAAAAAGGTGTTTTGTAAGATAGTATTTTGGAGCAATTTAGTTTGTATTTACACAAATTTGGATTTTACGGAGCACAATATTTTGGGTTTTTAATTTCAATCTTTCAGCTTTCTCATTTCTGTTTATCTTTTATCAAGTTTTATTCATATTGCTTGATCTTTTATTGTTCTTATATAATTTGTATTTTGTTAATTACTTGGAGTTAGCAAATATTTACTATATACTAAACTCGGAAAAGGGTGACAAAATTGAAGTTCCATGTAAAATATTTTTATTGATAAACACATTACTTGAAATTTTAAATGCAGAAATTTAACAACTTTTGAGATAAAACAAACAACTCTAGACCCGCAGCAACGCGCAGGCCTCAAACTAGTATTATATATGGTGGAAACTTTCCAAAACTATTTGATGGAAAAAATGGAAATAGTATGTTGAAAGTTTGTCGTTGTTGGTCCATAGTGCACCGTTAGGTTCTATTACCAAAAGTAAAATGTATCGAGTAAGTTCATTAACAGCCGCACGGCTCCATTTCCTCATCCTTCTGAAATTCATTTTCCCCTTTCTCTTTCATCGGGCAGAAACCCTAGATCCGATTTCTCTCTTTATCTCGGAGAGTGCTCCGGCCATGGCTGCCGTCGAGGAAACTCCCGTTATATAGAGAGATTAGTAGATCTGGTGGTTCTTTGTCTTTTTGATGCAACAGAAAGGGAGGTTTTGGAAATAATTAAATTGCCTTTTCTCATCTCTTCTCATAGCGTGATTGGACGACTTGTTTGTAAGATCGTCGAAGCTTTAGAGTTTTTTCAGATGAGATTTTGCAGTTATGGAAGGATGAAGTTGGTATTTCGGAAGGTTAAAATTGCTCTTTCTTTCTCTATGAGCGAGCGTAAACCCTAGATCAGTTTTTTCTGGTTTTCTTTCTCTCAGAAATGCTTCGACAGGCCGGCCATGGCTGCCGTTGAAGGAACTCCGTTTGTAGAATATGAGAAACCCTAGATCTAGGGCTTTATTTCTCGTTCTCCTTTTATACTCAGTACTAACGATCAAAGGAGAATATGCTAGTGAATGAATGCAAAAATATGCAAAAATAATAAACCATAGAATGTGGGTTATAAATTTCGTTGGCAAAAAAGATTAAAGTGGGATAAAAGTAATAGATAACGTTAGCATTACCCGCTTAAACATCACCTAAATATCACCATGTTATATTTATAAGAATGTTATATTTTAAATCACCTTTTTGTATAATTAAAATTATTATGATTTAAATCAATTTTAAGTCACATATGAAACCACATGCATCAATGCAAAAATATGAAACCACATATTATACATATGCAACCACATATGAAATCATATATTTTGCATACATAAAGCACCTTTGTTAAATTAATACCGTTCGGTTGTCTAATCCATTTGATTCTATTGTCCGGGTTAATGATGCGACATAGTGATTTAAAATATGTAAAATTCCACGTCCACAGTAAACACATGAGTCTCCGTCGAGTTAAATTTTCTCACGCCCGGCCACTTGACACGCCTGCTCATATTAGACCCCCACCCGGTATTGTTGAACTCACTGAGATACACATAGTTGGTGGGTTGTGCCGGCCATTCGAGCCAACTAGCCTGTCAATAATGCCGTAGAGTCGGCTCAAGAAGAACATGACTCGAGAATATAGTGCTCACGGTCGACATAAATAGATTTTCGTATATTTCGACAAATTCGATGCCGAAGTGATGACGCCATTTTGGATAGTCGTGTCAGTTTTGCCATTTGGACAATCTGCCTTTTTTGCTTTAATCGTGTTTGACTGCCCTCGAGAGGTTGCCAAACAATTATGTTGCACGCTTGGAGTATTGTTTGAGCGTTCATCGGCTCCTCTTTCACCTCCTGGTGATGCTCCTGACGTTTCACCTTAAACACCGTCATCTCCTGGATCACGTCGCCGGCCTCATTCTTCTTCACCCAGGTCTCAGGTTTGGACAGAAAGGTGTGCTTGGTGTTCACCTTTGTTTTGTGTGCGTTGAGCAGAGCCTCCGACGGGAAGCGCTTGAAACACTTGTCGCAGGTGAACTTGCACTCGGCGGATCTCGGATGAGCGCCGCTTGACCCGAAGTGCGCCTACGCTTTCTTCTTGTCGGTGCTTGCACAGGTAGCGATAGCCCTCCTCCTTGATGATGAAGTGGTAATCCAACATCTCCTCTCTTTGTTTCTCTCTTGCGAGCGAGCTCTCCCTCCTCTGTTTCTCTCTCTCGTTGAACTACATCCTATGTTTCTCTCTCTCGTGCTGACCAAAATTCTGCGGTGGAGAGGCGATTAGCGCCTAGACGGCCATCTAACGGCGCGTTTTTAGAACACTGGGCTAGATTTTGTTCTGAGAGTTCTTGCCAATTTTTTACTTTTTGGAATTTCTTTTTCAACATGCGAAAAATTGTTCCGCAAGTTCTCTAAGACAACATGCTAAAAATTGATTTTTTTTTTTTTAAATTACGACACTACAAACCTCTTTTGCCAACATCCGATATCAATATTGTATTATGTTGTGATTCCTATATATTACTTTTAAATATTAATATAGTTATATATATTGTACTATAATATCTCTGTCCTATTTATAGTACAAATACATTAATTCTTTATCATAAGATAACTGTGCAATCATGACGGTTAAATCACTCTGGTATCACTCATGTCAGCAGTCAACTTTTGATTAGTTTTTTGGTGACTTTTTTATTTTTTTTGCAAATGCTTTGTATATATTGTTTTTATATTTTATACTATTTTTGTGTTTATATACTGCTTTGATATATGCTATTTGTGTGTTTTTATATACTACTTTTATATACCAGTCTCAAGAATGTAAAAGCATTATAGAAGTTGATGATGGACCTAGTGCTATGATTGTATCATGTGGATTCGTGTTGGTTTCTTATCATGTTGAAGTCTGCTAAGAGGATTCATGATAGATCATTTAGGTTTCTATTTGCTTCTATCTGATAAAAGTGCTGGTTTTTGTGCATTAGCAGTGGGTCCTTATATTGAAAATCATGGAGGAGTTAAGAGTTGTTTGTGGATAGTACTACACTTGATGAAAATTGCATGTCAATGGAGTTTGTGCATCTAAATTCGGTTGACCAAGATGTTAAGATTCCGCTGACGTGTTATTTGCTGGTTTGAGGAATGAGTTCGAGATGTACGGTGGACATACCAGGGTATGTAAAAAATGATTGTCATTGTTACATTTTGTCTCTGGTAGACAAATTATTTTGCTTTTGGAGTCTCTAGTTGTAGCTTTGACAACATTTTGATTTTTGTGGATTGTCTAGTCCCTTACATTCCAAAATAGTATGTTCATAGTACTTACGTCCATAATATTCATAGTAATTTGAAGAGTGCTAAATATAGTTACTCAAAGAAAAGTTGCAAATGATCTAAACAACAAAACAAGCAAGACAAATAGTTCATAACTAAAACTGAAAAACAATACATAACCTAAACTCAAAGCAACATAGAAAGCAATAACATGCAATTGAATGTATATATCAGTATTTTCAAACATAGAAGTCAAATGTACCAGTCGACTACACCTAATTGACCAGTCGTTACACAAATGATAACTAACAATTACAGCTGAAAAAGTTGATTTTGTGCTATTCAAATTGAAAGAGGGTTGGAAGATCATAACAATCAGCAGAGTAATTCTTCTTTTAGAGTAAATCCTTATCATCGGTTTTTTGAAACCGCTACGGTGGAAGCCTCTCTCCAATTTCGTCTCCAAGCAATATTTCTCTTTATTTTGGTAAACTATTTCATATGCATGTAATCCATCTAGTTGATGATGAATGTTTATTGTGTAGCCTAGGGCTTGTGACCTTTAGAAGGTTTTGTGTTTGTAATAGTGGAACAGCGTAATCCGAGTTTACAATGAATTTTTCCTTTACAATCTCGTCTCTGCATTTATTGAGCTTGTTTCTTTGTTGCGGGTTGATTGGGTCAATTTAATTAGTGATGTTAACTGTAAAAGAGTGTACACAAGGTATTTGACAAAATTCCCGGAGAGAATTTTGTTTGTTTTTCACCCCTATTTTGCCAACACAAGACGTATGAACTAAACCAGAAAATTGCTGTTTACCTCCATTCTTCCCCTCAAAAGGAAAAGTAGTGAAGCACCAACAGATTTCTATTTATTATAAACGAAAATTGTTTGATTGATACAAGGAATTAATTGCACACACCATTATAAGTACACAGAATCAATGTTTCAAAAAAATTCTTAGGAGAAATAAATCTATTCGGTGCCTGCAATCTTCTTCTTCAACGATTCAATATCGGTAGCTAATTCTTTTCTACTCTCCTGCAAAAATAAATTAAACTTTGGTTTATCCTGTCAAAATTCAAAATGTTTAAAATTATATTTTTTTCGAAAAATGAAAATAATCAATTACCTTGAAGAGTAGGTATCGGTAAACAAACCATCCGGTGTAACCAAGCCCTACAAGCTCCATAATCTTTGGAAGCTACAAGTAACAAAAAAAGAAGAAAAAAATCAAACATAAGACAAAATAATATAATAAAAAATCAGTAAAATAAAACATGTTAAAGTTCATGAGAAAAGGTACCAGTGGCACGGAATTAATGGCACCGACAACAACTGAAGATAGCCAGACTGCAACAATTGCACCTCCACCATACAAAAAAACCGTGGATTTGTTCTCAATAGCATCCCACTGTCAAATAAATCGATTACATTATTAATTATTTCTTTTAACTGAATAATGAACTTTCGGAGTCTAACTTCCATTAATATGTTATTAAATGAATTTTGCAACATGTATGATAAATGTCGTGATAATTAACACATTAATATTTTTGAGAATTAGGTTGGTAAAATATTAATATGTTATATATATACCTTCTCCTTCAAATCAGCCACAAGATCGTCTGTCGAGGCTGTATCTTCTGATGTGGCTTTTACTCGAAGCAAAGCGAACCTTTCACCATCTGCTTAACACAACAATACAAAACCAAATAAATTTCTTTTAAGGACTCATAATTTAGTTAGTTGGTTACGTGTATTGAAAAAAATTACTTAAATCATAAATGCAGTTGGATATTAGATAGAGAATTGAATAATTCATACTGTCAGAAAAAAGAAAAAAAAACAGATGGTCCTTTTTTGAGTAGTCAGTACAAAAAACATACTATCAATTTATAATGTGATGGAAGTATTTTGAATTAATTGATTCTCCAAATAGAAATACTAAAACAAGTATATATAGTAACACATTACAGAAATACCTTGAAAACGAGAGGCTGAAACAACAGAAGAAGAGAGAGACAAACGCTTGGGCAGAGAAGGAAGGACAAGAGAGCGAGGGGTAACTGCTCCGGTGGCCGGAACCAGCCGAGCTCCGCCCAGAACCGCCGTGGAGTAGGCCGTTGTGGCTGCCATATATAAGTAGCTTTATTTGTATATTTTTGCTCTTTTGCTTTGCTTTTGGGTTATCTCGTTCTATCTTTTGGCTTCTCACTTTTTTTTCTGAGTGGTGAGAGCTTCAAGTGATGAAGGAGTGACACGTGGTAGATTAGGGGGTTTTGATTGGTTGGCTTTCTATCTTCTTAATCTTGGGTTTGGCTGGCCATTATGTGGCTACGCATGTGTATTGTATGATGTATGATGGTATGATATTTCACATTTTGGTATGAAGGCCCAAAGGCCGGATTTATGATGTAATAAAACTTAAATTGGAATTGAAAATATGGAAATGAAATAGAGAAAATAAAAATTTGTTTCCTCTACTTTTTTTAAAACAAAAAATTAAATATTGTACTTCTTAACATTTCATGCATAGGTCTTACAATAATTTTGTTATACACTGTTAATTTAACATATTATTGGTTATAGACATTATTAAAAATAGGATATGTAATTGATAATTTATGTGCCATATAATAATGAAAGAGTCTAGAAATGAGGGTTGGCTAAAGCTACAAAGTGAGAGAAATGTAAAAGTCATTTCTGCATCAACAAAATTTTGTGTTTCTACATTTGTATCGTAAATTTTTAATCTTTCTTCTTCTATTATCGATTGAGATCTTTGACTAGTGTGACTATTTTGCATTATTTAATAACCTCACATATCTTTCAAAAAATTTAAATTTGTATATAAAAATCATATTCCACGACCAAAAAACCCATTATCATTTTATTGTGTCTTCAACTATAGTTATGAAACTTTAAACATACAACCTCTAACAAAGAATAAGATAATAAATCCATATAAAGACAAATAGGGGAAGTTTAGATTCAATCAGTATACTTGCTATAAGTTGACCTACCAGCCAACTACTCTTGTGAACAGAGCATCAGTCCTAACAGCCCAATCCAAATTGTCATTTTAAACCATTTAAAATTCAAATTATCTCAAATCAGACAATTAATTATATAAAGTAATCATATTAAACTTACGAATCACAACAATATGTTTTATAAAATAGATTATACAATCTATATAAACCATCTTGGCTTTTGTAGCCTTGTCACTCTTCAGATTGAAATCAATCAACTGCCATTTCTAGCTTGACTTGAAAGTTGAAATGGCTGAAGGAAAAAGAGCAAGGGGTTTCATGGGCCCACTTGTCATACTAAATTTTGTAATGTTCATCATAGTTCTTGGATTGGCTGGATGGTTGCTCGACAAGTTCATCGATTGGGAAACACGCCACCGTAAGAATAAATAACATCTCAATATTTAAAAGTTATTTTTTTGAAATAACTTTAAATTTAAGCAATTTGCAAAAATGATGCTTTTATGTTGAAGTTTGTATATTTTTGAACTTTGAGTTCGAAACTACTGTTTTTGTAACTTTATTTTGAACTCTTGAAGTTGGGGATTAATTTCCTACTTTTTCTTTTTTATTTGACATTAAAAAGCTAATTTCAAACTGACTGAGTTGAAAACAACACTATTTATACAAACTGAAACATGAAAGCTTTATTTTTCCGAAACCTTTTTATTGTCCGATAATTTCAGAAAACAACTCAATAGTTTCAAACTATTTGTATTCCTAATCCAATGTACATCCCAAAAAATTGAAATCATTACTAATGCTTAATTATTTCTCAATTTTTTAACATTTTTTTCTTATCTTATAGGCTGATGCATTTTTATAATTACACAGATTACAGAGGGAATTCAGTTCCAGGATATTTTCTGATTTTCTCACTCATGACTGGAGCAGTGGGTGGATGCACAACGCTTGCTGGTTTCGTGCATTGGAAAGCTTGGAGGAGTGAGAGTTTAGCTGCTGCTATTTCTTCAGCTCTCATTTCTTGGTCCATTACTGTCATTTCTTTTGGGTATTTTAACTCTTTTTTTTTCCTCATAGCTTTTCATATTTTTTTGAGTACTTTCAGACTTATTTGTTTTAATAGTCACACGAATATTTCATGTAATTTTGAACATATAATATGTGGGATAAATGCACCGTTAGTTCCTGTGCTTTAACTGGAGCGTAACTTAATCCATGTACTATTGATATTTGAACTTTTTAATTTATATAATTCATGAAAACATGCATGACTAGTCTGAGTAGACTAAACGTGCATAATTCCATAAATTACAGGGACCAAAAAGTTTAAATATTTAGTACACGGAACAAATAAAAACAATTAATCTTAATTTCAATGAGAAAAAAATATATCTAATTGTATCACTTTGCAATTGACAGACTTGCATGCAAGCAATTCACATTCCCAAATCGCGGAAAAAAACTGGTAAAAAATGAAAAAAAAAAAACTCTACCAAAACTAAACAATAAATTATATACATTCTAACTTAAAAAAAATCTTTTCTTCTGCAGAAAACTTTGGAGGCTTTCATCATAATCCTAACTTTCACTCAATTAATCTACTTATTTCTACTTTACGCTGGAATTATAAGCAGTAAATTCGGGCCGGGTTTTCATGCATATGATACTGACTATGCTATGATGACTAAAGAAGAGAGAGAAAGAAAATCCACTGGTTCCATAAATGCGTGAAAAAGGAATACGAAACACCTTTGTTAATTAATTAGATCTTTTTATTAAGTTTTTGTTAATTTATTACTTTAGTGGTCTTTTTTATTTGTTCTTTTGTTGATAAATGAGAATTCAGCAACAAGCGCTAAATGGTCACTTCCAATTTCCTATAAAAATATAAAAAAATAAAAGCATACAAAAAAGGTTCATTATTATTTTTCTTTTTCTTTTTTCTTTAAATATTTATGCATGTTAAAAATAATAATTTTATCTTTACCTCAGTTGGTAGGCTGCCCATTTCTTGTAACAAATTTAGAGGCAGTGTATCTAATACTCTTAAACATGCAAGTTCACTTGAGTGCCTATAAAAAACAATATTTGGTTAAATTTTGGGGTTAAAATGGTCATTTTATTTAAGTAACCATCTGATCAATATTTGGTCATTTTGAGGGTAGAATGGTCATTTTATTATCTCCTCACTGTTTTTGCTCTCTCTGTTTTGTCTCTCTATATTCCTTTATTTCTCTTTGCTTTGTCTCCTCGCTATTTTTGCATTATTAAAATCGCAATAAAACCCCTCAATACTTTACAAAATCGCAAAAAAGCACCTACCTTTTCTTAAGATCTAAACCCCATTAGTTAACTCATCTCAATCATTCTAACTAACATCTTTTTACTAAAGCTAATTCTAATTTGGCATAATGCAGGGTGGTATTTTTTTCACATTAAATAATGTATAAAATAATCAGAAAGAGACGTACCAAAGATAATCTACGGTACCAAGGAATTTTGAGTGGTACGATGTTGCGAGCGGTTCCTTATTCGGTCCTCTTGTCAATGAACCGCCCTAAAATTAGCCCAAAAATAATTAAATAAACAAATATTATAAAGAAAATATCATGAGTTTTGAGTTAGTTGACTAATTTCAGCCAAAATTGAGCCTAAGTCTTTTTCAACTCAATTTGTGTAATACAATTAAAAAAGGGAAATTTGTTAAAAAGAAAAAACTGCATTATCACTAAATTGCAAAAAAGCCCCTTCATTATTGGAAATTACATAAAAATCCCTCTTAACTGTGTCAAATGTTATTGACTGTAGGGGAATAATTTTTTAATTTCTTGAAAATAGAGGAGATTGTTTACAATTTCCAAAAGTACAGGGGCTTTTTTGCAATTTCCCGTTTAAAAGTTCTACCTTTATTGAGGCATAAGAGCTTTGAAGCTTGAGTGGGTTTTTTATTTTTGTACTGTCCAAATCTCCAATTGCAGTTCTCAATTCTTCTTCTGTCCAATTATACTTTCTAGTCCTGAAATAATAAAATATTATTTTATTATAAAAATTAAAAATTAAGGGAAAAAAGATTTAAAATTCACGATTAAATAGAGTAGTTAATTTACCAAGGCACAAAAACAGTCCTGTCCATTCCAGACAACTTTAATCTGTTATAAACAGATAAATCAATCTGAAAAAATATTAAAAAAATTAATTTTACCAAAATTAAAATCTCCAAAATATATCCTAAATATTATTAATTATTTGTTTTTCTAATACCTCCTTTGATGTCAAGAACTTGTATATTGCACTCTGTCACAAACAGAGAGAGAGATAAATTAAACATATAAATTTGACCAAATAAAGGTGAAAAAGGGTAAAAATGTAAATAAAAATAAAACGAGGGTATATGTGAAAACAATCATACAGAAGGTGTACTGTTAAAATCGCCAGCTAATAAAACTGGAATTCCTCCATATTTCGCTGATAGAAAATCAGCCCGCTCTAGTAACATTCTTATCTGTCAAAATATATGATTTTAGTTCTTAACAAACTTTAATTTATGCAAAAAAAATTATTTATAAATATTTAAATATTTATAAGGAAAAATGATTATATACCTGACCCAGTTTAATATCTCCACGTTTGGGATTAAATAACACATGAATATTTCCAACTATTAATTTCTTTGAATTTTTTGACTGAGAAAAAGGGAAATGATAAATTGAGATATTAATTTAAAAGAAATTATTTATACAATTATTTAATTAATCTGAATATTTAATACCTCAAAAACAAGGAGTTGAGCGACATTATGACGGAGATTAAATTCACTAAAGTCAATGCTATCATCCTCAATTAGATTAAATCTACAAAAATAAAATTAATTAATAAATAAAATTGATAAATTAGTTAATAATAAATTGGCCCAATTTACAAACAAAGAAAATGCAAAATAAAAGTCCTTAATAATGAAAAAATATATTTTGATTTTACCTTTCTTTTTTCCAAAAAATAGCACATCCATCTTTAGCATCTCCATTTCTACCCTATTAATAGTAGTATATTTTTTTTAGTTCATACATATTTCTCAAATAAAAAAAACAAAAAAAAACCTTTTTAAATTAAAATAACTTATATTCACTACGGCTGACTTATTGAGACTCTTTTGAAATCATAATTCAAAATTAGAAAAATCAAATAATACAAAATAGCACTAACAAAAAAGCCAAAAAGTTTCCTTTTTACATAACATTTTTATATTAATATTTTTGCCAATAATATATATTTTAATTCACCTTATGCACGCCTTCATATCCTTCTGATTGCATATATTTCATAATATCTCGAACTCTATCTACTTCCTATAAATTAATATAAATAAATATTTGGACATTAATTAAAATCAAACTAGATACCAAGAAAAAATCTTTATTAATTAATCACTGAATTTAAAATACTAAAAATTATTCATTAATCTTAGCCTGATGGAAGACTTTCAGAATGAAATATTTGGAGGTTAATTCAAATGAAATGATATTTCTTTCAATACAACATCTTCAAAAACAAAGAAAATAAAAATCACTGAATTATTTAAAATATTAAAAAAAAATTAAATAATGTTGCCTGGAGGCAGAGTAAATCGGGATCCCTCGCACGGATCTCGATGCAAATTCGTCTTTTTCTCGATTCCCACCTCATATTTTCCAAAGGAACATTTCGGTACAAATCTGTGTGTTTCATGCAATTATCGTCGCCCAATATGTTATATGACATCAGCACAAAATTATCTGCAAATTTGAAATGGGAAAAATAAAACCAAGGTTGAGTTTTTTATTTGAAGATGGTAATAAGAATGTTGATGTACCATTTTGTAAGTAAATATACCGCTTTGTGTGTGTGAATATAAATAGTTTGTAGGGAAATTTGCAAAAACAAAAAAATGCATTATGCCTTAATTACAAACAAAAAATTCATTGGTGAAGGAACTTTTTTGCATTAAGGCATAATGCAGGCGCTTCTGTCCAATATTTTTTTTTTTTTTTGAGAAAATTTGGAGAGGGCTTGTTCATCCCCCTTCCAAATGTATATCTATTACTAAGTAGAAATTATTTACAGTCTATTTTCCTAATATTTACATGTGCTTTTTTCCAATATTTAACGGATTTTCTTAGCATATACTATCCTTTTTAACCAAAAAAAAGAAGTCATCTCAATTCCACTTTGATCAATCAGCTTCATATCATAAATCAAATACGCATTACTGTTCTTTTTACTGCTAATTATACTATAGTATACAAAAGGAATGAAATGTTAATCACCCAAAATAATAGCCAAAACTACAAATTACCATCTTTCGAAATCAAAACAGATCCAGCATTCTGAGCCTCGACCCAATTCCTTTGCATTTTCATCTTCAACCGCCGTTTCTTAAACTCAGGATTAGTCCAGCGCCGGTGATAACTCCGGTACTGCCCGGTTGAGACGCCGGGCTGCAAGGGCGGCGGAGAGAGAGAGCGACGGCGCTTCGAGGGCGGAGGAGGAAGGATTGGCGGCGGAGGCGGGCGGAGGAGGAAGATTGGGCGAGCGAAAGGGTTTGGAAACATGCTTGTTTTGTTTGGGTGGAAATGGAAATGTTTTCTTTTTTTTTTTGTTTCTAAACAGGAAACCATTTTGGGAAATTTGCGAAACCTCCCCTACGTTATCTCGAATTTGAAGAAGAAGCCTTGTCTTATAAGAAATTGTTGTCTTGATAGTAATTGCAAAAAGATAAACCTTTACTATTCTTATTAAATTCAAATTTTAGTCTCTCCCACTCTCATTAGATTATACTGAACGTCGTAAATTAGTTTATTTTAAGACCTTTAATTATCTTTTTTATTAATATTTTATTTTTTGAAAATTAGACCTCAGGTTGTACCTGAGAATCTACAGTTCTTATTGACTAGTTTTAATATTTTAAATAAAAAGCTATTATAAAAATTAAAAATCACCTTAAAGGAAGAAAAATAATAGAGTATGTATTTTATCTAATTTTTTACTTAAAAAGTACATTGGAATTATACAAACGGTACAAAAACTTCTCACAAAACACGCAAAGTACAGAAATCAAACACACAATTACATATTATTAATCTTACTAAACAACATAATTCATATACCCGAAAGCAATAAAAACGCATGATACATAACATAAATAACCAAACATAAATTGTGTCGCGACGACAAAGCACCCACAATCAATTCAAACTCCATACGAACATAGAAACCATGCGACAAAAAGACTGATCAAGATGAATCCAAACCGCTCGAAAGAGGACCCGATCTTAGTTGCGCCAGACACGAGCCGTGCTTTATCCTTGTGATGCACTTTGATCCCCGTATCGCCAAGATGAATATCGGCTCCAACCTTATACTTTTGAGTCCTACTTTTCCACCAAGCCTTGTACCTAAATGAAGTAACCAAATCCACTCGAATAATCCAATACCCGTTTGCAGAAATACTTTTCATTGCCGCCTCCCTATCAAATCCAGTAGTATTGACGGTTCCGCCCTTTTTCGTCTCAACACCCCAACCTTGATCGAAATGTGGTGCCGTAAAGTTCGCTACGGAATGGAGCCGGTTTGGGTTATCATAAAAGGTTATATTTACAGGATCATAATACAAACTGATCCAGTTATTTAGGTTCTTTAATTTGATCTCAAATGTTAATGTTGTGTCGGTGGAAGAGTTCTTGTTCTTATCGAGGGAGGGGATATAGATTTTTTCTAGGGTAGTCGTGGGCGAAAATCGCACATAATTAGTAAGAAATAGGCAAAGAATGATTAATGGACAACAGATCCCGATTCTAATTATGTTCACTTTTATGACATAATCCGGCCCTTTGTTGGGATCTATAAACAAGTCATACCCATCTCCCATAGCTTATGTATGTTTGACCAGACGTACTCCAACGAAGAAGAAAATCAGCTATCTATTACAAAATGAGATCTTGTTTAGTATCTTTAATAATTGATTTTTGAACTTATCATTTTTTTTTAAAACCCGGCAAGAAAAACTAATTAGTCTGAAAATGGAAAGAAAAATATAGAAGGATTCTGCCTTGGAGAATCTTTTGACAAGAAAAAGAACCTTATACCTTTTTGGAGAGAGGTTCTAAAATCTGAAGTGCGATGAGTAGAGAAAGGTGAATTGAGGATGGATATTTATGGGTCTTCAAGCATTGTGTGAACGGTGCATACTGCATTCCAATGAAAAATATAAATATGAATTTGGGTATTCCACAAAAAACTATAAAATATGAATCATGTTGAAAATTTTTATATTGAAGGACACGTTTTGGTCCAAAAGACAAATCCGGATAATGAAACTAGTATTAAATATGACTCTTGGTGAAATAATTATATTAACTCATACGTTTTGGTCCAAAAAGCCCTATAATCTTGATAATGATATTATAACAACCTGCATCTCCCTGCAAAATTGAACATTATATTCTTTTTCCATTAAATAAAATGTTTTACTCTTATAAAAACAACATATTCCAGATTAAATATATCACGTATAATCCAAAATAAATAAAAACTGTAGTCATCTCCGAAATATTTTAAAACTACAAATTAATGACATCCAATCCAATACGCATAAACTTTAAAATATTTTTAAATTTTACACCAACTCGGCCTTTTTCATTATCTTTTTTTGATTTCAGCCCAACGTTTCTGTATTTTTCCGGCCCAACAATATAACTTGCACTCTCCTTCTTCAGTTCTTCCTTCCTTTCCTCACTCAGAGTAAAAGGAGGACTCAAACCCTAGTCGCCCAAAACTCGGTAGTAAAGCAAGCATGGTGAAATCGGGGAGAAAAGCTCAGGTAGTACGGGACCCGTCCAGTTCTTACGATGATTCTTCTCGGTCCAGTAATTATAGAAATGAATGGCGCAATTTCATGGTATATTTATTTCCCCTCCTTTTTTTCATGACATTTTATCTCAATTTTAAATTTAAATGTTAAATACTTGGCAAATTTTTGGTGTTTTAGTATCAATTGTGCTCCAAATGCCTCTAATTAAATCCAAATCTACTTGATATCATTTTTACTCTAGTACTGAAATACATAAATGACTTGTAGCAAAACAATACTAGGTTTTAACTATTTTTTATCCGACGTGAACTAGTTTTGATGTTTTTTGAAATATTTTATTTTAATTTCTTTTATTTCTGTAGAAATCAAATATTTCAGATATGTACAGTGCTCCAGTTTCAATAGAAGCAGCAGATGATTCAGACAGTGAAGAAGATTTAAATATTAAAAAAATGCTAAAAGAGGTTCAACATTTGGGTATGAATCAAATATTAATTTTGAGTTAACTCTTGATTTATTTATTTTTAATTTTGTCAGATTTTTATTTTTATTTTTTTAATTTTTAATTAGGTGCCTCTAATATGACTTGGAAAGAGAGGAAATATTTGGAGAATAAAAATGTTGTAAACTTGGGGGGAAAGGTAATTTTCTAATCTTCTTTTCTTTTTTGTATTTACTAAATTAAATAATTATTTTTATTATATAATTATTTAATAATTTTAAATGTAAATTAAACAGCCCGTTAAGAAACAGAGAACTCCATTAAGTGTTGCAAAACCAGCTATGAAAAGAAGGCAGAAAAGAGAAGAAAAACAACTTGAAGAGGTAAAAAATCTCAAATTTTAATATTATTATATTTCTTTTTGTAAAAGTAAAACTCAAAATATCATATTTACCCTTCTAAAAATGTAAATTCAAATTCACCCTTCCAAAATTCAAAATATGATATACTGTATATTGGACATGATATTTGCAAATTTACTTTTTAAAAGGGTAATTATGATTTTGGAAGGGTTAATTTGATATTTCTATTTTTAGAGGGGAAAACGAGGAAGAGTCGAATCTTTCTTTTTTTCCCAAACTCAACTTCATCAATGGCACCAACAGCTGTCCTGATATTCTGAAGTTTTAAAAGGGTAAATATGAAATTCCCCTTTTATATTAAACTAATATTTCATTCTTTTATTTTCAGGATAGAATATTGGGGAAATTTACTAAAAATTCTTCTAGAAATGCGAAAGAAAAGAGGAGAAAACCAGAAGAGAGAGTATTGAAGGCGACAGAAGGGCGTTTTAGTAAAGGAATTCTTGATGTGAAACATTTGTTGAATCCAAAAGGACCAAAACGCGATGATGCGGCACAAACGAAGGGCAATTTTGGAAAGAAAAAAGGGAAAGGAAAAGGGAAAGGGAAAGGGAAAGGAAAAGGAAAAGGGAAGAAGAATAGTAAAAGAAAGGGGCGGTAAATTAGAAGAGAGTTTAATGAGGAAAAATAAGTTGTGACGAAATTTTGTTAATTGGTAATTTGTTTTTTTATTCGTAAGTGAATTGATGCCTTTTACTAAGTGCTTTTGAGTTGATTTACTTTTTGAAATTCGAAATTTTGATACATTTTTTTGTTGGAATGGCAAATGTAATTCTTTACGAAATCCATAAATTAGTATAATCAATGCATCAATTTTCATGCAGTATGTCGCTTTTCATATATATATGCTTTTGTATAATTTATGAAAACATAATCTATTTTGACCAATAAATTAGTCGTAACTGATATTAAAAAAATAAGAACAAACAAACCTAACTGGCTAACTTGGAAGTCCAAAGTTCTCCAAACTTAGATATTGTGGTGAAATCTTGTAGGATAAAAAGGTAATAGAGAAATCAACAGCCTTCTCATTTCATGCTGATATTAATCCATAAAAAAGATATGCATAGTTTCCATATTTGGCTCACAATTCTCTATATATTGGACTCAGTTATTACTAAACTATCTCAAGGGGAAAAAATTAAAAAAAAAATGAGAGATTTATACGCAATAAAGAAAGCTTGCACTTCAATTTGGAAGTCAATATTCATGCGAATGCCAGGGCCAAGGTTATTTTTCTTCCATATTATATGCTAATTCTTCATCCTTTTCATTTCATTAATCTCATTTCATATTTTAGATCGAAAAATGTTCCATGTTTCTTACTTTTTCAAATAGTTTTCCAGCTTATTTTACCAGCGTAATTGTGATATAACAAATGCATTGCGTAATATATAATGCAGGAAATCAAATCCACCAAATGCACCACCGCCAAACGAGGGTGGAGGCGGTCACATCCACGATGATGAAAACAAAAGGTTACCACCGAAAAATGAGGATAAATATGGAAATGTTTCTAAACAAGGAAAAAAGGTCTACTTTAAGATTGATGACTGATTTGTACAACACAAATAAAATGTAGTTCATTAATTATTTGATGTTAATATAATATGTAAGTTGATATATAGAACTATTTGTTGTTAAAAAAGCTTGTTAAAACAAATCTTGTTTTTTTTTCCTTCTTCCTATTGCATGGAATGGAATCTGCAATTAACAGACATTAGGGACAAATTTACATACTAATTTGTACATATCAAAAAAATATCATGTCAATATAATCTAGGCCAGGCAATGGATCGTACTCCAGTCAGATTCAAGCAATTTCCAACAAATCCATATCAAAAAGGAATTCAAGAAACCAAATGCAAATAATATCAAGAGACACATAAAGATTTGAACCAATTAACTAAGATTGTTTCGAATCTGCTTTGAGTAAATGCTCAAATTTGAAAAAAAAAAAGAAAAAAATTAATACCCCATCGATCCCCATCATTCCCTCCTCCTCTAAGTGGGAATTATCACCCATATCATCAGGATATTTAAACGCCTAAAAAAGAAATAAACCAGTCCAAAGAACTGAAGACACAGTCAAACACATTTACAACAACTAACATAACACCGATTAAAACTAGAAACAACGACTGTTCAAAAAATAAACTAGAAACAACAACGCTACAAATACTCCCAAATGCTTATTACTCAACAACACCCTAAACAAACCAACCAACACACGACAAACAACACAAAGGAACCACAAACTCAGAATCCCTCCCCCCTACATTATTAAAATATTTAACATAACAAAACACACAAATCCCAAATCCCAAACCCCTAAACAACAGTTCCTCAGACAGGAATTTCACCCGCACCTGATGCAACGAACCCATTAGCATTAGCAGCCACAGCTTCTTTCTCTTTAGAATCTTCATAGGCTGATTCGTGTACACCAAGAGCGGCCCGACCCGACGGGTCGAGATTCTTGGCCCAGGCTGCGTCCCATTCTACTGCCTTGGCTGTGCTGCAGGCTATGCTGGGCCCGCCTGGCACTGTAGACCTAGCAGCATTCTGTTCAAAAAAAATATCAGACTCGTTTATTAATATATTAATTTATTTACTTAATTAATTAATTAGATAGTTAGACTAATTAATTAGTTAATTAATCAATCAATCAATTAATTAATATTTATTTAATTAATTAATTTATTTATTTATTAAAATATTATTGGACTTGTCAAAAAATGTTTTATTTAATAAATGAAAGAAGGATATTTTATTACCTTGGGGAAGAACCTCTCAAATATGGTTCGGTAATAATACCCTTCTTTGGTAGTAGGGGTATTTTCGGGATAGACAAAGTTCGCGTTCGCTAGCATGGAATCTGAGACCTGTAAATCAGTTCAATTAAAAAAATAAGCGAATTTTCAAAAAAGTCCGGTAAAAAGTTTAAATTTATTTATTAGGTTTTGTTCTTACGTGTTGGTTTGCGTGGTCTTTGAGGCCGTCGATCCAGCTGTAACCAACACCGTCGCTAAACTGCTCTTTTTGACGGTACAATATATGCTATAGTAAAAAAAGAAAATTAATAAAAAGTGCAAAAGAATTAACATGATTAAAAAAGAAAATGACCAAAGAATATTTACTGAAAAACACCTATTTTTTATGAAATTACAAAAAAGAACTTCTCATGAAATTTTGCAACAAAACTCCAACAAACGAAGGAGAAAAACACAAAATATTTAATTCAGGTTCAACATTTTGAATTGTAATTTATAATCATACAAACGAAACCCTAACCTTAGGCAAATACGGCTTTTCCTCATCGTCAAACGCGTTACGCAGAACCCACTTCTCGATCCGACCCTCATTACGTTTGATCTGAACTCACAAAAACCCTCAATTAAAATTATAAAAATTATAAAAAATGAAAAACTTTTGGTGCTAATATACCATTTTCCACTCAGGATCCATGTCCATTGCTAGGTTGATGAATTCTTTGTCTAGAAAAGGAACACGAGCCTCCACGCCCCATGCTGACGTGGACTTGTTGGCTCTTAAACAGTCGTACTGATGAAGCCCTTTAATCTGATATTAGTTAATTAATTAATTAATCAAAAACTAAAATTATATACTTCGTTTAATAGAGGTAATCAGTGTGAGAATCCGTGCGAGAATGGAATTCATGATTGATAATTTAACGAAAATGCAAAGATGTCTCTATTAATACTAGATGCTTGTGATTAATGACATGTCTCTACTGCATGGATCTATCTTAATGCATGCCTTGTTATAAAAGAGAGAAATTTGAAAAAAAAAAAATCCTGCATTATGATTAAATTGCAAAAATGCCCCTTCATTATTGTATATTGTAAATAAGCCGCTTATTTTGAAAATCGCAAAAACTTATTTATGAAAAATATTAATTAGAGCCGTTAAGATGAAGATCTTAACAAATAGTCATCGCTTTTTGCAATTTTCAAAATAACAGAGGTTTTTTTTTTAATTCCAACAATGGGAAGGCTTTTTCTGCAATTTAACAACAAAACAGGGCCTTTTTCGCATTTTATTTTTCTAGAATAAACTAATAGATAGGATCAACAAACTCGGTGCTATCTATCATTCTGTGCTATCAAAGGTCACTTAATTCTAATATTATAAAAAAAATCAGCACCATCTGCCCACATTTGGATGCACCAATCGTGCTATCACGCATCAAAATCCATTCAAGAATAGAACAATACATAATCGCCAAATAACGAAACTACAAAGACATCTCAACCAAGACTAGACGCTCATGATTAACGACGACAATCAAACAAACAAGCCTCTCCGCACGGATCTCGATGCACATCTTGTAAACAAAAACAAACAAGCAATAGTACATGTACAAACCAAAGAGTCTTCTAATTTACCTTTCGGCAGGTCTCTTGGTGGAACTCTTCTTTATTCGGCGCCTTGTGAAAATAGAGATACCCGCCGAAGATCTCATCGGAGCCCTCTCCCGACAAAACCATCTTCACCCCCATCGACTTTATCTTGCGGGACATTAAGAACATCGGCGTGCTCGCCCGGATGGTCGTCACGTCGTAGGTTTCTATGTGGTAGATGACTTCCTCTAACGCGTCTATTCCCTCCTATTAAAAGAGGAAAAAGGTAAATAGATAAATAAAAAATAATAATGATACACCTTAAACCCTGAATATCATATACACCCTAACCCTAATATATTATTGGGTTAGGGTGTATATGATACTAGGGCCTAAAACCCTAATAATTTTAGGGTTATGGTGTACATGATAACAGGGTTTCAGGGTTAAGGTGTATATGATACTCTAGGGTTTAGGGTGTATTGTTATTATTATTTATTTATTTATTTTACTTTGTTTTATAGGAGGGAATAGAGGCGCATTAGAGGAAGTAATAAACTACCACATACAAACCTACGACTTAACAACCATCCGAGCAAGCACATTGATGTTGCTAATATCGCGCAAGATAAAGTCTTCGGGGTCAAAATGGTCCTTTCGGCGAGTTACTTGGTGAAAGTAGAGATACCCCCCGAAGATCTCGTCGGAGCCCTCCCCGGAAAGAACCATCTTCACCCCCATCGACTTTATCTTGCGCGACATCAGAAACATCGGTGTGCTTTCGCGGATGGTGGTCACGTCGTAGGTTTCTACGTGGTAGATGACTTCTTCTAAAGCGTCAATTCCTTCCTAAAAAGAAGAGTTAAAAATAAACAAAATAATAATAATGATAATGATAATAGAAACTAAAACCTAAATATCAAATACACCCTAACCTAAAAGGCTAAAACCCTAAATCATTGTTGAAAATACAAATGAAATAATATCATCAATACTCTTCCTCGACTAGGGTTTAGGATTTAGGGTTAGTGTGTATATATGATATTCAGGGTTTATGGTGTAGTGTTTAGGGTTGTGGGGTTAGGGTGTATATGATAGTTAGGGCGTAGGGTGTATATGATATTTCCATTGTTTTATAGGAGGGAATTCTGTGTGTGTGTGCGCGCGCCCCCCTATAATGTAAGGGATTTTATATGATGATAATTACAAGGGGGATTTGAAAAAAAAAACTATGTTTTTTTCTGCTGTTTATGAAAAGGAAACCCCCTATCTTTCAGAATATTCAAAAACCCCTCTACTTTGAACTTTTTATTTTGTCAAAATACCCCAACTTTTAACATATTCAGAAACCCTTCACTTATTTATAAATAATAGAGAAATAATATGTAAAGACTTCAATTTATCTTGAAATAATACATAGAAAATTTTTAAAATGTGTTTACACAAGAAACTGCCTCTTGTGATAAATAATAGTCCAAAATGAGAACCTGGACTGTGAAGTGAAGCTCATGATGGAAAGTACCCAGATAGTCCGCTACTTCTTGCGCTGCTTTCAGATCAGGAGACCCCTAAAAGTAAAAAGTAAAATAAATAATTAAATAAATAAATATGTAAGAGCTAAAAATATACGAATGAAGTACTAATAATAACTCAAAACACATAAAGTCCAAAAGACTAGAAAAAAATAAATGTTTCAAATTTCAACCGTGCGAATGTATTAATTTGTTACTTGCTTTGCTCGCTACACCAAAAAAATAAAAAATAAATAAAAATTATAAAACAAAAGGTCAACTATCAAACCTTGAGTCCAATACAGAAGGTGTGCAACTGGGACCCCCACTGCCTCGCGATCCGTGCGTTTGCCAGGTGGCGCGACACCACGGCGGCGACGAGCGAAGAGTCCAGTCCACCCGACAACAGCACGCCGAAGGGCACGTCAGTCATCAGCCTCTTTACCACCGCCTGTACAAACAAAAAAACAAATGAATAAATAAATAAATAAGGGAAATTTGCAAAAAAAGTCCAGAATTATGCTGTAATTGCCTAAAAAGAACATGCATAATAGGAAATTGCAAAAAATAAAGCCTGTATTATTGCCAAAATTGCAAAAAACAAAAACTGCCGTTGGTTAGAATTTTTGCAATTGAAAAATTGAAGAAAAACAAAATTGAAAAAATTAACTTAATAAAGAAAAAGTGAAAAAAAATCAACTTCAAGAAATATTTTAATTAAATATCAAGATGCTTTTTAGAATATTTTTCAAGAAAGAGAGAGATAATTTCAATTTTAAGATCTTTTTCAAAAAATTACAGTAGAAAACTGAAGGTGTTAGTTTGTAACTGACAGTAGGTTTTTTTTAGCAATTTTAGCAATAATGCAGGGGCTGTTTTGCAATTTCCGATAATGCAGGGAGTTTTTTGCAATTTCGGCATAATGTATGGGGTTTTTTTTTTTTTGCAAATTTCCCAAGAGAGTATATAATATATCATTTTAAATGCCTGTTCAAAGTTTAATTACCTTTTCAAAAGCTTCGCGTAAAACTAAGGGATCGTAAGGCGTAGAGGGGATGATGGATTCGTTGTACCAAGGCGGGTTGTACCACCTTCTCATTTCACCTATTTAAAAATTAATTTAAATAAATATTAAATATATTTTTTGTTTATTTAAAAATTAAAAATATATTTTGAGAAAAATAAATGAAAGGAACCTGTTTTGCTGGAGTAGATGTGGCCAGGAGGGAAGCACATGAATCTCTCACAATCGTCGCTCAGTGCTTTCATTTCTGACGCGAACCATGTTGAACCTGATTAAAATAGAAAGTCCCCAATTTTGAAATTAGACTCAAATTATGCCCAATTTAGGACTAATAAACCCTAATTGAGCAGTTAAACCACAGTTAAGCCTCTATAGTTCGAAATTAGTCCCAAATTATGCCCAATTATCGCCTAATAATCCCTAATTAATAAATTAATCACTGTTAAGCCTCAATTTAACCCAATTTTGACCTAATTAACAACCAATTGCATGAGTAGACCTTAATTATGCCTCATAGTAACCCAATTTTGCCTTAACTAAAGATCAAATGTCCAAATATTCCTCAGTTAAGGCCCAGTTTTGCTCAATTTTTCAATAAAACTCAAATAAAAAACATGTGAAATTACCGTCAAGACCCCATCCAATATAGAGAGGCGTGATTCCAATTGCATCACGAGCCGCAATAAAGCTTTTGTCTCTCGTGTCCAAAAGGACGAATGAGAACATGCCATCTAGCATATCCACAAATTCCTCTCCATATTCTTCATACTACAAAAAAACAAAAAATTCAAAAAGATGTTTCAAAATTAAAATCAATTATTTTTTTTATTAACTAGAGGGATTAATTTGATACTTACAAGATGGGCAATAACTTCACAATCACTACCAGTGCGAAACTGATGCGATTTCAGCTTTTCTTTCAACTCTTGGTGGTTATAAATCTCACCATTAACCTACATACAAACCCAAAACCAAAATCCCATAAAAACAACAAATTCAAAAAACAATCCTTACAAACCAACAAACACAAAATCAAATCCACTACTTACAGTGACAACAACGGATTTATCTTCATTATAAAGAGGCTGATCGCCTGAGGTGGGATCCACAATAGCCAACCTCTGATGCGCGAGGTAACAGTCCTGGTAACAATGAAGACCGCTCCAATCCGGCCCTCTGTGCCTCAACCTGCACAATCAAACAAACGCGAATCAAGTTAAGTCCTTTTCTCAGCCCTCAACACCCAAGTCTGCAAAGAGAGAGAGACAAACCTTCTGGAAAGTTCGATGATGCGAGAGCGCTTGGAGAGCGAAGTGTCGGCGCAGCCGAGCACGGCCAAAATTCCACACATGGCGGCGGCGGCGGCGGCTGAGAGAGAAGAATCAAGGTGGTGAAGTCTGTTCTTCTTCTACTGGCTCAGACAGCGCCAATTGGAAGAGAAGAGAAGAGAGATGAAAGAGATTTGTTAGAGAAATGATGGGAGAATCTGACCGTGGATTTGTGTATTTTGGAAGATTTAAGGGCTGGAATTGGTATTAGTGAGTGATTAGTGGGGTTTAACTAGGGTATATGACAGCTTTTAAGAGAGGAGATTCGGATGGGGTGTTCTGAATAAAATGAATATATGTGGTCTCGGTGTTTGTAGACCGACTACGTGGAGAGGGTTTAGTTAATATGGACCGAGATCATGTTGTAGTTTCTGTGGTGGATGGTCGCGCCGTTAGAGTGATTCTGTCCGTATTTAGAGTTGATAAATAGTTAAATGGACTCGGTGTACATGAGATGAGTCTCTGACTGGTGGATCTGTGAGGATTTGTCGGAGTAGGTGTAGGAAGTGAAGTCTCGTAGAGATTCGAATCTTGTGGGAGCACGTGGATTCCCTCACGTAATCTTGTACGTGTTAATCACGGACAGTCAGCAAGCTGTCCAGTCCAGTGTGTTTGAGTTTGATCATCTCCATTTATATGAAACAGGAGATCAGGATGGAGCTTAATAGGGTCGGGAGGGGTCATTGGCCTCTTAAGATTTTGATAGATTAGTATATATATCAGTAGTGATTTAGTGAATTTTTTTTTAAATACATGTATTTTTATACATTTGCGCCTCCCCCCTCCCAAATATTTGTACAGTATTAACCAATAATGAGAAATTTTTTTGGTCACTCGGTAAATTCAATCAAGCTCCGACCCTGCTAGAGATGTCAATCAGATATCTAATCTTCTTTTTTTTTTTTTCTTTTTTTCTTTCTTTTTTTAATTTCTCCATTTGGAAAATAAACTTTCAGTTATTTCAAATTAGTAAAAGAGAGCATGTGAACACAAATAATAATCAGATGTGGTTGATTTGATGCACAGGCATGTAAATTGTACTAATGAAATTGGCTCAAAAGGATTTCTAAAGCCATTTTGGAAACCAAGGGCCACCCATATCTAAACTTAGATCCTTTCGAATCCATAACCATAAGTCATGGTCAGAATCAGGATGATTGATGGTCAAGGGTGTGGTCCATGTATCTAGTATCTACTTTGATTTTTCCTTCTGGTTATTTTTCTATAAACAGTGGGTTCATATTAATATCATGGTAGCTCATTTTTACAATATCTAAATTACAAATACTAATTGGCATAAAGTTCGGATTTATGAAAAAAAATTAGGTTGTACTGTTAATGCTTCTATTTTTGGTAGTCTTATTTTGTTTTTTTATTGGATAGCAATTTTAGTTTGGAATTGGAGTTTGTTTTATCTGCGCAACTTTCTCCTAATCTAATAAAAATGCACCGAGCGAACGCTCGCAGTTTTCCTCAAAAAAAAAAAAAAAAAAAGTAATCCAGTAAACTGCACTGAATGATGGCAAGTACTGGAACAGATGAACTATGTAATTGACCAGAATTCTAATAGCAGCAACTTAAACTTAGTTTAAAACGTTTTCAGAGTTGGGACAATGCAAAATAGAATTGAAACATTACTTTAATATTCAAAACAAAGAAACTCGAATTATAAATATTAACTTCTGATAAAGTTCCCCGCCTCCTTTTTCACCCGGGCTTGGGACCGGCAATGGCGGAGTTAAAACTTTTTTCTTAGTATCTGTTCTTTAAAAATTGAAATAAAATAAATGCAACAAAATGAGATATATCATACCTATGTTCGTAGCACTGTCGATCTCTTTTTAGACGATAAGTTTAGAATGACATGGCGAGCACAGTGGTCTTCACAATGGACGGAGTGTCGTGTCGAATGGTGGTCTCAGACCCGGCCCTATAACAAGCCCAACAAGACAATGGACTAGGACAATCATTGGGCCAAAGGGCAACCATATTGTGCATTATGTATATAGATATTTTATACATTGTAAAACTTAGTTAAGAAAGAAGGAAAAAAATAATGTTCAGTAAAGCAGCAAGTGTGAATACACGGAAAAAAAACTGATATATCTCCATTCAAATTTAATTGGAGATAACAAGTTTTCATGAAATATATTGTTTTATTTAGATTGGAAATGTTTGACCAAATCAAGAATGGAGACAAAAAAATAAAATAATACTCTTTTCTTACTTGCACTGCACACGCAACCTACCTAAGAGTCCAGTAAAAGAAAAAAAATAAAATAAAATAAAAGAGGAAGTGCATAATGAAGAAATTGCAGATAGAGGTTTGCTTAATCTTGAAAAAGATGTCGATGTAAATTATGATCCCGGTTTGTGGGGGAATATTAATGATACCAAAAGAATATTGTTGGTTAAACGAGGTCCTATTAAGATTTTGAAAGAAAATGATGTATTTCCCAAACAAGGTATTCGGGGGAGACATTTCTCTTATTATATCCGTCATCTTCGTAATGGCGAGAAACATGAAAGAAAATGGCTTGTGTATTCAAATGAGTTGGATAAGGTATTTTGTTTTTGTTGTAAATTATTCAAGAATAAACCAATGGCAACGGGTTTGGCCGAAGAGGGAATTAATGATTGGCATAATCTTCCAACAAAACTAAGAGAACACGAAAGAAATAGAGATCATATTGATAATGTTTCGAGATGGGTGGCTTTGCAAACCGGACTAGAAAAAGGAGCAACAATTGATAAAAGAATGGAGGGTTTAATTGATAAAGAGAAGGTTCGTTGGAAGATGGTACTAACTCGGATATTTGGTGTTGTGAAAACTCTAGCACGAAATAATTTGCCGTTTCGCGGAACAAATGAGAAGATTTATGAGAAAAATAATGGACTTTTTTGCCAATTTATTGAATTTATTGCAGAATTTGATTTCTAATATTCGAATTTAAGCTGAAGCAGGAGCAGCCAGTTTGGCTCTCAAATCTTTCCTCAGTATTTTGCCGGTCGGAGATTTCGGTATCGCATTAATGAAATACACCTTGTGCAATCTCTTATAGAACACCACCTACCATATTATAAAACCAACTATGCAAGAGCACCTTCGGCGTATTGTTAACAAAGAGATCCAAAATCATTATCTTAGCCATAAAATTTAAAACGAAATTATAATGTTGTTGGCGAATGCAATTAAAGAAAAAATTTTGACAAAAATTGTAAAAGCAAAATATTTTTCGATTATTCTTGATTGTACTCCGGACTTAAGTCATGTAGAACAAATGTCTATTGTAATAAGGTGTGCGGATGTTGGGGATGAAAGTGAAGTCAAAGTGGAGGAGTTTTTTCTCGATTTAAAAGCGTGGATGACACATCGGGTCTTGGACTTTTCAAACGGCTTAAAGAAGCATTGCTCGGTTTTAAACTCAACATTGATGATATTAGAGGGCAAAGTTATGATCATGGTGCAAATATGAAAGGTAAACACCAAGGTGTGCAAAAGAGATGGCTTGATATAAATTCTAGAGCCTTATATATTCCATGTGGATGTCATAGTTTAAATCTTATGTTATGTGACATGGCGAAATCTTGTATAAAAGCAAAAGATTTTTTTCAATACGTGCAAAAAATTTATACTTTATTTTCAGGTTCAACCCACCGATGGGATATTCTTCGAAAATATGTGAAGGGTTTAACGCCAAAACCATTATCGGCGACAGAAAGCAAGCCCCTAGTTTAAGAGATGCGTTAGTTGAAATTGCAAATACTTCTAAACATGATGATGGTGTAGATGCTAAAAGGTTGTGTTGGAATGCTTTAGAGAATTTTGAATTTTTGATTAGCTTATGTATTTGGTATAAAATCTTAGAAAAAGTTAATCAAGTTAGTAAAATTCTTCAACAAGAAGAGATGGATATTGAAGATGCGAGTACAAGAATAAAAGAATTGATTTGGTTCTTTGAAAAATTTAGAGAAACGGGTTTTGAAGACTCTATGAAGGAAGCCGAAAATCTTGCACTTGAAGTCGGTGTTGAGCCGGTATTTGAAAGAAAAAGAATTGTTCGTAGAAAGAAGCAATTTGATGAGGATGCGGAAGATGAGGCTATTGAAAGCCAATCACCAATGGATAAATTCAAAATTAATTGTTTTCTCTTTATTATGGATAAAGCTCTTGCTTCACTCAAGGAACGGTTTGAGCAATTTGAACATTATGAAGCAATATTTGGTTTTTTGTGCAATGCAAAATTCAAAAGTATTTGTGAAAACGAAATGAAAGATAATTGCATGAAGCTTCAAAACTTTTTGGAATATGAAGACCGAGGTGATATTTATGGAGATGAATTATTTCAAGAACTCAACTACCTAAAAATAATATTGCCGAAAGAAATTACGAAATCGGTTGATGTTCTTAATTTTATAAGGTCTTATTTAAAAAATGGATCTTTTCAAGCCGTATGGGTGGCATATCGAATTTTATTGACTATACCCGTCACGGTTGCTTCCGCGGAAAGGAGTTTTTCTAAGTTGAATTTAATTAAAACGTACCTTCGGACCATCATGTCACAAGAGAGATTAAACGGGTTGGGTATAATTTCAATTGAAAAAGAGTTTTTAGAGAAATTAAATTATGACGAGTTGACTGAAGAATTTGCTTCAAAAAATGCAAGAAGAAGTGTGTTTCTTTGAATTGTTTTTATTGTTGAAGTAGGTACAAGTTTTTTTTGTTAGAAATAGTTGAGAAGTATGTCAAAAATGAAGTTAGTATATTGTATTATTTTGTCTTTAAAAAATATTATAAGTTATTTTGTGCTTTTTATAATTTATTTATTTTTGCATTTTTATTGTGGGGGCAATATTTAGGGCAATAGTTGATGCATATCATATATTAGGCTGGGGCAATCAAAACTACGGGGCCGGCACTGGGTGGTCTAAGTTTCAAAAGGACGGATGGGGAGAACCAAGTGTCCTGTCGAGTGGCGGCCTTACAGATGGGACGAAACAAGTGTTGTGTTGAGTGGCGGTCTTTCGGATGAGGTGAACCGACTGTCGTGTCGAGCGGCAGTCTCTCGAATGGGGCGAACCAAGTGTCGTGTCAACTCAAGTCCAGGCGGTCTACTCTTCTTTGGTGGATGAACTAGGCGAGAAGTCGAGTCAAGTGGTAGTCTTCTCTTCTTAGATGGATGGGCAAGGCAAACGGAGTGTTTCAAATTGAGTGGTTGTCTTCTCTTTGCAGATTTACAGAGGTGGCGAGCCGAGTGTGTGTTGATTGGTGGTCTTCTCTTCTCGAATGGATGGACTGGGCAAACCGAGTATTTCAAGTCGAGACAAGTGGGGCAAATTGATCGAGTGTGCATGCCCATTCGGGTTGAGGTCTCCTCGTATGGGCAAGGCAAACCCACAACGTGCTTGTCGAGTCGAGTTGAGGTTTCCTTCTCATATGGGCGGGGCAAACCGATTGAGTGTGTGTCGAGTCGACTTGATGTCTCCTTCTGGTATAGATGGGACAAACCTATCGAGTATGTGTCGAGACTTGAGTGGCGGTCTCCTTCTCATATGGGTGGGAGTAAACTGATCAAGTGTGCGTCGAGTTGTGTTAAAATAATATTATAAACTTAATATTTGATTAAGGATTTGTAGTTGTAGTTATTTGTGAAAGGGTGTGTGTATGTGTGAAAATGTGTGTGTAGTTATGCGAATAGTTGTGTATGTGTGTCAAAAGTTGTGTATGTGTGCGAAAGGTTGTATATGTATGTCAAAAATTATGTTTAGAGGATATGATTCTAGGAGGGCATGCTTCTATATAAGGATGTCTTGTATGTGTTATTTTAAATAATGAGGAAATAAGGAGAAGATTATGTTGAGATAATAATAATAATAATAATAATAATAATAATAATAATAATAATAATAATAATAATAATAATAAAAGAGAGAAAATTAAGAGAGAAATTTGTGTTCTTCTTACTCGTCCTAATTTCGTTTTTCTAACAAGTTGAACACTCTCCTTCTCGTATGGGCGAAGCAAACCGATCGAGTGTGTGTCGAGTTGATGGGCGGTCTAACATGGGCAAGGGGTGCAAATTGATCTAGTGTGTCTTGAGTCCAGTTGTAGTCTCCTTCTCTTATGGGCGGGGAAAACAAATCGAGTGTGTGTGTCGAGTAGAATTAAGGTCTCCTTCTCATAGGGAAAAATGATCGAGTGTGTGTCGAGTCCAGTTGAAGTCTCCTTCTCATATGGGTGGGCAAACTGATAGTGTGCCTGTCGAGTCGGGTTGCGGTCTCCTTCTCATATATGGATGGGCATACCGATCAAGTGTGTGTGTCAAGTCGAGTTGAGGTCTCCGTCTCGTAAGGGTAGGGCAAACCGATCGAGTGTGGCCAGTCAAGTTGAGTTGTCCCTCTAGGATGGGAAGGGCAAGCTGTTCAAGTGTGTGTCGAGTCGAGTTGACGTCTATATAACATCATATGGGCAAGTGAAATTTATCTCGCGTGTTTGTCAAGACGACCGAGTCTGTGTCGATTCGAGTTGATGTCTCGTTCTCGTATCGGCGGAGCAAACTGATCGAGTGTGTGTCAAGTCAAGTGGCGGTCTCCTTCTCGTATGGGCGGGCCAAACTGATCAAGTGCATTGTCAGCTGAGTTGAGGTCTGCTTCTTGTATGGGCAGGTCAAACTGCTAATCCACTTGTGCTGATTCGAGTTGTAGTCTCCGTCTCGATCAGGCGTGGCAAACGGATCAAGTGTGCACGAGTGTGTGTGTCGATCGAGTTGAGATCTCTTCTCATATGGGCGAGTCAAACTACTCGAGTGTGTGTCGACTCGAGCTAAGGTGCCCTTCTCGTACTGGTGGGGCAAGCCAATCAAGGGTGCGTTGAGTCAAGTGGTAGTCTCCTTGTCACATGGGCGGGGAAAATCGACCGAATGTGTGATCGAATTGAGGTCTCCTTCTCATATGGGCAGGGCAAACCAATTGAGTGTGTGTGCCGACTTGAGTGGCAGTCTCCTTCTCATGGCAAATCGATTGAGTGTGTGTGTCAAATCAAGTTGTGGTCTCCTTCTCGTATGGTTGAGGCAAACCAATCAAGTTTGTGTCAAGTCGAGGTCTTCTTATTGTATGGGCAAGGCAAACCGATTGAGTGCGTGTCTAGTCGAGGTATGCTTCTCCTATGGGTGGGGGCAAACATATCGAGTGTGTGCGTTAAGTCGAGCTGAGTTCTATGTCACGTTTGGACGGGGCGAACCGATCTAGTGTGTGCCGAGTCGAGTGGCGATCGCCTTCTCCTTTAGGGGGCAAGCCTATCAAGTGTCCGTAGAGTCGAGTAGAATCTCTATCTTGTTTGGGCGTGGCGAACCGATCGAGTGTGTGCTAAAAGGGGCAGTCTCCTTCTCGTATGGGCGGGCTGAACCGATAGATTGTGTGTCGAGTCGAATTGAGATCTCCTTTTTGTTTGGGCAGGGCAAAGCGATCGAGTGTGTGTCGAATTGAGGTCTCCTTCTCGTATGGGTGGGGAAAACTAATCGAGTGTGTGTCGATTCGAGTGGCAGGGTCCTCATATTGGCAGGGCAAATCGGTCAAATTTGAGTATCAAGTCGAGTGACAGTCAACTGATCGTGTGTGTGTGTGTGTCAAGTCGGGTGGAGGTCCTCATTTCGAATGGACATGTCTTCACATGAGGTACTCTATGAGAGTGATAAGAGGTGGAAAGAATGAAAGAGGGTATTTTGAACGAGACTGGGGAGAAAGTGGAATGAAATAAAGAATGAAAGATCGAATGATAATATTCTCTGAACGAAAGGTTGATAAAATTGAAGTATATATAAGTTAGTTTTAGATAGTGAATAGAGGTGGAAAGTGGAACGGTTTTTCAAAACTGGGGAGTTAGACCGAACAGTTAAAGGGGGGAGGGTGTGTGGTACTATTTTCAAGACAGAGATATTTGAGAGAAAAATATATAATTTTGGAAAGAGATCAATGAAATTAGCAAGAATGATGGTATAATAGTTATTTTATATTTTTAATAATTTAATTAATAATTATAAAATTATTAAAAATATCATTTAACTAAAGAATTTTGAGTGAACAACAATAGCAAGGTTATCAATGATGTTTTAAGAATTGTATAGCGATATTCATTATATATGAGTAATTTTATAAGGGTATAATTCATTATATATATGTGGTTTATGAGAATATTGGTGAAATTTCACTTTCATAGGGTTATTACGTGAAATTATGTGGTTTTCAAGGGTATATGTGGAATTTTGTCCAATTTAAAGTTAATATTTTTGTTACATCATGTTTTTTTTTACAATAACCCGTAGGCATATACAACACACGCACGCACTCTCACACATATTGAGAGGGCACATCTAATCTCATATGAAAATATCTCTAAAATCATACTGAACGCGAGATTCGATCCCTCCCCCCACCTATGAAAACTGAGACTAGTACCATAATCACTAGGCTAATATAGTGATGGTTTTGGTACATCATGTTATGTCAGCATTTAACTACTGGATATGCATTTAATAGATGAAAAGTGCAAAAAATATTCAAAATCAAGAGTTAAAGAGTATAAAAGTGCTTATGCTTAAAATATGGTTGGGAATACAAAAGTGAGATTTTTAAAAAGTTTAAGAGTACAAAGATGAGTTTTCTTTTTGTAATTTACAATTTATGCAATAAATAAACAAGCCCAATATAAACAAGCCCAACATGATATATGATGAATCGGATTATTCTGAGTCTACAATATTCATGCAACATAACATACCTTATTTGTTAGTTCTGATTCTGAACCATGCATGTCATACATTAAAAAGGTATGACACGAATATGAAGTGCACTTTACGTGATAGAAAAACGAGAAAAATGGATGATTACCGTTAGCTATTGTTTGAGTAGAATATTATTATTTATAGACATAATGTTACATGATGCTATTACATATAAGATGATGTTATTTTAGAGGAATGATTTGGTTGAATACAAGAACTTCTGCAAATTTGAATATTTTTTGACAAAAGTAAATGCGATATGAAAATGGATTATATCATCATTTTTTGCATATATAACCTTACAAAAACTTCTATTTGTTATAATCGAAAAAATTAGCGAACATGTTTAATAAATTAACATTTGATGATAATATTTGAAATTAAATATTTGGTTCTACCTTGTCATTTGTCTTCCTATTGCAAAGAAAACAAATAGAAAAGAGAGAATAAGAAAGTATTCGTCTTGCAGTTTACAAAAATTAAACTAAATGTTGAGCTTGCTGGAGATTTTTATATTGTGATATTTTGGCATATAGTTGAATCATAATTTTTTTCTGTGATTTTTGTTTGAAATATATTTAAGTAATAGATCCACGATTGAGATATAAGTATATAGGATTATGTACGTTAGCTTGTGATCTACAATTTTAATGCAATAAATTTCATATCTTTGGTATGAAAGAGCATGGCAAGTATTAATAATTTTAATATATTTTACTTTATCTGATTAGGTATTTGTACATTTCTCACATCAATGGAAACGATTAATAATTTTCTTCTCTTAGAAATCACGTAGTTCTTTATTGTATAATAAACATAATCTTCAAATGGGAATTCCTTCAAACAATCTAGTAAATCCCTTGTACAAGGAGTACTTACAATAAAACATATTTGTTTCGATCATTAAGGAAATCAAAATGGGAAAAACTAAATTTCATATCAAAATAGAAAAAATAAAATATGTTTCAAAATTGTATAATGTATAATCAAATCATTATTGTTTATTAATTTATTGATTGGTTAATTATAATTTACTATAATTATAATTTACTCATCATAATTTATATACTAATGTCATCAATATAAAAAAAATTCAATGTATATATTAACTAAGATTGTGCCTTAATTAGAAAGACTCAACAAGAAGTTGTATTGCTAATTTCGCTCTCTTAATCTTGAAAATTGGCATTAGAACCTCCTCATAACAAGTTGCTTACTAGCGATAATATCATTAAAATAGGTAGGCCTCACTCAAAACTCAGAAGTAAAGCCAATGCATAATCTTTACGGCAAGACACATTCGTTCACTGATAAAAAATGAGTTTTGATAAATAAAAAAAAAGAAATTATGGAGTATTGAAATTAACACTATTAGGGTTAAAAAATACTATCCACTGAGATTTGAGAGAATCTGAAAATAAGTGGTTTATTTATAATATTCAGAAAAGTTAGAACTTTTTGAAATATTTTCCCCTTTTTCTGATTTATGACTGATTACTAAGCCCGCTCCTTCAAAAACAGAAAATTGTCCTGCGGAATGATGAATCAAGAGGGATAAGTGGCAACAATGGAGCCCTCTTCTCACTTGTCCACAACACAACAGTTAAAAAAAAAAAGACCAACAAAACTTGATTTTATACGAAATGGATCCAATATAAGTGATCACAAAACCACAATAAAACAAGTTAACCACAAAACAAGTACAAAAAAACTCATTGTTGTTGGCAAAAAAGTATATAATACCCAACATTATTATTCACCAAAAGGTCCAAAACAGACTTTGAAATAACCAAACCCTAAAAAATCCTAAAAGGCCTTCTTCTTGTACTGCGCCACCTCAGCATCGTTAGGGAAGAATCCCATGAGTCTTCCAGCCGAGTTTTGATACGCATACATGAATCCTCCCATTACGCCGATCAATCCGCCCGTCACCATTGAAGGACCTCTTATGTTCGGTTTTATTCCTTCATATTAACAAAAATAATAATTTTAAAAAAATGATAATTTAATTATTAAAAGTAAGAATGAGAGAGTAGCTTTTTTCACTAAAACCCTATAACATTCAAAAGTAAGAAGAATGTAACTATTATAAGAAGAACAGTAACTATTATAAGAAGAACAGAAATTGTCCGTAGGCTTACATACACTCACAAAAACACTAAACCCTACAAATAGCACTACAAAATGTGTAGTAATAAATTTTTAATAAAAAGAAAATATAGAGAGAAAAAATAAGAAATAAATTATTAAAAATGAATAGATTAATTACTTCTAGCGAGGGTTGATACCTTCAATTATTAGAGTGAGTAAGAACGGATTGATTACTTGTAGAAAGAGAGAGATAGAGAGAAATCATAATGAAGAGTATAATTTCTTTTAATTTTATTTCAATATTCTTTGTTCTTTTGAAGGTAAAACTGGGTTTCTAAATTAGGGTTTATTGCACATAAAAAGGTCAGATTGGGAATAAATCTATCATTCAACATGACCAGAATCAATCTAAAAACACTTCAATCTCTCGAAAACTGCTTGAAAAATAGCTCATGCTGGAAAAAATCTTCAAATGTACCATCCATTTATCCCCAAATCCTTCCAAAACACTTCCAATTCCTCTTCAAATAGCTCATAAAATCTAGAAATAATACCTTAAAATAAGCTCAAAAATACACTCCAATCCCTAAAATGCACAAAACCCCCCAAAAAAACTAGCCTTAATCACTAAATCAACAATCTCAAATAAACAAGCCCATCACGCTCAGTCAATCCTCACTCTCAACCCTCAAAATCAACTTATTAAACTCACACCAACCACTCCAAATCTGACCAAATCAAAGGAAAAACAAACGAAAGGTGGGTGGGTGGGTACCGGAGAGATATCCGACGGAGACGGCGACGGCGGAGATGGTGGAGAGGCGGACGTAGTCGAGCGCGCTGAAGTTGGCGACGACCTTGGTGAACGCCGGGTTCCGATCCAGCACCGGGTACTCCGGCTTCACCGACGCCGTTATGTCCGTGTTCATCTTACTGTCTTTGATTCTCTCTTCTTCTCTTCAGTCAGCCTCTTCTCCGATCTCTCTCTCTCTCTCTCTCTGATCTGACTGAGCGATTTGCTATTTGCTATTTGGGCTTGTTAATAAGGTCTTTCTGATCTGAATGAGAAGTGTTACATTTGGTGTATATTGGGCTTGGGCCTCTTGAGTTTATTCTTTAAGTACTGGGCGTGGGCTAAAAAACACCCGCATTATACCGACTTTTTTTTTTTTTGTATCACTCTATTCAAAAATAAATCAGCAAATACCACTCATTTCAAAATAATGAGATATCTACCATTTCCGCTACTAGTAGTGGCGGAACATGTGGATTTTATAATTTTTCGAAAATAGGGTTAATTAGTGAAAAAAATGTGTTCCGTCACTGGCGGAACAGGAAAAAAACGCAAAAAAAATAGTTTTTTCATGTGTGTTTTTTTACACTAATTAACCCTGTTTAGCCAACCAAATAGAAATTTTTTGAAAAAACTGAAAATCCACATGTTCCTCTGGCGGAAATGGTAGATACCCCATTATTTTGATATTTGCTGAATTATTTCTGAATAGAGTGGTATATAAAAAAAAAGTCCATTATATCTAAATTGCAAAAAAAAAAAGATCCTGGAGTATTGGAAATTGGAAAAAATATATACATTATTATGATATTTAATATTGCAAAACAAGTTTTTTCTAAAACAGAAATTTAATTAAGATTTAAAAAATATTTGAAGTCATTATGTCGGTGTTCATCTTGCCTTGATTCTTCTTCCTCTTCTCTCTTCAATCTGCTACTGCTCCGATCTCTCTTTCTCTCAATAATCTCTCTATCGATCTGACTGAGAAATTTTATATTTGTTGTGTGTATTATTATTATATTTATTCGCCCTCAAATTGCACACCAACCCTTCTTCCACCTTGAACCCTGCAGTTTGATCAACCAATGGTGATTATCAGGCTTTGGGCTGAACTAGATTCTAAGGATGTACTCCAGAAGGTAAAGGAGGGGAGGGGAGGGGAAGAGAAAATTTCTTTTACTTCAATATTTTATTTTGGAGGAGGTGAATGGAGGGGAGGAGAGAAATCTTTTCTTCAAATGAAAAAATTTCTAAATTTTGTCTCTCTCCAAATTGAGGCCTACATTTTCTTTTCTCACTTCTCTTCCCATACCTTCCATTTCAATGCACGTGCATTGAAATATTGGAGGAAACGAAAATAGGTATGGTTTTGTACTCATTATATATGTTCTTATTAAAAATCGATTTTATTTTATTTTTCCTTTTTATTCTTCTTCTTTAAAAAAGATTTTAAGGATTTTTTTTTTTCGAGAAGTCCAGAGATCTTAAAGTGATTTTTAAATCAATCTTGGTACTTCTACATTTACATCTAACTTTAACACTAAATTTTTTCAGTAGTCATGCATTCATATTGATAAACAAGGCAGAATAACATAAAATTAGAATGGTTCTGTATGAACGTTTGAAGGAAAAGTTCTAATGAATAAAATCAATAAGTTTTGTCACTCAACTACTAAAGATTTAGTGATGAAAGTTATTGTAATAAATTGATTATTTGTTAATAGTTATTACTAACAAATCTCGTCAAATGTAACTTCTTAAAGTCTATATTTATTTCTGTCTTATATTGTGTTGAACTTATCATACATAAACTGACAAATATTTTCTAAAAGGAGTAAAATTTATTAGGTTGTTAATTCAAAAATATTTTGATCTTAACAACAAATTTGTTCAGCTTCCAAGATATCTTTTTATTTTCTTTCTTAGAGTCAAGAAACAAATACATGGCATCATGTCATATTGATCGTACATTTATTGCTTCATTATTATTGCATTAAAACCACACGCAACAAACATAGAACAACACAACACAACCAGACTCAATAGTGTCTCTGCATATTTAAATTTCGTACAGACTGCAGCGGGTCTGAAATTCACATTTAAACGTTTTTTATCCTTTTTATGTTAAAATGATTTTTGAATTCATAGAATGTAATAATTGCAGTAGAGTATCATGAAGGAAAAATGATACTAAATGCAAACAAATAAAGGTTACTTGATTGTTCTTTCATTTTTCTTTTATCTTGTGTATGATCAAAACTTTCTGAGTTACGATCACTTCTATTGTAACTTTATTTTCATAATAATAAATGAACTTGAATGCATGTAATGTGTACAAACATGCTTAATTCATTCTTCTTAAAAATGACTTCTAAATTACTAGTATGTCTTGCGATATCAATTCCAAAAGTAACAAATTTTGTTGAATCAAGAAGAAAAAACATAAAACATAATCAGTCAAATTTGAAAAAGAGAAGGTTTACATTACAGACAAGTTAAACAACTCCATATTCTATAACCAAGAAAATGGGCGTGAGCAAAATTGCGGCGTTAGTCTTTCTGCTCATAATAATCTAAAATACAAGAAATGGGATAAAATTAGCAAGCTCGGTTATTCTCTCGGCCTAGCGAGCCAAAGAGAACTTAGAGCCCTTAATCGCGCGAAATAATCACTTATCACTAAAAGTGCACGTGCTGCTTGGCGAGTCGTTAATATCCGATGCATCTGCTGAAGAGTTTGTTGCCTTAAAAGATCGGCCTACAAAAATTAAAAAATAAAGTAATTAGGCTTTAGTTAAAAAATGAACCTTAGAATCTCAAATCCAATTATGGTGATAAATTTGAACTTACCACAATCCGGTTCTAAAACTTACTGTACCATCAATATGCCATTTTGTATCATATATACAAAATACAATTACCAAGTACAAAGTGATAATATAACACATGCAAAAAAGATAGAATTTATGTCATACTATATTTTTTTTCTCATCTTAATACCTGGCGAAGGAAATTTTCAAGGGTGCTGAGTTTGCTCATGGCGATGGCCATCTGGCCCATATAATTCGAGACATTGTCTGAACTGGCAGAAGGGCCAAGACAGGCTGACGCCAGGGTTTCGGCTAGAGACTGTTGTAATGCCTCCATTCCTTGAGATAACGCGTCTTCGGCTTGTTGGGACGATTGTTGGAGGTTGCATATTCCCATTAGTTGCTGGTCCGTCAATGGCTCGAGTTGTGCTACAAGTACCTTTTGTTTGTTTTAGAAATATAGTTATTATGGTAATTTGTTATGAGATAATCTATAGGAGAATATAAACATTTTGTCTGTAGGGTAGTAACAAACCTTTTGAAATCACCATTTATTATACTTCACATAATAGGCAAATAAACAATGTTCATGTATTTTGCACAATTTTTCTTAACACTACAAAGCATAAATATCATTTAGCTATATGATTAAGGATTAAGCCAAACGAGACATAGCTAAAACCATAAGACAGCTTCATCAGAAGAAGAAGAAAAATCAAAGAACGAAAAAATCCATTAAAAATAGGAAAAATAAAATATTAAAATGTAAAAACATGCACATACCTTGAGGAGTTCAGATGATCTGAACCCTCCAATCCACATGAAGAACCGCTCGGCAGGCGAGGTCCACATGCCAGAAAGAATATGAAACACGTCTGATTTCGTGCCGATACTTTTCAGCCTGAAAAGCTCGTCGTAATGCATCATGATTGCATCGACAAGGACCCTTAGATCTTCATCACCCATTTGAGCATTTAATGCCGATCGTAAATCGCTGATGTGGCGCTGGTGCTCGTCGAGCCACCTCGCATATTCCATGTCAAACACCAACGCCCCTAACATTGAATAGAGAAAGTATTATGAAAATTTATAATTAAAATATTGTATTTCATGTGACCATGATTAATTAAAGATTATGATTATAATAAACTTGAGAGAGAATGTACAAAAAGGGTCTATTGAAGTTTTGAGGGTAGAAAGATTATGCTTAGAAATACTTGTGCTTTAATAAGTGAAACAATTTTAAATAAAAAAAGATAAATTATTAATGAATTAACCATTTCCTCCGGTTGAATAGCCATTTTCGCCAGCCATGCCACTTGCTATGAAGATGCCCTGATGAAAAAAAGGAAATACAATTAAAACCTATTTTAGTACTGAAATAGAATATTGAATAATAACAAAGATACATGCAAAAAGTATAACTAAAAATAAATATATATATATATATATATATTTATATATACTTGTTGCCTTGCTCTTTGGAGTTCTTGTTCGAGTTGAATCAATTTCACCCGACTATTCTCTAGCTGTTGAACATATGCCTACAAAAATACAATCAATATAGTTTTTTAAATTATTAGTTCTATAATTTAAACAATTATTTATATTCTTTTTGAGGAAGACTTATTTCAATTCTTAAAAAATATTTCTTACCTTTTTCCTCAAACGACTCTTTTTTGCCGCCTCGCGGTTTTGGGCCAGTCTTTTTAGAGTCTATAAAAGGAGATTTAGTGTAAGTATATCTAGTCTAATATAAATCAAATGTAAAATGTACTTAATTTCAACTAATGTAAATAAAAAAATACAGACAAATATATAATATATGTATACCCTATGATCCCCTGTTTTTTCATTAGTTATAATAGATAAATCCATATATGGCTGAGCCCCTTGCTGATGACCAACCTGTTACAAACAAATTATGTTTGTACAATTCCATTCAATCCATCAAGATAAGAATGAAAAGAGTAAAACAAAACTGAAAGAAGAAAAAAACTTAACTTTATTAAAAAAAAAAAGAACTTGCCAGATTATTATGGTTTCTTTCATCATTCTCAAAATCTGTAGATGTATCAGTAATGGGGCTCGTACCGACCAAACCGGTACCGGACTCGCCCCAGTTATCCATTGGACCTCTGAGCACTTGAGCTGCCGCCATTTCTAAAGAACCCATTCCCTTTAAATCATGCATGAAATACGAAACAAAAGATAAAATTTCCTCAAAGAAAGAAAAAAGGAAAAAGAGATGATGTTATTTGATAGATTTGGGAGAGGACATTTACAGCGTTGGATAAGGAGTTGAACTGAAGACTATGCAATGGAGAAGAGTTCAGTCCAGTGAGATTGCTTGATGATTTGGAGCTAATGTTTGGACCTAAACAATTGTATTTTTTTTTTGTGTTAATAACAAGAAGAAACACGAGAGAGAGAGAGAGAGAGAGAGAGATACTGTGGTCAGGGAAAGAATCTCCGACGTGGAACCCAGCTGTGCTATGCTCTCCTCTGTAACCAATAAAAAAACAAAAAACACATCAGAACACAAACAGTACGAGTTTAAAAGAAACATAAGCTACAGTAGTATATAACTACACATACACATACATACCGAAAGAATTGGGAATACATGGCAGGAGAGAAAGAAAGTCGAAAGAGCTAGCTTTCGGTTTTGGGTATGGAAGAACAGGAAGGAAAATGATACCGTGCATGTTATGCAGGGTTTTTATGGAGATGAGAGAGAAAGACAAGTGAGAGAGAGAGATGCAGAGGGGATTATCTATCAATCAATCAGTTCAATCCATCTATCAGAATTCAGAAGAGAGCTTTTATACGAGCGGAGTCCCGGAGCAAGCTATCCTATCCATCCATCACCTTTATTAAATCAAATTATTTCCTGGAATTGGTTCAATGTACCAAACCAATAAGAATATGAAATGTCATTTATGTCATTACGTGGACATGACATGAGTTTATTGGGTGGTTTTGTTCTGTATAAGTTGTTGTATTGTTGTTTCTGAACATGCAGGGGTGTTGGAAGTAGCGTCTACTCTATATTCTATTCCTCTTGGATTGTTGTTTAATAAGTTTTTTTTTGTATTATATTCTTCAAAAATATAAAAAAATAACAAGTTACATTATTATTGTAGTGATGAAACAAATAATTTAATGTCTTGATATCTGAGTAGTTCATAGAACTGCGAGACCAAGAATTTTATGTCATCTCCAGTTTGTGATAAAACTGATCACATGTTAAATAAGTAATGGATATATCTAGTTATTTATACTGGGGATTCTTTCATTTCATACGATGCGATAGCAGGACTTGAGAAACACCAATAAACTGGAGTTAATGACGAAATCAAAATCTGTCAGTGGAGATCCCACCTCTATGCAATATAACAAATTTTGCAATCTACCGTACAATTCATGAGATGGAAAATACTTGACTCTTGTTAGATTGTATAAGACAAGTTTTTTAAGTTTTAATCATAATACATCTTAATGTGATTTTATGCTATGTTACTTATATATTAGGTTGTCCTATTTGATACAAACTAATATGGCAATATGACAATTATAGAAAACTCAAAAAATGATACTAAAAAATTATTTTATTAATTGTATTTTATTTTAATTTTTGTATATATTTAGATATCAGATTTTGATGTAGGGATACTAAAAATTTGTTATTATAAACATATTTTGATGCTAAATTTTTGTTTATTATCTTATTTATAATACTTAGATGTGTGATCTTATTTTATTAATTTTATAATTTGTATTTTATATTTTAAGTATATATATTCTTATGTCAAAAGCATCCAGTGCATAAACGGAAAATATTTGTAAATATCCATAATTATTTTGAAATAAAATATTCAGATATGTCATGTGGAGTATCTGATATGATAACTCATAGACAAGATTTTGTAACTATCCGCGTAATGTAATTTTTAACTTTTAAGTTATGGTCACTATATAAGTCTGAAAATAGTTCCATTAGATGACTTAGAATAAAAACTAATAGTTCAAATTTATTTTTTGCCATTTATATATCATAATCATATAAAATCACCATATTAAACAAAAAAAATATTTAGACAAAATATTTCACAAACTTATTTCCAACCAATATTTCAAATGTCGGGTTATGTCGCCGATTAGTCGGATGTCGGAACAAATTAATAAAACTAATAATTATTGTAAGGAAAAAAAAACTACTGTCAAACACTTTACTTTTTCACTTAAAATTGAATTCCCAATTCTACAAAAATACAAAAAAAAATCAGGACATTATAAAATGTCCTATATAATAAATCCCTCATTTGTCCCCTTTATGACATGTAAACAATATATCATTTATCACTTATTTTATTTAAGATATGTTTCTTTATCCTTTATTGTAGATATTAAAGACAAATAAGAGCTATTTAAGAAGGCAAAATAATTGTTATCATAAATTTATGCATCAATATTATGATTGATAAACTCATAGATAGTTCTTTTATAAAAATGATAATTTCACTAATCTTTATTTTATTTCGTAAATATAATTCTAATACAAGTCTTTTTAATTTTTTTTTAATGGAAAATAACAGTAAGCAAATGCTTGTTGTTCAGATTGAAAAACTTTGTTGCATTTAAAAGAAGAAAAAAACATCCTAAAATACATCATCATTTTATATCACCAACTCATTGTACCAACGATATAATTGCAGAGAGGTATATGGTATATGAGAGAATCGGTACAGGAAAAAAATCAGTTTCGAGCATTGGGGGGAGGATTGGGATGTGTCAGCGTATCGGTACGGAGCCTTGATTTTATTTTGTCCTTATTTTGAAATTTTGATGCCTTCTCCTTTTTGCCCTCTCTGTTTCTCTGTTTACTTCTCTGTTGTGTTTTGTACCCAGTCAGATAATCTGGTCATGTTCCAAACATAAGCTCGGTGCCATTATTCCTGTACCGTTTTTGACCATCTTAAGAAAAGTTTTTTTTTCTTATTAATATGAGGCCATCTTAAGAAATCATTATAGGCACATTCGAGTTTTGCTTTTTATAAACCCGGATCTAATTCCTCTAGTTTCTTGGAAATATATATCACATCGTATTAAGAAATGAAAAAGTATAGCATGTCTCTCAATTCTCCAACAAAAACGTTATATATATTATCATTGAATCTATGATATTATAATTTTTATATTTATGTATCCCTATGATATCATGATTTTTATATTCATATCCCCTATGATGTCATGATTTTTGTATTTATACATTCTATAATGTCATGCTGACCTATATGACGTTTTTGTATGGGAATTGAGGGGAACCATAAATACCCTCTTAAGAAATTATATACGCAGGATTTTTTTTTTTGCTTAAATACAAGTTACTTTTTTTTTTTTTGTTCTTACTTTTTTTTTTATAATATTTCAGAATAGTGTAATTAAATTATGGTCGTCTAATTCTATCCTACACATAAAACATGTGAGGAATGGTCTCAAATTCTCAATCTCTTTAAAATTTGTCCTGATTAACAATACACACAAGAAAATAATGTCTATATTGAAATTTAACATAACTAGATGCCGTAACAATAATTAGCATAATCACTATTAATGATGACATATAAAATTATAGTGATATACAAAAATTACTATAATTAGTCAATTACTTTACATTAGAAATTACTTCGTTGCACAATATGTATTCACCACTTTTATAATCTAAGGCCATTGAGAAAAAAAATCAGGATATGTAGTATAACTCTAGAAACTAAATTTAACTAAAATTGTTTTAATGATGATCAATTTCTAATGTAGCATGTGTAATTAAATGTATGACATATCTTTACATCGATTTTATTTTTCATAACATTTCTAAGAACTTTCATTTTGAAGGAATTACCTTCATACTCTCATACCGGCTCAACCTTTCATCTCGCAAAAATTGTCATGTTTATCCGCATATCTTTAAGCATTACCAAAAGAAGAATTCTTGTTTTTTCTTTATTGAAGAAGTTAAAAGGGGAAAAAGTTAATTTTATTTAAATAAATACAAAATGCATAAAAATCATACCTATTTTAGTTTCCTCCAATATTTCAACAACCACGCTTTAGTGTATTAGAACACCTAATTACATAAAGAACCACAAAAATAAGCTTTTTCAATAGTCAATATATATATATATATATATATATATATATATATATATATATATATATTGACAATATAGATCTTGTTATATCTGGCCTATAATTTTTATTCTTTGAAGTGTTTATATATGATATTGTTGTCATTTATAAATCATTTAATATCACAGAGTTTTCGTTGGTAAGTAATTGAGCTATACTTTTGGTTTCAGAAATAAAAAGTACAAGAAATAACACACCCAAAGCATGATATTCTAATTCGGGGGCTGTACAATACAAATGCTCGTATTATAGTTCGTGTGGCGTTTAGCAAAATTCATACGATATGCACAAATAACGCCAGTACAATTGTGTAACATATAATCTTGTTTCAACTAATTATAAAAAAGTTAAAATAATTAAAGAACAAACTAAAAAAATAATAGTAACATATATTAAGCCATTTCATGAGTTGTACATGTTGCAATGAGAATGATCGATATATTGTCGTCAATCATCTCTCACAAAGAGAAAAATTAGTTAAGGCTTGTTTGGATGAGGAGTAATACTGTGGTTTAAGCTAGTATTGGGAAAATTGTCCAAAAACTTAAAAGTACAAGTTTGGATGCATAGTTTGGAAGCTATAGTAATAATTAGTATAGGAATTTTTTGGGAAATTTGTATATAAAGTTGGGCAAAAAGATAACTTGACAATTTGTTAAGTTTTTTTGTAGTAACTTTTTAGGAAGAATTAGAAGACATAAAAAAACATTATTAATTATATAAAAATGACATTAGTTAAATTAAAAATGACAATTATTTTTAATTAAATTAATAATTAAAAAATTAATTAAAATAATTATTAATGACTATTTAGTAATTACAAATTAAATTAAATTAGTAATTAAATTAAATTAAAATGGAAAATATTAATTAACTAATTAATCAATTAAGCTACTAATTAAATTAAATAATTAATGAAATTAAATATTACTTCAATTATTAAATACATCAAATAACATAATTATTAAATAAATTATATTATATTATATTATATTATATTATATTATATTATATTATATTATATTATATTATATTATATTATATTATATTATATTATATTATATTATATTATATTATATTATATTATATTATATTATATTATATCATATGTTATTTATAGTACTAGATCAGATTATAAACATTCAAATACAACCCTTTCTACATAAAAAAATCACATAATTCAAAAAATAACCACAATCAATTTACATATTTATATGTGACATAAGAGATTCTATAAAATTAATACATTACTTTTTAATATCTCATTTTGCTGTCTTAACATGATCGCATTAAACTTGAATTTTTGAGCCCACATTTTAATATCCCAAGCACCAGCAAGTCAAATACATCTGTTTACGCCGAAATCATTGATAAGTTGGGGAAAAAAATTATATTCCGGTAATTAAACTATGTAAAACCCCAATAGATAAACATAGATTTATTAAAGTAATTAGATAAGTTTGTATATCCATGATATTTTTTTTGATGCAAGTATATCCATGATATTCTTTATATATTTCATGACACAAACAATATACTGGACTGTAATTTCCTCTTTTTAAAGCGTATATATGATAAAATAAATTTTCATAGACATAGATGTAATTGTGTTTACAAAATTACCATTTTGACAGAAGAACCAAAGGCCTGCACATGTGGTTCCCCTGTGTTGCATATGCATATCGACGACGGTAGAAGCAGCAAAATGTACAACAACCACCCTATAAATTTGTCAAATTATCAATACACTTAATAAAAACTTCTGACCAACTAAAATATAATTTAAGAAAAAATGGAGGGTAAAAAATGAAAACATAATAATACCACGAGGAGGCAGCAATCGGTTCTATTTCTTCTACCTTACTAAAACGATCCTATATAGATTTCTGAAGTTCGATGGTTTCAGCAACTTGGATCTGTTAAAAAAGAATGATGTGAATCAATTAATAAAAAATTTAAGTCAGAATACTAAAGAATTGTTTTATTGTTTAGCTAAGAAATACCTTATATTCTTACTCAAATTATGTTTTTATTTTCTTTCAAAAGAAATTAAAAAAATTGATTTAAGACTCACCAATTTTAGTTCGTTCCAATATTTTAATAGCCAACACAATATAATATTCTTAATCCCGATCTTCTAAGAAAATATAAAAAGAACATTTAATATGCACTTTAGATCATATTAATTAACACATAATTTCAATTTTGTGCAGTGCTTATATAATAGTTTTTCCATTCCAAACTCATGCTACACCTTCCAAAACATAATCCATGAAAACACATTTAGGTCGTCAAAATACCAGATATGTAATGCAGGTACTTCATATCATGAGCATTTCCAATAATGCAAGGTTTTCTTGGCCCAAAGCCTGATATTATAATTTGGGCCTGAACTACATCAAAACGACTTTTTTATTTTATTTTTATATACCACCTTATTTAAAAATAATTCAGCAAATACCACTCATTTTAAAATAATGGAATATCTATCATTTTCGCCACTACTATTGACGGAACATGTGGATTTTCAGTTTTTTCAAAAATTTCTCATTTGGCTGGTTAAACATGATTAATTAGTGTAAAAAAATACTGTTCCTCCACATGTACTGACGGAACATGAAAAAAATAATTTTTTTGCATTTTTTCTCTGAGAAAAAATTAATTTTTTTTCTGTTCCGCCAGTATAGAAATGCGGAAGATTATTTTGAAATGAGTGGTATTTGCTGATTTATTTCTGAACAGAGCGGTAAAAAAAAAAAGAAAAAAAAACCCATCAAAACATTATCAAACTATTATTTCTAACTCTAACTCTGTTCATCATTATTCGGCGGAGCGCCATGTCTGTACAGAGCCTCCACATTGCTCGTCCTTCCTCTCTCTTTCCACTCCACTCGGAGGAGAAGAAATTCTCTTCTTCCTTCTCCCCTCTATACAAAATCTCCCAAGTTTCCATTCCCCGCCTTTCCGTGCGTGTCCGTGCATCCCCGCCGTCCGTTTGTGAACCTACGGCGGAGGAAATATCTAATTTGCATGGTGTTGGGTGTACGACGTGGACCGTGTTCATGAAGGAGCCTAAGGCTTCTTTAGGTGTTGGGTCGTCGAGGGCTGAGGTTGTTGATTATTATGTCGAAACCCTAGCTAGGGTTTTGGGAAAGTGAGTCTCTGTTTTTGTTATATGCATTCCTTTTGTACTATTTGGTAGTATAGTAATGTAATTTTCTTTGCTCATTTTTTATTTTTATTGTGTGATTCAGTGAAAAAGAGGCGCAAAGTTGCATATACAACGCATCATGGCAAGATAGATTCTATTTTTCCTGCGAAATTTATGAAGATTCGGTTCAAGAACTCGCAAGTAAGTATCGTAATTTGTATCATATATTCAATTTAATAATTTCTGTTGTAAAATTCTCATGAAAATTATATTTATTTTATTCTTAAATTTGTAGGAATACCTGGAGTTTTATCTGTTAAGCCAGATAAAAATGAAGAAATAAAGAAGGAAGAGTGTATTAATTCAAGTGATAATGTGAAATTTTCTAAGTTGAGTGATATGAATGAATATTGGCTTGTTCAAATGAAGAAACCGAGTGTAGAAATTGTTACAAAGGCTCAAATGGTGGATTATTATGCTAAAACCCTAACTAAGGTTTTAGGAAAGTAAGTTATTTATTTATCCCTTCATTTTTATTCTATATATATTATTTTGATAATTGTCATAAATTATTTTATTTATTTGGTTTTTAGTGAGAAAGATGCACAAGCTAGCATATATAATATTTCATGGGAGAAAGATTTAGGTTTTTGTTGCCAAATTGATGAAAAATGTGCTAGTGAACTTGCTGGTAAAATTTTACAATAATTTGTGAGCGATTTTTATTCTATATAATATTTCTGTTTTTTATTTTTTTGTGTGATAGATGTGCGTGAAGTTTTGTTTGTACGACCAGATGCAAATTTTGGGTCAGATAAAAAAGATTATACAGGTTCTTTTTTTTTTCATTTTCAACCATTTAATATTTATTTCTCAGTATAATTATGCATATATATATATATATATATATATGTATTTATGTTTATATAAACCCCAAGTGACCTAAAAAAATGTTCTGATGTATTCTTTTATTTTTTAATGATTTTCTTGTGTTTTTATAGGTGGAAAAGGTTCGGTTGAAATATCAGAAGAAAATCAAGAACCAAGTGTAAAAACAAAAAGACTTTTTGTTACAGGTGAAATCTTTTACCATTAATTATATTTTTAGTTTCTGTTTTGTTCTTTTATTAACTTTTATCTTATCGTCCTTTGTTATTAAAAAATGAAATTTAAATATAATTAAAATTAAATGGAGTAAAAATCAATTATTGAAAGTAAAAAAAATGAAATACAGAAATCAAAAGTCTCTCTTTTTATCTCTCATAAATTTTTTAATTTTTTTATTAGGGCTTTCATTTTATACTTCAGAAAAGACAGTACGTGCAGCCTTTGAAGGCTTTGGCGAACTAGTTGAAGGTTCGTATTTATCTTCTCAAAATTCTAAGTTCAAACGCATATTTTTCTAACTTGAATGAATTTAATATATTTTTAATGGTTTAATGTTGTTCTAATTATTTCTTATTTTTTGAAAATAGTAAAAATAATAATGGATAGAATCTCAAAAAGATCAAAAGGTTATGCCTTCATTGAATATACAACAGAAGAAGCTGCCGCTTCTGCTCTTAAAGAAATGAATGGAAAGGTACAATTATTAATCAATATTCTTTTATATCTTATTTATAGTATTTTATTTTGTTATTTTTTTAACTCATTATATTAACTTTCTTTTTAGATTATTAATGGATGGATGATCGTAGTGGATGTAGCGAAGGCTAATCCACCAAGATCGCGTGTGTTATATTGAATTATGGGATTTTGAGGGTGAATGTTGACTTGCCTGGTCCGAGATAATTTTTTGTCCGTTGATTTATTTACTGCAAATTGTGGTAAATTCAGCTATAATCCTTTATTTATGTACCTTTCAATTGAAGTGATTCAAATCTCTATTTATGAGTATATATTGGAATATAAATATTGGTTGGAAACTATTATTGTTTGCTACTTATGTGATAGCAAAGTTTGAACTTTTTGATCTAGTATTGTAAAGCATTACATGAACCGTAAAAAAAATATGTTAGTACCAGTACTAATATGAAGTATTTAGGGAAAAATGAGTTTATGTATTATTACTATTTTGTTCATCTTGCTTTGGTGATATGATTATTGATATTTTAAAGCTATTAAGGAAAGAGGCTCATGTTTTCTTCATAAATTTTTGTTATGTTTTGGTAAATCCATAATGTTGTTTGTACGCTTGCAATAATCATTGTGAGTTTTTGATGTGTGTCTAATTCATTGATTATTTCCGTAGTACATATTATTTATTTGAATAATTGCAAAGTTTTCATACCGACCATAGATACATAATGGTCATGCACTCTTCTGCGATTGGTACTTTATGGTCATTTTCGATATATTGTATAGTGCAACAAATCTCAAGCAAATGGATTCATAATAAATGAATAAAAATGTGTTTATTGTAAATTTATTATAAGAAGTAAATTATTATTTTTTTTTTGTAAATGATATTACAAAAAATTACTAATAATTATTAATATCTAAAAATTACTAATTTCATCAGCTGATATTTGGTGCTGACTTGAAAATAGTGTAACACACAAAATTACTAATATCTAATAATTGATATAAAATATACGTGTATTATGGGTGCCATTCTCGGACGAATAAGTAAATAAAGTTGATTTAGAATAAGTTATTAAAATTGATTTAGACGAGGAGACCATCACAGGTTGAGCCGACTCTGCATTTCATGTTTTGTTGCTTGAGGATTTAATTGGAATAGATTAAGTTGTTAGCTATTCGTTTTATTATTAATTGAATGAAAAAAAGAATCTATTAGCAAATATTAATAAGTTCGACAAAAAATATTATATTGAAATTTGAATAAATAGTTAAAGTAAATGCATTTTGTAAGTGCTCACCATTTTGGTTTCTTCCAATATTTATTTTTATAAAAAGATAGAAGCAAAATCTTCAATGTGCAATGTAAATCATGCATTCATGCTGCACAGCATTAATTTCCATTTATGATGTTATTTTTCATCACCCCTAAATCATTCAAACATCACATATATACATCTTGTTATTTTAAGTTGCCCAAGTGTTCATATAGTAGTTTTCTCATTCAATAAGAGCTCCACTTCAGATGGTAACATGCGTTTTTCATGATAGAATGAAAAGTGAAACCGTATCTCACAATCACAGTAGTCGCAATATTTCCATGTAAATAACAAAGTTCTCAGCACATTGTGCATGAGAGAGAGAGAATATTAATGTTATATTCCGTAAATATTTGTACCACTTGATTTGCCTCAAAAAAAATGAAGATATGCAACCATTTTTTTTTTAGGAAAAACTACAAGCGATCGCTTGATTTTTATTTTCTTTCAAATCAATCATGCTAGACGCGAGATTCGAACCCCTCACCTATTGAAATGTGGAGTTGGTACCTTATCACTAGGCTATCCTAGTAGTGGTAGGATATGCAACAATTTATTGTCAATAAATATGTTTTGCAGTTTTCTTCTCTAATATCCGAACAAACAGACATATGTTCATTAATTATCCTCAATATTGATTTAAACCATTAACAAAGATTCAAAATCTAATTATTACAATCAACTCAAAATCATATTGGTACTTAACGTACTGTTATTACAGAGCATGTTTTTAGTTTTACTAATTATTAGAGTCTCATCATACCAATGTCTCAGCATTGGACTGATTTTTAGATATATAAATTACGTATATCATTGCAAGAGTCGTAGAATTTTTAACGTCTCAAAGTTTCCATTATATATTGGCCATAAAGATCCCTGAAAATAAAGTAGAACAAAAGTTAAAAAAAAAACATAAACGAAAATTGAGAAATTTTATAATTATTTATACATGGAGTCTTGGATCGCCTCGATTGCAGATTGTACAGGCAAGAAATCCTCAGTGGCCACTTCTTTATTCTCATTCTTTTTATCTAAAATAATTTGTTCAATAATTAATTATTAAAATTGAACCAAGAACTTGACTAATACTAGTACATTTTTTTCCAAAAAAAAAAAGAAACTGAATATAACAGTGTGGTATTAGTACATATTGTTTGTTTTGTGATAACTGTGGCTTCAAATATATAATCAAGGCTATTATTATCTCTTAATTTTTATGATGAAAGTCAAAATTCATTTGTTACAAAGTTACTTACTTGTTGGTTAGATATTCAACTTTACTAGTTACATTTAAACCAACAAGTACAAAAAAAAACATACAATCTTCAAAGAAACGGCGTATTTCAGCGACTCTATGAGGTGGAAGCTGTTTAATATCAGTGTAATGGCGATATTCTGGATCGTCTGCACATACTGCTATTATTTTGTCATCTTTTTGTCCCTATTACAAAAAAAAAAAAAAAAAAAAAATCAAATTTCAAATCATGAGACCAAATCATGTTATTATAATTCTAGCGGTACATAGTACAAATCAAACGTGTACTTATGTTTAAGGTGAGATTTAATACTTAATTAAGAGTAATTTAATATAATTTACCTGATCAATCAACGGCATTAATCCAATTGCTCTCGCACGAAGAAACGTGCCGGGAAGAACTTGCTCCTGTTTCATCATAAAATATATTTTTAGTTCAATTTTTATGAAAAAAGTTTGAAAAAATTAGACTTTTAGTAACACAAATTATATAATGACCTGCATGAGGACCAACACGTCGAGTGGATCATTGTCTTCACAAAGAGTCCGAGGGATAAAACCGTAATTATGAGGGTACACAACTGAAGAGTACAATACACGATCAACCTATAAAAGGAAAATCAGATATTCATGAATTAAAATTTGAATATTAGAAAAATAATTTGAATTTATTAAATATAATATTAGTTTATTAGATAGATATACTTTCATGAGAGTGATTAAAGTCTATGTGTACCTTAATTAGACCATATTGCTTGTCCAGCTTATACTTGACTTTGCTTCCCTTGTTTATCTCTATAACCTGTATATGATTATCAATATGTCTTCTAAATAAAAAAATAAAAAAATAAACATACGTCTTATAAAAGAGTAAATCAGCTGATAAAAGTTCTATAACTTAAAAAAACTATATATATGAGGATGATACTTACAACATTGAATACCGAAGGAGCTCCAGGACCTACAAGCAAAATATGCATTGATCCAAAATTAAAATTAAATTTTCAAATATAATTAATGGAAATACTTGTTTTTCATGGGCCTGCATGGCTACATGGTAGTTTGAGGTATTTTAAGGACCAAAATGAAATATTTAATATTATTATTTTATTTTTTTACCTATTTCAAGATCATGCCAAGGATGAGCAGCAACTGATCTTCGATTCATAGAAGAAAGAATTCTTTCATTTAATTGCGGTATTGTTCTACTTTCACTCATTCTGAATATTACTAATTTGATCATACAAAAATAATAACAAAATTAGTCAACATAAATTGGTCGAATTTGATTCTATTTTCTTTTTTTGAATTAGTAGGCAAATGTTGTAATATTCCCACAGAATTAAAAGAACAAGGAAAAAGCCTACAAAATAACAGCCTAAATTTGCAACAAAATATATATTGAAGCTAACTTGAACGAATGTAAGATTACACATGATTTGCACTAGACAAAAAAAAAAAAAAAAAAAAAAAAATTAAAGTTCCACTAACTTGAACGAGTTATTCTGCTCAATCTACTTTTAGCATGCTTCAAAAGAAATTTCTAAACAAATTATTTTCAGGATAATTGTGATTTTGAGTAGATTAACACTTGTAGTATGCAAATTTATTCAATAAAAGAAATAGTAGGCAAAATAGTCTGCATGATTTGATAACAGACTCGATTAAATTTGATTTAAGCAACTTTTCAAAAGAAAATTGATTCAAGCAAGAGATAAAGTTAAAATTCAGCAGTGAAGGAGAAAGAATTCGTACCAGCAAGGAGTGAGAGAAAAAGTGGAATGGTTTGTCTCCAACTAAGTTGAAATTTGAGAAATGAAACGGGTTTATATGTAAACTTTGATGAAATCTATGGGCGGCGTACACAGCAAAAATGCTTCTGTTAACACATCCATTTTCTACGACACTTTACAAACCTGGGATTTGATTTGACTTTTGACCAGTTATGAGCTGAAATATTTGCTTGTTGCTAATTGCCACGTCGTGTAAGGTGAACTTATGTAAGGATATGTAGGTGAAATATGATTAGTGGGGTTAAAATTTTCTGATTAATTAATTATGTAAGAATCTGTGGTAAGAATATTCGGTAGCGTAATCAATTTAATAATAATGGTGGAATAATAAGCATATATATATGCTAATTGGCTTCCTAAGGACCCGTTTGGCAAGTGGAATTAGTAGAATCGAATTTAATTTTAAGATGGAGAAGTAAAAAAGTCTGAATTAATTAATTCTAAAGTTTGTTTGGATGTTAGAAGTATAAAATTCTGAAAAACATAATTTCTTGTTTGGTTATTTGTAAAAATCTGAAATTATGTTTTGATTATGCAATTAGTAATCTAAAATATGGAATAATATAATATAATATAATATAAAATAAAATATATAATATAAATAATATAAAATAAAATATATAATATAAATAATATATAATATAATATAATATAATATAATATAATATAATAAGTAATAGAAAATAAAAATATAATAGAAAATAAATAATATAATATAATATAAGATAATATAATATAATATAATATAAAATAAAATAATATAATATAACATAAGAAATATAAAATAAAATAATATAATATAATATAATATAATATAACATAAGAAATATAAAATAATATAATATAAAATAAAATAAAATAAAATAAAATAATATAAAATAATATAATATAATATAATATAATACAATATAATATAATATAATATAATATAATATAATATAATATAATATAATATAATAAAAAATAATATAATGTAATATAACATAAGAAATATAATATAATATAATATAATATATAATTTGCCGCACTTTGGCATTTCAATTTATTTAGAGAATTATATTTTGGTGAGTTTGTATAAGATGGAGAGATTCTAGAATTAGCTAATTCCAATTCTAATGTGTTACCAAACAAAGAATTAATGTTTTGCATAATTTCAAAATTCAATTTCACTCAAGATTCTCCACTTCAAACGGCCCCAAAGAACTTCAAAATTCATAGATTTGGATGGACATATAACATTTACAATTTCTATTCTGACGAGTGAAATGATCATGTATATTTGAAACATGAACTTGAAATTAAGAACACATGATTAACACATCTAAGTTTACAATAAAACGTTTCGGCAGCGACAAATTTTTAATATCATGTACATATATAGAATATATGTTATCTAAACAAACATATATAAAATAATCAAAAATATAAATTACAATTGTAAAATAATAACATATATACAATGGGTCAATAGATGTATGTATCTAAAATTATTTTATTATTGCATACGTATCATAATTCATATTGAAAGTTTGCAAAAGCCCATCATTCTAAAATGATTATACATTTCAATGAAAATGCCCAGGCCCAAATAGGCCATTATAACATTAACAAACAGCTCCGAGCTTCCAGATTCTTTTTTTATATACCACTATATTCAAACATAATTCAGCAAATACCATCCATTTCAAAATAATGAAGTATCTATCATTTCCACCGCTACTAGTGACGGAACATGTAGATTTTCAATTTTTTCAAAAATTCCTCTTTTGGCTGGCTAAACATGGTTAATTAGTATAAAAAACACTGTTTCGCCACTACTCTTGCGGAACATGAAAAAAATTCATTTTTTTGCGTTTTTTTTCTGAGAAAAAATTAATTTTTTTCCTGTTCCGCCAGTGGCAGTGGCGGAACACATTTTTTTCACTAATTAACCTCTTTTTGAAAAGAGAAATTATTCGGAGTGCCAAGCTTTTGGAGTACCAAGAAGCGCCCATCATACAGTTTTAACTGTACAAATATATATTTGCACTTGAATATACCTTTTGTGTTTATAAATATATCTTTTTGGAAATATATTTTTTTGTAATTTTACTGTACCTTTTGTATTTACAAATAAATCTTTTTATAATTTTATCATATCTTTTGTAATCGGACATTTCTTGGCATTTTAAAAACTTGATACTCCATATTTGAATTCTTTTGAGAAATTATAAAATTCACGTATTCCGGTTCCGTCACTACTAGTGACGGGTATGGTAACGGGTATGGTAGATACTCTGTTATTTATCTTTAAGCGAGAGCTATTTTGAAATGAGCGGTATTTAATTTTTAACAGAGTCGTACCAAAAAAATAAAGGAAAGTCGAGCTTCCACTCCCCTCTTCCGACACGCCCAAAATGGCTTTCATTTCCAAAACCTCTCTAAACCCCCTCACCTCCGGATCCGCCGCCGCCGCCGGCGACGGAGGCCGGCTTCTTCTCCGCCGAGGCCTGGCTCTCTGGTCCATGAACAAAGACCCCGCGCTCGAATCATCTCTCGCTCGCAACCGCCGCTGGATAATCAACAACCAGATCAAAAACCTGCTGCTCAGATCCCCGACCCGCACTCTCCCTGTACAATCCCTCCAGAAGAAGTACAAAACCCTCGATCTGCAAGGCAGCGCGCTCAACTGGCTGAACAAATACCCGTGCTGCTTCGACACGTTCCCGGATCCCACCGGCGAGAGCGAAAATCTCTTCTTCGGGTTTACCAAAAGAATGGCGGAGCTGGTGGAAGAAGAAGAAGTGGCGATTGAGAGTTCGGAGCCGTTAATGGCGACCCGATTGGCCAAGTTACTCATGATTTCCCGAAATCGGAGATTGAACGTCGTGAAATTAAACGAATTGAAGAGGAATTTTGGGTTTCCGGATGATTATCTGCTCAGACTGCTACCGAACCGACCTGATCTCTTTCGCCTTGTAAATCATTACGGAAAGAAATCCACGATGGAAATCGAGCTGGTTAACTGGGACTCACAACTCGCCACGTCAGCAATCGAGTCCCGCTCAACCGAATCCGAATCGGAACCGCATTTCACCTGCTCGCTTCCTGCCAGCTGGACCAAATCGCACGAAAGGCTGAGAGAGTTTAATGAGAGGTCGAATTACATCTCGCCGTATAAAAATGATCTGTCGGACCAGGATAAGCGGGCGGTTGGTATACTGCATGAGTTGTTGTCGTTGACTCTGTGGAAGAAGATGTCGGTTAGGAAGTTGGAGCATTTTAAGAGGGAGTTTGGGCTGCCGGAGCAGCTTAACAGACTGTTGCTTCGATTTCCGTGCATATTTTACGTGTCCAATAGGTATTTGTTTCTGCATATTATGCACGAGTTGCTTAGCAAATAAGCTGGAATTAAAGTTATTATGTTCAATTAGGGGTCAACTAGTCCTTATGTGTTCAATTAAGTTTCAATTTGGTCTAACTTGGTCCTCAATTTGAATCCTAATTAGGAGGCTAAATTTACCCTCCATTATGCATTCAATGAAGGAAAATTCGCAGAAAAACTCCTACATTATTGAAAATTGCAAAAGAAAGCGGTGTTAGATCAAGACAATTAAATATTCTATATGTTAAACTAACACTACTAGAGCGAATTCAACAATATGCATTATTTTTAAGTTTCTGAAGAATAGCGGGGCTTATTTGCAATTTTAGATAACGCAGGGGCTTTTTTGTAGTTTTTCATATGGAAGGGCCTTTTTGCAAATTTCCTTACTAACCTTTATCTTTTGCAGGTACAAAATCTACACGGTTTTACTCAGAGAAGCATATAACGGGTCGGATCTTGTTGAAAAGGATCCATTAGTAATCGCGAAGGATAAATTAGGGCATTTAATGCAGGAGGGCTTGCACGAGTACAATCAAAGAAGGAGGGTTTTGAATCTGGAGAACAGAAGAGAGAGAGGGGAGATTGAGGTGAGGAAGGAGAGAGAGGAGATTAATGATGTGGCTGCGTTGGATAGGCTGGAGAAAAGGGAGGAGAGACGGAGGTTTTATAAGTCCCTTTTTGGAGACGGATAGTTTAGAGGTTAAGTTGATTTTTGGTATTGGGTATATGTGAATATGTAATGGAACATTGTAAAATCGTGGATGTTTATTGTATATACATTTTTTAACAAGTTATAATACAAATCACGATTAACACAATACAAAATACAGGTAAAGAGAAACAAATCGGAAAGCGTGAGATTAAACATCTCGTTTCAAAGCAATCGTGAAGAATTAAAATCATGAATCAAAGCCACTCAAATCTTATATTCACACAGGTTTTTATTTATTTATTTATGCATGCCTCTGTGAACTGGCAGTGGCTGCATTCTTCTGGCATTCATCCTCTCAATATTCCCAACGTATTCTACAAAAATACAGTTCTTTTTATATTACGTCCTTATGAAGGAAAGAAAATAATAGGAAGTGGCTATTTTTAGAGCTAATTTCTATTTAAAATATCAAAATATTATTTCATTGTATGTATTGTATCTCAATTCGATTTTTTGGTATTGTGAAAATCAGTAACAATGGAGTTTTTTCCTTGTATTAGATTTTAATTTTATTGATTTTGTGGAAAACAATACAAATTTTGTTTTTTCCATGTATTAGACTTCAATTTTTGTGGGTTTGTGAAAATATCAAAATATTATTTCTTCGTATGTATTGTATCTCAATTCGACTTTTTTGGTATTGTGAGAATCAATAACAGTGGAGTTTTTTCCATGTATTAGATTTTAATTTTTGTTGTTTTCTGAAAGACAATACAAAATTTTGTTTTTTCCATGTATTAGCCTTCTATTTTTGTGTTTTGTGAAAATAACAAAAGATTCTTTTTCTATGTATTGTACCTCAATTTCATTTTTTTGGTACTGTGAAAATCATTAAAAATGGAGTATTTTCCATGCATTAGATTTTAATTTTTGTGGTTTTATGAAAAACAATACAAATTTTATTTTTTTCATGTATTATACTTCAATTTTTGTGGTTTTATGAAAATATCAAAAGATTGTTTTTTCCCTCGTATTACACCTCAATTCGATTTTTTGGTATTGTGAAAATCAGTAACAATGGAGTTTTTTCCTTGTATTAGATGTTAATTTTAGTGATTTTATGGAAAACAATACAAAACTGTGTTTTTTTCCATCTATTAGACTTCTTATTTTGCGGTTTTGTGAAAATAAGAAAGTATTATTTTTTCCCATGTATTGTACCTCTATTCGATTTTTTTTAGTATTGAGAAAATCAATAATAATGGAATTTTTTCCCTGTATTAGATTTTAGTATTTGTGGTTTTGTGAAAAACAATACAAAATTCTGTTTTTTCCATGCATTAGACTTCAATTTTTGTGGTTTTGTGAAAATAACAAAATATTTTTTTTTCCATGTATTGTATCTCAATTCTAGTTTTTTGGTATTGTGAAAATCATGAACAATGCAGTATTTTCCATGTATTAGATTTTAATTTTTGTGGTTTTGTGAAAAACAATTCAAATTTTCTTTTTTCCATGTATTAGACTTCAATTTTTGTGGTTTTATGAAAATATCAAAATATTATTTCTTTCTATGTATTTTATCTCAATTCGACTTTTCTGGTATTGTGAGAATCAATAACAATGGAGTTTTTTCCATGTATTAGATTTTAATTTTTGTGGTTTTGTGAAAAACAGTACAAAATTGTGTTAGATTTTAATTTTTGTGGTTTTCCATGCAATTAGACTTCAATTTTTGTGGTTTTGTGAAAATAACAAAATATTTTTTTTTCCAGGTATTGTATCTCAATTCTAGTTTTTTGGTATTGTGAAAATCAGTCACAATGGAGTTTTTTTCCTTGTATTAGATTTTAATTTTATTGATTTTGTGGAAAACAATACAAATTTTGGTTTTTCCATGTATTAGACTTCAATTTTTGTGGGTTTGTGAAAATATCAAAATATTATTTCTTTATATGTATTGTATCTCAATTCGACTTCTTTGGTATTGTGAGAATCAATAACAATGGAGTTTTTTCCATGTATTAGAGTTTAATTTTTGTGGTTTTCTGAGAAACAATATAAAATTTTGTTTTTTCCATGTATTAGACTTCTATTTTTGTGGTTTTGTGAAAAAACAAAATATTCTTTTTCTATGTATTGTACCTCAATTTCATTTTTTTGGTACTGTGAAAATCATTAACAATGGAGTATTTTCCATGCATTAGATTTTAATTTTTGTGGTTTTATGATTAGACTTCAATTTTTGTGGTTTTGTGAAAATATCAAAATATTATTTCTTTCTATATATTGTATCTCAATTCGACTTTTTTGGTATTGTGAGAATCAATAACAATGGAGTTTTTTCCATGTATTAGATTTTAATTTTTGTGGTTTTATGAAAAACAATACAAAATTTTGATTTTTCCATTCTTCTATGTGGAATTGCTCTCTGAGGTCGCGTCTATAGCGATTGGAACTCTATAAAGACACAAAGACATACGCACCATAGAGCTGCGCACTGCGCCCTACAGCTGTATTTCGAAAAGAAAAAAAATTACTTATAGTTTAAGGGTGTTCATTCGGTCTGTTACGTTTAAATCAAATCGAATGAGGCAAATCGAACTGAACTTAGTGAATCTGAATAAGCAGAACTAGCATCATGAACTGATTTTACAAACAAAAATTTATTAATTAGTGCTAAAATAAAAATCATCATAGGAATATCTTGTTGTTTGGTTTACTCGGCCACCGTTCCTAAGGTTGAGGAAACTCTAGGGAAAGAATGCAGGAGGAAAAGAGGGGCTAGGGGAGTAGGACATGGTTGGCGGAGCAAAAGGAAACCTGGGGGAGGCGCCGGAAGTAGGGCTGACAAAAAAACTCGTGGCTCGGTAGCTCGCTCGAACTCGATTCAATAAAAGCTCGAAAATGGACCAAGCTCGAGCTCGGCTCGTGGCTTGATTAATTTGTTGTTTTCTTGTTTTTCTTTGGATATATTTTATTGTTTTCATGTTTTTCTTATGACATATTTATGTCTTTTGCTTAATTTTTATAATATGATTCAATTTGATATTTTTTTTAATTTTTAATTAAAAAAAATTGTGGATTTACAAAAAAAAATTGGTCTTAAACGAGCTAGTCGAGGTGAGCCGAGCTGGCTCAAGTTGGAACGAGCCAAACTGGCTCGAGTTGGAACGAGTCGAGCTCGAGCTAAAGAATTCAGCTCGAAACAGATATTGTAATCGAGCCAAGCCGGATTCGAGCCGAGCTCGAGCTGGGCCTGGCTCGGCTCGGCTTGTTGACAGCCCTAGCCGGAAGGACCACCTCCCCCTGGATCGGAGCTTCCTCTTGGTGACGGCTAGGGTTTTCTAACTGCGATCAAATTTATTAGCATTGGGACTACCTAGTGGGTCATTTATTCCAAACTTTAAACACTTGCAAAAAAATGTATAGCAATTACTATTAACTAGCGCTTCATGATACCCAACATAATAAACCAAATTACAAAATTGTCAACTGTATTACTAGCTTTGTTCCCTTCTTTCTCAGCACAAGGAAACAGAATCCAATTCCAAACATAGGACAACTTTATTTGCCTTAGTTTGCGTTCAAAAGATTTAATCAGAATTGCTTTAAGAGAAGAATATCACCATAAAGAAATTATGAACTTTATTTTATTTGACTCTATGCTAAACTTGGATCCAAATGCCGAAAAAAAAAATGTGTCGGGTGAATATAATAGAAGGTGCTGAATGAGACCTCCAACAGAACAAAACTTATTATATTATAATTATTTTCTCATTTGACAAATCATCAAACAAATTTGAAGAAATTATATTTAAGAGACATTGAAATGGAGGTGTCCAGTACCTTGTTATAGGTCAATGAAAAGACGCTGACCATCATGAGCTAATTGCACTGGAATTCCCTCCCTGTACAATTAAACATTAATTAAACTAGTTAGGTCAATATAAATATACAAACTAAATTTTCATATCTAGATTTAGGGTTCAAAATTAAATATATACCGTTTAGACCATTCTGCTAAGATTTCATTATCTTTATGATGATCATATGAATGAGTCATTCCTATTAAAAAGGCTTTCTTAGGGCATATTCTCTTAACTGCATCTAAAGTCTGTAAAACAATATCAATTAATCATAAATTAGATAATTAATTACAATCTTTTTGTACTTAATAATGAAAATATATAAAGAGAAAAGAAATAAAATGAATACCTGATCCCAGCAAAGGTGAGTGTTATGTGAACCACTCTGATTAAAATTAAATAATAAATTAATTATAACTATATCATTTCTCAGCTATTACAAATTAAAAAAAATGATATGATAATTTTCTTAATTGAAAAGAAAGAAAAGACAACTCTTAAAATACCCTGTAAAGAGTATCTAAAATGAGAAGGTCCAGCTGACCAGCATCAGACTTTGAAATAACTGCGCAAAATTAAAAATAAACAATTAAAACTTCAAACTTGGGTGAACTGAGATTTAAATATAATGTAATTAAATAATGAAAATAAATATGTTAATATACCAGATTCAGTGGAAGGTATAAAACTAGAAACATCAGAAATATATGCAACTCTTGATTTCATTCCAAATAAAAATCCCAAACATACATAATCCTCTCCATGCTTTACCTAAAACAGTTAAAAATTAATAACTAAAAGAAAAGAATCATTTTGTCGTAATAATTTTGGGAAAATATAATTATTTTTAATTACAGGTAAGGGAGTAAAATTGAGGCCTGAACAGAGAAAGGGTTTTTCAGAATCACTTTGAATAATTTTCCAGTCAAGCTGAGCAACTCGTCTCATTTCTTGCCCTTCTTTCAGCTTCTTTGTTGCCAAATAGGGAAACTTCACCTCAATACTGTCATCATTTTACAGAAAATTTAAGGGCATTTTTGCAAATTTCTTAATTTTTTAATATTTAATATGAATATATGCAAACCTGTCCATGGCAAATTGGGTGAGATAAATTGGGGTTGGATCTGTTTCATTAGTAGGGCTAAATGGTTGCACCACACGTATGTCATCAAGCCCTAATACTGCATCAGCATGCTCATGTGTCAGAATAATCTGCATTTTTGAAATTAAAGATATGAGTTAGTATCTAGAATTGAGGGCTGAAATTGAAATATTGGTACTTACAGAATTGACTCTGGGGATTTTGTGACGAACGAACCATCTGAGGACTTGTTCTCTGAAATTCTTTCCAGCGTCGATCAGAATGTAGTTATGAGATCCATCGTCTTCGCAATAATCAATCAAAAGAGAGGTATTACACCTGTCAGAACCATAATGACGAACCAAATCAAAACAACAAGATCCCAAAAATCAATCAAAACGTTGGTTTTCAACTAAATTGAACCTGTAGTTGGGGTTTTGATTGGGAGGGATGGTGAGAGATTGGAAACAGACGTTGCACGGCGGATCGGACGGCTGGATCAGGCAGCGGGCGTTGGGCACCGCGCTGGAGCAGCCCGTGCCGAGAAATATCAGGGATGATCCTCCGCCGTTTATTGCGGCCGAGCCGTTCACGTCTGGTTCCATTTTTCACCGGAGGAGATGGAATTAGGAGAGTTAATCGAAGAAAGATTCACAAAGAAATTATATGCACCAGTTATAAAATGCATGGGCAGAACAGAGTCAGGCAGCCTGGCAAAATAAAAGTTAAGATAATTAATTGTTACAAAAATCTTGTATTATAAAATACATTAATTTTCATAAAAAGGACTTATAGTTAAAATCTTACAACTATCCAGATCGTCGAAACAGTCAGAAAGATCGATGAGTCATGTTGAAAGGTGGAAATATAAAGGCAATGCAGCTGAAGTTAGAAATTTATTGAAAGCTAAAGTTATAACTTCATTGAATGACAAATTAATTGAACTGAGAAGGTTTTATACAGGGAGAGGACCGAATATTGTAGATTTTATTTGGTTAGAAGTATTATTTTATGAACAAAACAAAATTTTGAAACAAAGTACATTCAAAAACTACTAGCCGTGGCCTGTGGGTAATTGGTAAGCAATAGTGCTATTAATAAATGGAAATTCATAAAAAGCTCATGTGCCTAAATTGCAAAATCCTGTTATTGACAATTAGAAAATTATTTTTTTTAGTTAGAGTGATTATAACAGTATCACGTTTTAAATAAAATGTGGGGTCTCTTTTACAATTTCCTTTTATTTGTAATGTAAATGGTTTGGTCGGGTAGCAATTTTACAAGAGACTGTATACATTTTCATGAATAATTATGTATTATTTTGTATCAATATTTCTTTTGTGTACGCTAATTACAATAGTTGAATTTGACAAAACAATATCTACTGTTTCTTTTTCATTGCAAATGGTTTAAAATTTTGTCTTCTCAAGATTTTTGTTCTTTCTTTCAATTGGAAGTAAAAAAATGAAGAGAGGTGATGTAAGCAAACCACCACCATCTTTGTCAGTTGTCACCAATAGAACTATGTATGTTATAAATACAAATGAAAACAATAAATTCGTCAAACATGCTATCAAACACATGGAAGCCAGCTTTCATACATTGAAAACATTTCACAATTTTAATCTAATTGTTTAATTTAATTTATTGTTAAAAACCAGTTGATTTTACTTTTTAAATTCGCCAATTCAGTGGGTATGCATAATATATTTTTTATATAGGTTCTACTGGTACCAAAAAAAAAATATATATGGTAAACCTTAAATCCGAGGATAATAAAGAAAACAATCATAAAAAGGACAATAATTCGTTGGAATGATTCAAAATCGAAGTTTCTTACAGAGCTAATTGTTAAATCCATAATAGAAGAGGAAAAAGAGGAAGACTGATGAAGCATGCGCGTAGCTTTGAATTTTTTATAATAGATTCAAATTGAAAAAATAATTTATATATGTTTAATTAAAGAGGAGCGATATAGACCATTGATAACCGAGCTACACGAATGTCATATTTGATTCGAGCTAGCTCAGCTAAAATTTGCTATATAATTTTACGCTGAAAATTGAGCTCCAACTCAGCAAAATTCTTACCATTTATATGACTTAAGGGTGATTTTGGATTACGGTAATATCACATTATCATGAAAATGAAATGTAATTGGCATTTTCAAGAATGTTGTTGATGGGAATTTTATTACCACACTATGAGAAAATTAATGTTTCGCTCAAAAGTTTAGATTTGTTGGAAAGTAATTTTTTCTCATGAATATATCCTCAAAACTTTAATATCATGAGTTAATTTTAAGTATTAATCTTTTGTTAAACTATAAGTCTATCTAGTTTTATATTATTTAATTTCTAATTAAAAATTATTAAATATCAAAATTATATCATAATTATAATTTTTATATTATTTAATTTTTAATTGAATATATTAAAATAATAAAATAATATATTATTATAATTTTATTAAGTTCCATTTTTTCTTAATTAAGTATATATTGTTTGTAATTTTTATTTAATAAAATATAATTAAAACTTTAATAAAATAATAATAATTATTATTGTTATTATCATTAAAATTTATAGTTAATATTTTAATAATACTTATTTCTGAATTAATTTTAATTAATAACTATATATTATTTGGAAATATCTAAATTATATTTATGTTTTAAGTATTCCCTAAGGGGAATTTTGTAATAAGTATGGAAAAAAAATATTTTTATGTATTTTGGTGGAAACCATAGTTTAGCTGTGCTGGTAGATAGGGCCGGTTTGATTGAGGAAGTGCGAGAAAGAAAGTGGGTTCTACGGTTTTATTTTTTTTTTGTTTTGGGGAAATTTAACCGAGATCACTGAACTTTCATACAATAACAACTTTCATAGAATAATTAAATAAATTGTTCAATTTTCAATTATCTCAATAAATTATATAACTTTTGATTTATTCAAATTAGATCACCCGATTAATTTTTTATTCATTTATTAACGAAATTGACACGTGTATGACACGTCATCACAGATATAAACAATCCACATCATTGCCGACTTATAACTCAAATAATCATCTCAAGTTTATCAAAATCACGAGAGGTCATCCAACATTACAATTATTTTACCGGAGGTCACTCAACTTTGAAATTCATCACCAAAGGTCACTCAACTTTTACAACTTTAAAAATATATCACGGGAGGTCACTTAACTTTAAAAATATATCACGGGAAGTTACTCAACTTTACAAATATATCACAGTGGGTCACTCAACTTTAAAAATATTTCACCAGAAGACACTACATTTAATTATATGTTGGTTTTAATTTGTTGAGACGATTATAGTTCATGTGAGCCCTTTTTTTTTCTTTAAATATTAATTACATGATTTTAGCAAAATTATAAAAAAATTCAGAATTTTTTTTAGAAAAGAATATTTTTTCAAGGAAATATTTTTCATTTTTAAAATATTACATTTCAATTTTTTTATATAAAATAATATTTTTAAAAAAATGAAAGTTTTTTATAAAATACTTTTATTATATTTGTTTATAAAAAAAATTTGAAACATAATTTTTTAAAAGATGAAAACTATTTTTTGAAAAAATATTCTTTTCTGAAAATATTTTTTGGAAAAGTGCTTTTCAAATTTTTTTATAAAATGATATAATTGTTTTATAATTATTTTGTAATTTTTTTTTATATTTCATAAAACTGATATTATATAACTATTTTGCATTTGCTAAATTAAGAAAAAATAAGTCTCACATGAACTATAATCGTCTCAACAAAGGACCTTTGGTGACATATTTTTAAAGTTGAGTGACCTACTGCGATATATTTTTAAAGTTGAGTGACCTCCCGTGATATATTTTTAAAGTTGAGTGACCTCCCGTGATATATTTTTAAAGTTGAGTGATGTTTGATGATAAATTTTCAAAGTTGAGTGACCTGTGGTGAAATAATTGTAAAGTTGGATGACCTCTCGTGATTTTGGTAAACTTGAGATAATTATTTGAGTTATAAGACGGTGATGATTTGGACTGCTTAAATTAGCGATGACGTGTCATACACGTGCCAATTCCGTCAATAAATGGATGGAAAATTAACCGGGTGAGCTAATTTGGATAAATCAAAAGTTGAGTGACCTATTGGGGACAATTGAAAGTTGCGTGATCTATTTGATCATTTTATGGAAGTTGGGTAACCTACGGTGAAATTTACCCTATTTTTTACTCTAGTTACTTGAGAAATTATTACATGGTTCTAAATAATAAAAAAACAAAATATAATAATTAATTCACGAATTAAGCATAAAATAAATTAATATATTATATTATATTATATTAAATTATATTAAATTATATTATATTATATCATATCATATCATATCATATCATATTATATTATATATTATATTATATTATATCATATTATATTATATTATATTATATCATATTATATTATATTATATTATATCATATCATATTATATTATATCATATTATATTATATTATATTATATTATATTATATTATATTATATTATCGTATCGTATCGTATCGTATCACATCATATCATATCATATCATATTGTGTTGTCTGGTATTGTGTTGTGTTGTGTAACGATATGAGATTTTTCTCTTTTATAGTTTTTGAGTTTTATGATTTTTATGAAATTTTTGGACAAGTAAAAGAGAGAAGAGAATATGATCTTTTTTTTCTGATGAGAGTTCATTATAATTTTCCCAGCTTATATACTTAATCCTAACACCGCCATTCCCACGAATGGGCTATTTCCTGACCCAGACTCGGCCCACACTTGGCCCAAATACTAAGTAAATAAATAAATAAAATACTAAAACCCAAATATAATAAAAGAAGAGTAGGCCGGTCCATTATGAAGGAATACAAAGAGAATTTCTCCACTTTAGCAGACAAACCGCCCATGACTTCCTCCCTCTTCACTTCATCTCCTTCACACGACACACGACACACGACACACGACAGCCCCCCATTTCTAAGGTTTTGGATCTCTTCCGCCCCACTCCACACAACAGGAAAACGACAAGATTGGTCATCTCGACCTTATTTATCAACAGATCGTAACACTCTCTTCCTCTTAAAGACCAGACTTGTCCTCAAGTGTTGAGATCTCACAAAATTTGGATACCTCTTCTCAAATTCATCATACTCTTCTCAGGTAGCGTCTTTAGCTTCTTGACCTTCCCATTTTATCTTGAACATCACCTCTCCGATCTTACCTTTCTGCCTCATGCTTCTTTCCAGGATCTCCTCGGGTTCCGACTTGAAAATTCCATCAGGACCGGCAAGGGGTAAATTAGGGTTTGGAACCGTACCCGCTCCAATCTTCTTCTTGAGTTAGGATACGTGGAATACCGAATGTACAGAGCTCCCAACAGGTAATGGCAATTTATAAGCTACTTCCCCCATTTTTTGCTCTACCTTAAAAGGGCCGTAATATCTCATGCTCAGTTTTTTATTTCCCTTTTTTGCCACTGAGGTCTGACGGTACAGTTGCAATTTTAAATACACCAAGTCGCCCGCTTTCATTTTCCTTTCGCTTCTCTTCTTGTCTGCCATGGATTTCATACAGGCTTGGGCTTGCAATAGGTTCTGCTGCATCGCTATTATGGCTTCTTCTCTCTCTTTTAGGTATGAATCTATTTCAATTATGTTGGATTTTGGACTGATACCAAGTCCCAATTGAGGTGGGGTATACCCATACAACACCTCAAAAGAGGTACATTTGAGTGAAGAATGGTAGTTTGAGTTGTACCAAAACTCCGCTAATGGTAACCACTTAAGCCACTTCTTAGAATTCATAAAACGCATGCACCGTAAATAATTCTATAAACATTGGTTTACTTTTTTCGTTTGTCCGTAGGTTTGGGGGTGATATGAGGTGGAAAACCTTAAAGTGCAACCCATTCTTTTGAATAATTCTTTCCAAAATTGGCTAGTAAAACACTACAAAAAAATCAGATATCAGGCACGATAGCACGGTGAGAAATCGTGCCTGAAAGTCCAAAAAATCGTGCCTGAAGTCTTCATGCATAGTTCCCGGTGCCTGATAAGTCGTGCCAGAAGGTGTCGACGCTGATGCCGGGGTCAGGCACGGCCCGTGCTTGATACCTATCAGGCACGAGTGTATAATTCATATCAGGCATGGGACCGAACCGTGCCAAATAAAAACTTGTCTGGAATCGGCCGTGCCTGAAGAGCCTTTCAGCGAAGGGATATCATGTACGGCTAGTGCTTGATAATTGTATTAAATTTCAAATTTTGGAAAATCATCAGGCACGGCTCGTGCATGATATTACTATCAGCGAAGGGTCTTCAGGCATCGCCTGTGTTTGATACATGTACAAATTTTAAAATATTATAGGACAGCAGGGACGACCCCTCACTGATATTTCATTTTTTTTCCAACAGCCTGAAAATGCTGATTTTACCGATTTAAAATAAAAAAATTACAAAATTGCAAAATTCACAATATCACAATAATATATCCATACTAAGCAATTCATATATTCGAAATACATGAGAAACATAATAAAACTCCATATATCCGATGCAACATAAATCCTAATTTAAAACTCAATATGAATTACTTATTAAACACAGATATAAACCTTAATTTAAAACCTACAACACATATAAACTTAATCACCTAACCGCGTGACAGATCATGACCTTTGTGACGCATTCTCAGCATCTGTGGCGGATCCAGAACCCTCTCCAGCCCATTGTGTATTACGAACATTATCCTAAATAAAAACACAAATATCTACTTATAATTCATTTATGATATTACACAAAATAATTACAAAACTCTTAAATCTAAAGCCTAACAAATAAACCAACAAACTTTAAAGACGTATAACCTAAATAAATAATTTAAACATTTTAGTAAACTCAAAATAAATAATTTTAGGATTAAACCATTTAAATGAACTTTGAAACCCTAAACCTCTATATAAACTTGAAATAACCATAAAAACAGATACTTTAAACAAAAATATTTAAGTAATTTATGAACCTGGCCCAACGGAGATTGCTGGTCCACAATCGGCCAGTACGACGATATGTATCCCGTCGGCGGCCCATATCCCGGTTGCGGCAGCCCATAAACCGGATTCGACGGCCCATATCTAGGATGCGTCGGCTCGTATCCAGTCGACGGGGGCCCGTATCCAGTCAGCGAGGTGCTGTATCTAGCTGGTGGTACTTGTACAGTCGGCGGTGGTGTACAGGAATCATCGTCAAAGCTCTCACCAGGTTCTGAGCCTACCGTAGGAAGACCTCGCTGCTGACGTATCAAATTGAACGCGCGCTCCATTTGCTTCTGCATCCGAGTAAACATCTCATGCTCCTTTATCGCCATGGCCAACTCTCTCTGTCTCGTTGCCACCTCTAACTCCAACCGCACTGCTGTCTCTCTCTGCAATGCAGAAGTCATCTCCTCGAGTCGAGTTTGGAGGGTGGTTATCTCCTCTGAGTTTCCTGGAATGGAATCAACAAAGGACTCTTAGATGGGTAGTAACCCCCTGTTGTTCGTGCAGATGGTGAATGATGGAGTTGCGAGGGGTCGATCAAGCATCAATGCCATGAATTTTCCCATGTGGTCTCCCTCCCGAGACAAGGAGCCATTATTCATCACTAATCCCTACTTGATCCCAATTCTCCCCATGCATTAGGAATTAAATCTCAACGCAATAGCCTCTGCATAAAAATGTGACAGTCATGACTTTTCAAGCCGCTAACACTTAGATTTTGTAAATTAATAGATCTCGCCCAATTCGAAGCTTAACCATTAGGAAAACGTAAATCATTCAGCCACTCATAAACCTTTCTATTTTGCTCTCTATTTAAACAATATTTCTCTTTTGGTTTTGCCCACGCACCGTTCGACTGCTTGACAAGCTCTAGTTCTGACCGGCTGCACATGACCGATAAATCGAGACGACCCTTAATATTAACCTTAGTCTTCCCCCTCACATCCATGATAGTATTTAAACTATTGCCAAAGACATTTGCCTCTATGTGCATTATGTCGAAATTGTGACGTATCAAATTCGACGACCAATGTGGCAAATCCCAAAATATACTCCTTTTGTCCAATTATGGGACGCCCCAAAATCATTGTGGAGTCCCAATGACCTTTCGATTTCGCTATACAATAATGACAGGCAAACGACCTACTTTGTCCATTTTTTCCCGCATTTTGTCCTTAGAAACACACGATGACGGTAGAATACGAAGATTCATATTTTTCCTGAAAAAATTTCTTTGATTGCGAAATGGATGATTAAGCGGCAAATATTGAAGATGGCAATCAAACCAGGTATGTTTCCTGCCATTAATCAAGTAAAATGCCTTTGTATCTGTCGTGCAAATAGGACATGCTAATCTACCATGTGTAGACCATCCTAAGACCATATCATATGCTGGAAAGTCATTGATAGTACAAAGCAAAGAGGCTTTCATGGTAAAATTTTGTTTCTTGTACGAATCGCATGTGGTGACACCGTTTTCCCATAAATTCTTGAGTTCATCAATTAGAGGACTTAAGAAGATATCTATGTTCTTCTTAGGATGCTCGAGGCCCGGAATAATAAATGAGAGAAAGGCATGTTCGTCTTTCAATGTCATTCCAGGCGGCATATTGTACGGAACGATTAACACGGGCCAACATGAGTATTTAGAAGAATTCATGTCGAATGGTGCGAATCAATCTGTCGACAGACCAAGACGGACATTTCGGGTCTCGCTTGCGAATTCAGGATGGGTAAGATCGAAATACTTCCATGCTTCCCCATCAGCTGGATGAATCATTAAATTCAGATTCTCTCAGGAACCAACCAATCGAAATACTTCCATGCCACGTCATATTTCTAGCAATATCCTCAGTTATGTTCATCCTCTGCAATCTCTGAGTCAGCGGAAGGTACCTCAATACCTTATAGGAACAAGTTTTCCCTTTTTCCCTTCTTCAATCGGTTTGAAACGTATTTCCGTGCACTTATCGCATTTATCTTTCCCTATATTCACTCCGTAATAAATCATGTAATTTTGTAGACACACATCGATTTTCTCACAACCTAACTGATCGGCCATATTCATATCTATATTTTAGTATCATATTTACTTCCTTTGTATCTTATTTTCAACACTTTTTATATTATTTCAAGTTTATTTTATTAGAATTCTGTTACTGCTGATGTTTGTCTTTAATTATAGGAAAGAAGCAAATTGAGCCAAATGGAGCTTAAAAGGAGCATTTTGGAGCTACTTAGAGGGGAGCCGAAGTCGGATCATGGGCCGGACCTTCGGGACCGGTCTTCACTACCGCAACCGCGGTAGCCATTACAACAAGCACGGATCGTTGCCTAGCAGCGGTCGAGATGAAGAGCGTCGCAATCAGAATTGGAAGGCGGCAGATGATTCTTCTGGATTGGCGCATATTTAGCATGCTAGCTCCATTGTGCGGAAAGAACATACTCCTTTGGCAGGAAGAATAAATCAGAGACCAGATTTGATTTTCAATATAGGATTAGACGGCAAGAGAATATTTGATTAGGTCTTGATTGGGGATTAGATTTAAGGTTTAGTAGGAGCTGAGTTTCATTGTAAAAGATAAACAAGGTCATACTGTTTTATATATTACTTTATTTATCTTTTGTATTTAGTTATGTACTCTCGTAATTAAACCCTTTCTAGGGTAGAGTTCGAGTAGTAGTATCAATGTCTTTTTAATCTCATATTTGTTTGCATTGTTTAAGTTTCGTACTTAGTTTTTTGTTTTGTGCATTTTCAATCCAACCCGAGACATATCTCAGATATTTAGGCATAAAAGTAAGGTGGGAGAAACCAGGTCTTTAGGTCTAGAGTTAGCGTCCTGGTGTTAGACCGCGTGGTAAAGCCTGGCGGGCAGGTGTTGAATTACTTACCTCGTCAGACTGAGATCTTGGAGGTGGAACCTTGCCGATTTGAACAACAAAACAAGACTTGGTGGAACGAGTACGGAAGTGCCATTCTATTTCGGAGACTGAGCCGAGGAGCTAGGAGGATCGGGTGGCCTGCTTGAGGAGGGTGAGTGACAGTCCCTCCGCGCAAGGACAAGTAAGAAAATCCTTGTGTTACAAGGAGGGAGTTCGGCGATCGTGGAAGTTGGCACAGAAAGGGCTTCTCCAGAACGCATCACGGCTCTTGATTCTAGAACAGTCCAAGGACAAGTGATAGCCCCTCTGGACGACAGAGAACCGGAGAAAGACGGATTTCAAACTTGTTAAATAAGGTTGAACCCCCCGCTAAGGAGAAACAAAAACAACATCGACAAAGGCGAGAGAGACTAGACATAGATCTACGAAAGGGCTTGAACCCTAGAATCCTCTTTTATCAACTTAAAAACTGCCTACTACCACGGAGAAGGATCGTGATAACCTAGTCCGTGACTCGATAAGCGACCACATTACTTTATTTTTATTTTATTTTATTTTTATTTTAAAAACCAAAACCAATTAAAGATTTAATCCAAACTACGTTAAAGAAACTAAAATTAAGTACACCTCCCTGTGGATTCGACACCCAAAGTACTATGCATAGATTATGCACTTGTGATCGGAACTGAGTAATTTAGACTAATTTGGAAAGCTATTTTATTATATACCCTTATAACACACCATGGTTTTCTGGCGCCATTGTCGGGGAGGCAAGCTAGATAATTTTAGATTCTTGTGGGAACATGAAGATTTTGTGCCCTAGGACAAAGAGTTGGACTAGAGATTAGATTATGAGAAACACGTTTATTAAGTTCATATATGAATGAGTGTTTGGGTGACTATCATATTCACATATATTATATCGACCATGGCTGACACTTCGGGTTTACGTCATCAGAATACGTGATTCTGATAGTAGAACTGTGAACTAACGAATGATATTCTAAACTATCCCTTGTGATATATAGGATGTTTATAGAGATAAACATACTTCAAGTAAGAAGCTATATATCCACACTAGTATATTTGCAGGCTGTTGAAACGTATCAGCACTGTCAAAAACAATGCTGAAAAACTGTTCAATCCATTTAAACGGACTGGGAGTCAGTTTAAACGGATCAACAGTAAAATTTATTGCAAAACTCTTTCTTTGGTGATTAAATTAAGTATTCAAAGGAAAACTCAACTAACTAGAAAACATTCAACTAAAATCTCCAGCACTTGACGTGTCTTGAGTTCTTCCAGGTCTTCTAAAGAGATCGGGGAACACCCACTTTGATTAAGTCTTCACACATATTGTCTTGAACTTAATCTATTCTTATTCAAGAAAACTCAAAAGATTAGTAGTTACGGAATAGTTTTAAACATCATCAAACCGAGAATAACATACCCTCTAATATTATAAATATTAAATTTACACTCCCAAATACCAAAATATATCACATTGACATACAGAAAAAAAAATCTTGTAAGTGAGTTTTTAAAATATCATCTTTTAAAGCATTCTCACAATTTGTTCTCTTTTTTTTGAGAGAGAATATTGTATGTACCATTCAAATTTTCATAGCTATAGTTACAAACTTTACCATCTTTGAAGTTTATAAAATTTCACAGAAATGACATAACTCTTGAGTAAAACTTTACTCATTGATCGTTTGATTGTCAGCTTCTATCAAGATTTAACCTACTGGCTTTAATTTTTATTTTGTTGATGATTTTTTGCACTTATTTTGCTTGTGGGATTATCTTTACTTCTATCAGTACTCGGCAATTTCTTCCTATCTCTTCTCTTTATGCAAGAATAAGGACACATTGTCTTGCAACGAACTGATAGGCTTGTAGACCATTGACGACCATACTGTATGCTGCTGTACCAATATTTACTTCAACATATTGCCTTTGTTTCCAATTTCCAGTCATTATTATCTAATTAAATCTATCACAGACTAAACCAAAGAGAAGAGCGACAGAACTCTTTAGCCTTTCTTATTCATCAAGCACACCAACAACTTCATACAACAATATGATTAGATTCCATAGAGCAAATATAGTTCGTGAAAAGTCCAAGTAAAGATTGCCATATGCTGGAACACATAAAAGAAGAGAAACGGGCGAAGCTTCAACGGCAAAGCAACTACCAAATACGACGTTCTTCATCACTCTCTACAGGAGGGAAAATTGTGGAACCGAGATGCTTGAGGAAGTGTAGTTGGTAGGACCTCTTAAGAAAGCACAAATCTGTATTGTAGGGCTTTGATACTTTTGAAAAGTGGTGTTTAGGTTTTAGATTGGATTTCAGTTTTGTGTGTGTATGCTTTCTCATTTTGATGTATAGAATTAAGGAAAATTTGATGTATAGAATTAATGAAAATTTTTCCAGTAGGCGAAAAATTAAGTCATTAGCCAAAAATTTCATATTTATTCATCAACTAAGTTATGAAACACGGCTAATAAAGGATGAAGTAGTGAGTGTGTCTGTGGGGTTGGTGAGAACTGAACAAAACACCTGACTTCCCACTGAACTTGCATGTCTAATCTCCATCAACAACCTTTCAAATACACCCCAATTATTTTCTTAATTTCATTTTATGCATAAAGGACCTTTGTTATTTTTCAAAATAAATTTTGTGGGTCCTAACTCTCATTGATGAGTGATGTGGGTCCCCTTTGAAGTCATAATTAGCTTCGTGGCGACAGGAGAACTGGCTTCTCCACTACCCCACATTTCACGTTTGTTTTCCACACATATCATCCTCCTTTCATTGAGAAACTATTTGCATACAGTTGTTTTTGTAACACCAACTTTTTTCTGAAAATAATGAGAAAAAATGTCTTGTGCAGGCCAGGCCCCATCTATGGGCCTAAGAGGCTGAAATTTTGAGGGACCATATATATATATATGTATAAATTCTTGTGTATATATATATATATATATATATATATATATATATACAAAACAAAACATAAGACTAAAAGTCAGCCTATACAATTTGTCAAAGCAGAAACCAAATCAAAACCGGAACTTGAAGAACACATAATTCTTAACCTAACCGAACTGAATGAACAAGTGAACTGAATTAACTGAAATTTAACGGGTTCAGTTGCCGTATAAACCAAACACTAAACAATCACCACCTAGCTAAGACGTCGAAGAAAGATTCGCAAAGAAATTATATGAACCATTTATAAAAAAATCAATTGCTTACAAGTTTGTCCTTTGTCCACAATATGCGCAATACGGCCGAACGCTATGCATGGACAGAACAGAGTCAGGCAGCCTGGCGAAGTAAAAGTTAAGAAAATTAATTGTTACAAAAATCTTGTAGTATAAAGTATATTAATTTTCATAAAAGGACTTATAGTTAAAATCTTACAACTTTCCAGATCGTCGAAACAGTCGGAAAGATCAGTAGACCAACTTTGGAGCGGGACGTGATGACTCATAGTTATATTCTGTGAACAAAAAACATATTTTGAAACATGGTACTGCTCTCAATAACTACCAGCTGTGGGGACAAATATGTATAGTTTTCTGTTGGTATTCGGTAAGCAATAGGTGCTAATAATAAATGGAAATTTGCAAAAAGCTTATGCCTGCGTTGCAAAAAGAGCCCCTATAGTATTGAAATTGCAAAAAAGAAAAAAAGAAAAAAAAAAGGAAACTGTTAATTAGAATGATTGAGATGTGGTAAGTGACAAAATTAGTTCTTGACAACAAACAAACTCTAGGGGTTTTCCTACAAATTTTTCCTTTATTAGTAATGTAAATGGTTCGGTCACATAATTCTTTTATGAGATGGTATACATTTTCATGTATAATGTATTATTTTGTATCAATATTCCTTTTGTGTATGCTAAAATTCTAAAAGGTTTTTGACACATGAAAATGATGGCTTTTACATTTTAATTCACAAAGAACTAAAGATTCTTTGAATTTTTATATTTTGCTATTTACAATAGTTGAATGAAACAATATACCTATTTTTTTCTTTTGCTTCGCAAGTGGTTTACACATCCAAGCAATAGCCATCTGTTGTCACAAATATAACTTTGTATTTTCTAAATACAAATGAAAATAATAAATTCATCAAACATAATAACATAAAGGAAGATCCAACCACAGCTTTTATGCAGTGTGAAACTATTTCACAATTTTAAATAGATTGTTTAATTCAATTTATTGTCAAAACCATCTATGTTGCTCTCAGATTCACCAATTCAGTGGTTCTCTTCCTACATAACATAATTTTTTTTTTTTATCTAAGTTCTACTGGTATAAGAATGTCCAAGGAAAAGAAAGAAAAAAAAATCATAAAAAGGACAATAATTGGTTGGAATCCTTAAAAATCTTCTACGGCTCATTCAAGTGACTTAAAACTATTTTAAAATTTTAAACAATATAAAGAAACCATGTGCTGATGGAAAAGAAAAATCACAAAGAAGACTGATCAAGCAAGTACATAAGTTTGAATTTTTTATAATAGGATTCAAATTGAAAAAAAGTCACTATACATATATTAACGAAAGAGTTATCTAGGCTGCTAGTTCCACCTTTAAGAGCAGACACCATTTTAGGCGCATATGGAGTTTGAGTGAGCCGGATTCGGCTCAAACTTGACTCAAGCTGGTCTAGCTCGAAATTTATATAATTTTACGGCAAATTGAGCTCAAACTAAAAAATTAGCAAAATAAAATATTAGGAATGTAAATGAAATGTTAATCAACAATGTACATAGTATTAGTACTTGATCGACTTATCAATTGAATATTCAATAAGAAAACATTGATGATGGAATAGAATATTCATTTAATAAAAAAAATAGAATTAAGAACTAATATAGTGCATAATTGAAGATTATTTTCTTGATAGTTATCATATTTAAGTAACAACAGCTTATTCACGTTATTGTAATTAAAATTGAGCACGGTTATTAACTATTGACATCACTCGCAATTATACATTCCATAAAATCCTACAAGGATTTCTCCATAATAGCTAGAAAGAGCCTTGTTATTTTCTTCAATTTCGAGATATTTTAACGAATCATGGATCCTTGCATCGTTGGCGGCTGCATCTGCATTCCGGCACTTCCAATCCTCTCCGTGTTTTGATTATATCCTACAATACAATTTAAATCTCGATCAATTAGTAGATTTACCAGACAATGATAGATACCTCAAAATATATATATATATATATATATATATATATATATATATATATATATATATATATATATATATATATATATATATACATACATACATAAAGCTAGATTATCAAATACATCCCTGAAAAATTAAAATATATCATCTGGATACCTCTAGAAGACAAAGTTAAGCATCTATAGATCAATTTCTATTCTTAAGATGTGGTGTTTATTTTGATTTGTTATCAGTAAATATATATATTTTTTCAAAATAAATCAGTAAATATAATTTGAAGAATGAAAATAATAAAGATATTTGTTATAATTTTTAGAGAGAGAGAGAGACCTTTTGACATGTCGAAACCGCGATTTTGGAGCTCCCTATACATCTGGGAGAGTGAACAGCATTCGCAAAAATATTCAACACAACAATCACAACAAGGCGTCTCAGGCAAGTTGTAATTCATGCGAAACTTATGCCTGTATACGCATGTGTATATCCAGTGGAACCCCACAAAGAGTGCCAGGACGCAACACAGTGTTCCAGCCCCACAACGAGCTGCATTTAAATATATATGAGTTAAATTATTTTATCAATCAATTAAACTTAGTTTAATTTTGGATGAATTTGATCAGGTTATAACTATATATCAATTCTTATGGTCAAAATAGAACGCTGGGTAATTCCTAGCTCGAGTTCGGAATAAAAAATAAGTTCAAATGGGTCAGAATTTAAATTATTTGAATTTTGCTACAGTTATTTTGATTTGGATTTGACTAATTGGTCGAACTAATCTTTGGGATGAGATGGAATTTTGCTAGCACTCTTTAAGTCATAGTCATAGCTAAGCTACTTAATTAGAAAGAGACATCTTAATAAATGGTGGTATAAAAATAAAAAGGTTTAATAATAATAATAATAATCTTCAAAAATTATAGTATAAAATACTTAAAGTGCTAAAGCAATAAATAAAAAGATAAAAATAAATTGTTTACATGTGAGCCCTTTATCCACAGTATGTGCAATTCTCCCGAATGCTACGCAAGGGCACCAAAGAGTTAAACAACCTGAAAAATCAAAAATCAAAATGGAAAAAAAAAATGATTCTACAAACTCACCACAACTTCAACTAAATGAAGGTTGAGATTATAACACATAAAATGAAAGCTTACAGCTGCTACAATCCTCACAACATCCGAACAAGCCAGTAGTCCAAGATCCCTGCATCGGAGTCCCCATTGCCATCACGGAAGGTGCAGGAGGTGGAGGAGCAAACGATTGAGGAGCCGCCGATGCAGTTGCTTAGTGCTTAGGGTAATACATATATATATATGTATTACCGAAATTTAGATGGCTTAGAAATTTATTTTCTCATATATATAGGGAGTGAGAGGGGAAGAATTGAAGTGAGTGTATTTATTTGAAGGAGATGAAAGATATATTATTGATGGCACATGGTCAATGATGGATCTTGATCTAAAACTTAGTTTTTTTGGGGGGAGAGGGATAACGAAAAATCCGCCAAAAATTTAGGGGGGCACTGCATACATAGTTTTTAATTTTTATACAAAATACACTAGTATAACCACATATATATGAACTATAACTTCAAAATCTTAAGGGGGGTTAGCCCTCTAGTCCCTATTAAGATCCGCCATGACACATAATGTTTACTAAGAAATAATGAAGACAAAGACCAAAAGTAGTTGATGGGGACATTGTCTGATCAATCTCATCCTGCTCGAATAAAGCTACTATCTTTGTGGTTGTCATTCTCAGAAAAATGATCTATATGCACTAGCAACCACTATTTGTCACTAGTATCGTCAAAATTCGAAAAATATAACAGGATTATAATAAAGTATATTGATATACAAACGGTGAAAGGAACATATAGAAATGTATTTTGATATACAAAAGATTTTTTTTCAATTAGTTTTATATAAAGATATAGTAGACAACTTAAAATATATAAAAATATGATATAATGATATTTAAGTGATGTTTAAACGAATGAGATGTGAATGTTTTTCCTTAAAATTATATATTAGAAAATATTACAAAGGACGATCATAAGCTGGAAGTAATGTTTACCAGAAATCTTAGTTTCTTTGTTCGTAATCCCCTAGTGTAGTGATAGATATTGAGGTTCAAATTCCACTTGAGATCAATTGAAGAGTCACTCCAACAAAAAAACGCTTCTATGTTTTTTTTCCTAGTACATATGGCCCAAACCATAGTAACTCACGTCTTCTCACGGTTTTGAAACTGTGATAGAACCGTGACATCTCCATTCGTGGTCAACGTTTATACACACGGTTTTGAAACTGCGTATAAACGTAACACGGTTTTATTTTCATGGTTTAAACCGTGTTTATTCAATTACGATATCATGATTTTATTATCACGGTTTTGAACCATGAGGACGAATGATATCATGGTTGTAACCATGCTTACCTTATGTGTTTATTATAACATCTTAACACGGTCAGAACCGTGATAACTTAATATACGATTGCAATATATATATACACAGTTAAAACCATAATTACACTACAGTAATATATATACTCAAAATTTATTTATATAATAAAAACTATATTCAACAATTAACCTACCAAATATTCCACCAAAATATACATATCAACCATTCATAAACTAACCAGAATATCATTATATACAACAATTAATCCACCAAAACTAGCAACCATACTTCACAAACCCGAAAGTCACAACAAAATAAAACTAGCATCCCAACATACTAAGACAAACCTTATCCAAACATACTAATACAAATCCTAAATTCATAACATACGCGAACACACAATTGAGTAGAATATCTCGCATCCATAAGACTCGTATACCTAGACCTTTTTGCGACGATCAACCATTTCGTGACGAGCGTGATGAGTCATTTGTACTTCTCACAAAATTTGTGTAATCATAAGGGGTTCCATGCTAACTTTATGCATGTCACCATTTATTTGATCAAATTGATTCGAACATATCCTGCTAGCATATCTGTGCATAAAAGGCAGAATTATATCATCCACTTTTGCATAAATTATTGTTGTTTAAAAGTACAAATTTGTATTTTTTTTTACTCAAGAATAATTAATTACTAACGTTCAATTATATCATGTAAAGTCAAGCATCCAAATTTGTACATTGCTTGTAGCGATTGGGTTAAGGCATCAATTAAAGTCGGTTTTTTATCTTTCAATTTCTCCTGCATTGTAACAATAGAAGAAGAAAAAAATAAATATTTTGTTAATATTCTACAAAAGCAATTATGTGAGGTCTGAAGGTTGAAATGAAGTTAATATTTTCAAATACAAGGTAATGTTTTCGTTGAAGAGTTGAGTAAAAATGTGAATTTAGAAGAAATAGTACCTTGATACGACTCCGTTTTTTCCACAATTTCGTCAGACATATTTTTGTATTCTTTGTCAATATCTTCTGTCATTTGCTGGCATTGTTGTGTTTGAATCTATACAAAGAAAAAAAAGAATTAGTTAGTTACTAATATGTTCATTTCTGTGATAAATATTCAATATGATCATGAGACATGATTCAAATATTGGAAAATTGCATAATATCTTGATGGATCTAGTTATAAATCCTCTATAAACAAATATATAGTATAAATTACGGTTTAATTTCTGATCAAATCTCACATTTGGACTCTGATTCACACAGAGTAAGTGTTTGCTTAAAATCAAATCAAAATCCAAAAATAAATAGATTAGATTCGAAACAGATCAAAGACATAACCAGATCAAAAAAATCAAGTATAGAATAGGTTCCAGATCTACCATATCTTCAGTAGATTCATCGCTTTGATCTCATAATCCAACCCCGACAGATCAAATCAGAGCAATTGTTTTCGAGATTTCCTCGAAATAGTAGTGAATTTGAGATTTCACAAGTATATCGACAGAATTTGTATTCGGAGCTCGCCAGTAGAGGAGCGAATGAGCTTGGATTTTTCGGTTTTTTTGTTATTCAGGGTACTGAGAAGAGAGAGCATGTGAGGGTTTTTTAATGATCTGATTTTTCTAAAAACTCGGCTTTGTTACACTGGGCTCCGACAAAATCGGAAGAGCATTTACCCGGTTCTTAAATAACCGTGTTAACAACCACCAAATTTTATTTATTCATTATGGTTTTCTAAAACCGGGAAAATGTTAAATCGGTTTTTCGATAACCGTGTTAAAACCAAAGTAAGTTTTGCACGGCATTAAAACCGTGTTAATGTGGGCCAAAAAATGATATCATAAACATGGTTTTGCTTTCATGTATAGAAAACGGTGATAAAAAGCAGTTTTTGTTGTAGTGAATAGAGTATTTATTCTTTCTTTCTTTATAATATATTCTTTGACTTGAGTAACTTAAAGAAAAAGTATTGTTTACCATACTTTCATAAAAATTAATAATTAAAACACATACTTGATTTGCAGTTGGATATTTTTTGTCACTTTTTAATACAGCAATTACGAAGACATTGATATTTTTATCATTTTTGATTAGGATAATTAGCAAGACTTAAGGTCAACTTTTTTGTTCGCGTCAATTACATGTACGTACTTCGTTACCCCCACCTAACTCATTGACCATTGACTTGACGTCGATGATGCAATGAGCCTTGGTTCATTGAAATATCAAAACTGAATTTTATTAAATATGTGAAAAGGGTAAACGTACCGTTTTATATATTTTTAAAGAAAATATAGGACTTTATATATCCAATAACGTTGAATCATTAATTCAACATTGAATTTATATGTAAAATAATAAATCAATTATATTTATATTTTTGCCAACACTCGAATAAAGGAAAAATTTCAAGTTCGAGTCCAGTCTAGTCAGATTTTTTTATGATACATGATGACAATGATATATTATTCCGATTTTTGTGAAAATTGATACAATATATTCAAAACATATATATTACATCCGTACGGTTGAAATTTGAATGGTCTTGTTTGTGTTAACTAGAGGTTTCTGTTAATTATAATTTAAAATTAGGATTTTGTGCCTACTAGTACTGAGACGATATTTATGATGAATTAATATGAGAAGTAATATCTTTTTAGGTAACGGAGTATGTGAAAGACAGGATAGAGGGGCTGAGAGACTCAAATCCAGGACTGCACCAAAACATCTCAATAGTTCGCACCAATTCCATGAAATACATACCAAACTACTTCAACAAGGGCCAGCTCTCCAAAATGTTTTTTCTCTTTCCGGACCCTCATTTCAAGGAGAAGAACCACCGCAGGAGAGTGATAAGCGTTTAGCTTCTAGATGAATACGCTTACGTGATGCAATTGGGAGGGATAATTTATACGATAACGGATGTGGAGGAGTTAGGTGAGTGGATGAAGAGTTGCTTGGAAAAGCACCCTTTGTTTGAGGCCGTTGGAGAGGATGAGATTGAGAGGGATCCGGTCGTTGAATTGTTGACTTCGTCTAGTGAAGAGGGGAAGAAGGTTGCTAGGAATGAAGGCCAGACTTTTATGGCCATTTATAGGCGGATTGCGTTAGTGAGTGAGGTTTAGTTTGCTTGCCTGCTTAGGATTTTGCTTGTGCTAATGTTTTAAGTGAGGTTTAGTTTGCGTATTCAGGATTTCGATTGCAGTATTAAATGAGGTTTTGTTTACCTAAGTAGGATTTGTTTGCTGTTTGGTATCTTGTGAGGGGATATTATTTATGAGATGTTTCTTCTCGTGTTATTTTTTGTCATAATTAATGTTTTTTTTTTTTGTATTTGAATACTTTTTTTTAATGTTTTTTCTTTTTCAAATAATGATTGCGGAATAGGTGAAAGTAAAGTGTATATTAATACCTAGTTAATGAATTAATCCTTCAGTAAGCATTTTTTATAATAAATATATGCATACGTAAGTAAAATAAGACCTGTACTTACGTATGTATTTTAGTCCCCCTCTCTTTCTATATATATATAAATATTTGAAAGAAGGATATTAAGCCCTCTAAATTTCCTTAAAAAAATAAAAATAAACAATCCTAACCATGTGCTTCTTCAGCGTGATGTCATGTGTCACCACAACTACTCATTCAATAAATTATACAACAAATCAACTAAAAACAAACATAAATTATCACAAAGTTTGGATATCATATCATATTATATCTTAAAAAGTGAGTTTCCGACATTCCGTTTGACCCTTAGCCAGTCACAAAGTGACATCCGCCCGGACCACTCAACCAAAAAAAATGAGATTCTTAGCCAGTCACAAATTGACATCCGCCCGGACCACTCAACACAAAACAAATGAGATTCACAAAATGACATCTGCCTGCACCACTCAATCATCAAATGAGAATTCAACAGGTCTAAAAGTGGTTTACATACCCCCAACATATATTTCTAATCATTTCAAAGAAAATCAGTACATATTTGAATTTGAATTTTATGTTATTCTTATCATTATATCTATACTACAATATAATCTAAAATAATTCAAACAAAAAATCTTTTATAAAGAAATAATTGCATTTGAATATTTACATTTTATACAAACGGCTAAATTAAACTACTTCAATTTTTTTTGAATTATATTAATAACGCCCAAGAGTAAATATAACATGCTATAAAACTTTTATATTATAAATTTCTTATGATATAAGATTATTTTACAATCAATTTTATGCACCGAGATACGTTTTTTATATTTGAAAATTAACTTATAATTTCATAAACTATCCTTATTTAAAAATAATCTTATATGCAATACGTATTATTTTTTTATAATATATAATGTGATTTTCTTCTTGGGCATAAAATTATTATTTTGAATAACTTTTGAAATTAAATTAATAAACTAAAATATCAAAAAATGTCATAGCTCTAAAGAGTCCCTCCAATATTGAAATTTTGTAACTGTGTGAAATTAACTTCCCTCAAAAAACATTACATAGCTTACCTGAATTTGTATTTGATTGCATTGTGTATAGGGCTTGCATGTGACGAGTATTTATTTATTATGTGTTAATTATTTATCGAATGAAAATTGAATAACTATTTACTACATAAAAATGAACAATTAAAAAACTTTAACTATAACATTAAAAAATTCAGTTGTACAAAAGCAAAAGAAAGAAGTGTTCATTACAAGGACAGGGAAGGCAAGAAATGAGGTCGTTTTCCGAAAATATTTGTGGGCCGTTACTTTAAGTATTGAGGATATGAGCATGCTATTCTCATACCCTTCCATCTAAACTCATTGGTCACTCTTGGAGTAGAATAATAGTTTAGACCCATGTAAATTTAAACTCAATGGTCACTCAAGGAAATACTTGAATATATGAACCTGTTTTACACAAAAACAAAGTAATTCGGTTGGTTTAGTTTATTCTTTTTTTTTTTGGGTAAATAAAAGAATCGAACCGAATTAAGTGATATAAAACCGACAAATATTTTTCTAAACAGAACTCGAAGAACCGCACAGCGCATCAACTGACCTCAACAATTGGCTTAAATGGGCCTAGGTTCTGTACAAGAAAAAGAATTAAGGGGTAGAACTAGTGAGATTTAGTTAGAGCAAGCACAGTCCAAAGGCAATGTAACAATTGTAACATGTCGCTCTTTTTTATTTAATGAAAATGAAAGTTAGGCCGTTCGCCTACTTCTTCAAAAAAGAAAAAAAGAAAAAAAGAAGTGTTGGGTTGTTCAAATAGTTCATTTTATTTGGGAACATAATCAAAGCGGGCATTTCGGTTAATCACATTCGGCCATCTGATTATAGTGATAATATGATACATTCGTATTGCTATTGTATAATAATAATAATAATAATATCCAAAATTATACTTTTAGAGGGACGGAAATTCGTGTTTTAACAATTAACCAATAATCAGCAATATTATAAGTACGTCACATCATTTAATTATAACATATTATTAAGAAATTTAATAACATAATCAATTACTACAATTAACTAATAATAATCATTAACAAATTTTAATGAATAATTTTTCATAATTATCAAATAATATGTAATTATTATAGGTTAGTTGTATTAGTTTATGTAATAATTATCATAATTAAAGTTTAAAAGTTGGAAACCAATTAAAAAAAAATAAAAAATAAGATTATAATTTGGTCAGTTTGGTTTATTTGATTTTTATAAATCAAAACCTAGCGGAACCGATGAAATCAGATGATTCAAATTCTTGAACCAAAGCAAATCTAATGAACCGAACAAACCACATCTAATTAATTGAACTTCATCAGTTTTATTCGGTTCCGAAATAAACCAAACCATTTCAAAACCCCACACTATGTTATAATGCACTAATTAGGGTTAGACACATGCCAAACTACATTTTGCGTTACATGATGTATTCTTCATAATTAATATGAAGAACGAAGTTTGATTAGGGTTTTTTGGCCCAACAAATTTATTAAATGAAAAATAAGTAATTGTAACAGCATATTGTTACGTAAATTCTATTGGCATATTACCAATTATTATAATTTCTATTGGCATATATATATACAAACAATATTGTGAATAATTATTATATTATTAATTGACTTACAACTTTTACAAATTAATTGCATTTTATATAATAGTGTAATATTTCATGATACTATATTTTAGAGATTAAGTTTAATTGAATTTTGTAAGATCAAATTAGAAAATGCATATTTTGATCATTATATTCAAATGATATATTATTTCAAACTATTTGTACTTATCAAATAGAGCATTAATATTTATGAATTTAATATTCAAAACATAATCATCCAAAGATTTCAAGCTAAAAATATAACTGTAATTTACACACAAACTATAAGACTTAATAAATGCAGGATGTGTTTACTTCATGAAAATATTCAACTTTCCTGTGAATGTTAGGCCTTGGAAACCACTTTCCCATATTTACTTTGACATAAGAATCTTATGTGGCAGGAATATAACATTCTCATATCAAAGTTACTCTGCCACATTTGTGATAAAGTAATTCTCATAGAAAATGATGGTAATGTTACATTCCTATGACTATTAATTATTTTTTTTCTATTTCCAAAAATACCCTTTATCTATTTCTTTCTTTACTCCATTTCTCATTATTTCTTCTTGCACAAATCAGAACTTGCTGAGGAAGAGAGAAAGTGCAAAACAGGTATTTTTTTTCTTTCCAATATTTTCTCCATTTATTCTAGTTGTTATGTTTATTTTATTTTGGCATTTCTGAGAGAGGGAGTTAATGGTATTTTGTTTTGAGGAGTTAATGGTATTTTGTTTTGTTGTCTCAAAAATGCTATAATTATGTATGAACTTTATTTTATATTTTGCAAATTTATTTTGTAACCTTTTAATTATGATTAATTTAAGCTATAATTTACCTTCTTATTATCGATAAATAAGTTGTGTATTATATGGTTGTTAAACAAGCAAGGGCAAAATGGTCATTTTATATTTTTTAATAAGTATTTCCTTTTGTTGAATTAAATATAGAAATACAATTTTCCCATGAGTAAAAAAGTCTAGGTAAACAAAAATATTACTATGAGATGATAAAGTAATTCTCAGGTAATCTCACATTACCGCGAAATAGACGCACCCGCAGTGCCATGACTAGTGTACCCAGAAAGGGGAGTCCTTTGCAACTTTGACCACCCAATATCGCTTCTTGACTGTACCAACTCAAAAAATGACATTTTTTTGAAATGACCATAGAAACAAAAATTAAGCAAATAGCCCAGTTTTCAGCAAAACTAGTTGTTTCGCTCTTTCACTGGGCGAACAATCATTTTTTTCATTTTTTTTATATGTTTAGCTATTAGCGTTTAAACAACTATCATTTAAGACAAAAAAAATGAAAAATAAGATGTTTCTCCCACTCACTAGGCGAAATAGTACTTTTTTTTTTCAATTTAGAGCAAAAAAAAATTATTTTTTGTACCAGTTTCTCCAAGTGGGTGGGCGAAACATCTTTTTTCAATTATTGCCTTAAGTGACAGCTGTTTACTGCTAATAGCTGAAGAGATACGAAAAAAAAAATTGTTTCGCTCAGTCACTGGACGAAACAGCTATAGACTGGGCGAAACGGTCATTTTTGTAAATAATCTGAAAATTAGCTCAGTTTCTGAATTAATTTTTTTTCTATGGCCATTAAAAAAAAGTCTCAAAAAATGCACTTTCCTTCTTGTTGATTGGAGCAAGGAGTGGAATTGTAAGGGCAAGAAAGGGAGAAATCACAAGAGGAGAAATTTAGAAAAGGAGAAGTCGTAAGAGGAATTGGAATTGGAAGGGGCAGAATTTAAAAGAGTCTAGCCTGGTCAAATTAAAAAAAAAAGATAAAAAATGGCGGGTAGTAAATTAGGGGAGGCAGAATTAATGAAACCTAGCGGGAAAAATAAACAAAATATATTTGGCAGCTGCGACAGCTATAAGTGACAATATCCAAAGGCTGTCGAACATAGAAGGTTCGGCGACAACTGTCTGTGACACGACTATGAACAGTTGCACACAATACTTTCTGCGAGCGCTAAATGAAAACTAACGCAGAACTTCTGGGAGCGACAGCTTATACTGATTGTCGCAGAAGTCGTCGCAGCTGGATAAATGTCTTGTAGTGAAGTATTGATTACATAGTTCAACCTAGGTTTTGTGATACTAGACTGTACTCTCCTAGCATATTGTATTAAAGGGGGTGTCAAATCAATGAAATTAGAGTTTGATTTAAATCATTTTTTTGTTAACTCAAACTCACTACCCAAAGTTCTAGCTCAGTAAGCAGACGAGTGGGTAGTGAAACAATCTATGCATCGAGGCAAAGGCATTCTGCAGAGAAAGAGCGAAGTAGATACTTGGTGGCATTTAGACTGCGGCACCAAACAAGAACTAGAATTCCGAGAAGAAGCAAACAAGCCACAAGCTGATCAGCATGTGGATGGGGTCTCCCGTCTCGGGCATCTGCTACGCGATTCCTGACCCCCTTCTTCTAATGGATTGTGTAATTCAGGCCCAAGAGTTTGGTTTAACCTGTAATTGTGTCGTAAATTCTTGTTCTCTAAGAAATTTCTCTGATGGCCGTTTTGATAATAGAAGGCGTGGGTTGCGAGACTAGCTAAATGTCAATTGTGTTAAATGAGTTTATCATGACTCGAACTTGAGACTTTTTCCAAACTTCAAGACGTGTCTACCACTTGAGCTAGCAAGATTTAAATCAGTTTTAGATTAATTGAAGAAATAAGGATTGGAAATAACTAAACAATTGTTTTGATTTCTTATCAATATAATTTAAAGTCTAAAATGTACATGGTCATAACAATAACAAATATTTATTATCATCTTCTAAATTATTACATATTAATCGGTAGGCCTTCAAAAACAGAGAAAACACGCCAAACCACCTCTAGTATAATGGTAAGTCATTAACCCACTAACTCAAAAGTTGTGGGGTCAATACTTGGCAAAGTCAATTTTCTTTGAATATAGATGATGAACATATGAGTCTTTTCTATAAAATAAAAAGTAAAAAAAAAACAAACAAACAGAGAAAACACACCAAAATAATATTATTTTTCTTGCTATATCAAACCTCCAACTTATTTCTAGGGTTCACATGGAAAACCTCCATTTTCCTCATACAAGTGTGATATGATAGCATCAATCAAATTTCACTTACATCTTACAACAGGAAAATGAAGTTTTTCACATCTGTTCTTATTTTTTGCTGCTTAGAAGGCTTGAATAGTAATTTTCATGCCGGCCTAGCAATGATCGGGGACACTGCAGATGAAATAGTTGATGCCTTTACGCAACGTTATCTTATCGCTGCCTTATTTGTGCAACTCTGAATATTTTTTTGGAGCCTTGCATTTCTTGAAATCTGATAAGTTGACTGCTACAACATTGTGCGCCAATGGGTTGTAATTGAAAACTGCATTCGATATTTGTAAAGTTGCGAATAATAGTAAGTATAGAAATTATATAAATGCAATGACTATTTTTCAGTACATTTATATTTACTTGAGTTAAATATATGTTTTTATTAGTGATATATTTTTTCATGATCTCAATTAGGTAAATTAATTTCTAGTACAGGATTCACTAACTCTTTTCCTAATTCCTCACTGATTTTTAAGCACCAAGTGACTTGCCTGTAGAAAGAAGTAAATATTTCATTTACTTATTTTGTTAATTGACAAACCATTTGTGGGGTTCGAAACTCAGTAAAAGAATTAGTGAATTTAACTTCTTTGATCTCAATATAAGTATGTTATAATATGCTTTATAAATTACAATATATATCTTTAATATCTTCAATGTACTTTCTAACAAAAAAACATTGACATATGAAAAATATAGTATGAATGATTTAAATTAATTGTATTAGTACCGAGTTGATGTCCGGCCTTGAACTTTTTCACATTGGCCCAAACAGCACTATTGAAATTCCATCCTCCATTATCTCCTACCATATGCACTTTGGCCTCAGCTAAATGCGTACTAAACAGACGAAAGATTATTGATAGAAGACATTAACGATCAGCAGGAAATAAGAAACCTGCCGACCACTTTTGGTCATACTTGGGCCCGTGATACGTGGAATTATGTCCAAGGCTGAATTAACCTAACTCCCGTTATTTTTCATCTTTGTGGATTTATACTGTGCCATATCATTTCAACTGTTTAGTTAATAATGTATTGGCGAATCTTAACCATTAACTAATTGTTTATTTTTTATAGCTATTATAACCATTAAGCAATCATTGTTTTTTTATAACTACTATATATAGAATTTTATATGTTGATTATCTTTTTTTTTTTTTTGAAGAGTATATGTTGATTATTCTACATCTATTTTTGTGCAAATTTTAGAAGATAAAATCATCTTATAGTATTGATGTGTCTTATTTAGCGCATATTAACATAGTCTTTCAACCCATCAAAGATGAATTGAATCTCAAAAAAAAAAAATCAATTTATACCATAATAATAATACAATAATATGAATTTTTATTGCCTAAAATCTAAGCAGGATCCGCATTAGGCACATGTGACCCACAAAATCATTACCTGACAAAAGTTAAAAGGTCCGATTTTTATACTTAAAGCCTGTTTGTTTGTTAATATTCCAAGGCCCAGCCCGCACATGAGCATGAGCATATTAACTCCTCTATTCCTTAAACCCTAGCTTCTGTAAGCCCACTTCTTAAACCCCTCTCTCTCTACGCCCTGATTAGCGACTCGCCTGAGACAGTGAGTCTACGCCTGGTTTTGCTGGAGCCTGAATCATCTTGCCTAGACTGGAAAAGGTAAGAAATAATTTTTTTTTGTTACAACCCAACATGAGAGTCCAACCCAAAAGATTAGTCTGTTAGGTGGGAGAGCATATTGGATTATAAACTCCGCCTCAAATGTCCATACAAGTAATGTGAGACAAATTTCATACTTTGCAATTAGATCCGGGTCATCACAATCGTCCCCTCTTCAGGATGGATGTCTTCGTTGGTCACGACTACGATGGTGCCACGTTGGTCACACCTGGCTCTTCCAGGCCACCACTCCGTGCGCCAACCCAATATTTGGGGGGTAAAAATTTTGGCTCATCAAAAATTGAAAATTTTCAATTACACGCAGCAACTCTGCATTTTGGTTCTGGATGACACTGTCATGTTGATCATGCCACCCATTTGAATTCTGGTTTTGAGAGAAATTGAGTTTTTAGACAACCGAGAATTAGAATCTCATCTTTTACCTTCACTCAGCTCCCCAGTTTTATGATAAATCCGGTTTCTAGTTTCTCAGTTTTTGAATTTCTGGATTTTCTCCCCACTTGAATTCCTGGTTTCTAGAGAAGTTAGATCTCCTTTTAACTGGGATTTAACTTCCCAGTTTTTAACATAAGCCACCCATCGAATCTGATTTTTTGAGATCCAGCTGATTTTGGATTTGATACCCATCGAATCTAATTTGACTTCATGTTACAATACAACATGAGAGCTCAACCCAAAAGACTAGTCTGTTAGGTGGGAGAACACATTGAGTTATAAACCTCACCTCAAATGCCCATACAAGTGAGATGTGGCAAATCCTATACTTTGCATTTGGATTCGGGTCATGACAATCCTCTCTCCTTCAGGACTGACGTCCTCGTTGGTCACGACTAGATGGTGTCATGTTGGTCGCACTTGACTCTTCCTGGCCATCACTTCGTGTGCCATCACTCCGAGTTGGCTCTGATACCAATTCTTACAACTTAACATGAGAGCCCAACCCAAAAGACTAGTCTGTTAGATGGAAGAGCACATTGGGTTATAAACCCCACTTCAAATGTCCATACAAGTGAGATGAGATAAATTTCATACTTTGCAATTATATCCGGGTCATGATATATTTTTTTTAGAAAATGACTAAGGAGATGAATTTGGTTTTAAGTTATTTTTTTGGAATTTTGATGTTTGGTTATATACGCTTTTACTCAGAGTACATGTTGGGATTTCTTGAGCGTTCTTGACGCAGCGGAAGTGGATTCAAGATTCAAGACATTCAAGAATTCAAGGGATCAGTGAAATACGATTAAGTCAAAGAAAAACAAGAACTTAAAGTTCATACCTATCGGATCGAGAATTGATCCGATCTCGAACTTGAAGCGGTAGAGCCTTTCTTCTCCTTTTGCACAAACCGGTAACGATTACCGATTTCCACCACACACACCCGTTCATTTAAAATCGCCTCCAATCGCTTCTCCAACCAAAACGACTCACGACCAATTCGATTCTCAATCAAATCGATTCTGCAAAACGACTTTCACAAATTCAACCGAATCAATAAGACGCCACGAATCGTTTCGTCTTCTATCGGTATTCACAACGGAACAACCCCTTTAAATGGATGAAGAAAGAATATGCTAGTCTCCGTTCTTCACGTTTTGAATCACAGAAAATTCCAAAGAGAAATTCGGAATTTTCTCTCTTTTTTCTTTCTCTCTCTTTTGTCCAACAAAATGGAATGAGAATTATGAGTGGCATAGACTGAAATCTGAGAGCCTTTTGTGTATATATAGTCCACATTTTCAAAGATGATCCTTTGTTCATTTTATCCTATGTACTTAGTTACTATGTAATCATATGTGTAACACATCTTATCATATAAGATGTAAGATTATATGTGGCAATAACTATATAACCTTTTATATAACTTATTACATAAGTTATGATTTTCTGTGTACATTTCACCGGTTGTTCTTTGTGTCTGACCCTATATGTTTACTTAATGTTGGCAATAATCACAACTGATTATAAATCATGAGCGGACTCTAGCAAGCCATCATGACTACCCAATTTACGTAAATATCGATGATTCGATCCAAACCTATGTGTTGTCCTTGTATTGTATCATTTTGTTACACGATATCTATATCGACCATAAGGCATGGATTGTGTCAACCTGATGTAGTACGATAACGTTTCTTGATCCCGAATTTGATCGAACCATGAATGACATTAATAACTCCTTATTAATTCATTCGAGCACGGCCGTGCATTTTCTTCAATCAAACTCATCAAGAGACCTTAAGATATCTCTCTCATTTACGAGAGGACAAATCCTATTTTGATCTATCTCATTCCTCCGCATGTTTCATTATGTACCTAATTGTAATCCTTATGGTTATCCGGTTAAAGGCAACGTTAGATTACCTAATTATAACCCTTATGGTTAACCGGTTAAAGGCAACGTTAGATTATGCTAAAGTACATAATTTCATATGTGGGAAACCGAGAGAATCTCAAGTGTAAGGATAACAATACTATTGATGAGATATGCCAATGACACGAACCATGTGGTATTCTTCCGGTGGGTCAATCCAATATATGTTCTCCAACATATATCTATGTTAATGATTTAGTAACACTTATTCATGATCAATAAAATATGAATATCAATCAACTAACATATTGATGTGCATTTATAGCTTGCATACTTAAATGTGTATATTGTATATGATTCCGCAAGTATATTTGTCTCCACAAATATTCTATAAATGATCAGAGATGATTTAGAATACGTTTTTAATACTACTCTGTAGTTTTACTATCAGAATCAAATATTCTGATGATACAAAGCTGAATAACATATTCAAGGTTATTTAAATCAAAAGAATAAAATAACCAATACGCACTTTATTAAATATCTCTAAACAAATACAAAATTTGATTCAAACAACAGATACAATTATGTCTCATATACAAATGCCTAGGGTATAAAACCAACAATTAGGGCATTTAATGTAGAGTAAGAAGTGCAAATCGTGTCATTTTTCAATTCACAATCTTAGCAAAGATATTTATAAGTATCCTAATTCATTCACAAAGTGTATATGTGGAAATTGTGTTTAGGGCGTCGAGCACAAGGAGACTGGCCTTAAGCCAAACAAGTTCACAAATCAATTCTCAGGTGCTAAGTGTTTAATGTAAGTCCAAGGTTTAACACTTTAAAGCAAAAAGCGTGTGATGAAATTGTTTAAGAGGATATAAACATGTGCAAGAAAATAATAAAAGGAAGTAAATATTTTTGTTGTTTTTTTTATTTTAAAAGTTTCAAAAGAAAAAATAGGAAAGTTACGACAATTTGTATAACATGTAAATCAATAATCACAATAAGTAGCAATTTATTTCAATGGATCAAAAATCAATGTTTGATAAATTTCCTTCCAAAATTAATCAACAAATAAATAAAACATTAGATCTACTCAAAAACTTTTATTTTCAAGTTTCACAAATACCCGATTTAAAATCTTATTCGACCAAACAAGAAACTCTTCCAAATTCCTAATGATCAAATAATCCCTAAACACATCCCAATTTAAATCAAAACTAATCTTCCAATTAGAATCAACTTAATATTTGTATTTTTTTTTGAATCAAAAATATTCTTCCAAATAATTCAATTGAACAAGTTAAAGTGTTCTTGAACTAAACTTTTTAAACCACAAAAAAATGCTCAAATCAACTCAAATTTCATCACAAAATTATACAAGAAATCTTTCCCTACTCAAACTACTCGAGCATGCACACACAAACAATATTTACACACATGCTTGACAAATTATTCATTCAACAAAAGAGAGAAATAAAATAAGAAAAAGAAGAGAAAATTAATTAAACCAAATGATGGAAATTCAAGCTAGAGCCTCCTTAATCGATTTGAATCTTCCTTCAAATCTCACTCCTTCTAGAACAAGATTTTCCTCTTGAAGAAGATTAACTTTCTTTCATCTCAACACAACAAAAAAAAATTAGATTTTGGACAACCCTAAATAAGGTCATCCATGGAGAAAGAGAAAGAGGAAGAAAGAGAACGGTATTTACAATGGATTAGAGAAGAGAGAATGGTGTGTGAGAATGGATAAGAAGGGGTTTATTTATAGGGAAATTTTTCTGGCAAAAATTGGAAACAAGGGTTATGGGACTAAAGAAATGGAGTTGATCCGGTTTTATTTTAGGCAGCATTTTGGGAGATGTTTAGCACTTCCTCATTAATTTCTTTGAATTAAATCAGCTCAGCCAGCTTGGGTACACGTTATGGGAGATCTATATCCATTCCCCCTTAATTAAACAGATTCCCTGCGAAACAGAATTTTAGGGAAGAGGAGGTACACGTGACTCGTGCTGATTGAGGGACAGATCTCTCGTGCATTAGAGAAGAAAAAGAGGAGAAGGTACAGTCTATTTACCTCTATAATTCTGACCAAATGGAGGGTCCATTTACACTGTTTTGTATAGTTTAAAGAGGGAATGGAGGGTCTATTTACCCAAGAGATGGAGATGGCTCGTTTCTGAGATGGAGGTATGTTTCATCGGCTTCCTTTATTGAAGCTCTCTTGCACGTTCCTACTGCCACGTGTCGGCATGGAATAGGGTGCACTTAGATCTGAGAAATGAGGAATGTCGATTGTTTTATTTCAAGTATTTTGTGCAAAATTGGAGAGGTCCAGTTGGATTGAATTGCATGGAGAAACGGGTAATGGAGAGTCTTGTGCTCTATCAAATGGAGAGGTTTGGAGCTGATGAGATCAAATGAATTGAATTCAACGCGTTTTTGAATCTGAGAAAAGGAAATGATTCCCTTGCCACTTATCTGAATATTGTTGGCCCCTTTTTAACCAATTTTTATTAGATCTTCATTCGACATTTCTGAGAGCAAGAAGATATTTTTCTGCGAGGTTTGTACTGTTGGATTTGTCTCGTCGAGATCTTTGTTTTGGAACCCCACTTTTGGTTAACTTGTCAATTTTTTGGGTTTGATCTTCGACATTTTGTGAATTTTTTTAGGGTTCGGCTTGGATGGTTGGTTGCAGAAGACTGAATAAGGTTAGAGATGCGTGTGTAGGATTTTTGCGGAGATTTGTAGAGAATTTGGCCATTTTTGATCCAGAATTTGCAGATCAACCCTTCATTTGGAGTTGACTTTTTTAACAAGTCCTCAAAATATTCCCTTCTTAGTCTATTTACCTGAAAAATCACACAAAAATGTATTGAGATGTTTAAAAATGAATTTTATGAATTTTAAGCATTTCTCATACATTTTATGTGATTCAAGGGTGTATTTTATATAATAAAAATGCTAAAAATGTGAATAAAAATACACATTACATGTAGGAGGGCTTGCATGAGTACAATCAAAGAAGGAGAGTTTTGAATCTGGAGAAGAGGGGAGAGAGAGGGGTGATTGAGTTGAGAAAGGAGAGAGAAGAGAGCGATGATGTGGCGGCGTTGGATAGGCTGCAGAAAAGGGAGGAGATACGGAGGTTTTATAAGTCCCTTTTTAATTTTTTTTAGAGAAATTTTGGAGAGGGCTTAAATCTCCCTTCCAAATGATTTATATATATGATCTTGAAAGTTACATAGTTTCTTTTTCTTTTACAAATTGAAAATTAGAAAAGAAAAGAAAAAAGAAAAATTAATGGGCCTATATTCTATATAATCCGGATTGGCCCAACCCTACAAGAATAGAAAAATAAAGAACCGGATTTACAAGTCCGGGAAAGCTAATCCTAGTTTTGGTAATATTTCAGAATTTAAAACCTATTTACTACAAAAATCTTCAAATTATGTTTCTTCTTCAGACAAATCTATCCTCTTCTCTCTCTTCTTCGTTTAGTCCGCTTGGCAGCGGATCTGAAACCCGAAGGTTGAAGCTCAAAACCTCCATCTCTTCTCTCCTCTTCCTCTCAACAAGTTTGATTAGCTCCCATTCTCCAACTATTTCATCCATCAGCTCTACCTCAACTCTTTTCTCCTCTGTAAAGGCACGCCGGCATCTCTCTCTCCACATGCAAAATAGAAACAGCAAAGCTATTCTCCTTAGTTTCCCATTTCCTCCTTCCTTGGTGACCATTTTATAAACATCATCGAAGGATCCAGCTTGTTGAGCTTCTGGAAAGTTGTTACTGATTAAACACCATCCCTTTTTAATAAAATCACATTGACCAGCAAGGTGTTCAGTGGATTCTAATTCTCGACAACAGAGGTAGTATCTATTAATGATCTGGAAACCTTTCTTCTTCAAATTGTCCTGAGTGAGTACTCTGTTATGAGTAAAAAGCCACACAAAATTTTTCATTCTCATAGGTAAGGTTACTGACCAAATTGTTTTTAATGGATTTGAGGTGTGGATTCCCATTGCGAGAGCATGGTAGGCACTCCTTGTAGTGAAGGATTTTTATCAGTCCACCTCCAGACCACTGAATCAGAGGCATCTGTAAGCTGAACTTGGTCAATGATGCCTTGTTACTCTAGCAGTTCTTGCTGGGATAACTGAGCTGTGATTAAATGAAAGACCTCTCTCAGGTCTCGAAATTGTTTAAACTGGTACAAAGTACCTTGGGTTACATCTGCATGTGAGTATAAACTACTAAATCTCTGTGAAAGAATCCCCTCCCCCTAGTTAGTATGCCAAAAGTTGGCATATTTACCATCTCCAATCTTAAGTTTTGTGCTTACTAGAAAGAAGGGCAATAAGTCTTTTACCGCCTTCCAAAAGGAAGAATCAGAATTGTTTGCATCCAGGTTAGAGCTTATATTACTTATTTGTTCTCTCCAAGATAGTTCTGGAGTACCATTGTAAAATTTTCATATCCATTTTAAAAGTAATGCATCATTAAAAATTTCAAGATTTAAAACTCCCAAATCTCCTCATTTCCAAAGTCCCTTTTTAATTTGGAGATGGATAGTTTAAAGTTAAGTAAGATTTTTTTTGTTTCTAATTTGTATTGGTGATTTGTGAATATGTAATGAAACATTATCAAAACCATGGATGTTTATTGTATATACATTTTTTAACAAGTCACATACAAATCACGATTAAAACAATACAAAATACAGGTATTGTAACTGTGCAGAGAGAAACAAATCGGAAAGCGTGAGACTAAACATCTCGTGTCAAAGCAATCATGAAGAACTACAATCATGAATCAAAGCCACTCAAATCTTATATTCACACAGGCTTTTATTTATTTATTTACGCATGCCTCTGTGAACTGGCGGGGGCTGCATTCTTCTGGCATTCATCCTCTCAATATTTGCAACGTATCCTACAAAAATACAGTTTCTTCTTCATTACGTCCTTATGAAGGAAAGAAAATAATAGGAAGTGACTATTTTTAGAGTTAATTTCTATATATTTAGAACACGTTAATACTTTTAGGATTGTTATTGTGATTGATTGTTTTTGTAGTTTGACTTATCATTCGTTATTAATTATATTAGAGAAGCATAGTTGTCTTGTTGAATCCTGACAAGGTGGTATTGTTTGACTATGTGGTATTGTTGGTATTTTACTATTTTAGCCAAAGAATTCGTTTTTGCTCTATAAAGGAAAATTAGCTATAAAAGTAGCCATATCCACTAAATGAAGTCTAAAAAGACATGAATGTGTCTGTGGGAGAGGTTGAGTAATGATATCAATAGAATATTGATATTTTAGGTGAAAACTTCGGTATTTCTCTATATAAAGAAAAATTCGTTCTAGATATAGCCATACCCACAAAATAAAAGAAAAATGTGTGTGTGTGTGAGAGAGAACCTGAATCCATGTGGAAGCCACGATTCTTGAGCTCACGGTACATCTGGCACAACGAACACCAGCCGCAGAAAAGTTCGACGCAACAATCGCAACAAGGAGTTTCTTCTATGTTGAATTGCTTTCTAAGGTCACTTCTATAGCAACATGTGTATAACCATTGGAACTCTATAAAGAAGCAAAGACATACGCACCACAGAGCCGCACTTCTCCCTACAGCTGTGGTCCAAAAGAAGAAAACAAATAGTACTTAAAGTTTGTTCATTCGTTCGGTTCAGTTTGAATTGAACCGAACAAGGCAAACTTAACTGAACTTGTTGAATCTGAATAAGCCGAACTAGCATCATGAACTGAAAAGGACTATGATTAAACTATGATTGCCTACTGAGATACCATTTAAAAAATAAAAAAAGTTCAAATTACAACTTTACAAGCCTTAAATGGTTAAAAACTAAAGAAAAGGAAGGAAAAATTAGATCACTAGTTAACCTTTTACATTGTAAATTAATGGAAAATAAGGAATACTTGTTATTTGGTTTACTCGGTTTGGTTTATACAATTTGTCAAAAACATAAACCAAATCAAAACCGGAGCTTGAAGAACACGTAGTTGTTAACATAACCGAACTGACTGAACAAGTGAAATGAATTAACTGAAATTTAAATTGTTCAGTTGCCGTATAAACCAAACTGAACAATCACCTAGCTAAGACCTCGAAGAAAGATTCACAAAGAAATTATATGCACCAGTTATAAAATAGTAAATTCCTTACAAGTTTGTCCTTTGTCCACAATATGTGCGATACGGCCGAATGATATGCATGGGCAGAACAGAGTCAGGCAGCCTGGCAAAATAAAAGTAAAGATAATTAATTGTTACAAAAATCTTGTATTATAAAATACATTAATTTTCATAAAAAGGACTTATAGTTAAAATCTTACAACTATCCAGATCGTCGAAACAGTCAGAAAGATCGGTAGACCAACTTTGGAGCGGGACGTGATGAGTCATGTTTAAAGGTGGAAATATAAAGGCAATGCAGCTGAAGTTAGAAATTTATTGAAAGCTAAAGTTATAACTTCATTGAATGACAAATTAATTGAACTGAGAAGGTTTTATACAGGGAGAGGACCGAATATTGTAGATTTTATTTGGTTAGAAGTATTATTTTATGAACAAAACAAAATTTTGAAACAAAGTACATTCAAAAACTACTAGCTGTGGCCTGTGGGTAATTGGTAAGCAATAGTGCTATTAATAAATGGAAATTCATAAAAAGCTCATGTGCCTAAATTGCAAAATCCTGTTATTGACAATTAGAAAATTATTATTTTTAGTTAGAGTGATTATAACAGTATCACGTTTTAAATAAAATGTGGGGTCTCTTTTACAATTTCCTTTTATTTGTAATGTAAATGGTTTGGTCGGGTAGCAATTTTACAAGAGACTGTATACATTTTCGTGAATAATTATGTATTATTTTGTATCAATATTTCTTTTGTGTACGCTAATTACAATAGTTGAATTTGACAAAACAATATCTACTGTTTCTTTTTCATTGCAAATGGTTTAAAATTTTGTCTTCTCAAGATTTTTGTTCTTTCTTTCAATTGGAAGTAAAAAAATGAAGAGAGGTGATGTAAGCAAACAACCACCATCTTTGTCAGTTGTCACCAATAGAACTATGTATGTTATAAATACAAATGAAAACAATAAATTCGTCAAACATGCTATCAAACACATGGAAGCCAGCTTTCATACATTGAAAACATTTCACAATTTTAATCTAATTGTTTAATTTAATTTATTGTTAAAAACCAGTTGATTTTACTTTTTAAATTCGCCAATTCAGTGGGTATGCATAATATATTTTTTATATAGGTTCTACTGGTACCAAAAAAAATATATATATATGGTAAACCTTAAATCCGAGGATAATAAAGAAAACAATCATAAAAAGGACAATAATTCGTTGGAATGATTCAAAATCGAAGTTTCTTACAGAGCTAATTGTTAAATCCATAATAGAAGAGGAAAAAGAGGAGACTGATGAAGCATGCGCGTAGCTTTGAATTTTTTATAATAGATTCAAATTGAAAAAATAATTTATAGATATGTTTAATTAAAGAGGAGCGATATAGACCATTGATAACCGAGCTACACGAATGTCATATTTGATTCGAGCTAGCTCAGCTAAAATTTGCTATATAATTTTACGCTGAAAATTGAGCTCCAACTCAGCAAAATTCTTACCATTTATATGACTTAAGGGTGCTTTTGGATTACGGTAATATCTCATTATCATGAAAATGAAATGTAATTGGCATTTTCAAGAATGTTGTTGATGGGAATTTTATTACCACACTATGAGAAAATTAATGTTTCGCTCAAAAATTTAGATTTGTTGGAAAGTAATTTTTTCTGATGAATATATCCTCAAAACTTTAATATCATGAGTTAATTTTAAGTATTAATCTTTTGTTAAACTATAAGTCTATCTAGTTTTATATTATTTAATTTCTAATTAAAAATTATTAAATATCAAAATTATATCATAATTATAATTTTTATATTATTTAATTTTTAATTGAATATATTAAAATAATAAAATAATATATTATTATAATTTTATTAAGTTTCATTTTTTCTTAATTAAGCATATATTGTTTGTAATTTTTATTTAATAAAATATAATTAAAACTTTAATAAAATAATAATAATTATTATTGTTATTATCATTAAAATTTATAGTTAATATTTTAATAATACTTATTTCTGAATTAATTTTAATTAATAACTATATATTATTTGGAAATATCTAAATTATATTTATGTTTTAAGTATTCCCTAAGGGGAATTTTGTAATAAGTATGGAAAAAAAATATTTTTATGTATTTTGGTGGAAATCATAGTTTCAGGTTTTCGGAATATGTCAAATCATGAGAATATTACATTCCTACCAAGTAAGTGATTCTAATATGCAATTAAACGTGGAAATGAAAAAAATTTGATGTTACATTCTCATGGAGATCACAATCTCATTAATCAGAAAAGAAGAGTTTTGAATTTGAAGAAGAGAGAGAAAGTGAATATAGAATGCTAGATTCAGTACTTAACACATTATCATGACAATCAGTGGCGGACTGAGGGAGAGGGGATACCATGACAACCAGCGACGGACTGAGGGGGAGGGGATCTTTAGTGGCATCCCCTACGTTTTTACAAAGTCATGTTTAAGATTCGCAAATGATAACAACATATTCAACATTAGTAATAAATCAAAATCGGAAGTACTAATTTAATTTTAACTATACACAGTATGTTGTATATTAAATTTTCTGATATTTCAAAATTCAGTTTTAATTTTTGTTCATATTTTGATGGCATATGATGTTGAAGTTATAGAGCTCCAAATATTGTGAAAGACAATCTACAAGATAATAAAAATGATATTTCTCATCAGCACGGTTAAAATTTTATTAACTAATATTGCATATGTTGTCACATTAAAGAATGTTGGTTATAAATCTACTCTTATATTATATATATGTCATAATACAACTTATAATTAACACATAATACAGGTACCATAACAGCACACAGAGAGAAAAATCACAAAGAACCGAGACTAAACATCGCAACTCAATACAAAACAATGAAGAACAAAACAATCATGAATCAAAGTTAAGCCAAATCATCTTTCACACTTGCTTTTGATCGAAAAGGTTCTTCACTTTAGCTTAATAAGTCATGCCTCCTTGAGATGGCGGGGGCTGCATCCCCCCACCCATCCTCTCCAGATTCGCGAGGTATCCTACAAAATATACAAAGGAAAAAGGAATAATAATTAGTGGTAATATGTTTCGCTTTAATGCCAAGAATATCTCTTATTGAAGTGACTATTTTTAGAGCTAATCTCTCCATATTTAAAGTGTCATACTATTACGACTGATTGTTTTTTAATTACACTTTCCATACCTACCATTACTAATTTTATTAAAGAACTATAGTTATCTTGTTTGAATCCTAACAAGGGTGAATTGTTCTGTATTTAGCTGAATATATATATATATATATATATATATATATATATATATATATATGAAGAACAAATAGTTTGAGAAATAGCCATACCCATGAGAAAAATAAAAGAAAAACGTATCATGTATGTGTTTTGCGCGCGTGTGTATGTGAAAGAGAGAGAGACCTGATTCCATGTTGAACCCGCGATGCTTGAGCTCACGATACATCTGGCACAACGAACAACACTCGCAGCAATATTCTACGCAACAATCACAACAAGGAGTTTCCGGCAAGTTGAGCTGGAATCTGAGTTTCTGTCTATACAAACATGTGTATATCCATTGCATCCCTCCAAAAAGGCAAAGTCCGCACCATAGAGCCGCACTTCCCTCTATTGCTGTGGTTAAAAAAAATTCAACTGAACAAAATAATGCAAACTAAATAATGAACTGAACTGGATTTATTGAAGTGTACTGACTTAAAGAGCTTTGTCAACCAATTTACATACTCGAAATCAAATGAACCGTATTGTATTTTGGTTTAATATTTTAAATGTTGATTAGTTTAAGCTGTTTGAGCTAGTTAGGATGGATTAAAATAAATAGAGATATATATGTCTCATGTTATTTGGTTGACTCAGTCGGTTGACTCGGTTCGATTTATACACTTTGCCAAGCAAAAACAAAACCAAACTGTAACTAAGTAACACAAAGTAATGAATTGACCGGGCCGAATAAACCAAATGAACGCTTTAACGCTCTTAAGTAAAGAAAGATTCTCAAAGAAACTATATGCAGGACGCATGAAATATAATAAATTGCTTACATGCTTGTCCTTGGTCCACAATATTTGCGATACGGCCGAACGATATGCAAGGGCAGAATAGTGTCAGACAGCCTGCAGAAATTAAAGTCTTAAGATAATTAATTGTTTGTCACAAATCTTATAATCTCACAATTGCTAATTTTCATACAAAAAAATATTATGGTTTGAGTTAAAATCTTACAACTCTCCTGGTCATCAAAACAACCACAAAGATCAGTAGACCAGGTTTCGAGCTGGACAGTTTGCCGGACATTTTGAGTCATATTGAATGGTGGTATGCCCTTCATTTGTTCACTTTGATTTGGTTGATACATTTCTGATTGTGGAAATATATGGGTAATGTAGATAAAGTTAGAACTTTACTGTATGAGAAATTGATTTTCATTGAGAAGTTTTTATATAGCGGAGGAGGGAATATTGTATATTTGATACGGTTCATAGTTTATTTTGTGAACAAAATAAATTGAAACTGAGTACTACTTTCAGAAACTTGTAATTGTAGGGCACTAGGTGCTATTAATAAATAGGGTAGATTCTGCTATTGTGTATAAATAGTTGTGCTCCACATTTTCATGTATATTACATTATACATTATCAGTTTCAATAATAATACAATATACGTGCTATTAATAAATAGGGTAGATTCTGCTATTGTGTATAAATAGTTGTGCTCCCCATTTTCATGTATATTACATTATACATTATCAGTTTCAATAATAATACAATATACATTAAATAAATTGTATATCATTTTTTCTGTTATTAGTAACCAATAGCTAATAAATAGGATAAATTGTTCGGTCACATAATTGAATTGAGATATTAGAGAAGTCTGATTTTTTCCCCTTCTTTCAGTTTGTATTTTTAATTTGAATGGAAGGAGAAGAAAACAAATAATAGAGTACGAAATAAATGATTTCTTTTTTATATACCATTTTTTTGAAAATTAATTCAATACTTACCACTGTTTTGAAAATAATGGGGTAACTACCATTTCCGCCACTCTCAGTGGCGAAACAGACTTTGATCCGCCACTGTCCATTTTCAGTTTTGTCAAAAACGCCCCATTTGGCGGGCTAAACAGAATTAATTAGTGTAAAAAATCTTGTTCCGCCACTACTAGTGGCGAAACATGTTAAATTAATTTTTTTTTGCCACACTAACTGTTAAACATGGCTCATGGAGAGACAATTAGCCTAAAAATTGAAGAATTAGCATGTTCCACCACTACCTGTGGCGGAACAGGTGCAAATTTTCCTTGTTCCGCCACTAAGCTCTTTGACTGGAAAAACGTAAAATATTATACCCTGTTCCGCCACTGCCTGTGGCGGAACAAGAGAAATTTAGCTTGTTCCGCCACTACTAGTGGCGGAACAGCCTGATCGGTATGTGGCGGAACAACAAAAAAATATAATTTCTGTTATGTATGTTGGTGTTTGATTTCCTTCTAAAACATCTGAGTAACAAGCATAATAAACCCTAACATAACAACCATAACATACCAATCCATAACATAATAAACGCTAACTCCACTAATAGTGGCGGAACAAGCTAAATTTCTCTTATTCCGCCACAGGCAGTGGCGGAACAGGGTATAATTTTTTGTGTTTTTCCAGTCAGAGAGCAAAAAAAATTTTGGCCTATTCCACCACTACCAGTGGCGGAACAAGGGAAATTTGCACCTGTTCCGCCACAGAAAGTGGCGAAACATACTAATTCTTCAATTTTTAGGCTAATTGCCCCTCCATGAGCCATGTTTAACTGTTAGTGTGGCAAAAAATTAATTTAACATGTTCCGCCACTAGTAGTGGCGGAACAAGATTTTTTACACTAATTAATCATGTTCAATTGACATGTTCCGCCACTGAGAGTGGCGGAAATGATAGTTACCTCATTATTTTCAAAACAGTGGCAAGTATTGAATTATTTTTCAAAAAAATGGTATATAAAAAAAATTCGAAATAAATAAGCAAGGATGTAAGTGAATAAGCCCAATAGACAATAATAATTTGGCCGAAATAAGAATTCTCTCTTTTTTTTTATAAAAGAAAACATGTAGGTTTTCATGTATAATGTATTATTTTGTATAATATTCCTGTGTGTGTTTAAAAGGTTTTCGACACATGAAAATGATAGCTTTGACATTTTAAAAAGAACTCAAGATTCTTTTGAATTTTTATATTTTGGTAATTACAAAAGTTTAACAAAACAATATAACTACTTTACTTTTGCAAATGGTTTACAGTCTTCTCAATATTTTTATATTTTCCAACAGAAAAAAACAAAGATTGAATAGAGATCTAACCACAACCACCATGGTCTTGTAATTGTCGCATTATAGAACTGCATATTTTTTCGTATCCAAAAGAAAATAATAAATTCATCAAATCAAACATAATATAAACAAAATCAAAGCCAGCTTTTATGCATTGAAACTATTTCATAATTTTAAACAGATTGTTTAATTCAATTATTGTCAAAACCAGCTGATCTTATCTTTTAGATTCACCAGTGGTTCTTTCGTGCATAATAATACTTTTTTCATATCTTAGGTCCTACTGGTACCAAAAAGGACATTAATTGATTGGAATGATTCAAAATCTCAATCAATTAAAGAGCCTACATTCAATGTATATATTCAATGATGATCAAGGAAAAACAAAGGTTTGAATTTTTTTTTTTTTTTTTTGGAGTAGTTTCAAATACCTACATTCAATGTATATATTCAATCAAATTAAGTATAATCGAAGATTGCCGTCTAATTATGAGCTCGAGAAGAAAAAAATAAAATAAAAAAAAGTAACTTTTTTATTAGACAACCCACTATTAGTGCGTTGTAAGACTTGCTAAATTTCAATTATGCTAAATGTGCTTGTTGTGACTCGAATATGGGGCATCCCCAAAGTTCAAATTGTGTTTTATCGCTTGAGCTAATAAGATTTGACAAAAAAAAAGTCAAACTACAAGTAAAAATCAAAATAAAAAGAAAAAAAGAATACAAGTGATATATATATAAGGACTAAAAAAGGCATGTAAATATATTTAATTCAAGAGAACTGATATAAGGCTGCTGGTTCCACCTCTAAGAGAACATTTAGGATGCAAAGAAGTTGAGTTTAATGAGTTGGACTTGGCTCGCACTGACGCTCAGCTGAAAATTGCTGTATATTTTTACTAGTTTCAGTCGAGCTTAAACTCAACAAAATGGAATGTTAAGTGAACGATGCTGTACTTGATCGAATGAACAATCTGGTATTCAGGTAAGAAAATTTTGCCAGTGAAATGTTATATAAAGGGAATAATAAGATAGAACAAAATCAGTACATAATATGAAGAATATTTTACTAGAGAATATTATCACATTTAAGTAACATTAACTTTACGCTTTATTGTAGTTACAACTGAACACGGTTACAAACAGTTGATATGAATAAAATTGAACACGGTAACAAAAACTATTTTCTCCAATTTGGAGATATTTTAGCGAATCATGGCTCCTTGCATCATTGGTGGCTGCATCTGCATACCAGCTCTCCCAATCCTCTCCATGTTTTGATTATATCCTGCAATTAAAATCCCACGAAATTAGAGACCAACTAACAATCATAGAAAACTGAAATATCACAGATATGAAAAGTTAAAACACAGAAAATTAAAAGACCTAGTGACATGTCGAAGCCGCGGTTTTGGAGCTCTCTATACATTTGGCAGAGTGAGCAACATTCACAGCAATATTCAACACAACAATCGCAACAAGGGGTCTCAGGCAAGTTGTAATTCATGCGAAGGTTACGCCTGTATATGCATGTGTATATCCAGTGGAACCCCACAAAGAGTGCCAAGCAGCAACACAGTGTTCCAGCCCCACAACCAGCTGCATTTTAAATATATATGAGTTAAATTATTTTATCAATCATCTATAGTTAGTTTAATTTCAATGAATTTTATCAGGTTATAAGTATCGAGTCATGAAATAAAAAAAAAACTATCGAGCCAAAATTGAATTTTCTTATGGTCAAAATAGAATGCTGAGCAATTCCTAGCTCGAGTTCGGAATCAAATGTCAATTCAAATTGGTCAGAATTCAAATTATTTAAATTTCGCTACAGTTATTTTGATTTGTATTTGACTGAATCGAGGACGGGATGGAATTTTGCTAGCACTCTTGAAGTCATAGTCATAGCTAAGCTACTCAGAAAGAGACATCTTAACAAATGGTGGTATAATAATAATAATAATAATAATAATAATAATAATAATAATAATAATAATAATAATAATAATAATAATCTTCAAAAATTACAGTATAAAATACTTATAGACTTATAGTGTTGAAGCAACAAACCAAAAAGATAAAAATAAATTATTTACTTTTAACATTAAAAAAAAAGGGAAATTCTTCAAAAACCCCCTAACTGTTTTGGTATTTATCAAAAACCCCCTAACTTTTCAAATTCTTCAAAAATCCCCTATAAAGTCATTTGAATTTTTCTTTTACCTCCTATGAATTTAACTCTAACTTCTCCATCTAATAAAATTATTAAAAGACTAAAATGTCCCTCATATGTTTATTTTCCTAGTTTATTTTATTCAATTAACAAATAAGTAAAAATTAAATTTATATTTTACATAAATTCATGAGAACAAGAATATAAACAAATCATAATAAATAATAAAGAAGAAAATAATATTTTAGGTAAAATAAAATTATAATCTAAAATAGGATAATTGAAAAATATTTTTTTTGTAATATAATACATTAAAATAAAAAATTTGCATTGTAAAATAATATCATAAAATATCGTCAAAACTAATCATGAATAATATATTCAAAAATATTATTTATTTATTATTTTTAATTGAATATAATAAAATATAGAAAATATATATGAGGGGCAGTTTGATCTTTTACAAAAAAAAAATGGATGATAAAGTTTAATTTAACTTCACAGGGGGTAAAAGAAAAATTCAAATGACTTTATAGGGAGTTTTTGAAGAATTTGAAAAGTTAGGAGTTTTTTGATAAATACCCAAAAAGTTAGGGAGTTTTTGAAGAATTTCCCAAAAAAAAATTATTTACAGGTGAGCCCTCTATCCACGGTATGTGCAATTCTGCCGAATGCTACGCACGGGCACCAAAGAGTTAAACAACCTGGAAAATAAAGAATCAAAATGAAAATTAAAATTAAAATGAAAAAAAAGATGGTTCTACAGACTCACCACAACTTCAACTAAATGAAGGTTGAGATTATAACACATAAAATGAAAGCTTACAGCTGCTACAATCTTCACAACATCCGCACAAGTCAGTAGTCCAAGATCCCCGTATCGGAGTCCCCATTGCCGTCACAGATGGTGCAGGAGGTGGAGGAGCAAAGGACTCAGGAGGTGCCGATGCGGTTCCTTCGTACTTAGGATAATACATATTTTCTATTGTGTTGGATTTAGATGGTTGTTAGAAATTTTTTCTATATAGAGTGAGAGAGGGGGAAAATTTAAGTGTGTGTATTTCTTCGAAGGTGGTGGGAAAGGTATATCATTGATGGCACATGGCGTTTACTAAAAACTAATGGAGACGAAGACCAAGTGTAGTTGATGGGGACATTGTGATCAATCTTATCGCGTTTGAATAAAGCTACTATTTCTGAGGTAGTCATTTAGAAAACCAGCCCTTCTATTTAGCTCCGCAAATGCCCCATCTTTTGTGATCGTGACGTTACAATACCATGTGATAATCGGTAAAAAACCGGATAATTGTTTTGGAATTTTTTTTTTTCAATTTTTTTTCTGCCATTTCAGCTTTGGTGCTTTCCAGCATGATTTGACAACTGAATTTGTTATTTTTCAGCAACGATTTGATAGTTTGTACTGATAAATACTGTAGCAATTAAATAAATCACGTCAATTTTTTCAAAAAAATTCAAATTAAAACAGTTATATATACACATTTGCTGATTACCACCAGTAATTGATGAAATCCTGCCCATTTTTTTTTTCAAAAAAATTTCAAATTGAACCTCCATATATATGGCATTTCTCTTTCTTTCTTTCTCTTCTAAAGTCATTTATTGAAAATAAAAATCTCAGTTGCTGACCACTCACCGGCGACCTCGCCGGCAATCTCTTCGGCGACCTAACCGGCAAGCTCTTCGATGACAACGCGTTCTTCCTAATGGTAATTAGGCGGTGATTGAGCATCACTATTAAAAATAGCCAATTCAATCGACAAAATCGTCACTCATATTGATGTCGGGGCTCATTCATGAGTTCAATATTATTCTCAAGGTCTTGTATTCTCTTTTCTCCCAAATGTTTTGCTTGTTTCGTCTATTTTGTGACATTAACACATTTTTAAGCAAAATATAAATTGATTTTTTCTAGAGTTGAAGATGGGCATAGATGGACCTTCATTTATTTCAAAGAAATAAAAGATATCAAAAGGTACAAATTTTAATATTTTATTCCAGTTAGTATTCTTTTCGGTTTTTATTAATTTCTATGTTTTATTTTTGTCTATTCTTCATTTTTCTGTCTTTAATTAGTATTTTTTTTTTACCTATACATTTCTAGTTGTAATTTTATTTTATTTTTTATGTTTTATTTACTTCTTTTCTTGCATTATTTATTTTATTTTTCTCCTTTTTTATGTTTGTAGTTATCAATTACCAGTAGTAATTCAAGCAGATCTAGCAACTTTTTTTTCTATTTTTTTTTTCTATTCTTAATTTTTTTCTTCGTATTTTCTGTCTTTAATTGGTATTTTTTTTGTTTTTTCTTAGATATTTCTAGTTGTTATTTTATTTATTTTTATTTTTTCTCCTATTCTTGCATTATTTATTTTATTCTTCTTCTTCTTTTTTATGGCTGCTGTCACCAATCACCAGTAGCAATTGAAACATATCCAGCAATTTTTTTTTTATTTTTTTTATATTTTTGAGTTTTATATATTTTATATATATTTTATGTTATTATTATTTTTTCTAATATTCTTCTTTTATTTCTTTTATTATTGTTTATTGCTTTTTTTTTCACTATGTTCTTTCTCTATTAATATATATTGAAATTTGTTTATGAAAATAATTTTTCTAATAGTTATTTGATACTTATATAAATTATTTGATTTTTAGGAATAAATATAAGGAGAAGATTTGGATGTTTGCATAAATTAGCTCATGGAATATTGGTTGTATGGGAGTTTTATTTGCATGACTAATGTATTTGTGAAAAATGAATGTAAATTGTATGAATTTTATTTTTGTTTGTTTCTCTATTACTTTGAATGTAAATTGTACGAATTTTTTATTAAGGAAATAATGAATTATCAATTGTTTTATTTTATGCATAGTTGGTATTTTATTGATGTTATTAATTGATATAAATTATAATAATTATTACTATTTATTATTATATTTTAGGAACTATAGCGATTACCACCAAAAATTCTAAATTGATTTTTTTTCATTAATTGAGGATACGAATTTTGATAGAAAAATGTCAGGTGTAAACTATAAAGGGAACGACTGCTAATTACCACTATAAACTGCAAGCTAATTTTTTTTATACAGTGAACAAAACATTCACTAGAAAGAGGATTGGGGATTATATTCACTACAAAAAAGATTTTTTTGAAAAAAACACACTAATGTGTGCTCATCAGTAACATAATATATATAACCAAATATGCAGATATGAAACTCATGAGCTAAAGTTAATTTGATCACAAAATTTAAAAAATAAATCATATTTTACTGTACAAGTAATGACGATGGAGCATTTAATAAGCATGTAGCATTTAATTTGAATATACTATTAAATGTGACCCATTTGTGTAAAATTAGATTTGATTTATGGTAGAAAATATTTGCACATATTTAAATATGAAATGATTGCACCTAATAAGAAATAAAATCCACCTTGAAAATCGTAAACCACTAAAAAACTGATTATCAGTAGCAAGCAAGTATTAAAACCAAATACAAAAGTGGTAATGACGTACGCATGACGTCACGGTCATAACTTTTGGACATCTGTGGGGCTAAACATAATTTTCCTTAGATAAATGATCTGACGCACCACCGGCTATTTGCTATTAGTATCATCAAAATTTAGAAAAAGATAACAAAATTATAAAAAAAATATTGATATATAAAAGATGAAATGAACATATAAAAATGTATTTTGATACACAAAAAATTTCTTTTCAAACGGATGATATTTTTCTCTTAAATATTTTAGTAAATATTTCGGAGGACCATCATAAGATTGAAGTAATGTTTACCAGAAATCTTAGTTTCTTTGTCCGTGATCCCCTGGTGTAGTGATAAATATTGATTGAGGTTCAAATTCCACATAGATCAATTGAAGAGTAGAGTATTCTTTCTTTCTTTATAATATATTCTTCACTTGAATAACTTAAAGAAAAAGTAATATTTGCCATACTGTCATTAAAAATAATAATTTAACCACATACTTGATTTGCAGTTGGTTATTTTTTTCTCACTTATTAATACGGCAATTAGAAAGATATTGATATTTTTATCATTTTTGAATAGGACAATTAGCAAGACTTAAGGTCAACTCTTTTTATTCGCGTCACTTAGTAATACGGACTTTATTACCCCCACCTAACTCATTGACCGTTGACTTGAGGTCGATGATGCAAGGAGCCTTGGACCTTGGTACATGGAAATATAAAAACTGAATTTTATTAATATGTGGAAAGGGAAAGCATACCGTTTTATATATTTTTAAAGAAAATATACGATTTTATATATCCAATAATGTTGAATCATTAATTCAACATTGAATTTATATTAAAATAATAAATTAATTATTATTTATATTTTTGCTAATACATGATAGCGCAAGTGGTCAAAGACACATTCGAATAAGGAAGATATCTCAAGTTCGAGTTTGATCTAGTCGGATTTTTTTCTGAAAAATACATGAGGACACATGAGTCACCGTATTAAAAAATTTCAAAAAAAAAAATTTAATTAATTATGTGTATTATTGTATAACTGTAAAATCTATATTTAAAATAAAGTAATCACTTTGATTGTACTGATGTGCCAACTAGCTATGGTGTTAGCATTCGATGCGTAACTTTACTATATGGATTCGTTTTTCTGTAAAGATCTTTTAGGGATTTTCAATCTATTCTTTCAATTAGTCCATGCCAAGATAGGCAATGAAAAAGCTACGAACTTTTGGTTTCAATTTTGGATCATTCCAATCCCGCCGGCTAAAGAATTCCCCAATCTCTACTCTTTTGCTGAAGTGACCAATCTGACAGTCGACTCAGCTTTTAGTAATGGGTTTTGGGATCTGTATCTAAGGGACGGACGACCTTTCGATTCAGGCAGAAATCGAGTTACAAGAGTTGGAGGTAATATTGTCTGAGGTTTCTCTCAATCAAGATGAGGATAAATGGAAGGTTCTGGAGAAATTTCCCGTGTCAAGAATATACTCATTCCTCACAAATAGAGGGATTAGATTAGTGCAAGTTTCCTGAACATGGAAGTGGAAACTACCGGCTAAGATAATTCAGAACAAGATCCTGACTGCTGAAAGCTGGCTGAAAAGAAGGGGGGACGGAGACGGATACTGTGTTTGTTGCTCATCTGATGTGCTGGAGTCAACAGCTCATTTATTATTTGATTGTGGGTTTGTGAAGAGAGTATGAGCAGAGTGTTTGGACTAATGGGTTTTCAGCAACAACCAATTGTGATTAGCAATTGGGAACTCTCAAATCAGGTGACAAACAAGGAATTGAAAAGAAAATGAGAGGCGTGGAGGGGTTGGACTAGCTGGCACATTTGGCTGCGTCGGAACGCTGCAAAATTTCAAGGGGATGTCATCCGAGTGGAGGAATGTGTCTGGAACATTAAGGCTAGTATGAATATGTGACTTAGATTAATCTGACAATGTAATAGGTTTAACATATTACTGTTGTAATTTGTTAAGTTTCAAGTGGTGTGAGTACTGTGATCCGTCAATGAGGCTGCATAGTCAATGCAGGCCTCAAAGCTTGGAAATTTTGTTTCATATTAAAGAAAAAAGGGAATCCTTCTTGAAAGACCCTTAATTCCTTCTGGAAAAAAAAAATTACTATATGAACTTTATGTATTTATGATCGGCCCCGTTCGGTAAAGCATAGAATAAAAGAATAATAGAATATAGAATAGCCGACTATTCTATTTATTTCAATAGCGTTCGGCTAAATAAATAGCTTAAAAATTTGATTTAAATAATATAATAATGACTTGTACCACATAAAATAAGGAAATGAATAAATTTGACTACCAAGTGGGATGATATTTGAAATTTTCAATTAGCGTTCGGCTAGATAAATGGCTTAAAAATTTGATTTAAATAATATAATAATGACTTGTACCACATAAAATAAGGAAATGAATAAATTTGACAGCCAAGTGGGATGATATTTGAAATAAAGAAGGATATATGTTTCCTAAATTATACTCTATTTCATGGATTAGAGCAATTACATTACTACTGTGGAATAGAGTAATTTCGCGTTTTCATGTTTTTAATCCGAGATATTCCATCTTTGTTCAGCTGGAATCAGTGTTCTAAAAATCGCTCCTAGGCGCCGCCTAGGCGCCCGTCTAGACGCTAGGCAATCATCTATCGCTGAATTTTGGGCTAAACATTCAATAAAATCGGACTTGTCGCCTAGATTGATGATTTATCCGCCTAATTGTAGATTTTCCCGCCTAATTAGCGATTTTCTCGCCTAATAACCGCCTAATCCCGATTTTCATATTAGCATGGCCAAATTCCAAATTTTGACATCACATGAATGTAGAAATAAAACAATAAGTATAAAACGGCTAGGCGTCGCCTAGGCACTGTCTAGGCACTCTAGGCGGGCTAGTCGGTGCTAAATTTCATACAAATATGACCAAATTCCAATATTGACATAGAAACTAAGCAAAAAGTCTACAACGCCTGGGCGCTTTAGGCACTACTTGCTGGTTGAGTGCCCAGTGAGCATCTAGCGTTTTCTTGAACACTGACTGGAATAGACCATTTATTTTTCTATTCCATCATATTTTACATGAGCCGAACAAGCACAATGAGTTAAAATAAAGATAATCAAATTAAAGACGAAAGTGTCTTATAAGTAATTTGATTTCTATGATGACATGATCATTATATCATTGCACTCATATCCTATTAAAGTTAGAGAGAGACCAATAGAGAACGAAAGCAAAAGATCTTTTTGCCCGATTCTGGAAGTTCTTAATCGTAACTAAGACGTCATTTTTTATCGATGAGCAAATATAGACTCAAGTACACTTTCATTTTTAACTTTTAAGTATTGATTACATAGTTCAACCTAGGTTTTGTGATACTAGACTGTACTCTCCTAGGGGACTGTCAAATCAATGAAATTAGAGTTTGATTTAAATCGTTTTTTTTTTTTGACTCAAACTCACTATACAAAGTCCTAGCTCAGTAACGAGACGGGTGGGTAGTGAAACAATCTATGCGCAGGGGCAAAGGCATTCTACAGAGAAAGAGCGAAGTAGATACTTGGTGGCAGAGTAAGTCTGAACTCGCATTTAGAGTGCGGCACCAAACAGTAACTAGAACTCTAAGGAGGAGCAAACAAGCCACAAGCGGATCAGCATGAGGATTGGGTCTCCCGTCTCGGGCATCTGCTACGCGATTCTCAACCCCCTTCTAATGGATTATGAAATTTAGGCTCAAGAGTTTGGTTAACCTGTAATTGTATCGTGAATTCTTGTTCTCGAAGAAATTTTTCTGATGGTCTGTTTTGATAATAAAAAGCGTGTGGGTTGCGAGACTAGCTAAATATTAGTTGTGCTAAATAAGTGTATTGTGGCTCAAACTTGAGACTTCTTCCAAACATCAAGAAGTGTTTATCACTTGAGCTAGCAATATTTAAATCAGTTCTAGATTAATTGAAGAAATAAGGATTGAAAAGAATTGAATAATTATTTTGATTTATTATCAGTATATATAATTTTAAAGTCTTAAATGCACATGAATAATTTTATATTAAATCAATAGGTCATTCGTAGTCATAACAATAACAAATATTTATTATCTTCTTCTAAACTATTACATATTAATTAATAGACCTTCAAAAACAGAGGAAACACATGAAAATAACATTATTTTTCTTGCTACATCACACCTCCAATTTATTTCTAGGGTACACATGGAAAACCTCAATTTTCCCCATACTAGTGTGATATGATAGCATCAATCATATTTCACTTACATCTTACAACAGGAAAAATGAAGTTAATTTTTACTGCTTAGAATGCTCGAATAGCAATCTTCATGCCGGCCTTGCAATGACCCGGGACACTGCAGATGAAATAGTTGATGCCTCTACGGAGCGTTATCTGATCGCTGCCTGATTTGTACACCTTTGAATATTTTTTTGGGGCCTTGCATTTCTTGAAACCTGACGAGTTGACTGATACAACGTTGTGCACCAATCGGTTGTAATTGAAAACTGCATTCGACATTTGTAAAGTTGTGAATAATCATAATTATAGAAGTTATATATATGTAATGAACTTTTTTCTATCATCAAAAAAATGTAATGAACTTTTTTCAGTACATTTATATTTACTTGAGTTAAATGTATGTTTTTATTAGTGATATCTTCAGTGAAGTACTTTTTACTATATTTCACTTGTACTTCTTTTGCTAACTCACTAACCATTTGTGTATTTGTAGGGTTCAAATCTCGGTAGAAAAATTAATGAATATAGCTTCCTTGATCTCAATATAAGTATGTCATAATTTGCTTTATAACTTCAAATATATATTCTTAATATCTTCAATTTACTTCTTATTGACATATGAAAATATAATACGAATGATTTAAATTAAATGAGAGTACTACCGAGTTGATCTCCAGCCTTGAACTTTTTCCCATTGGCCCAAGCAGCACTATTGAAATTCCATCCTCCATTATCTCCTACCTGATACACTCCTGCCTCAGCTAAATGAGTACTAACTAGAAGAAAGATTATTGTTAAAAAACCAACTGTGAATCCATTGTTTGCACTGCCTCTTCCCTTGGCCATTTTTGTTATTGATAGTATAGTATCTTTTGGACGGCCTTTATAGCCAGATTTTGGATCGATTAATTAATCAATAAGCATCATTATTAAATTATATATGTGTTGAGGAAAGTGAAAATTAGTCCGAAATCTAGGATTAGGAGCTTATTTGGTCCCCTAATTAATACCTGGAAATGTGAAATTTTTGGACATTTTCGTTTGTTTGACTTTGGACTTATCTCTTAAATCTTTGGTTACTGAGCTAGTAATAATTAATAATGAAGACATTAATGATCGGCAGGAATTAAGAAATCTGCCGACCACTTTTGGTCATACTTGGGCCCGTGATACGTGGAATAATGTCCATGGTTGATTAACTTAACTTAACCCCATTATTTCTCATCTAACTTTGTGGATTTTTACTGTGCCATAACATTTCAATTGTTTAGATAATAATGTATTGACGAATCTTAACCATTAACGAATTGTTGATTTTTTATAACTACTACATATAGATTTTTGGGTCTTGATATTGCGCGCCGCATTTGGGGACGCCCCGTGCGCGACTGCTGACGTGGCGTCTGCCACGTCAGCCAAAATGCGATGGCAGCACGACACGCGTCCACCAGCACCTTCCTAGCTCAGAATGCAACGACGAGTGCACGGCGGAGTGAAAATAGAGCGCAGCGTCACAAACAATATATAAATAGTATAACATTACGATAAAACAGTATATATATAGTAATATATAAATCAGACAAGAAAACAGTATATATATAATATAATATTATGATAAAACAGTATATATAAATCAGATAAAAATAATATATAGATATGATACAGTTTAGACAAACAGTATATGTGTATAGTAAATATGTAATTCAGACAAACATTATATATATCACTATATGTTCTGATAAAATAGTATATATAATTCAGATAAAAACAGTATATAGATATGATATAACTTTATAAAACAATATATATATATATAGCAATATATAATTCAAACAAAAAACAGAAAATATAACAATACAAGATTATATATATATATATATATATATATATATATATATATAACAAATTCTTTAAGTCGATAAGACAGTATATAGCAGATCTCGTCGTGCTGGAGAAGAAGGGGACGACAGAGAGAAGGTTGGGGACTCCGGCTGCTGGAAAACATGTCGCGCCCAGGTGGTCCCCAACTTTGGAGTGACCAGGTCATCCCCGAATGTTGGAGTGATTTCCATTTTCCCTAGATTTTTATATTTTGGTTATTTATCTAGTTTTGAGATGATAATATATTGCAAATTTTAACCATTAAGCAATCATTGTTTTCTTATAACTACTATATATAGAATTTTATATGTTGATTATTTTACATTCATTTCTGTGCAATTTTAGAAGATAACACCATCTTATAATATTGATGTGTCATGTTAGTGTTCCTTGGGTTCATATTGGACTTATTCCACAAAATTATTTATCAATTAAGATTAGGGAGAATATTAATATTTAATATAAATAAAATATGAAAGCTTCACCTATTAAAACAATTTTTTATATTTATTTTTCTTCATTCGGATTTTGGGTCATCTGGGTTCGGATTGGATCGGAATTCGGATTGTTGACTTGTAACTATTTTTGGGACGGAACGGATTTGGGTTCGGATTGATCGGGCGGGTTTTTCGGATTGAGTCAGATTTCGCCGGCTCTAATATTTGGTACTATGATTATATATCTCATAATCTCAAATTTAATCAATTCAATTGACCTTTTCTTTTACTGAGGCTAAAAATTAAACCAGAAACATCCATTCCAAGATCCATTCAAAATATCAACTAATTTATCTCCCGGTTTCAAGATTCATTAAGAAATTCAACTAATTTAACTCTTATAAACTGAAAAATAAATCCAATTACAACAAAGCAATTCATCTCCTAAATCAAATTATTAACCTCGAGTTAAAGCTGGAAAATTTTTAGAAGGGATGGAAATGAAAAAGAAAGTCGTGAGCCATCAAAACATTAGAAGAACAAGTACTTGTTAGTTAGGGTAGATGATTTATCGTGCCAGAACATTTCAGCATAACTGACTGTTTTACATAAAACCAAACATGCCCGGATTTCTTCAATTACAAACATAAAAACAGAGACAATGCAAGTTCATTGTCTTGCTGATAAAACATATTGACTTAGTATACCATAATATAATAATACAATCAAGTTACAAATTTTCAAGAATCAATTTATACCATAATAATTTTCCATACAATAATATGAATTTTTATTGCCTAAAAATCTAAGATTGATCCGCATTAGGCATGACCTGCAAAGTCATGGACCTGAAAAAGTTAAGGTCCGATTTGCTGATTTTTTTTATACCACTCTATTCAAAAATAAATAAGTAAATATCACTCATTTCAAAATAACGGGGTATCTACCATTTCCGTCACTAGTAGTGACGAAACATGTGAATTTTATAATTTTTCAAAAATGGGGTTAATTAGTGAAAAAATATGTTCCGCCACTGCCACTGACGGAACAGGAAAAAAATTAATTTTTTCTCAGGAAAAAAAAGCAAAAAAATTAATTATTTTCATGTTCCGCCACTAGGCCCACCACCTGTGGTAGAATAGTATTTTTTTACACTAATTAACCCTGTTTAGTCAGCCAAATGGAAATTTTTTTGAAAAAACTGAAAATCCACATGTTCCGTCACTACAACATCTGTTTCGCCACTAGTAGTGGCGGAAATGATAGATACTCCATTATTTTGAAATGAGTGGTATTTGCTGAATTATTTTTGAATAAAGTAGTATATAAAAAAAAGTCCGATTTGTTTTATTAGAGCCTGTTTTGTTGTTAATATTCCAAGGCCCAGCCCGCACATGAATGAGCATATTAGCTCCTCTGTTCCCTAAACCCTTATTTCCCTAAGCCCGCTTCTTAAACCCCTCTCTCTCTCTACGCCTTGAGTCGCGACTCGCCTGAGACAGCGAGTCTCCGTCTGGTCTCGCCGGAGACTGAATCATCTCGCCTAGACTGGAAAAGGTAGGAAATAAACTTTATGTTTTTTATTGAGAAAAGGACTAGGGAGGTGAACTAGGTTTAAGTTATTTTTTGAAATTTTAATGTTTGGTTTGGATTTTAGGTTTGAGTGAGTAGGTTGATTAAGTTAATATTTAGTTTTGAGCTTTGCAATTAGTGGTTAATAATTTGGGTTTGTTTAATTTATTAGCTATTAGGGTATTTATCTTCTAGATTTTGGGTTTTACATCTTTGTTCTTCTTCTAGATTTTGGGTGCATCGTGTCTTCTAGTTGTTCATCCGAGCGTGAGAAAAGAAAAAAGAAGCAAATAATGGAAGATGTAATTAATTTTCTAAAAGAGGCGCCCAATGAAAAGGATGAAGATCTAGAAAGTGAGAAAAAAGAAGAGGAAAAGAAAGAGGGTGGTTAAAAAAAGAGGCTTTGATTTCCTAATTGCTGACCAAAAATTCGAGAAAAAAATACTACAAAAGTTGGCGAGTATAGCCAAGAACAAAATCATTGAAACAATAAAAAATGCCAAGTATTATTCAGTTATACTTGATTATACACCCTCTTCATCTTTTAACCATGAAGGAGATGTAAACCTTGTTGTACGGTTTGTGGACATTTCGACAAGTCCAATAAAAGTGAAGGAGATTTTCTTTGAATTTCTGAAAGTTGATGAGAGAAATGAGTTGGGATTATTTGGTAATCTTAAAGATGCTTTAATTAATCTTAAGCTTTATATTGGTGATTTGAGAGGGCAAGGATATGGTAACTGCCCTTATATGAAAAAATTAGTGACGGGGTTGAAAAAAGGATGCTTGAATTAAATCCTAGAGCAATTTATACAACATGTGGTTGTCACAGTCTCAATCTTGTTCTTTCCGATGCGGCTCATTGTTCTAATCAAGCATCATTTTTTTTGGAAGGTTCAATCAATTTATAAATTATTCTCCTTTCCAACTCAATATTGGGCGATTTTGGAAGAGAATGTGGAGGTTCTTAAATTTAATAGTACTCTTAAGCCGTAAAAAAAGAAAAATGCTGGGAAATTCGAATTGAAAGTATTGAGCCGTTGAGGTTTCATTCTGAACAAGAGATGCTTTGGATGATTTATATAACAAAGAAACAACGGATCCAATGGCAAGAGAGTGTTGTTATTTGGTATAACATGTTGTATGTTGTTAATAAATCTAGTAAGCTCATTGAAAGTGAAGATAATCCGATGCTGAAATAAAGGAGTTAAAAGGGCTTATTATGTGGTTTGAACGTTTTAAAGAGATTGGTTTTGAAGCGGCATTAATTGATGCGACTAAAATGGCGGAAAATATGGGAATTGAACCTCAAATCCCCCCAAAACGTATTGTTAAAAGAAAGAAGCAATTTAATGATGAAATTGGTAAAGACCCTAATCTCTCGCCTTTGGAATCTTTTAGATTGGATTTCTTTTTAGCTATTGTGGATCAAGCGATTGCCTCATCCAAATCTAGGCTCGAACAATTTGAAGTGTTTGAGAAGAGTTTTGGTTTTTTGTTTGATTTGGAAAAAACATGCCCAAATGATGAATACTTGAAAAATCATTGTATGAATCTTGAGGAGGTTTTGAAGCATAATGGAATTTCGGATATAAACGGGGAGAATCTGTATGTTGAGTTGAAACGTTTTAATGATGTGTTGCCAAAAGGGGTGAAGAAACCATTTGAAGTGCTGAATTATTTGCAAAATGTGGAAAGTTGTTATCCAAATTCATGGATTGCTTACAGAGTGCTTTTAACCATACCAATTACTATTCCTTCAGAAGAAAGATATAATCAGCTAGCTTCGTGTGAGCTTGAATGTGATTGGATCGATAAATTTATTTGGGAAATGGAGCAAGACGACTCAGATTAGTAGTATTGAAGTGATGTATTTTGTTTCAGATGATATTTTGTGATGAAACGTATCATTATAACTTTGTATTTTGTTCTTTTTTATGTTTAACTTTTTATTTTGTTTTTTGATGTAGTAAAGCAATGATCTTTTGCAATTTTATTTTTGAGACAGATTGCTTTTGAATTTTCCCTTTTTCTCCGCCCTTGAAATTTTAAAGTTCAGAAGAAGAAAAAAGAACTCAAAAGATACAAAACCACACAATTTCTTTGGCAATAAAACATTCTATTAAATCATATGATTTCTCCAATTACAAACATAAAAACAGAGACTAATGAGAATTAAAAATATCCCAACACTAACAAAGGAAATAAATCTCTATTTAGAAGAGGCAATCAAGGAAATATTTACAATAGCAATATATTTTTTTCAACAACTGAAAATAAAATATATACATTGAGATTCAAGAATCATATTTGTGAACCTAGCTAGTCTCACTTCTAAGCTTCTACAAAATTTCACACCAATAATACAACTTATACTAAAAACTGAAAAGCTAATCCACAAGGAAAAAAATAAAAAAAATTATATATTTGTTATTTTACACTATTTAGTATTTACAGAGAATTACAACTTTCTTATTTATTTTTTTAACTCCCACAAACCAACAAACTATATTTGAATATATTTTTACTTGCCATATTTCTGGAAAGAAATAACCAATAAATATTTAGCAATGATTATATAAAAAAGCAAGGAGCTGAATATTAACTTACATTGTACAACTACCCCAAAAAAAACTTACATTGTACAACACTTGTTAAATAGGCAGCACTATTAAATGCGGCTGTGTAAATCCAATACAAAACATTTTAAGCTGAAATGAAGAAACAGAAAAGTTAGCTTTACTGGGAGAAATACCGCGCTTCTCTGCGGTTCAATCGATATATTTTTTGCTACCAACATTCACTAATTATCAAAATATTTAAAAAAAATTAAAAAAAATACAATAAAAAGACATAATAAAAGAACAATATAGTTGCCGAAATATATACAACTATAAGAGATACAAGATTATTATTGCATATCACAATACATCAAACATATTAAATGAAACAAAAAAGAATTATGACACATATATATTTCTTGTCATTTGCAAACAGATATAGTAAAATATGTAGGAAAACTAATGGTAAAATCTTTATCACAACAATCATAAATTTTTTTGGGGATAAATATGTTATTAATATATGTACTTAAATAGAGTTGTAACTTAATCTTTAGAGATCAAAACATGTTGAAAGTTCTATATCGTATGGTATATCAAGTTTTTTTCTCCAAATTACCACAACTTATTTTCTTCCAAAACATATACTTATATATCTCACAAAAGAAATAAAACCTATGAGTCATACAAATTTTGATATTATTTTTTTTAATTGAGAGTTCACACTAAATCGAAAAACAGAACAACAAATACCGAATAAACTATTCAAATAGAGCCACATCATAAGTTACAATATATAGAACCACAAACTATTAATATTTAAAAAAAAAATGAAAAGTTTTAGTTTTGCCACAAGAACTATTTCTATGGCTAGAGTTGAAGGGGGGGTTGTTGTTTGGGGGGGGGGGGGGGGGGTTTAATTATATTTTCAGAAAGTAGGACATGAAAAAGTAAACAATTTCGTTAGTACTTAGTAACCTGAAACTCGATTGAGAAGGCCGGAGATATTTCACCTTAGATTCTCTCTTATGCTTAGGATCCAAACTTCAAATTTAATTTTCAAATTGAAAGTAAAAATTAAGTTCCAAAATACTTGCAATTTTGCAAATAATAATAATAATAATAATAATAATAATAATAATGGACGGAGCTTTACTTGTATTATTTGTAGGAGGCAAAAAAATTCTATTGATTTCTTTCCATCCAACCAACCCAATCTAAAGGCCCTTGAATGTAGAAAAAATCACATCTCACACACATCTTCTGCTTACCATGATCAAAATTGGACAATGTAATATTTTCACATCTATTTTCCTATACAAAAAGAGAAATTTCAAAAAAATAAAAACACTCCTGACTTTTCTGAATATTATAAAAAAGAAAAAAAATCCTTTATATTAGCATATTTAAAAAAAAATTCTCTATGATAAACTTTTCATTTTCAAAAAATTCCTCCACCTACTTTTTCATTTACTTATTAATTATATTCTCATTCACCCCCGTGGTAAAATATTTTTCTAAGAATATTTCTTAAAAAATATTTCTCTAAAAAGACTATTTTCTGTAAGAAAAATATTTCTTAGAAAAAGTTATAATTTTTTTTTTAAAAAAATTCCAACAAATTTTTTCTAAAATTGCTTTATGGACCATACTCCTATGGACCCATATCTCAGGGTCCCAAACCCATCTCCACGTGGTAAACACTAACCATTTCAACATTTATTATATATTTTCTCTAGTAAACCTTTTTCCAAACATATTTTTTTTAAATATTTCTCCAAAAAAACTACCCACATCTCAATGACTCAAACCCATCTCCACGTGGTACTCACTAATCATGTCAACATTATTTTAAAAAAAGAAAAGATCAGTTTTGCCTCCTCAACTGTCCAACTAACTTATTTTCAGTCCCTCAACTTTTTATTAATCTAATATTAGTCCATTAATTATCTAATAACTGTATTTTTTGTCATTCCATCCATTAAATGTTTATGTGTCCGTTAAATTTGACATGTAAGCAAAGACGTCGCATTAACAACGTGACAAATGTTTGAAAAAAATATTCATTAATTTCCCTATTTTCTTAAAACATTATTTTTATTAAAAAAATATATATTTTTTATGCATGTTTATTTGTTAAATAAAAGTTCATACGTTATTGTGTATATTTAAGAATATATGTCACGTCATTGCTCACGTGTCATATTTAACGGACACGTAATCACTTAACGGATGGAATGACAAAAAATCTGCCTATTAGATAGATGAGGGACTAAAATTGTACCAAAAAAAAGTTAAGGGACAAAAAATGAGTTAATTCAACAGTTGAGAGGTAAAAATTGGACTTTTCTCAAAACTTCTGACAAATGTTTTCCTTAAGGGCTTGTTTGGATGGGTAGAAAATATTCGGTTTTGTTTAGGATAGGGAAAGTTTCCTAAATTATTTAAGATGCAAGTTTGGATCCTAGTTAGGAAATTATCAGGAAATTTAAAAATAGGAATTCTTAGGGAAATTTACATAGAGAATGTGTGGAAAAAAAAAGCTGAGCTATTTGGTAAGTTTTTTTAGGAAAGAAATTCCAGGTGTCTCTCTCCTTCATTGCTTCCCCTTTTGACTTTTAGCTATCTATTTTTCTCAATCTTTGCCATCATGGCTCTTCAAACCACCTCTTCGATTTCTGTTCTTCCTTATCTGTCCTTTGCCCTTGCCCCTTCCTTCCTAAACTAATTTTGCCCCTAAAATTATCATTTTTCTCTAATCTCTCATGTATTCAAGTATACAAGAGAGCAAATTGTCATGCCTAGGAAATAGAGTAAAATTTGTTTGATGAAGAACACTGCCATGGGTCTTAAATTTTCTTGTATGTATTAATAACTCTTGTATTGTATGTAACTAGATGAATCGTTGAATATGATATACCTAGGAAGAAAATGTGGTAATTTCCTTTCTTTTTTTTTCATTTTACTTCTATTTTTATTTTTCAATACTTTGCATTCTTCTTCCATCTATGGTCGTACCATTTTTGTTGGCTTTTTCTCTTTGTTTTTTAAAGAATGTCTTTTTCTTTGTTTCGTTAAAATGTTATTTCTTGATTGAATTAAAGAATTCTTCTTTGGTTAAATTTTGAACAGCTCAAGGATGATTCAAGTAATTTTGAAAATTGATGCTTAATTTATGTTATATTGGGTTAGAATTATAATTATTTTCTATGAAATTTTGTTTTAAAACAATATGTGATTCGTCTTTTTTTTTTTGTAAATTAAACTTTATTCTAAAAAAGTGGTTACTAATAATTTATTCTCTAATGACTTAGACTCAAAAGTTAAGGGCTTATTCTCAAAAGTTCGTTATTCCCTGCAAATTCCTTAAAGGCTATATTTGGGAGCAAGATAAAATGGAGATAGTTTTTTTTAGGGATAATGAGTTGTCTCCGTTTAACCTCAAGTTTTATAATGATGTTTGACAAGATGATAGAGATAAAAGTTGGGATAATGTTGAATTAAAAAATAATTATTTTTCAAAAGACCGGAATACCCTTCTCTTCTTTTGCAGGTGCACAAATTTTATCACTCAAAATTTAGATAACATTTATATCAAATTTCATAAGCATAGATAAAATATATTACAAAAAAATTGAATAAAATAAATATATATATACAATTTATAGTACAAAAAATAAAATATTAAAAATTTACAGTACTTTAGACAAAATTATAATATATTGGCAATATAATACAATTTATGATGCCTTTTTTTCTTGATGAAAAAAAACTACAATTCTGAATTTTGACCTTCAATAATTCTTTCACAGTCATATAAAAGAAATCAAACATAGAAAATTTAAAATATTAAAGCCAAGAATTAATCTATTAGCACACACAATTCAAATGGAACAAACTACTTTTTCTTTTCATGGCCTTTATTAACTGAAGTAAAATTCTAAGATTCAGACTACAAATGTAGAAAATAATAAACCACTAAATAGCCTCAAGGACTAGAACATAAAAAAATTGAAAATCAACCAAATCTTCTAAATAAAATGAACAACTGAGATTTGATTGATATGTGGATAAGTGATATCGAAGTAGCAATCCTGATATAGTCCATATTGGATAAGGCAACTAAAATTATACTTGAATATTTCTTAAATCAATTAGTTTCAATTGACATCAAATAAGTGACAATTATGAAATAACAATCATTGTGGTTCAGTTTGACATCAACTATCTCTAACAATGCAATTAGGCCTCAATTAGCCACGCAATTGAGAGTTAACATACCTCGTATTTCTGCAAATGAACACAAAACAATCATAATAATTGAACAACAAAATATCTTCTATAGTTGAACAACAAATGGGATTCACAAATAATATGAGATAGCTTATGTATGCACATAAACTAGTTCAAGATACAATAATTATCAGTTTTAGCATTTTTAATCTAAATTTTCAGTCATGCCCAATTCCCCTAATTCCTCTGTTAAATCTACTCAAACACAATACATCAATAGATACTGGTACAATGTTGTCATTATTGAACATGTGCCAATATAATGTTTAACTTTTTCATTAGTTGTTTATTTGTAAAAAATCCTTCTAAATGCCGGTATGTATACTGACATTCACAAATTAACAACTATATTAAATTAAACATGTTTACTAAAATTCACAAGTTATCTGATATGAATCGTGTTTAATTCTCAAATTAGACACTTGTTGTACTAGAGAACCAAAATCGAATGCAATAAAAAAGTAAAAAAAATCCTCAAACTCAGAACTAGAAATAATATGTAGGAAAAAATTGGAAAATTAAACTTACTCGATTATATTCGCCTTTCAAGAACTGGACTGTCTCAATTTAGATTATGTCCTCAATTATATACTCCTTTCAAGCACCAATCGTTTTCAAAGCATAGATTCTATCAAACTTACCCAATTTTCGTTTGTGTTTAAACCCCGACTATAGTGATCTCAAACCGAAGATAAAGGAGAATATTTTGATGCGATTTGTTTGTTGATAGGATAAAAATACGAGGAGAAATATGAGTTTGAAAAATAAAGTGAATGAGTGAGAAAGAAATAAAACTTGGATGAAGAAGGAGATGAGGTGGCAACGGATGAGAAAAGAAAAAATCGCTGGAGGGGTAGATTGCGGGTATTTTCGTAACAAAAGTAGGGTTAAAGTTGAAAAAGCTTATCACTGGTGTGACCCAGTGATAGTAATTCTTGACTTTATTCCTGACTATTCCATCTTAATCCTGATTTTTCATTCAATGTTTGGCAGGGATAATGATGATAAGTGTTCTTATCCCTAGCTTATCTTGATGCCAAACATGAGCTAAATGATCCAAACATGATTCACACAATTCATCCGACAATTTCCTTGCCTCCAAGGAATGGGAATTTTCTAACCCTCAACCCTACAAATTCCCTACCCTTCCCTAGAAAATTTTGGCACACCCAAACAAGCCCTAAGACTGTTTTATGGACCAAAAGTCTTATGTCCCACATCTCAGCGACTCAAACTCGTCTCCACGTTGTACACACTAACCACGCCAACATTCATTTTCCCTCGTTACTCGAGTCAACCCGATTTCAAAACTCACACGCTCGGTCTGCTCTTCTCTTTCTTCTTCCACTCGGCCCTGCCTCTTCGCTTTTCCCTTCCCCTTTCCCCGATTCTTCCGATCGAAGCGAACTCTGAAACCCCTTTTGATAAGATTTGTTGTTAGAAGAGATTCGGGGTTGTGGGTTTTTGATCGACCATGACTGGGTTTGTTTCCCATTTGCCCTTTTTTCACACTCTAATAATTATTTTTGTATTGATTATATAGTTTATTTGTGGTATTTGGTACTTATTTTTTTGGGCTTTTGGAGCTGTTAAAGCTATTTTTCATTTTGTTACATTCAGTGTCATTTTTTAGGGGGTTTTCTATTTGAAGGGGCTTAATTAGCTAGCTATAACGCCTAAACAGTTCTTACTCATCAAAGCTCCTGACTTTATTGATATCTTTAGCTTTTCTAACAGAGAACTGATTGATTATGACTAACTTTTGCTAAATTTCAATCATTTTTTATGCAGCCCGTCTTGGCTAGTAGATAGCAGAAGAATCGCTTCAAAAATAAAGAATGCTTCTGAACAAGTCGATCCAAGCCGAGCCAAATGGATGAGTAATCCAAGTAAATCTTGCCCCAATTGCAACCATCTTATAGACAATAGTGATGTAAGACCCTTTTTTCATGTATTTAAAAAAAAAAAATTCCAATCTAGCTCCAGTAAAGAAATATCTTTATCCTGTAATATTCAGGCCTAATTGCACAACCTAAACTTAATTAGGGATAAATTTAGCGACATTGCAAACTTTGAAAACCAATGCCTTTTTGATGGGAAATTTGCAAAAAAGAAAAACCCTTGCATTATGTGAACTGCAAATCATTATCTAAAATTACAAAAAAAAAAAAAACTCTATTCTTTAAAAATTCAAAAAATAATCCCTGTTACTAATTACCTAAACATCTTTATCCATTAAAACTTTATAAAAAATTAATGTAGGGACTATTTTTTTAATTTTCAAAGAATAGAGGCTTTTTTTTTGCAATTTCCAATAAATGTAGGGGCTTTTCAACAAATATCCCTTTTTTCAATAACTCATTTTTACATACAAATATTTGGTTTTCTGAAGGTGGTGAATGAGTGGCCAGGATTGCCTAAAGGAGTGAAATTCGACCCGTCGGATCAAGAGCTGATCTGGCATTTACTCGCCAAATCTGGAAAGGGAAACGCGAAGCCTCATCCTTTCATTGATGAGTTCATCCCGACTGTCGAGCGAGAAGAAGGGATTTGTTATACCCATCCTAAAAAATTACCTGGTAAGTTGTTGAAAAATAATTATAATAAATAATAGGGTAGTAGGTATTTTGTTTTGTTTTAGCGAAATAAAAGGTTATTAGTTAGGATTCAAGAGAAGTAATAAGAGTTGGGATTACTTTATACCGGAGGGATCCAGTTGCTTTAAAACCATATAATAGCCTTGAAAACCAAATGGGTAGCATGCCAAAAAAAACAAAAATCAATAAAAAGATGGTATATTTTTCAAAAAGCCCCTAACTTTCTGAGTACTCTTTAGATTTTGTAAAGAACTCCTATAAAAAAATTGATGAAGATTACCTTACTTCCAAGATACCATAAAAAAGCCAAAATTCATGATTTATTTGTCTTCTATATTTTCATAAGGAGACAAAAATCCAGTCCACTTTATATTTTTTTTAATATAATCTAAAAAGTCGGGTTTTCTTTTTTGAAAAAATTCCCATAAAAGAATCCAAATTTCACGATTTTTTTATTTCTTTTATCTTTTTTTTTTAATTTTTTTTAATTGAATATTCCCTTCATTTTTTAAAGGAGTGAAGCAGGACGGGAGCGTATCCCACTTCTTCCACCGCACTTTCAAAGCCTACAACACCGGCACCCGCAAGCGCCGGAAGATCAACCCCTCCTCCTCCTCCGACGGCTCCTCCTCGGGGGACGTGCGCTGGCACAAGACCGGCAAGACAAAATCCGTTCTGATTGAGGGAGAACACGTCGGCTGCAAGAAGATCATGGTGCTGTATATGAGCGTGAATAAGGGAGGGAGGGCGGAGAAGACGAACTGGGTCATGCATCAGTATCATTTGGGGGTTGGCGAGGATGAGAGAGAGGGGGAGTTTGTGGTGTCGAAATTGTTCTATCAGCAGCAGGTTGGTGTGCTTATTTCATTTAATATAGCTATAGGGTTAGTTAATAGGATTAGATAATGTGAAATAGTATTGTAAAGTATCGTAAGTATGATGTTGTGGAACAGGGAAGATGAAGTCGGTGTGGGTTGAGGGAGGGCATGTGGGGTGCAAGAAGTTCAAGGTTTTGTATACGAGTGTGGGGAGGGGGACGAGGGCGGAGAAGACGAGCTGGGTCATGCATGAGTATCATTTGGGCATTGGTGAAGATGAGAGAGAGAGGGGGAGTTTGTGGTTTCGAAATTGTTCTATCAACAACAGGAAACTGTCAAAAAGTCTAGAGACCATGCAATCATACTCCGAATCAACCATGAAAGCCTGAATAAGGGGAAAAACTTCCTTGTTTTTATTTATTTCTTTTTTTATTTAGGCTTGCTTTCATGGTTGATTCGGGTCTGGTTGCATGGTCTCTGGACTTGTTGTTTAACTATTGGGAGCTAATTGATAGGTTTAGGTTGTGATGGTAGTAGTAGTAGCAGAAAATAATGTGAAATAGTATTGTAAAATATCATAAGTATGATATTGTGGAAATGGGAAGATGAAGCCGGTGTGGGTTGAGGGGAAACATATATGATGTGAGAAGATCATGGTGTTGTACATGAGTGTGAATAAATACACATTCGGTTCATTTTACAGGTGTTTTTCAAGAATCTAAAAATATTGAGTTTTTTTTTTAATATTCGGAAAAGTTAGGTGGTATTTTGAAGAATTTCTCTAAAATTATAAATTCTTCTACTTGTTATTGACTGTTTCTTTATTTTTTCTGGCGCATAAGGCACAAAAGATGGGCGAAAAATGCGAGAAAGATTCGATGGTGATGGACGCTTCAGATGTTCCGAGCACTGAGGTGGAAACGGCAGAGGTCCCCAATTTGTACGCAGAAGAGCCAACTGATCAGGAAGAAACAGTAGTTCAAACTACTGAGTTTGTTTCAGGACCAGTAAGTATCTTCTTACTTATATATTGTAAAAGCATTCGATTTGTTTGTCTGTCTAGTACCTACATATTTAATTTTGTAGGTGTTATGGAATGGTGGAATAGGCGACTGTTCTATTTGGTAGAATAGTGAAATTGTGGAAGAATGAGATAAAATAATGCTTTTTGTTGGGAAAAAGTAGGGTCTATTCAATTCCACTCTATTTCACTATTCCGTCTCCTCATGGAATAGATGTTTCACTATTCCACTTATCTAATCTACATTATTCCTTATTTATTTGACGGAATAAGAAATTTTATTCCTATCCATTCTACTCTATTCCATCTTGCACAACAGGACCTTTGATCCATTTCTCGCTTTTTAGCACAACATAATATTGTAGTTATCTTCTGAACTTTTTTTTTTCTTCTTTCAGACTCTTAATCATATACCCATACAAGTGCCTGACGAACCAAAAGAAGCAAACCCAATACCAAATCCAGAACCCGAAAATCCAGAAACCGAAACCGGGATTCTTCCAACAGACGAACCCAAAAACTGGAACTTCGAATCCGGGTTTTCCCAAGACCTGATGGACTCTCAACAGATGGCGGCCAACATTTCTGTCCTGAACGAATTCCTCGAAAGCCAGAGTCAGGGCGAGACGGAATTCGGATTCCGGGAAAATGAAATCCGGGAAATTGAAATCCCGAAAAGGAGTCTGGTGCCATGCGGCGGCTCCTTGTCGCATTACGTGGATAAGCCTGAGGAATTGAAGAAGGATCTGGAAGCTTGTTTGAATATTCCGAGTTTTGAAGGGGAGAAGGTGGATGAGTTTCGCTTGAGCCAGCTCGATTGCTACAAGGTATAAATCAGGCTAAGTTACTAAAATAAATTGTGATAGGACATTAAAGGTTGTAAGTATATTGGTAATTAATTATAAAAGTAGTTCAAATATCCACTCATGGCTCGAATTTGGATTATAATAAACGTATTGAATTGGAGTTAAATTGTGTTTATTTCGCTTGAGCGAACTTGATTGTTACAAGATGATTAGTTAAAGAAAATTTTGTCAATATTTTTTTTGTTAGAATTGAGGTTGTAATGATTCTTTTTTTATTTTTTTGAAGGAGAATGGATCGCAGGATAGCTTTTTGGCGTCTTTTGCTGGAATGGAATGAATGGTTTATGACTGAATTATGGATGTTCACTTTGTGAGAAGTGCAAAGTTAATTTGAATGTTGTGATTTTTAGTTTTTTGGTATGTATTTTGTAAAGAGATTTATTAAATATATAAGTGTTAGGAATCGGTCGAAAAGCCTCATTTTGTATTTTGTAAACAAGCCTATGTTATGCGTTATGTCAGTTATGTGAGAAATGTTTGTATTATATAAATGATCGTTTTGGCATTTATTTAGTTAGCCTTTTATTTCACTATTTATGCTAATGTGATTGGAATTGAATTTCATATATTTAATGAATTAGGTTACCGATTGGATAAAATGTTGTAATTAGTGGCCCAAACATTTAGCTTTCATCCAATATGAAAATGAGGCTCATGATTATTTCACTGTTAGGTGACCATATTTTGCACAAATATTTCTCCTTATTTAGTGGTTTATATTTTACATCATTTTAATTAGCAAATTTTTTTCTATCAGGTTAAAAAAACCATTTTATACTGTATTCAGAAAAATGTAAAAATTATGTCATATAACATCTGGCTAAGAATCTCAAAAAAAAAAAAAAAAAATCTGGCTAAGACTTAAGAGGCACTAATAATAATTTCCCATAATTTAAACAACTTGCAAAAGATAATCAATGTAGTCCCTCACATATCAACATCTAAAATACTGACTTAAAATAAGTCATAAACACTTTAAATTAAGAAACTTTAAACTTCTAATTATATTAATAAAACATATGATATAAATACTTCTACGTATACTAGTACTTTAATAATTTTGTTTTTCTAAAATAGCATCCACACCACAAATCTTAAGTCAATCAGAATCTTTAAGTTTTAAAAAGTCCTAGTATATAATTAAATATTTTATCCTCATTTTATATATACATTCATATTAGAAACTAAATATTTTACCCTCACTTTATATATACATATGCATCTATTTATATTAGTATCTAAATACTCTATCCTCACTTTATATATGTGTATACAGTTAATTAAAGTGCTAATTAACCGAAACTAATTGCAATTTCCTTTCCTAAACAAGCAAAATAAATAATTTCTCAAACAAACAGAAAATCACATAGAAAGAAAGAATCTCCCCTTCATTCATTATTGTCCAAAGCACGCGTCACTTTCTCTCATAAACCAGAGAGCAAAAAGTATTCCCAACATTAATAAACAGAGAAAAATTCAATTTTACCTCTTCAATTATTGAATTAGCTCATTTTTGATCCTTTAACTTTTTATTGATATAATTTTAGTTCCTCAACTATTTAAATGATAGATTTTTGATTTTTTCTTCCGTTAAGTACTTATGTGTTTATTAAATTTGACGCATAAATCCTGACCAAAAATTGAAATGATAAAAAATAAATTTATTAAATAGTTGATGGATTAAAATTGAATCAATAGAAAATTAAGAGGTTAAAATTGAGCCAGCTTAATAGCTGTGGGAGGCAAAAATAAACTTTTCTCTAATAAATAATAATAATAATGAATGGATTCCATTCCACTTCCCTCTCTTCCTTCCAAATAACTTCTCTCTTCTCTCCCCACGCCACCTCCCAAAAAATATAAATTCCAGGGATCGCTGTTAGATTTTAACAAAAGATTGGAAGGTTATCGAAGTGGGAGGAGAACGAAATTATGGGATTTTCGTGGGATTTTTCGGGGAATACGCTGATCAAGCGGCTGTGTAAGTCGCTGCTGAAGAAGAAACTCGGGGATTTGCTGCTCGGAGATATTGATCTCGATCAGCTCGACCTGCAGCTCACCAAGGGGACTCTGAACCTCTCTGACCTCGCGCTGAATGCCGATTTCATTAACGAGAAGGTTTGTTGGTTAATTTGGTTTGGTGGAATTTGGGTTTTTGAAGTGTGTAAGTGGGGAATTGGGGTTTTTTTAGTGGGGATTTTGGTAGGAATTGTGTAATTTGATTGAATTGATACTTTTTTTTTGTATTTTGTATTTGGTTGATTGTTGGATTGGGTGGTGAATTTTGCTGAATTAGTAATAATTGAGACTTAATTTATGCATAATTCACATAATTTAAGGGTACTAGGATTAACCAAGTATATCATTCCACGATTCATATCGAGAATTTCTTCTTCTTATTTCCATTTTCTCATTTTTTTCTCTTTTTTTCAGTTGGTCGGTTCTGCAGTGATGGTCAAAGAAGGATCGATGAAATCCCTCTCAATCAAAATCCCATTAAAACTAAAAAGTTGCGAAATAGAAATCGAAGAATTAGAGCTCATCATTTCTCCATTCAACTCACCCGAAACCGGAATTCCAGTTCCCGATTGCTCAACTTCCCAAAATAATAACAATTCAACCCAAAAATCAAGCCCAAAATCCGGGAATTCAAATCCCGGTTCTTCCTCAAGAGATGTGGACGAAGGAGTGAAGCGGATCGCGAATGCAGTGAAATGGTTTCTGACGAGTTTTCACATCAGAATAAAAAACATTTATATCGTTTTTGACCCATCCACAAATCAAGAAGTGAGAAATTCAGCGTTGAATAAATCTTTGGTTTTTAGAATAAAAGAGACGGAATTTGGGACTTGCTTGTCAGAAGATTTACCAGTGAAGCTGAATAATTTCATAAAGTTCAAAGAATCCGCGATTGAGTTCTTAAAAATGGAGGAATTGGAGAAAAATTTGGATTCGAATTCGAATTTGAATTTGAATTTGGATGAGGAAATTTTGAGTCCAGTTTTGAAAGGCCCAATTGGGGGATTTAGTGGTCAATTGAATTTAAGCATACCTTGGAAAAATGGGTCTTTAAGTCTCAAGAAATTAGACGCTGATTTATCGATCGATTCTTTAGAGTTAAATGTAAACCCTAATTGCATCGATTGGGTGATTAATGTGTGGGACTCTCTTCAGAAAAATAATTTGAAACAAGAGAAGTTAATGGATTCATCTAGCTTTAATTCTAGGTTGAATTTGAATTCAAGTGGGTTGGCGAGTAATGTTAGGGTTTCTGACGATTTGGAAAAGGGGAAGGAGAAAATTCAAGAGGATTTTTTTACTGGAGCGAATTTTATTCAGAATTACGTGCCTAAATCAGTAACTTTGAATGATCAGAACAATGCTGATTCTGACTATGATGATGCAAGGTATGTTTTTTTAATTTAAAATGTGATTCTAAATGTTGTTAAAATATTATTCAAATTATTACCATTTTTCCTAAATATCCAATTAAACCCCAATTTGGGCCCCCATTAAAACTCAGTTGATTCTTGATTGTGTAATTAAGCCTCAATTTGACCAAGATTTGAGTTATTAATATTAGTTTCTTATTTATTTATGATTTTTGTGCAGTATTGATCAGTTTTTTGAGTGTTTTGATGTGATGAGAAGCTCTCAAAGTAGTATTGGTAATAGTGGAATATGGAATTGGACTTGTTCTGTATTTAATGCGATTAATTATGCTGATACTCTTGCTTCTGGATCTGACCATGTTAATCAAGGTGCATTTAATTTATTAATAATATTATTATTTATTTTTTATTTTTGCCCTGTGTTTGCTGAATTTATGTACAAGAGACTTATCTTTATGTAATCTGAAGTTTCTCGATTAAAATTATATTGAATTCATGAGAAATTTGCAAAAAAAAGGACCCCTATGTTATGCTTAATTTGCAAAATAGAACAAAGTCCCTCCATAACTGGAAATTTCAGAAAAGTCCCTGCCGTTTAGGGTTTAGGGGATTTTATGCAATTTTCCAAGTTAATTTTGTTACAAAAAAATATAAATTTGAGTGATCGGTGTTAGATTTTAGCATTATGGGCTTTTTTGGAACTTCCTAAAGAATATAGTTTTATTTTGCAATTTCCAAATAGTGGAGGTCTTTTTGGCAATTTAAGCATGATGCGTGTTTTTCTTTTTCCATATCTCCCTAAATTCATACTTCAAAATTTACCTTTTCTTTTTATATTTATTTACACAGAATTACTCACGGAAAAAACATTGCACGCTTCTGTATCTGAAATTTGCATAATTCTTTCTTTTACGGATGAGAAAAACATTTCGACGGAAAAGAGAAATAACGAGTCGTATATGAGCTGTAATTCATCTGTTTATACCGACCAATCATCAATTAATGAAACAGATATTAAAAATATGAAATCGCACCATTTGGAAGCTCGGTTTCAGAAGATTTTTCTTGATTTAGAGGTATGAATTAAATATAAATCGCATCATTATTATCGTTAAAAATTCAGGGCTCAATTAATTGAGGCCTAATTTGGTTAAATTGAAGCATAATTAGTTAAATAGAGGTTTATTTTGCACTAATTAATGTTAAATTGAGGCATAATTGGGTTAAATAGAGTTTTATTTGCATAATTGGGTTAATATAGGTTTATTATTTCAAATTGAGGCTTCAGTTAATTTGAGTCTTAATTTGGTTGAATTGAGGCATAATTGGATTAAATAGAGATTTATTTATTTACACAATTTAATGTCACTTACCCTTAATTACCAATTTGACTTTCAATTTCTTTTTTTTTAATTTTTAATTTTAACAGACGTACCCTCAAAACATGAAGCTCAAGGCCTCAATTGGGAAAATAAACATCGACGAATTTTACGAAACCCTATTTCAGTTCCCAATTTTCCTAAACCCTAATTTGAAGCGAGAAATCCAATCCTCTCTCCCCCCATTTCCTTTCGATGATTCAGAAACCTCTACGAGTTCAAACCCTAGCCCTAATTCCGGATATTTTAGGGTGTCTCTCCTCAAATCTTTCGGCAAATGCAATTTGAATTACACCACTAGTTGCCCCAACTCAAACCCTAATTCAGTCTCAACAGTCTCTTTCAATTTGTCCTTGCCACATTTCACATTTTGGGTTCATTTCCATTTAATCCACATGATTATGAATCTCATGAGCCAAATCGAAACTTCCTTCAAAAAACCCTCTTTGGGTTCCAAAACCGAAAATACGATCAAAAGATCTTCTAATAAAACCAACTCTTCCAAATCAAGTCTCAAGGGCAAAATCGTCCTTTCCACCTCTCGGATTTTCCTGTGCTTTCCTTCTGAGTCTCAAACGGATTTCTCTCATCCATCCCCATTCGAAAAATTCATCGTTTTTGACCATTTTTCACCTTTAGATTTCACTGAATTTCCAAGTTCAAAATCGCGAGATTTTAATCTCGGTTCGAATTCAAACTCGGTCCATTTGGACATAAAAACCCTAGAAATCTATCTTGTGGAAGAATCTCTCAACCAAACCTTTTCAGCTGTTAAGATTCTCTCAACCAAGAATGGTCAAATGGGTCAAACGGGTTTTGGATTTGATGTGAGTTGGCAAACGGGTCATGGAACGGGTCAGTGGATCAATTCTAGGGTTTGGAATCTGGCCTTATTACATGAACAATACGAGAATAAAAGGCATGATAATAGTAAAGGATCCGGTTTTTCTTCTTCAACGAGTTTGAAAGATATTCATGAAAAATGCGCTAATATACGGCAAGAGCTTATTCTAAGCGCCCAATATTTATTCCATGCGAAATTTCACAATCTTTCGATGAATTTCTCTAAGAAGAATTATTTAACAATTCTCTCTCTCATAGACCAAGTTCTTGAAGGGTTTTCAAACGATGAAGGTAAAAGTAAAACCGATAAGAGTGAAAATTACGATTTTGCCCCTCAAATTTCCTTCCTTTTTGAATGTGGTGCATTAAATGTGAGCGCGGATTTCGATGAATTGATTCAGGTGAGTCATTTATTGCAAAGAGAGCTCGAAGGCTCTTGGTCAGGGGCAAAACTGTCAATTAAAAATTTCGAGCTTTTATCCGTCTCAAACATTGGCGGTTTGAAAAATTCACAGTTTTTTTATATAAATCACGGCGAGGGAAAATTATATGGATCGATATTAAATTCTGAAAAAAATAATACCAAAAATTTCCTGTTGGTTTCTTGTGCTGACGTGGCATCAGGCAGAGGCGACGGTTTTGGTACCAATGCATTAAATTGCGAAAAATCAGGCATTTCGTTTACCACCATTGTTAATCCCACTTCTCATGAGAAATATACTTCTGTAATAATAAACGGTGGTACGATAATCGCGCCAGGTGGCAGATTTGATTGGTTCAATTCAATTATTTCATTTTTCACTCAGAAAAAGGAAAGTAATGGTACTGATACTGGTACCGGTACGGGAATGAAAAGAAAATCGTATTTTTATCTAGATTTGGTTGATGTGGCGTTAAGTTACGAGCCTCATGAGAGAAATAATTTAACAGAAAATAATAATGATAATAAAGAAGTGGGGCCCAGTTGCTTTTTCGAAGCGGAAAAGGACAGTGAAAAACGGTATATTGCTTGCCTTTTAGCCGCTTCTTCACTTAGTTTATCAAACCGTACCGATTTGGGCTCGATTTGTGAAGATTATAACATCCAATTGCAGGATTTAGGGTTTCTGATTTGCAGATCTGACGGTACTGAAATTACGAATTTGGGTCAAAACCCTAATTTTTTGAAGCAATTTGGGTATGTGAGAATCATGCAAAACGCATTAATTTCGGCCGTTTTGAGAATGAGTGATTCGTTTTGGAAGTTTGAAGTTTCAGATTCGAGCTTTAAAATCGCCACCTGTCACGATACTTTTTTCGGTTTGATTAAATTAATTTCTCAACTTAATCAAATTTACGCGCCAGATATGCAAGAAGCAATAGCCCATTTACAGTCCAGATGGAAAAATAATAATAGTAACAAATCGAAGCAAAATGAGGGGCTTTTTAGCGAATTTGAAATTTCTGAGGGTGGAAATGAAAAATCGCCACTTAATTGTGAAACTGGCGGTGGAATTTTGGACGAAATACTTGAAAATGCGTTTTATACAGATGATGAAAAAAATAAAAATAATAATCCATTTGAATATTATACAGTAAATCTGCCGTTCGAAAAGGAGAAATCCGATTTAGAAAATGATTTTTCTAACTCTCCTAAAATAATCGATTCGTATTATTTGCCTGATTCGCCCGCCACGTCAGCATCAGATGAAATTACCGGTACAGGTACAGGCTGGTACAGTGAGGGCTCATTAAATATACTTGAAGATCATATTTCAGAATTTAATTTAGCAAATGATGATAATAATACGAGCGAGTATTTTGATGTTTCTGACTCAGCTGAGCCCTTTTGTGTGAATAACCTAAAAGGGAGGGTCGTATTTGCAAATGTCGATGTGAATTTTAGGGTTTTTGGTGGGGATGATTGGTCGAATGAAAACCCTAATTTAGGGTTTAGTGGAAGGGATGAAGATTCGTGTTTGGAGTTCAGTTTATTAGGGCTGGATTTGAATTTCGATTTATTTCCTGATGAGGAAATAATCGCGTCTAAAATGTGTATTTCTGCCAAAGATATGAATCTGTTTGATCGAAGCGGAAATGCTCCTTGGAAAATGGTATATTGGGTCTTTTTTATTTATTAATTATTAGTAAATTAGTTTGTTTATTAATTAATGACTTATTTTTTATTTTTTTAGGTTTTGGGGCGGTATAATTCAAAGGAATATATTAAAGAATCTAGCTCTAAGGCGTTTAAATTGGAAATGGAATCTATTAGACCTGAACCGCCTATTCCTCTGGAAGATTATAGGTAGTTAAATAATAATAATAATAATAATAATAATAATAATAATAATTAAATTATTATTATTATTATTATTATTATTATTATTATTATTATTATTATTATTATTATTATTATTATTATTATTATTATTATTATTATTATTATTATTATTATTATTATTATTATTATTATTATTATTATTATTATTATTATTATTATTATTATTATTATTATTATTATTATTATTATTATTATTATTATTATTATTATTATTATTATTATTATTATTATTATTATTATTATTATTATTATTATTATTATTATTATTATTATTATTATTATTATTATTATTATTATTATTATTATTATTACTACGTGCCTTGAGGCTTTTTCTTTTCTACATTTGATATTCTGAAATAGTAAAATTTGAAGATGTTTTATTTCAACAAAATTAATTATTGAAATAAATAAAAAAAAGAAATAACTTAATTAAATAACAGGTTGCAGCTGGAAATCAGTCCCTTAAGACTGCATTTGGACCAAGGGCAGCTCAATTTCATTGTGAAATTCTTCGAAAATAATAAAAATAATAATGAAATAAAAGAGACTGAAATTACTGTTGCTCAAAGCACGGATCTCGATAAATCGGCTGGAGAAAATAATACGGATTGTTCGGAAAGTCAAACGATTGTTGAAGAGGCCCTTCTTCCTTTCTTTCAGGTAGTTTTTTATAATGAAATTTACATTTATACCCTTATGAAAAGTTGGAATTATAAATAGGTCCTTATGTTTGATGTTTGGAAGTTTGGATGGGTTAATTTGGTGTTTACGACTTTTGAAAGGGTCAATTTGGTATTTTGAGTTTTTTGAAGGGTGAAGTTTATATATTGAGTTTCTGAAGGATATGAAATTTCCAAACCTTCTTTATTTCTTTCATGTCCTTTTTTTTTAAAAGTGAAATTTCATTTATACCCTTGCAAAAACTTGGAATTCAGGTCCTTAAATTCGTGTTTGTGGAATTTTGGAAGGGTCAATTTGTTGTTTGCAATTTTTGGAAGGGTAAATTTGGTAAATTTTCTTGATAAAAAAAAATTTGGTAAATTTTGACTGCTTATTTTGATTGTACTAAAACTTCAATTGAGCAATAACAAACAAAAGAAATACATATACTTATATCAAACATAGAAAAAGAAAGCTGATATTTTGTTTCTACTAATATTGCGTTAATTATTTATATTCTTGTAAATTAATACTTACAGAAATTTGACGTGAGGCCACTTGTGATAAAAGTGGATTATATACCTCGCCAATTCGATCCAGTTTCACTCAGCAGAGGAAATTATGCCGAACTTCTCAATTTGGTCCCTTGGAAGGTAATTATTCGCGCCTCAATTAATTTATTAATTATTTTTCACATTTTATATTACTCATAAACATGTTAATTTGCTGTTTATTTATTTTGATTTGATTTGATTTTCTTTTTTGTTAGGGAATTGATTTGAAGCTGAAAAATGTTTCGGCTGTTGGTGTGTATGGTTTTGGAAGTATATGTGAAACTGTACTTGGCGAGTGGCTTGAAGATATTTCTCACAACCAGGTCCTTTTTCTAAATATTTTCATACAAGGGCAGGGCCTCTTTGCAAATATCACAAAAAAAACATGGTTATTGTAAGTTACATAGAAACATAATGATAAAAAAAGGGAAAATTACGGAAATTTTACTATTTTAGGACTCATTTTGTATCATTCTCATTTTTTTTCTTTTTTTAGAAGCGAAAAATAAATTTTGGCTTTTTGCCTTCAAAACAATAAAATTTTCATGTTAGTTCATTTATTAAAATTTTCATGTTAGTTCATTTATTAGTCCACATCATGTTAGTTTCCAAAATAAATGATTCACAACACATCATTTCCAATTAAATACTTCTTTGTTTACTTACAATCCATACTGTCAATAGACTCAATACACACATTTCCAGTGTCAATATACCATTTCGAGTACCAATTTAATTTTTTAATTATTAATACAGGTTCATAAGCTAATAAAGGGGCTCCCACCATTAAAATCATTATTAGCCGTCAGTTCAGGCACTTCTAAGCTCTTCTCATTACCTCTCAAGAGCTACAAAAAAGATGGCAAATTACTCAAAGGCATGCAAAGAGGTATATTGGAAGTATTTCCCTATACTTTAATTGGTTGCACGTTTAGTTTCTGTACTTTAATTGGTTGCACGTTTAGTTTCTGTACTATTGATTTACTTTTTGGTCCCTGTACTTAAGAAATTGTGCACGTTTAGTCCCTCACTAAACGGAAGTAGTTAACTCCGTTAACTTTTTTATTTTATGACCATTTTACACCCTTTAAATGATATCAAAATGCAATGATTTATTCAAATTCAATAATAATACAAAATATATTTGCATGTATTGTAGATTTATTTTCTTGGTAGGAGTAAAAACTATATTTTTTCTCTAAATATTAAAAGGGCAAATTAGTCATTTATAAAAAATTAACGGTGCTAGCCGCTTCCGTTAAATGAGGGACTAAACGTGCACAAATTATAAAGTACAGGGACCAAAAAGTCTAAAAGAAAAGTACAGGGACGACCAACAACACATTTATCCCATATTAACACATATTCAACTCAACCGAAAATAATAATCAAAAATATTTAATTAATCTATTTATATTTTTTTTCTTACAAACAGGCGCGGTGGCGTTTATCAGAAGCGTATCTATCGAGGCGGTGGGGCTGGGCGTGCACCTGGCGGCCGGGGCCCACGAGATACTCCTCAAAACCGAATCTGTTTTAGCAGCAAATCCGCCAGCTTTCCTCTCTTCCTCTCCCGGCAGAAAAGGACAAAATAGTGATGTCAGGACGAATCAGCCTGAAGATGCTCAGCAGGGCATGCAACAGGTATGTAATGTTGCAGAAGTTTGAGGGGAATTTTGTGAAACCCCTGGGTGTTCTGGAGATTTAAAAAAAAGCCCTTGCTTTTAAGATTTATTCAGAACCCCCTTATAATTTGGGTTGATTTTATTTCGTACCCTCTTAGATGCGTTAGCTTTAGCGTTCCATCTAATTTTACTTTGTTACAAATTATTCTATATTCTATTCAATAAAATAAATAAATAGATAATATTTCGTGATATAATATCACCCGGGATTTTTAAAAGTTAAGATTTTTTTTAAAATAATAAGAAAAGTAAACGGGGGTTTCCAAGAACTCCCCAAAACTCAACTTCCAACCATTGAGTTAACTCGTGCCGCATGACTAACCGACCTTATCCTATACCCAGGCATATGAGAGCTTAACAGAAGGAATAGGCAGATCAGCGTCGGCTTTAATCGGCACGCCGCTTAAAGCGTACCAGCGGGGCGCAGGCGCAGGATCAGCTTTGGCGAGCGCTTTTAAATCGGCTCCTTCTGCTGTGGTGGCTCCCGTTTCTGCCTCTGCTCGGGCCGTTCATTACGCTCTTCTTGGCCTCAGAAACAGGTACTTTTTGTAAGGATAATTACGTATGTACCCTTTTGAATTTGGGAATTTTCAAATGTGGCCATGTACTTACTGAGCTCATTTTCCTATTTGGGGAATTTTGTATTTATTTACCCTTTTGAAAGTTCTAAAGATCGTATTTGACCCTATGAAGAAAGACAAATATCAAATTTATTTTTTCAAAATGTAATAATATATATGTCATATTTATTTTGCACCTCTGAAAATAAGGAATATTGAATTTGGTAATTGATCTTCATTTTTCTTATTGGCATTCTAGCTTTCTTTTATTATTATTATTTGCAAAATTTCAAGTATTTTGGAAATTAATTTTCCTCTTTGAAAATTAAATGATTTGCAGTTTGGATCCTGAGCATAAGAGAGAATCTATGGAGAAATATCTCGGGCCTTCACAATCTTAGACTTACATGCTAGTAACAAATTATTTACTTTTTTTATATTTTTATTTTATTTTCCGAAAATATAATGAAGCTCTGACTTTTATGTTTTTAATTTCAGCTTAAGATGTTTTGTATTGGATTTACACAGCTGCATTTAATAGTGCTGCCTATTTGACAAGTGTTGTAAAATGTAAGTTATAATATTTCATATCGTTGCTTTTTTATATATATTAGAGAAAAGTCCAATTTTACCCCCTCAACTATTGAATTAGTTCATTTTTAGTCCCTCAATTTTTTTATGGTGCAATTTTAGTCCCTCGACTATTTAATAAGTGGGTTTTTGGTCCTTCAATCCGTTAAGTGCTTAAGTGTCCATTAAATATGACACGTAATCAATGATGTGGCATATATTCTTAACACATACACAATAACGTGTTAATTTTTATTTAACAAATAAACATGCATAAAAAATATACATTTTTTAATAAAAATAATATTTTAAGAAAAAAAGGGAATTAATAATTTTTTTATTTTTTTCAAACATTTGTCATGTTACTAATGCCACGTCATTGATTACGTGTCATATTTAACGGACACATATGCACTTAACGGATGGAAGGACCAAAAATGCACTTATTGAATAATTGAGGGACTAAAATTGGACCAATAAAAATTTGAGGGACCAAAAATGAGCTAGTTCAATAGTTGAGGGGGCAAAAATAGACTTTTCTCTATATATTAATTGCTAAATATTTATTGATTGTTTTTTTTGTTAACACTTGGCAGGTAAAAATGTATTCAAATATAATTTGTTGGTTTGTGGTGGTTCAAAAAAAATAAAAAATATAATTCTCTGTAAATACTAAATAGTGTAAAATAACAAGTATATCTTTTTTTTTATTTTCTTTTTTCTTATGGATTAGTTTTCAGTTTTTTAGCATGAGTTTGTATTATGGTGTGAAATTTTTGTAGAAGCTTGTAAGTGAGACTAGCCTAGGTTCACAAATTTGATTCTTGAATCTTTATGTATATATTTTATTTTCGGTTGCTGGAAATATGTATTGCAGTTGTAAATATTTCCTTGATTGCCTCTTGTAAATAGACTTATTTCCTTTGTTAGTGTTGGGATGTTTATAATTCTCATTAGTCTCTGTTTTCATGCTTGTAATTGGAGAAATCATGATTTAATAGAAATGTTTTATTGCCAAAGAAATTGGGTGGTTCTGTATCTTTTGATGGCTTAAGAGTATTATTAAGACCTTCCACATTCTTCTCCAAAATATCCCAGTATCGAGTTGGAAAGGAGAATAATTTATACATACATTGAACCGCCCTAAAAAAAATAATTGCTTGATAAGAACAATTAGCTGCATCAGAAAGAACAAGATTGAGACTGTGAGAACCACATGGTGTATAAAATGCTCTAGGATTTAATTCAAGCATCCTTTTTTCAACCCCTTACTAATTTTTTCCATATAAGGGCAATTACCATATCCTTGCCCTCTCAAATCACCAATATCAAGTTCAAGATTAGCCAAAGCATCTTTAAGATTACCAAATAATCCCAACTCATTTCTCTCATCAACTTTCAGAAATTCAAAGAAAACCTCCTTCACTTTTATTGGATTCATCGAAATGTTTACAAACCGTAAAACAAGGTTTACCTCTCCTTCATGGTTATCAATAGGTGTATAATCAAGTATAACCGAATAGTACTTCGCCTTTTTTATTGCTTCAATGATTTTACTCTTGGCTAAACACGCCAGCTTTTGTAGCATTTTTTTCTCGAATTTTTGGTCAAAAATTCGAAAATCAAAGCCTCTATTTTTAGCACCCTCTTTCTTTTCCCCTTCTTTCTTCTCACTTTCTAGATCTTCATCATTTTCATTGAGCGCCGCTTTTAGATAATTAATTAAATCTTCCATTATTTGCTTCTTTTTTTCTTTCTCACGCTCGGATGAACAACTAGAAGATACGATGCACCTACATGTGATTAACAAAAGGGAACAAAAACCCTAAATCTAGAAGATAAATACCCTAATAACTAATAAATCAAACAAACCCAAATTATTAACCACTAATTACAAAGCTCAATAACTAAATATTAACCTAACCGATCTACTCAAAACTAAATTCCTAACCAAACATCAAAATTCCAAAAAAGATAACTTAAACCTAATGTCTCATCTCCTTAGTCCTTTTCTAAAGAAAACAAAAAGTTTATTTCCTACCTTTTCCAGTCTAGGCGAGATGATCCAGGCTCGGGCGAGACCAGACAGAGACTCACTGTCTCAGGCGAGTCGCGACTCAGTGCGTGCGTAGGCGTAGAGAGAGAGAGAGGTTTAAGAAGCGGGCTTAGGGAAACTAGGGTTATGTGTTGTCTGAGCCTTGTAATTTGAACAAAAAAGGCTCTAATAATAATACAAATCGGGCCTTTTCTTTTTATTTAGGCAAATATAAATTTATAATTATGGTATAATAAGTTGTTATGTTTTTGGAAGCTTGTAACTTTATTGTATTATTATATTATGGTTTGTTGAGTCATTATGTTCTAAATTGTTATTTGGAAGTTTCTAACTTGATTGTATTGTTATATTATGATTATATTATGGTATATTAACTTATTAGGTTTTAAATTGTATTTGAATGCTAATTTATATTTATTTGTATCTTAAATAATAATAAAAACCAAGGCTATAATAATTTAGTCTCCTTTGGTAGTAAAGCTGCTATAGCATCTGTTATACATTAGCTGATCCAATAAATCTTAAAATATTATTTAACAATAATCACAATAAGTGGTTCTAGTAGCTCTTTAACCTAATAATTAAGTATTTTGGTTGAAATAACAGATGTGGGGAATTCAAATCGCACATACATCAATTCAAGTGAAGTGTTTTCTATTTTTTTTTCTTTACAAAATATTCTTCAATTGTTGAGGAACTTCAGAAAAAAAACAATCATACTAAAAGTGTAAACAATGTATTTGAAACAAAAAGAAAATGTATTTGAAACAAAAATAATTACAATCATACTAAAACAATGATTGTTGGCATGATTGTTGGAAATATGTAGAAAGAAAAGACTACAAGTGGTTGGTTAACAAACTGAAGCTTCACTATACTGCCAAAGAAATTTCAAACCCAGTCCATCAGACTACAAGTGGTTGGTTAAGAAATTAGTCAACGCGCTTTAAAACTAGAGCTAACAAAGTAAGAGCCGTCTTAGAGAGAAGCAAACTCTCCATGGTTTAATTCTCTTATTCATTTTCCAATTTTCAGACCATTTTTCTCAGAGAATTCTATTCATCTTATACCCATAGCAATACCCTTTTCTTCCTCTCTCATGAATCATGTTAAAAACCAAGAAATTCCTCGAAAAGCTCATCAACCCATTCACAAACCGCCATAATCAAGGTAAGCAGTTTCATCAATTCCTTTAATTACTTATAAATTAGAAAAAATTGGGGCCCTAATCTTTGATACCATTAATTTGGGGCTGTCAATTGGAGCCAGGTGGGAAGAAAAATGAAGAGGAAAATCTGGAGGCAATTCTTGAGATGGAAAGAAGGGTTTTCAATTATGAAACGCTGGTCTCAGCTACCAAAAATTTCAGTGTGAAACTTGGGGAAGGAGGATTTGGCCCTGTATTTAAGGTAATTTACAAAAAATTGCAAATATTTTCATTATATTCATCAAGTAACTTGGTACTTCTATTTCAAAAAAAAAAATTGACTTGGTACTTTCCTTCAAAAAATAATTACTTGGTACTTCAATTTTATGTACTCATCAAATAATTTGTACTTTTAGTGATACTCATCAAATCACTTGGTACTTATATTTTCCATTATACTCATCAAATGAGCTGGTACTAATATTTTCATTATACTCATCTCATAATTTGGTACTAATATTTTCCATTATAAGAAATTTCCCCTGTTTCTTTGTTAGGGTTTAATGGCGGATGGCAGAGAAGTGGCTGTGAAGAGATTAGCGGTCGGGTCAAGACAAGGAGAGACTCAATTCGCAAATGAGGCTTCTTTATTGTCAACTGTACAACATAAAAATGTCGTGCATTTGTACGGATTTTGTACACATGGTGACAATAGATTGCTTGTTTATGAATATGTTAAAAATGAGTCTCTCGACAAGATTCTTTTTTCGTCTGGTGAGATTCAATTCCATCTAACTTTATTTTAATCAACCATTAAAAACTTGGGGTAGTTTGATAAATTTCCAAATATGTTAAAATATTAGGTAAATTTGCAACAGAAAACATGAAAAATGAATTTGGGCGATTCTCATATATATACCCTTTCAAAAGATCAAAATATTAAATTAACCCTTTCAAAATTGCAAATATCATATTTATCCGTTCAACGTTTAAAATACGATATAATGGTGATATACTTTTCTAAATTTTGTAAGGACAATTATGATAGTTGCAATTTTGAAAGGGCAAATTTGATATTTTGAGTTTTAGAAATGATATATATGAAAAAACCCCCAATGGATTTTGTCTTGAATGTATCAATACAATCGAAAGGTTTAGAAATAACAACAAATACAGAAATCTGACGAGTGAGATACTAACCAAACATAATTAACTTGTATCAACATGCTTAAACAAATTTATAACGATACCAAGTTACTTTATCTATAAACTGCAAATTTCTACTTACTGCTAAAAGTTAATTGATTATAAAACACTAAAAATTATGAACAGTTGACGACTGCCCAAGGCGAACCGAGCTGACCTGGCAGAGACGCCACACCATAATAACCTCCATCGCGCGCGGGCTCCTCTACCTCCACGAGGGCGCCCAAACTCCAATCATCCACCGAGACATAAAATCCGGCAACATCCTGCTCGACGATAAGTTCATCCCTAAGATCGCAGATTTCGGGATGGCCAGGCTCTTCCCGGAGGACGAGAGCCACGTGAACACCCGCGTGGCCGGCACCAATGGGTACATGGCCCCGGAGTATTTGATGCATGGGTGTTTGTCACCTAAGGCAGATGTGTATAGCTTTGGAGTTGTGGTGGTGGAGGTTGTGAGTGGAGTTAGGTGCCATGGGTTTGTGCCCGTGGGGGAGTCGAATGCGAAGAGTCTCCTTGAGTGGGTAATGATTTTTTTCTTTTGAAAATCAATGGGTAATAATTTTTGGTTTTATGTGTAATTAATTGGATTTTGGTATTTGTTATTATCTGCTGAGAGTTTTTCGATTTCGTGGTTCTGTGAGAATCCTAATTTGGGGTTGATGACAAAGAGAATGGAAAAATTGGGAAATTTGAAATAGGTTTTAGTGTTTTTAATTCGAAATCCAGAGGGAGTTGAGTATGTATACGTTAAACTCTATTTAGGATTCCCAATTTTTCTATTTTCTTTAACCTCAAATGTGAATTTCCATAGAATTAAGAATCTAAAAAAGTAGGTTTTACTATTCGGAACTCTTTAGGAGATAACAACAAATATCAAAATCCTTACTTTTGTATTTATTACACATCTGCTCTATTTTCTGCCATTCTCACCAAACTATGGTCAACGGAGTATGTTAGCATCATTACTGAAATGTGTCATGATAGTTGATGAAAATACTCAAAATTAGTTACTAAAACAACATAGTTCCTAAGCATTGGCCATCTATCAATGAGACTAAAGAAAAAACAAAATGTAGTGGGAGATAAACTTTTTCATTAGTCTACTTCAATTTTTTATTCCTCTTTCATTGTTTTCTATTCGCATACTAAACTTACGAAACAAAACCTCTCAGGCATGGAAGCTCTACAAAGAGGACCGAATCCTAGAAATAGTGGACTCAGAAATTCGCTCCAACATTGATCTAGGCCAAGTCAAAACATGCATCCAAGTCGGACTTCTGTGCACGCAGGCCGAGCCAAGACTGCGGCCAGATATGAAGCGGGTCAGTATAATTTTCTCCAAGAAACCAACCGCTCTAGAAGAGCCGTCTAGACCGGGTCTGCCAGGTCATCGATACAGAATCCGATCTCGTATTACTGGCGAGTCTAATTCTAGGGTTTCATCATCTGGTACTGCAGGGAGTTCTTCTTCGTTTAGTTCTAATAATTTAACGTCATATGCTTCGGAAAATAAGTTGGGTTTGAGAGAGAGTGATGTGGCTTCTTCTAGTTCTAGAGGGAAATAGGTTGGAGACTTGGAGTTAGTTTGTCTGTGTTGATTTTGTGTAAATAGATTTTAGAAGATTTGTTTTTGTTAGGAAATTATTTGTGGGTATGTATGTGTAAATTTTGTGAGGATTTGTTGTAAAGCAGAGAAATAATAATTTTAATCTTCATTTGATTTGATTTGATTTGATTAATGGCCTAGATTGAGATGAGTGTCTTATTTTGATCCAATGATATGTGAATAAATTGAATCATATAACTACACAAGTAGACCTGGCAAAGCTGTTGTAGACTTTTGTGCTTGCTCCAGCTAGTATATATGAATTCTAGTGTACTTTACTAAAACAAAATTTTCTGAATATATACGTCCTAAGATTTTTATGAAATCAATTTTAAGATCCGTCATTGAACAAGTAAACTAAGTTTTTATTTACAAGCCCTGGGGCAAAAGAAATTAAAAGAGAACTATTTCTCACTCCTTTAACCCACGGTGTTAGTTAGCGTGTTACTAACAACATGAGTTCTTTTTGCAATTTCCCTTTTTTTTTATACAGGACGGAGAGGACTCTGTCTCACATCCATTATTTTGAAGCTTGAGTTTTGAACTCCTTTTTGCAATTTATGTAATAACATACAGTTTTTATCGCAAGTTTCAATAATATAATATTTTATTTTCACAATTTGGGGTATTGCAGGGGCTCTTTTGCAACCTTGTTTATAACTCCATTATTTTCAAAATAATTATGAAAATGAGTTTTGAAATAAAAAAAAAAAGGGTATCCCTCAACGCCAAATGCGCTCCAGCAGTCCAGCACCATAACATCAAAAGTTGAATCTGATTATGTTTTGAGTATATTCATTTTCAGTAAATGTATTTTGTCCGTGTGGATTTTTTTTAGTCTAAAATTAAGATTTGTCTCCGGTCCGGTGTGAAGAAAGAAAAAATAGTCTGTCATAAAGTGACAGATGTTAATTTACTTTGATATTCAAGTAATAATAAAGCTAATCTGCAAAGAAACGTTTAACCTAATCTCAAAAAGAAAAAAGAAAAAGAAAGTTTAACCTACTTTTATTTATTTATTTTCTGTTGCCGTCAAGAATAAGTCAATACACGTTGAGCCTAAAACCATTTAAGAGATTTACAAGTTGTTCTTAAAGTTTTAGTCTATTCCCATTTTGGGCCCTTAAATTTGAAATATATATATTTGTGTTCTTAATTTCATGAAAGTTAAAGGACCCTTTGTAATTTACTCAAAATTTGAAAATAGAAGTGTTGAGCTGTCATGGCCAGGTCAGGTGAAAAAGTCAAAGTTTCATCTTTTTGTCAACTGTGAACTCAGCCATTTTCATGCCTTCACAAAATCACCAACCAAAAAAATCCTCCATTTTATCTCCATGAGTAGCTCTAAAAATTTCTTCAGCGGTCTAAAAAGCTCGTTTAAAAGCCGCTCAAGAAGCAGATCAAGTGGAGGTGAAAGCCTTTCTATCAGTCACTAGCTCAATTAATATTTTATTTGTCTAATTTGGATTAATTAACTTAATTTCTAGTATTTGTTTATATTGGTATTTAGGGGGAAGTAATAATGAAGAGCAAAATGTAGAGGTAATGATTGCCATTGATGATAGGGTATTTCGATATGAGACTTTGGTGACCGCCACTAGAAATTTCAGCTATAAGCTTGGGGAAGGAGGTTTTGGCCCTGTATTTAAGGTAATTTTAATAAAAACTAGGATAATGCTCGCGTTTCGCCACGAATATTTAAATTTGTTATTCATTTGAATTTATGTATAAATTATAATTATGAAAATTCTAAATAAAAGTTTGAAATAAATTTATAGTACATAAATAATATATAATAATTATGTTATGTAAGTTGGTTATATTTAAAATAATTTTGAATTACATCATAAGATATTCTATTCATTTATTATTTATTCAAAAATATTTTCTATATTACATCTAATTTTGTAAGAATGGATAACGCTATGCAAATAAATTTACATATAAGAAATAAATTTACATAAATAATAAATTCATAAAAAATGAAAAATAATAACCCAAAAAATAATTTGGATTATTAATTTATAATCTTAATTTATGTTTGCATTAAGATTTCTAAGATTAAAATGCCATATTTTTTTATTCTCTTTGGTTTTCTTGTGTTGTTATTTATTGACATATTATATTAGAAAAAAATTAAGTATTAGTCAGGCAATGAAGGAGAACAGAAAAACTAAAAATATACGATAATTTATTTCATAGATTTTAGTTGAAATCACATAAGATTTAATTATAAATGATTAACTTTAAAAAATATAAAAATAATAATTATATTTAACATGATTTGTAAAAATGAAATATGATATTATATATATGGAAAAACTATGTTTACTATACATAAGAAAATGTAACATAACTCATTTTCTGAAAAATATTATCACCACTATTTTTCTTATTTATTTTTTTTATTTTGTTAGTTGTTAAAAAGATACGGATTATCCGTAGTACATTAAGTAATATAATATAGTTGTTAATATTCTGAAATTTTATTTGATATTATAGTTCTCACCTAATTGGAGATATAACACGAAACATTAATCTAACTGATAATGTGATATTGCGGTAATAATTTAAATGAAAAGCTAAGATTTGAAAAAAATTTGATCCAACGGCAGAGATAAAATTGACGATATGACTCTTGAGAATGCTCAAAGAAAGATAAAAAATAATGTATAAGATATAAGTTAATAAGCATATTATTTTTGTATATGTTCTTTTATATAGTCTATATTTACATCTTTTAGCAAGAAAAAAATAAATTGGAACCATAACAATATGGAATTGAAAATAAAGAGAAAATTCGAACAAATTTATATTTGATGATCTTTAAGTGAGAAATAAAATATTTTATTAAGAATTATAATTTTTTAAAGAAGATAAGAAAAAATTATTTATATTTTAATGAGTGAACTCTTCATTAACTATTGGTATTAATAATGGAACATAACTTTGAACTATGATTCATTGAAATCATCCGATTAAAATCTGATGGTCAGAAACAAATTCAGCGGTTTTCACTAAATCAAAAATGAATCACAAAACACCAATTCAACAACAAATTTATATTTGATGATTTTTACGTGAGAAATAAAATATTTTATTAAGAATTATAATTTTTTAAAGAAGATAAGAAAAATTATTTATATTTTAATGAGTGAACTCTTCATTAATTATTGATATTAATAATTGAACATAATTTTGAACTATGATTCATTGAAATCATCTGATTAAAATCTGATGGTCAGAAACAAATTCGACGGTTCTCAATAAATCAAGAATGAATCACAAAACACCGATTCAACCAATTATATGATTATGTTTGAATAACCACATAAATGTTGCCATAAAATATCAATAAATTTGAGAAAATGAATGGTTAAGATTTGACCAAAAATTTGATCGAACTGTTGAGATAAAAATGATGATGTGACTTTTTAAGAAACCTCAAAAGTAGATAAAAATAAAGGGTTGGGATTAATCAGAAAGGTAAAACTAGCAAAGATAAAAGTGTAAATATTTGTTAGTTTGGCATTCTCTTACTTTTGGAAAAAACGAAAAGAGTATATGAATCGTTGGTATTTATATTTTACGGTACAAAAGAGTATATATATATATAGAGCAATATATGAAGAAAGAAACAACCCTCGACATACTTTTTTCATTTCTGCTAAAAAAAGCTAGCACTATCATGTCCCTTCCTAGAATGTTATATTTTCTAAAATGCCCCTTCCTATGAACTCCTTTATTTAATTTGGGAAAATGTTAATTATCATGCCCCTCGGTAAGGACAAGATTTTCGTTTAACACATTCTGCTTTACCACTTACTGGGAGTGAACCGAGGGACAGTATATCTCTGTCCTCTTCCTATGACCATACAAACTCCTTAACTAACCGAAATACTTCACAAAAATTAGGTCACTCAAGCTCTGCTAAATATCTAATGACTACTTTTTATACGAAACCGTAATCCATTTATATTAGTAACAATAATAATGTTTGGCAGGGTGTAGTGCCGGACGGGAGGGAAGTGGCAGTGAAGAAACTCGCTTTGAATTCATCGCAGGGCGAGAAACAGTTTGCGAACGAAGTGATTGTCTTGTCACGCCTGCAGCACACCAATGTGGTTCATTTGTACGGGTATTGTATACATGGCAGCGAGAGACTTCTCGTGTATGAATATGTTACCAATCAGAGCCTTCAAAAACTCCTGTTCCCCTCTGGTAGAGCAATTTTTAAATTTAAACAATTGAGTTCTAATTGGAACAAATTTGATTAAATTGAGACATAATTGGGCATTAAGCATTTATTTGGGAACTATCAGGAGTTAAATGAGTCCTCATTGTACTATATTAATTGAACTTCATTGAAAATTGAGATTGTTTGATTTATATTTATAATCATCGATATATTGTAGGGCGTATATTCATATATAGTTTGTTAATTAGCATTGCACATGCATGAATGCAGAAAGTTCCTCACGGCATGTAACTCTGAGCTGGCAACAGCGCTACGGCGTGATGGTCGATGTTGCACAGGTATAAAAAAATATGAATGCGTAAGAAATATTATATTATATATAATTAATATTATAATATTCTAATAATTGTGTTTTTTCTTTATAAACAGGGTCTCCTCTATCTGCACAAAGGCGCTCAAACGCCAATAATACACCGAGACATAAAAGCCGGCAACATTTTATTGGATGAAAATTGGGTAGCAAAAATTGCGGATTTCGGCATGGCGCGTCTCTTCTCCGAAGCGGCGACACATGTCAGCAGCCAATTGGCCGGCACGGACGGTTACATGGCGCCAGAATATCTCATGAACGGTTATCTCTCTCCAATGGCAGATGTTTATAGCTACGGTGTTATTCTTCTTGAGCTTATCACTGGCAAAAAATGCATTTCTGTTACACTCCTGCCAGGTGACGAAACACGAGTACTCGTCGAATGGGTATAAACTATAAATAATTTTACAAACTATTCAAATTATATTTACATGAATTTAATTTGAGCTAATTACAATGAGTTTTCCAGGCTTGGAAGCTCTATGCGGAAAAGAAGCAGCCACTTGAAATGTTGGACCCAGTTCTTAGATCTACGGCGAATCTCGATCAAGTAATGATGTGCACAAAAATCGCTCTATTGTGCACGCAATCCGATCCGAGTCTGCGGCCGGATATGAAGCGGGTCGGACTTCTCTTTTCTAGAGGGTCGAGCATAAAAGAAGAACCGTCTAGACCTGCATTTGTTGGTTATTGGCTCCCAAATCCGTATCCAAATAATAGTAACGATTACTCTGATGAATCTGATGAGTCGAATGGAGGTTCTCCATTTCATTTGAATCTAAGTAATTCAAAGAGCCGTAGATGATTATAGTGTGGATTTTGTATATATGTTATATGGTAATAAAGAAAATTGTAAGATGATATGTGTTGGTGAATTATGACGTGGCTTGTTCTGATTGGACGGGTTCGTAGTGAAGATTATAGTGTTTGGTTTTTGTGTGATTAGGTGATGGTTTGGTTTTTATTGTTGTGCATATGTTTTATTTAGGATAGTGCTGATTATTTGTTTGATTTGGATGAAAAGTTGGAAACTGAAAGGGTTTGTTTTCATGGCTCTTGTTGTATGGAATTATTTTGTGTATATTGTGTCTGGTTGAGTTATATTGTTTAATCTGAGTTTTAAATTGTATCCAAATTATCTAAATTTATCTAGTATGAGCTGTGTGTGTGTGTGTTTGGGGAGGGGGTGGGGGTTGGGGGTTTTTTTTTGGGGGGGGGGGGGGGGGGGGGGGGGGGGATTTGAATCATATTTTAGTAAGGTGTCATAATCCAATTCAACTCTTGGTAAAATATTGCACCTTTCAAATTTGCATCTCATCCTTTTCTACATAAATGGTCTAGAGTTGCTGATTATGTAGTTTCACTTTCGTAAGAGAATACATGATGTTTTTGACTTTTCTCAGCAAAATGCGCAACATAAATCTAGTTCAGCGCATTAATTTGCGTACAATTTCGGTCACACAGCTGCCGATGCAAACGAGTTAATGGTTGACGCTGTCACATCATACTTCTGCTAATCTGCATTACCACTGTCAATGATTGACGATTTCATTGATAGACTCCATTATCATGAACGGTACCATCTTTATTTTATTACCAATAACAATCCATGTTTGTTATAAGATAACCAATCATATAATAATGTCATGTTTTGGTTTGAGGGGATTACACAATGTCAAGGCTGTAATATTTTTCTTTTTTCTTTGGGAGCTCCTAGTTCCATTTCACTCCTATGTAATTTATTTTGAATTTTTTTTTTTATTAAATGAAAATTCTCAGTAGGCAATCGCTTACCGAGACTCAAAAAAAAAAGATAACCAATCATAATAATAATCACACATGAACTGTCTATAAGACTCATTATCATTGAAAAATTATCACATACGAGCTATCTCTGATAAATTTCTTATATATATGATTTTTGAGAGTTTTAGAGATAGCTTCTCCCGTTCCTTTTTTTTTGAGACAATCTTACGGTTCTCCCGTTCCTGACGACAATCATTGTTGTAGTGAAAATACAGTCGAAACTCTAAGAGATTGAGAAAATAGTGCCAAATATCAGATTTAAGATTGGCCAATTTTGCTTCTTCCTCATTAAATCGTAGAATTTCTTAGCCCACTTCTATGACGTGAGAAGCAAAAAAAAAAAGCAAAATGTTAAGCGTATGCCCAATTAATACACATAAGCGTTAAGTGACAAATCCCCTGGTATATGGACCCTTTAAAATTTGATATTGGTAGTTATGTTTATATTATAAAGACATGCTTAATCATTTATATGTTGTGGTCATGATAAAATCTGCATGCAGAATATAAATGGGCCCAAGTATTTCTCAACCATTAAAATTGAAGAAAAAGTTCTACTCACAAAAAAAAGAAATTGAAGAAAAAAATGTAACCTCATTCTAACTCGTATAGACTCATGACATGCTGTCAAATGGTGTAAAAATAGAATCTTCCTACCCTCGTTGGGGAAACGAATATCAAGAGGACTTTAACCAGACTTTACTGTTTTTATTTTTTCAGAAACCGGATTCAACTCAATTCTTACATTATTCCTGCACAAATGCAATTGCACAAGGCGAGATATTCAGATTAGACATTCTGCCACGTTATGTCAAAATGAAAAATGAACCTCAAGAAATTGGACTTGACAAGATTTCTACGTCCGTACGTGGCTTTTCTTTTAATTGCTAATATAAAAGGCCCTTACGAAATTTAAAAGGGTAGAAAACAGTCACTGTGCTTCAGCTTCACCACCGTATGTATAGATGATTAGATCAGGCCAGAGTTTATGCAAAGTCCTTCTCAAAATAATGTCGTCTTATGTTTGAAATTGATCACATTCAATTTGCCTAAATTGAAGTAACTAAATGTGTGATTTATTTTGACTAGATAACATTTAAGAAAAAGATTTGAACCTCCCATCTTATTTAGTTCTTATTGACTTCTAATAGAATGTGAGCCAAAATTGGGAGCCGACTCATTTAAATATTTTTTTATTGGCTCCTAGTGACTCTAATATATTTCAGTTCAAAGTTTCATTCGGCCATATTATTGACTTCCATAAATATCATCTCGTGATATTTTAATTTCTCACGATATTTTATTTCATCTCGTGATATACACGATACGGGATTGATATATCTTTTAATTGTATTACTATAACTTTTTAATTATTGGTTATTATTTTTTTTTTTTTTGAGGAATGCCCAATAAGTGATTGCTTATTATTACTTATATTAATAAGAAGTAGCATTGCAAGATTTTAAAAAGAAAAAAATAGAAATTAAAGAAAATGAAGGTTATCCTTTGTCCCTCACTCGACTAGCTTCTCGGGCCGTTGTTCCTGCCATTAGATATGATACTCTCGAATTCAGGGCAAAATTCCGATGATTCCTCTCTAGGCATGTGAACAAAGCAGTGCGCCAAAATTATCTACTTATCTGATAATTTACCACATTCTCTGACAATGAGAACCAATTTCCCAATTTTATCTCCTATTCAAAAGATTTGATTCGAATTCAAACTCGGAATCTTGAACCAATTCAATGAATTAATTTGACAGAATCGAATCAATTTCATCCTTGTTAGTTCGAGTATTCCCTTCTCTCTCACATCGTCGGGGCACCAAATCTATCAAGAGGGAGTCCGCCTTTTGCCTCGTCAGAGAGCAGCAGCCATGGCTCGCCTTTTCCCTTCTCTCATATCGTCGAAACACCAAATCGACCGAGGAAGAGTTCGCCTTTTGCCTCATCAGAGAGCGACAATCATGGCGGAGCTAGCTAGCCTTTTCCCTTTTCTCTCACCCGTCGGAGTACGAAAATAATCGAGAGGGTGTCCACCTTTTGATGATCGTCAAGAGCGGCAGCCATGGTGGAGCTAGCTCGCCTTTTCCCTTCTTTCTCAACTCGCCGGAGCACGAAATCAATCGAGAGGGTGTCCATCTTTTGATGATCGTCAAGAGCGGCAGCTATGGCGGAGCTATCTCGTCATTTCCCTTCTCTCTCACATCGTCGGAGCACCAAATCAACTGAGAAAGACTCCGCCTTTTGCCTCATCAAAAGGCGGCAGCCATGACGGAGCTAGCTCGTCTTTTTCCTTCTTTCTCGACTCGTTGGAGCACCAAAAATGCTCGAGAAAGAGCCTGCCTTTAGCGAGAGCCATGACGGGGCTAGTTCGGGTTGTCCCAGGGTTTGGGAAGGGAGAAGAACTTGGAGCCTTTGCTAGGGCTAGGGTTAGGAGGAAAGGGGAAAAAAGGGGGAGGGAGTGAATTTCGTCTAGGGTTTTGGAATCAGAACATTAGGGGGTGGGGGGGAGGAGAGGTTGCCGGGACGGGCGGGGTGGATTTGAACTCGTTAGGGTTTTTTTTTCTCTCCTTACAAGAGAAAGAGAGAGATGAATTCTCAATTTTTATAGCTTTTCTGGTTATGACTTTTAGTTGGAGTGGTATGATTTTTTGTATTGTGTTGCATTGATATGTCTTTTTAGTTATTTTGTTATGACTTTTTAATTACTAATTATAAATTTTAGTAGATTGTTATGCATTTTTGTATTATGTTGGATTGATATGCCTTTTAGTTTTATTGTTATGACTTTTTAGTTACCAGTTCTGTATTTTAGAAAGATTACTACGTATTTTTGTATTTTGTTCTATTGACATGCATTTTAGTTGTATTGATATGACTTTTTTGTTACTGGCTATGACTTTTTAGTCCGATTGCTATGTCTTTTTAGTATTATGTTAGATTGAGATGCATTTTAATTGTATTGATGTGTCTTTTTAGTTAATGGTTATGCTTTTAGTTGGATTGTTATGCATTTTTGTATTATGTTTAATTTGATATGCTTTTTAGTTATATTGTTATAACTTTTTAGCTACTGGTTATGATTTTTAGTATATTGTTATGTCTTTTTGTATTATTTTCGATTGATGTGTTTTTTAGTTGTATTGATATGACTTTTTAGTTATTGATTGTGTCTTTTATTGTGCAGATTTGATATAACTCATAATTTTATGGATGCGTGACGTCTTCTTCTTACACGGAGTTTGGGAGCCACATATTGAGAGAGTTAATTAGCCGGTCCCTAATATTTAAGTCTCTTGTCATAAAAAAACATTTAAATCAATATGGATATTAAAAAAGAAAATATTTATGTCAATATTACAATGTCTCTCCCTCATAAGTGGAATAATTAACTCCACCTTTTTCATTTTTCATTTAAGTCAATATGGATATTAAAAAAGAAAATATTTATGTCAATATTACAATGTCTGCTCCCTCATAAGTGGAATAATTAACTCCACCTTTTCATTTTTCAATTCTCTTTGAGCATTCTTGCGCAACTATTTTAGGCATGGATGGTGATGTAGAAAAATCTTAATCATTTATTGATCATTGATTTTTTATATTTGAAATTTCTGTGCATACTTTTATATATGTATGCTTAATTTACAAAATGTTTTGAGTAATTTTAGAGCGGCACACCATTTTTAACATGATGTGGAGCAATATCATGGGATGGATTTGTTCAACTTCTTGAATCTATCTCATATTTATTACATTTTTCACAATTTTTCAAGACTTCTTTATAGCCATATATTATATATGTGTCTTTGTTTACATAGAACTTATAATTTTCTTTATACAAATTTTCTACATAAATGAAGGCCTAAAAAATTAAATTAAAAAAATTGTTTTAAATTAGTCTTTTTGTATTTCCTTTTTCTCCTCTTTTTCAAGAAAAATGAATAATCATAATTTAATTAGTTTTTTCTTTACTAAAACCATCATACATAAATTTGTTAGAATTTTCAATTTTCTCTTCATATTGAACTTGCTATCAACCAATTTAATTTTTCTCTTTAATTGAATGCGTGAACAACTATGTTAAACATGTATATGAAGAAAGTATGACATCTTCGTATTTCTTTTCTTTTTTCCTCCTTTTGTTTCAAAAAAATTAAGAACCATTATTCAAATATGTTTTTTATTTATTAAAACCTTCATATATAAATTAATTTGAATTTTCTCTTTAAATTGACCTCTATTTCTGTTTAGTTCTGATTTTATTTTTTTTCTCTTTAATTGATGTATGGAAGAACGTATGTTAAATATGTATAAATTGACCTTGTAGGGACAGTATATAAAAACTGAAAATAGTATATACAAACATATGAACTGAAAACAAACAGTATATAAAAATTCATTCTATAAAACAGTATATATTTAAAAAAAATAAAAATAGTATATACAAACATATAAACAAAAAACAAACAGTATATGAAAATTCATTCGGTAAATAGTATATATTTAAAAAATGAAAACAGTATATAACATATATAGAAACATGAGAAAACAGTATATAATTTCAATCCGTCGCTACATGGTCGCTACAGTATCCCCGTGATTTTCAATTTCCCTTATTATAATGTTATGTGTTCAGCTAACTGGTCATGGGTCAATTAATGTCGAGAATTCTTTTATTTTCAATTAACATCAAATTTCAAAACTCGCTGACTGTTCCTAGTCTTTATTAATGGAAAAAGTTATTGTTCTCCCATTAAATGAGGGATTTGGTCCACTATGTTTATAATAAGTGGGAATAATGGCGGATCTTGAACATGAATTTATCAAAACTCCTCTAATATGAGTGGTTAAGTATCATCGTACAAATCAAAAGAACGTGGATTCGAAACTCATCAAAAATGATTTCTTTAAAAATAGATGAAAGGTATATAAGTCTACTGAGTGAAAAATAGACATATTAAACGCAGTACGTGTTACAAACCTCAATTTAATACACTGGTGTTAAGGACACAAATTCCTAATTAACTGATGAACAAAGTATATATGAACTCTCGCTAAGCAGTTCTCAAATAGCTTGGTGCTTTTGGAGATGGACACCTGGCTGTGTCTATCTCAAACCTCATACATAAATTGAACATATTTTGTGGCTAGCCATCACTTCTAATATTTTCTCCCCTTCAACGCTCCCACTAAACCCTAACTTTTAGTCTCTCTCCTTTCCTCCATACTATCTATACACATTAAACTCTCTCTCTCTCTCTCTCTCTCTCTCTCTCTCTCTCTCTTCAATGAAGAAAAGCAAGGTGAGAGGAAAAAGAGACGGGAGAATACGCCTTCCTTTTGATGTTGCATGTAGATTCTTTTCTGTGCATGACAAGTTAGGGTTTCCGAAAGCCAGTCAAACAGTCGACTGGCTCCTTTCTCAATCCACATCCGCCATTGAAATGCTCTCAGATATCATTGCCATCCCCGAAACAAAGAAACGAGTTACTATAAGGAAAAGAGTCGACAGGAGTACTACTGCAACTGATACTGATACTCCTAGCAAAACTATGCAGGCAAATAAAAAGGAGTTGCGAATCAGTGCGAGAGCTAGGGCGAGGGAGAGAACTTTGGAGAAGAAGAGACAAGATGATAAAAACAGCTGGAATACTTCGACTCGGCTTGAGGACAAAACCGAGACTTACAAATCCTTCAGTGAGAATGAAACAAGTCCGATCTTACTTGAAAAGGAAAGCCATTGTGAGATTGTCGATCAGGAGGTATTGGAGTGGAGCGACGCAATGCTGATGTGGCAAGACAGTTCGTGGGATGACTGTATTTCACATGCGTTGTGAGACTCAGAATAAGAGTGAATAGGGGTCAGTCGGCAGGACTGTAATCGTCGAAATCAGATTTTTTTAGAGCTATAATTATCATTTCTGGTGTATCATTGGTTGCTTTTGAACAGTATTTGTGATTTATGGCAATTATATATTCATCGCATCTAACATGTTTTTAGTGCCTAATGGTAATATTATTTGCTACTAACGGTATGTCATCGCAATGATAACCTACCAAAAAAATGCTTAGTCGCTAAACTCCAACCCCTTATTTTTCATCTACTTTTGAGTCTTCTCAAAATGTCACATCATCACTTTTATCTCGAGCGTTCGATCAATTTTTTCTCAAATCTTAACCTTTCATTTTTTCAAATTTATTGATATTTTATGGCGACATGTGTGTGGTTACTAAAATATAATCATATGATTAGTTGAATTGGTATTTTGTGTTTTATCCCCGATTTAGTGAGAACCGTTGTGAATTTATTTCTGACCATCAGATCTTAATCAAATAGTTTCAATGAATCATGGTGCAAAGTTATATTAATACAAATAGTTATATTAATACAAATAGAATATGAAGAGTTCAATGATTAAAATATAAATATTTTTTTTTTTCTTCTTTAAGATATAATAATTCTTAAAGAAACATTTTATTTTCATGTTAAAATCGCCAAATATAAATTTGTTGGCATTTTCTTTTTATTTTGAATTCCATATTACTATGGTTCCAATTTAATTTTTTTCTTGCTAAAATATGTGAATATAGAATATGTAAGAGAATATGTAAAAAAATAATATATTTATTTACTCCTACCTTATTTTTTACCTCTCATTGAGCTTTCTCAAGAGGCTTATCATCAATTTTCTCTCGGCCGTCGAATCAAAAAATTTCTTCATTTAGATTAATATTTCGTGTAATATCTCTGTAATATCTCCAATTATGTAAAAACTATCATATAAAAAAAATTAAAATGTTGAGAATTTATATTATATTACTTAATCTATTACAGGTTTGAAAAAAATATATGTTATTAGTTTATACATACTATATATCATTTTAAATACTAAAATAAAATAATAGGAAATATCGTGGTGACAATTATTTGAAGAAAATGAGTAATGTTACAGTTTCTTATGTATAGTATACATATTTTTTCCATATATATAATATCATATTTCCTTAAATATAATTATTATTTTGTATCTTATTTAAAGTTAATCATTTATAAATAAATCATATGTAGTTTCAACTAAAATCTATGAAATCAATTATCTTGCATTTTTATTTTTTTTCGTCTCCTTCATCTAAGTCTGATTAATACTTGATTTTTTTCTAATATAATATGTCAAGAGATAACGATATAAGAAATCGAAAGGAATAAAAAAGTGATGATCTTTTAATTTTAGAAATCTTAATTCAAACATAAATTGAGATCATAAATTAATTATCCAAATTATTTAGTGGGTTGTTATTTTTTATTTTTTTTATGAATTCATCACTTGTGTTATTTTATTTCTCATATATAAATTTATTTGTATAAAGTTATCCGCCCTTACAAAATTAAATGTGATATAGAAAATATTTTTTAATGAATAATAAATGGATAAAATATCTTATAATGTAATTCAAAATGTTTTAAACATATCCAGCTTACTTAACATAATTATTATATATTATTTATGTACTATGAATTTATTTCGAATTTTTATTTTGAATTTTCATAATTGTAATTTATACATTACAGATTGAATTAAACAATAAAATAAAAATATTCGCAGTGAAACGCGAGCATTATCCTAGTGATAATTATCTAGTGGCGACAATAACTCTTCTCTCGAAATATCAATTGCTACAATACTAATACAACAACTAATTTTTTCTTTAATATATTCAACTTATGGTCACTAGTGTGAAAATTGACACTAAATTACTATGAATATTTTGATGCATGTAAAAGTTTATGTTTTTCCGCGAAAAACATGTTAGCAATACAAAAACACCAATTAATCCCTATAAAACAAATTTGAGCAAATATTCAAAATATGTATAATATATATATGTGATTAGGTGATTTTTGATGATATATGATGGCAATGATATAATATTCTGAATCTTGTGAAAATTAATCTACAACATATTCAAAACATATATATTACATCTGTATGGTTGAAATTTGAATTTTTGATGATTTAATACGTATTTTGGACCGTATATTTTTCACCCCAAAAATATACGTATGTTTTTTAGCATCTCCCTATATATATATATATATATATATATATATATATATATATATATATTTCTCATATTAAATTTCGACACACATAATTGATAATAACAATAACCATCATCATATTGAACAATTTATCAGGCCTTCAACTTAATGTTCACCGTATGTACTACACCATTTGAATGGAACAAAAAAATTGCTCTCGCGAAGAGAAGTTATGTTGTGACTAATTATGTCTTCTTCTTAGACGGTTGTGAAATTAGTAAACCCTCAAGGATCTAAACCCTAAATACATGATGATTATCGAAGACACTAAGGAGTAAATTTGTCTTAAGGGTTGGGCTTGCTTGAAGAAATCTCAATACATAGGGTGGTCCTACTATCATGCGTACATCACGCAATGTGCGATTGTTCACTTCATCGTTCGATTATTGGTTCTAGTAGGAATACATGCAATTTTTTTACAACAACCCATAGGCATACACAACATACGCACACACACTCACACATATCTAATTCTATCTGAAAATCTCTCTAAAATTCTACTAAACACAATATTTGATCCGCTCATCTAGGAAAAGATGAGACTAACATCATACCACTAGACTATCATAGTGATAGTGGAATACATATAGAAAAAATGTAATTTGTCCCCTCATTTTCTCACAAAATACATAATCATTGAACTCTATGATGTCATATTTTTTGTTTTTACATTCTCTATCATGTCATAATTTTTGTATTTATACTTTCCTATGATATCATGATTTTTATATTTATACTTTCTATGATATCATGGTGATCTATATAACAATTTGTGGGAAAATAAGGGGCATCATAAATGCCTTCATAGCTCATACATATAATATTCCTGCCTCGATTATTGTGAATCAAATCAATACAGATTCCGGCCATATCACTTGTGACAGCCGATTCACGAGTAGTGACTCTCCAATTATATATGGCCACTAGGTTAAAAAGATTTTTGTAGAATTTTTTTCTTTTAAACAACCCTGTTTTCTTTTGTGTGTTTTTGTAAGTTGATTGATGATAAAGAGGATTTGTTTTTACCCGTATGTGGAAATTTGATTTTTCTTTTTTTGTAAGTAATTTTTTTTTATGTTGATCAATATTCATCATCTAGAATCATACAACTTCATCTTTATTGATATTACATAAAAAGAACAATTGATACGTACATAGTATAGAAAGGTGCTGCCGTGCTTGCTTTGTAATCATCACTCTCTTTTCTTTCTTGTTTCTTTTAATTTTTTTTAATTTTTTTACTTTCTTGTTTTTAATATTAATACATCTTAGTAGGCACAATTTGGCTATGTCTAAAAAGTAAAAAGACATATAAATATATATAATCAAATTTGCATGTGAAGTGCTCACACAGAAGCTGTGTGTGCTAGTGCATACACGTATACATTTCAAAAAGATATTTGAGTATTTTGGAAATATCGATTTATCAAGCTTTAAATACACAAGAAAGGCCATCCTTCCGTTAAAAACCTAATAAAACTTAACTATTTCCAACCATGTTCTTCTTCGGAGACCAGAGTGAAACTGAAACTGAAACCCGAAACTCCTCTCCCTTCTCTCCCGTTCTTTTCTCCTTGGCTGAGTTAGCTCCAAATTTAGACCAGAGTCTTTTGAATTCTAACATAATTATTCCGAATCTTTGTGAACCAAAAAATACAAAACCGCGCCAAATAAAAAGCATACAGGGCTTAAATAGTCGAAGGATCCGCCTCTCGAGCAGTGTTTCTTCCAGGTTCTTTGCTATTCAAGATAAACTAGGGTTCAACAAGGCGAGTAAAACCCTTGAATGGCTCTTTACTCAGTGCAAGGGGGTCATTAAACAACTTCATGTGGATTCGGATGAACAATTCAAGGATCTAACTGAATCACAGTTAAACCAGTATGACGGCCTGATAATACATGTTGAGCCGATTTGTGAGAGGGTGAAAAAGGCAAGGGTATGTACGAGCAGAAGAAAAAATAGTAAGCTGGTGACAACAAAGAGAATGCGGGACCAGTCTAGGGTTAGGGCTAGAGAGAGGACCAAGGAGAAGAAAAGAAGTGTAGAGCATTGCATTAATGGTGATCAGGGTTTTGAGGAGTTTGAGATGATGTTGCCTGATGAAATGTTCGGATATTTCTTAGACGAGATTTGCATTTGAAATTAATGTTCGGTTTAATTTCAGACTATTTCCATCTGATTTCATACTGTATGTGTATGTATGTATCAAGTATGAAATAAGATTGATTATATTTTTCGACTCAATATTTCTGTTCACTACAGCAAAAACTGCTTGTATGGTTGTACCTCGCTATTTACTATTTACACAAAACAAGAAGCAGTAAAAACTTTCTGACGCTAATTTACATGTTTTTTTCATGAATTTTGCAACTCAGTAAGAAACACTCTGTTACACTGTTTATTTATAATACTAAACCTTCGCTTGCTAATTACCGTTTTATTCTCACTTGCTAGGGTGGATTCAGTCTCCTATCCTTATGGATTTCTCTTAACAGCGTTATTTTGATGTGGTTTTCTTTCTTCCATTCTTGATTTCTTTTTTGTTTCCTGTGAGCTTTTCACGAATCACAGCAAATTCTTATTTATTTATTTTTTTTGAAATGATTGTTCGAGGTTTTCATACCAAATTTTGCTTAAATACTTTTTCTTTAATTCCATATTTGCTCGAATTTTTCTAGTTCTTATTTTTGAAGCATTTTTGTTTTCAATTATTTCACTTTATGTGTTTGATATTCAACAGTTATGATTGTGTTGTGTAAGATTTAACCATTTTTATAGGCTTAAAAGAATTAAAAATGACTTCAATAATAAATTGGAGATGTGAGCTTGAAAATTCAGATCATTAAGGCCCAAAATCTGAGTTTTGGGTCGAAGTATAACAAGTTTCTAAGAAACGTAAAATGTTCATTCTTTATGAAATATATATATTCTATAAAATATATTGCCTTAAAACATGTTGATTCTTTTTTAAATATATATTTCATGCATTTATGAGAGAGTATTAGTACATGGTAAATTTCCTTAAAAATAGTACTATGATAAATAGATGATTTTTGACGTAGATGGAAAATAAAATGTATATACATTTTTATTTTCTTGAACCATATATGATATTTTCACATGCATGTACTGATGTACCCCTATAAAACCTCATATTATTATGTATACCTCTACAAAAACATGTAATGTCTGGATATACCCTGTAAAACATGAAAATTATCATCAACAGCCTTTTCAAAAGAAAGTCTAAATTACTGTATTTACTCATGAATAAATAAGCAAGAGCAATTGAAGATTTTCACACGATATTTTTAGGTGTTGTATGGTGTTCAACTGTTCATGATATATATTTTATATAGTTTTTTCTGAAGGAGATATTTTATATAGTTTATAGAGGTATTTAGATAATTTCCAATTTTGCAGGAATATATATGATATTTTGAGATTTTATGGGGTACACATGGAATTGCCACAAAAATGAAGCATTAATGCTATCTCAACATTTTATAATCCCCACAAAGTAAAGTTCCTCATTTAGGATTAGAGCCGAATACTTTTTTCATTGAGCAGTCAAATAGCAAAAAAGAATCGAATAATAAACAGGAAAATTCCAAAATGGATGAATTCAAATTAAACGGCACACAGGAAATAATAGGATGCCCAAAAAGTCATTTCTCTTTCTAATATCCTAAATAATCAAAGTTCTTGGATACACACGGCGTACAAAGATATATTATTTCAACACAACAAACCATGAATGATTTACCTCTGTACTTTTCCAAATTGGATATTTTTGGATTGTTTGGTTAAAACTAAATTTGTTATTAGCATTTCATACATGAAATGATGTTAAATCTCAAATTTAATTTTTTAAGATTAAACCTCAAATTTATGATCATTATATTTTTGTATAAAAAATTTCGTGTTTTATAAAACATTTGTTTTTTTAGTTCCAGCAAATCTGTATCTCCAAAAACACACTTTTCCTCCATCAAATCTCCCTTCAAAATCGTTAAATTTTAAAAAATTTAGACTTCTCTCCAAATATTCATCTCTCAATAAATAAATCTCCTCTTCTTACTCTTTAATTTGAGATCCCTCATGGAGGTCATGCATGCTTTCAATTTCCTAGTAGATCCTGATATGGTTAAAGAAAAGGAAACATTTTTCAATTATAAAAAAAAACATTTCATATATAAATGTTTAGAAAGTATTCAAATATACAAAAATTCATAGGATATATCAAATATTACATGGGATGGCAGGGGCGGAGCCAGGATCCATTCTTAGGGGGGGCCGAAGATCCAGTTTCACAACATACTAATAACATAAATTTTTTTTCTCATACTAACTTTTATGCAATAGTAATGACTATATTATAAGCTATATATTAATGTTTAAAAAAATTATAAATAAATTAGTAAATAAATATAAAATTAAACTTATATGAAATTCTTGCAAAAAAAACTGAAACAGATAATAAACTTTTTGTGTCAACTCATTTGATGATGAAGCACAATAATATTAAATTGTATAAATACACATACACCAAATATACATAGGACAAAATATGAAAATTGAATAATTAGATAAAATATCTATGTGGACTATAGATATAGACAAAAATGATAAATTTAGTGGTCTACATGAAGTTTTGCTAGTTTGATACATGCGACAATATACTTTGAAGTCACAGATTATCCATATTAACAATCTATGTAATGACAGTTTTATTTTCAACTTTATACTTTTTACTTTTACTTATATGACCTTACTATTTTTATTTATTCACTTGAAATAGAGATTTTCAATATAAGGGGGGCCGAAAAAATAATTATTAAGGACCAAAAAGTAACTTGAAGGGACTACTATCTAATTTTGAAGTTTTATAGGGGGGGTCATGGCTTCCTTTGGCACCCCCTAAATCCGCACCTGTGGGAAGGTAAAAATAACAGAGAAAATATGAAATCACGACGGCCTAGAGTATACCCAAATCACGACAGTGTTTTATACATATTTTTGTTTCTTGTGCTTTATTTATTCTTCGAAATTTCTATATACTGTTTATCTGCTTTTTAATATACTATTTATTCTTTATATACTATTTTCACTATTTACGTATATATTGTTTATAGAAAATGAATTATATATACAGTTTTTCAATTTTATATACTGTCTATTAGCTATATATACCGTCGTCGTGTTGCACGACGAGAAACCCCCATCGTGATATATCAGGTCTCAAAATAATATACATATATATTTTTAAAAATATTATATAAATAAAAAAAGACTATAGATATAACACAAATAAAACAATACATATAAGAACCATATAGCAATACAACATATAGCTAATAGGAACAATATAAATAAATATACACAACTATTATTAAGAGATTGATTGACTTAATCATGTCAATACACTCAAATCACAATTTCTTTATTTCCCTTCAGTCTCGTATTAACCTAATATTATGATGCGCCAATCATGTCCAAAATGATTTTTTTATTATTATTGTAATCTTTTTGAAAGTATTATATAATTAAGATGATTTTTAGCCAAATAATATTTTGAAGTGGTGCATTTTGTCATGATGGTGCATGGTGCTCCCGAAGCAGCCAATCTACCCTATCTATGGATTTGTAGTCAACAATTCCAATCAATGTTACATGTGCCACCATCAATAATGGACAAAATAATATTCTTTGTCCAAACAATAAAATCTACAAACACTTGATGTTTCCTCATATATGGACCAAGTACGTATAAATTGCATTGCAACGGCTCTTTTCTTCCGTGCTACAAGTGCAGTCAAAAGAATTAAAATCTTCGTTGCCTTTGAAGGTTGAACTATGAATTGTTCAAGAAATAATGGGCAACTGACTTTACATTATAATAACCTCGTGATTATTTGATATTACAAAAAACTTGAAAGAACAATATTTTTTTAATATAACGGTCAAGGCTCAAAGTTTCACATTTATTTTGTTGTCAATGAGAATTGAATTCTCAATCTTTGAATCACATCTATGTTATACTATCAACTAGACTAGATAGAGACCATTGACAAAAAAAAAATAGTAATTTATTTTTGTGCCCTTAAAAGTAATAAAAAATGATGTTTCAAATTTAATGATAATCTAATATGGGTATTTTTTTTTTTGAGACAACCAATAATTAATGAGTTATTAGATTTGTTAAATATTAAACTAAATTTGTTTATCCTGACTCGAATTTGAGTCTCCCAAAGTCGGCAGAGTGTCTTACTAGTTGAGCTAACAAGCTTTGACGATATGGTTGTATTATATCTATTGTTTAGTTTGAATTGAAGACTTTGAATTTATGTTATATTTAATTGCATTGATTAACTAATTATATTTTCTTTAGAAGCTTTGAAAAAGTTAAATGAAATTTATTTCTTTTGCAAATGGTTCATAGCCTAAGTGGTATAATTTAATGCTTATAACTCTAGAGGTCGTTGATTTGATTCAAATTTTACTAGATTATCTTTTTTATTTATTTAAATAAGTATGCAATAATTATTGTCCTAAATTTTTTAATTTTTTTCTTTATATAAAAAGCAAACTAATATTTCTTCTGGAAATTGAAAATCCAAAGAACTATTTTTCTCTCATTGAATTTATATGTATTGCCAATAAAAACTGAAAAAATATTGATAGTTACGTACCTATACTATTTTATAAATCTACTTCATAATTTAATAAAGAAATATGTTTTGGACATAACATAGAAAAGAGTGTTGTTTGAAAAAGTCTATTACAGTAAATTATTAATATATATATTTTTTCTAGTTCTCCTTTATGCAAATCATTATTCTAATATATTGGAGCATGATATACACCATCGGATATGGAACCGTCGGCATTATTATCAACAAAATTTGATTACGTGGTATACCATGATGACGCGCTTCGCGGCGAGTATTTCAATTTTAATAGTTATTTCAATCTAATAATGTATAACTTGCAATTATGAAAATTCAAAATTAAAGTTTGTGAATCCATAATACATAAATAATACGTGGTAATTCAAAATTGTTGTTTTTGATTTTCTTATGTCATTATCTCTTGACATATTATATTAGAAAAATAAATTAAGTATTAATCTGACTTAGATGAATGAGATCAGAAAAATAGAATTCGTTGCAATCCTTAGTTGTAGTTGCAACTCTGTAACAATTTCTTTTTTTGGTACGAGGAATTTATTGTTAAATCAAATTTCAATAAAAAATAAAATCAAAAAGGATAAATGCAAGATAATTTATTTCGAAGATTTTTGTTGAAACTACATAAGATTAAATTATATATGATTAGCTTTACAAAAAAATAACTATTATATTTAATATTATATATATGGGAAAAATATGTATACTACATAGGAAAATATAACATGACTCATTTTTCTTCAAAAATTTGTCACCGTTATTTTTCTTATTTTTTTAGATGTTAAAATGGTATGGATTACACATATGTTATTATGAAATCCGTAATGCATTAAGTAATATAATATAGTTTTCAATACTCGAAAATTTTATTTGAAATGATAGTTCTCACATAACGGAGATATAACACTTAACATTAATCTAATTAATCATGTGATATTATGATAATATTTTAAATTAAAAGCTAAGATTTGATGAATTTTTTAATTCGACGGGTGAGAGAAAAAATTGATAATAGTTCTCTTGAGAATTTTCAAAGAGAGATAAAAGATATGATAAGAGTAAATGAGCTTATCATTTTATTACATGTTCTTTATTTAGTCTATATTTATATATTTTATCAAGAAAAAATGAAATTGGAATCATAACAATATGCCTTTATGAGATATTATGGTAATAATTTAAATGAAAAGCTAATATTTAAAAAAAAATTGATTCAATGGCCGAGATAAAATTGACAATAGGTTTCTTGAAAATGCTCAAAAAGAGATTAAAAAAAATAAGGTATAATGTATAAGTTAATGAGCATATCATTTTTGTACATCTTCGTTTATATAGTTAATATTCACATATTTTAAAAAAAATTGGAACCATAACAATATGGAACACAAAATAAAGAGAAAATTCCAACAAATTTATATTTCATGATTTTAACATTAGAAATAAAATATTTCATTAAGAATTATAATTTTTTTAAAGAAGTAAAGAAAAATTATTTATATTTTAATGAGTTAACTCTTCATTAACTATTGGTATTAATAATTAAACATAATTTTGCACCATGGTTCATTGAAACCATCTGAGTAATATCTGATGGTTACAAACAAACTCACAACAGTTCTCACTAAGTCTAGTATAAAACACAAAACACCAATTCATCCAATGATATGTTTATGTATTAATAACCACATAAATATTGCCATAAAATATCAATAAATTTGAGAAAATGAATGGCTAAGATTGGACAAAAAAATTGATCGAACGGTCAAGATAAAAGTGATGATGTGACCTTTTGAGGAAACTCAAAAATAGGTGAAAAATAAGACGTTGGGGTTAATATCTATTGTAAAATTCCGATGGATGTGTCATCGTGAACAGAATGTCGGTCATATATAAAAGAATGAATTTTCTGGACCATGAAAGGAGAATGCATTCAAAAAGATATATTGCACATATAAAATATATAATAATGATATGTAAAAATATATATTAGTATTCAAAACTGTTAGGGTAATAGACAGAATATGAATATAGAGAAAGAGAACTTGTGAGAGAAATAACTAGAGAAGAAAAAAAAATTCGTACAATCAATTGATAAACGACATTGTAAGAATTAGGATATTGTTACAATAGTTTTAGATCTCTTTATATAGTAGAGAGCCACGACTAATTACCAAAAAAGTTATCTAAATTAAAGATGCAATTACATAATATACAATACAAGGATGAAAACAATCCACCTCCTTCCATGGTCTAAATATTTTCTAAATATTTATTTCCAATTCTCAATCCTTCCTACCTATCGTTACTAGAAAGGAAACAAATTATGCTGAGATATCACGGCATACATAACAATCTCCACCTTGACTCGAATATCACCGTTGATACAAAGTCGTAATAATGACGTATCCAAAACGCGCTCCTCCTTAATAGCAGCAATCCACACTTTGGCACTTCACATGAGACTAATGCTCCTTGTATCGAGAACTCGCCAAACTCCAATTCGTTGACCACAACCAAACAATACATAAAATTGAAGTATCCATGCCACATAGGAAATCCGACCCGATCTCTTACAAAAGCACCTTCTCGATTTTTCTTAACCGATGCATCATCGTCAGAATGAGAGGTATCATTATACTCCAAGATACGTCGAGTAACTTGTCCTTGTTGATCGGGAACTGCAAACTCTATCTTCTTCCTGAGTGTCTCAGCCTCCTTAATTGCCGAATCAGGCAATTTCTCCCTTGCTTGTAACATAACCGACTCAAAAATCACGTATCTCAAAACAAGTTGTTCCAGAACCAGACACGGCAAACGATGCACCTATTTCTCTCGGTTTGATGATGTTTAAAACTATTCCATAATTATTAATCTTGTTTAAGTTTCATGTATAAGATCAGGAAATTATCAAATGTGAGTTGACGTGCAAAAGTTTCGTCTCAATAAGATCATCAAAAGTCGAAGAGTTTCATCGCGTTTCAAGATTTAAAGACTCGTGTTGTTGGCGCTCAAGAGTTGAAGACCTTCGTGTGTTTTGGGTTTGTGTTGGTGTTTTTGGGTTGATTAATTAAATTAAATTCTAGAGAGAAAATATCATTTTTTAGCCTCATCCGTTCGAACTGATGAGGGCTGAATTTTTTCTTCAGCTTTCCAGTGAACATCCGTTCGAACGGATGGTTTATCAGTTCGAACGGATGTCAGATTTTTTGATCGTTGCTTTGATTTTTTTGCCAAGTTTGTTGTGCAATCCGTTCGAACGGATAGGACATCCATTCGAACGGAACACAAACTGAGTTTCCATTTCCGCCTCATCTCGTTTTGACCAAGAATTCTAAGTAAAATTTTGTGGTTTTTCTCTCTAGAGTTCAAGCCTAGCTAAAGGAGGTGAAAAGCAAGTCTCAATTATTACTCTTCCTAATTACTCCATATTATTGTGAGCAACTTTGAGAGGTTTTAGATCAAGTTGGTTGGATTGTTTGATTGAAAGAAATCGTTGTAAGTTTTATTTCATCGATTCGCTATGAGAGTTGTAAAGCGAGCGGTGATTCGAGTTTTGTAAAACACTATTCGGATTAGTGAATCAAGGAGCCGAAAGGCATACCCGGAAAGTAGGCGCTCATGAACGCAGTAAGGACTGCTAGCGAGAACGGATGATTAAGACTAAACACAACCACCTTGCCGAACGTCGTCAACAAATCTGGTATTCGGTATCATCTTACTTTTATTCTTTACCTTAATTTCTTGTTATTTAATTTATTTTGTTAATTAGAATTTAAACAATCATTAATAAAAGTCTAAAAACATTAAAAATTATAAAACCCTAAAAAGCACAAAGACTCACTTTTTCGCACTTTAGGTCTTTTTAAACCCTTCTATAGGCCTCCATTAAACAACAATTGGTACCAGAGTAGGAATACAGACCGGTGCAAATTCCAATTTGTAACAACGTGTATTTTCGATCTATGGCGACGCGTCAGATGAATCGACTACACGTCTTCTATCTGGAGAAACTTGAAGGTAAAAATTGAAATCTTTGGAAGAGATGCATGGTGAACGTCTACGAACTACATGGACTTCATCAGGTAGTAGAGAATGGTTTTACCGTAGAATTTGTACCCAATAGTACCACAAACCATACCGATACAACCAAAACAAATATCACACTTGACATTATGGCATAGAATTTAATACTCACAGATATGGTAAACAATTTATCGGTTATAACAGATGGTTGTATTAATTCCCATCAAATGTGGCGAGCCCTCCTAAATCGTTTTCAGGGAAATAGTCAAATGAAGAGGACGAAATTAATGGGACTCGAACAACAATTTGACTCTTTCCGCTTGATCGAAGGTGAATCAGTCGAGGATATGTACACTCGTATGTCGCATATCCGAAATGGATTCACCGCTTTAGGAGAGACCCTAACAAATTCTCGAGTTGGAGGAAAATTAATCAGGGGAATACCGCAAAGCTGGGAAGCGCTTCGAGTTTCACTGGAGACGATGATGGCGACACAAGAAATCGGGCCAGAAGATCTAATCAGTTACTTCCGGAACTACGAATCCCGACTCAAGCAAATAGATTCTCAACAGACAACCGTAGCCATGCCGACAATCGACACAAATGATGAAGAGATGGCATTTCTTATGAAACGGTTTGGTGATTTACAAGCTCGAGAGAAACGGTTTAACGACAACCGTCGATGCAACAACAAGAAGGCGTATTGCTTCGAGTGCAACAAGATGGGGCATACGATGGACAGCTGTTACACGCTTCACCCCGAACTTGCACCTTGGAACAAGAAAGAAGACGAGCGACGAGAAGACCAATATGATGATAGACATGAGAAAAGATGCGAGAAAAGACGTGATGGTAAGGCAAAGGATAAGAAGAAGAAGTCGAGGAGCTACTCGAGCGATTCCTCCAACTCCGCTGAATCGGAATACGACTCCGACCCGGAAACGGGGAACTTAGCATTTATCGCGTATGATGATGTGGACGAGGTGTGCGAAAGGGCGATACAAGAAATGATTCGACTATGACATCTTCCAGCTCCACCCCGCCCTACTCCCGCGACATCCTCTATTGACACGACTTCCTCCAGTTCTTCTCGCAACATGAGTAGCGAGGTTTATCTAGATCTTACTCTTAATTATGTTTTAGAAGAGGTAAAGGTTCCTATTTTCAATCAAGTAATTAAAAATATAGAATCCAGAACCCGCGATGAACTAGAACAAGAATTAGAAAGGTTTGGGGAGTCTCTTATTAGTATCCAGGAACTTCTCATTGTTTCCGAATTCTCGGTAAGATTGTACAAGGCACAGATAAAAGAATTTGAAAAATTAAACTTAATTAATAATAAGAACTCAATCGACGATAACTTAAATAAGAAACTAAATAATTGTGCATGTGAAAAATTAAAAACTGAAATAAGTCATCTAAAAGTCGAAGTTGTAAGTTTAAAAAGTGAAAACAAATCTCTCAAGTCTGCTTGTGCCAGAAATGTCTCGAGCAAACTTGATTTAGACGACTTATTTATAGGGCAAAAACCAAATGATAAAACTGGTTTAGGGTTCAAAAAAGAGGTCGGTACTAAACCCGCTCCTTCAAGACCTAAAAACCTACAATAAAAAGGGAGCTCAATTAACCTAAGAAT